>OW387136.1:16824229-18024229 GCA_936440205.1 Lepidonotus clava | reverse complement strand
CAAGCTGGTAAGGGAATACCATGGAGGCGCGGCAGGAGCGCATTTAGGAGTCGCCAGGACGACGGCCCTGTTGGAACAAGGGTTTTACTGGCCGGGACTCCGGGAAGACGTGCGGAAGGAATGTCGAGAATGTGATTGCGCGTTGCTGAAAAAAGGAAGAGGAAGACGGGAGCCGCTACATCAGTACATAGTGGGGGAGCCGATGGAACGGCTGGCCATGGATGTTTCGGGCCCGTACCCAGTCACCAAACGAGGAAATAAGTATTGCCTGATGGTGGGATGCTATTTCACCAAATGGTTGGAGTGTTTCCCGATCCCGGATCAAAAGGCAACGACAGTGGCGAACAAACTGGTTGAAGAAGTAGTAGCACGGTACGGCGCGTTTCGGGAACTACACTCGGATCAAGGAACGAATTTCGAATCCGAGGTGGTGGCTCAGGTCTGTGCACTATTCGGGATTCACAAAACAAGAACGACGCCGTACCACCCCAGGAGTGACGGGTACATAGAACGAAGTTTCCGTACTTTGGGGTGTTGTTTGAAAGCCAGCTGCCGAGCGACAGGTCGGGAATGGGACGAGATGGTCCCGCTCGTGATGATGAGTTATAGAGCAACGCCGCAAGCCAGCACGGGAGTGACACCGAACATGATGATGCTGGGCCGACAGACCATGATGCCGCGACAGGCGATTTATGGGAGACCTCTAGGACCAGAGGAGGAACCCCGACGGGTAAGCGACTATGTGGAAAGCCTGGAGGAAGGGCTAGTCGCGGCCTATCGGGAGGCCCGGACGGGGCTGAAACGAGCCGCCATCCATCAGAAACACGAGTATGATGGGAAGGTGACTCGGCGGGAATACCACGCCGGAGAACTGGTCTGGGTGCACGATACGGTAGTGGATAGGGACAAGGGAACGAAGTTGCGATTTCCATGGATAGGCCCTGCACTGATCGTCAAGGTGCTTGACCGAGGACGGGTGGTAGTACGGAAGAAACGAGGGAAACCGGGGGGGGTGGTCCATGTGGACCGCCTGGAACCCTACCGAGGACACGCTGCGCCAGCTTGGATGGTAGCTGACCAGCAAGGATACGAGGCTGCACAGTAAATGCTTGGGGTGGGGCGCGCTAGGGCACGTAAGGAAACGGGGTACCCCCTTTTTGTGATGAAGTCGTTTTCGTGTCTCGATTCCGCAGGTGGAAGAGGACCAAGGGAACGACCAAATCGGCGCTACACAGAAAGGCTTTGGCCAAAAAGGACTGATCAACCTGGGGCCATTGAGTCGGGGCGGTGCGTTGACCACTACAGTAGGAGTGCAGGTCGTTAGGCTGTAGAGATTCGCTACCTAGCTGAAGATTGGTTCTCTTGCGGATGTAATATAGGTGGGAAATGCGGGGTTGGAACGAAAAAAGGCGTTCGGGAGCCACGACGGCCCGAATGTCTAAAGTAGTCCCACGGAGCCGCTTTCCGGTCAGTTCGGAGGAACCACAGCGTGGAAAAGATGGTTGGATTACAACGGAAGACAGACCCGGTGGCAAGCTGGTGAAGACTTCTGAAGTAATGCCGACTTGGTAATACCGCTTTACAGCGTCCAGGAGACCGGAGGAGAGTAGATGCGGCACTCTCGGGAACGCCGGAGGAACGAACGGACGGCTGTAAAAGGCGAGGCCTGAAACGAGGACGGGCTTTAAAGTAGGTCGTAAAAGGAATAAAAGAGGACAAAGAGAACGGGGCGGCGGCGAGGAGATGATAACGCCGAGCCCCTGTGTTCTCCGGGAAGTGTGCGGAAGCACTGTGAGGGCCAAGATGAAAAAGGCAAGAAAAGGCGACGAGGGATGAAAGGACCGAGGGCGTCCGGTGGGGCAATAAAAGGCCTAGGAAAAACGCGAGGACGGGCGAAGGGCCGCGAGGTAAAGAAAGCAGGCGAGGCGGTGACCAGCGGCGGGCCCCGGGGACCGGAAAATAGTAGGGGGCGCCACCGTAGAAGTGGATGGTGAGTCTGACGCTAGGGGTCGCTAGTGCAGGCCACGCCCACTTCCGCCTGCGGCGGCTATAAAAGGCAGAGCGCTCGCCGGAGCAGGTCATTCTGGTCAGCCGACCAGGATTCATCGAATCGCAGACGAGCAGACTGAGCTAAGGAGAAGAAAACAAGAAGAAAAAGCAGAGAAGCGAGACGAGCAGCATCACCACGAGACAAAAACGGAAACGGCTGACGGGACGAGCTTCAGGATTGGAACGAGCCCCGAAAGCCCGGAAAACAGACACGATGAGCGGACAGTGCTGGGAAGGACATTGTCACGGAAAGGAGTTTAAGCACTTGGTCAAGCATATTAAAGGCCAGCACGATGGATTACGGAAGCAGTACTACATGTGCCCGGTGTGTTCGAGTCGAGCCTATTCGACACACCAAGACTGGAGAAAGCACATGACGGAATCACACGAAGGGAACCTGCAGAGGGGGATGCCGAAGCAAGACCCCCTTCTGAGGCTGGAGTATGCTGCGGCGTTCGCCTTGGACCCGAAAGGACGACCGCCGTACACCAGTTTCGCTACTGGGGATGAAACGGCGGCCCGGGTAGCCAACATGGAACGGGACTACGCGGTGCGCCATCCAGAAGGGTTTCAACCCCCTGAGAGGGCGGTGGATAAGGAGGCACCGGAGAGGCCGCGACGGCAGATCCGCATCCCTTACTACCCGAGGGCGTCAAGAGGATCCGAGGACAGCGACGCCGAGCAGCTGGAGCAGGTAGCAACCGAAGAAGGATCAGAGGCCGACGAGGCCGGCGAGGGAGCCCAAGCAGCCAAAGCAGCAGGGAAGGGACCCCTGGCCGAGGTGGCGGAACGATCAACACCCACGCGTCGTTCCCCTCGGAGGGCCGCGAAAGGAGTACGGAAGGAAGACACCGAGTCGCCGCGAAGCGCGAGCCGGGCCGTGGTCAACCCGAAACCACTCCTGACACCAGACCAAATATCAGGGTTAGTACAGAGCCGAATTAAGAAGTTAAACGCCCAGGGAGAACCACGGGAACCGAGAGGACGAGGACTCCCAGGCAGAGGAAAAGGACGGACATCCACACCCACCCCGAAGCCGGGTTGCTCAGGAATACCACCGGGGGCTGAGGTGGTGGAATTGGTGAGCTCGTCCGACGACCAACGACCGAAAGTCAAGGAAGAAGAGGAGCCGCTCGCTTTCAAGAGGCCCCCGACGCAGGGATGCCCGACGGAGGAGCCGTCGCGAAAGAAGAAGTGGAAAAAGGTCAAGAAAGTCCCGAGAGAATTGGAGGAGGGAACGAGTTCGGACCAGTCGGAGTCAGGCAGGAGTATGTCGGCCCGAAGCGATCGGTCTTTGATTATCGCTGAGTCTAGCAGCACGGGAGAGCTGGGACCATCACAGCCTGAGACCTCGACAGGAGTCAAACGGACCACGGGACTAGAACCACCTTGTAGCGACGCACAATTTACTATGATGACAGTTCATAAGAAATCGGTGATATACGAATCACGACACCCGAGGTACCCCGGGTATTTAAAAGGAACAATGAACCGGGAGGGATCGTTCAGGGGTTACCACGAGGCGAGATCCGACCGGGAGCTGGAGGACAGCATTCGGGAAGCACAGGGAGGCCGGCTGGTGGAAAGAGAAGCATTGTACCTAGGGAGGTTTCTACGCGAGATGGCAGAAAGGCAGGGACTCAAACCGTCGGGGCGAGTGGAGAAAGTAAAGTATGTTCGGCATGCGGCCAGGCCGGAGGACACGGCGTCGACGGCCTCGACACAGCCGCTGTTCTCTACCCCTACCCCGACGAAAGCAGATTCACCCCTGGAGAAGATGGTATGTAAGCAGCCGATAGTGCCGCCCCCAGGATTGAAACGAATGAGAGACATTACGGTAGCACCAGACACGCCAGAGACACGGGCGGCGGTTGACAACCTGACTCGGGCCAGTTTGGGGAGCTCGTTTTTCGGGTCGCAAGGATCGGAGGAGACCCCGGGACCACCGTCGCCCGAACGTATGGGATCGCCGCCAGGACCGGATACCCCACTCAAGGACGAGGACAAACACGGGCGGGCGCTACAACCGCGGGTTGTGATACACAGATTACAAATGCCGGCTGCCCAGTCCATGGACGAGGAGGTGGAAGACTCAGAGGACATGGAGTTGGGGCAGGCCGAGACCAGAGGATACGAGCTGGAGAAACAAGAATTGGACGAGTCGGGAGCGGATTCAGTGTTCGGGTCTATCGGAACGGAGATGCCGACGGCAGGACCATCTAGAGAAACACCGAGACTCAAGTTATTACGGACACAGGCCGTTCACCAGGTCTTACAGGGACACTTTCCGGTGACGGCGCGAGCGGTACGGGACTGGGACGCGGAAAAGGCCATTCGGGTGCAACTGACGTGGCCCCCGAGGGAGGTGCGAGGAATGACGGCCAAGACAAGAGCAATGGCTTCGGCGTCTATGGCGTTCCTGATGGCACTAGAAACGGGCCGCAAGCCAGAGACATTTGAAGAAGCGATGGCGCAGTTCCCGACGGCGGCACTGGGGCCGTTGACCGGGGAGTTCCCGGGGGTCGACCAGCTAGTTAACGAACACAACCGGACCGTCCAATTGGCTCAGACCCTAGTGATGCACAAAAACGAGGATCAACTGGATGACTTGTTGAAGGCGACAAGAGAGGCGGAAAAACAGAGCGGAATGGTGGATCAGCTTCTCGAGCTCCCCGCTAGGGAGGAGAGACTGTTGCTGCCGATCCGACGCCAAGAAGAAGGGTGAAGTGGATGCTGCTCGAGGTCTTGCACGGAAGAAAAACAGCGCGACGGAACCAGAGGCGGAAGATGGCGCGTCGCGAGTCGGGTGGGGAGGGATTACGGGGCGTTGGCTCCTCACCCATAGTGTCAAACCCCCAGGGAGAGAACCGGGCCGAGGCGGAGGTACCTGAGCCGCACAGGAGGCCGAAGCCTGGATAAAAGACTCTCCTGGAGACCGCTGGACGGGCCCGAAAACTTTACTTAAACTCATCGGGAACGGACTGGCGGGCTCGAACATTCTTATCTTAATTTATTCTTATTAGTTTCTTTATGGAAACCTTCTTACGGAAGTGAACGAAACCACATGTGTTAGGAGGTGTTGAGCGTAATCAGCGAGCTGGAGGGTCCATGACTGGAATGAACTTACCAAGCCTGCGGGGCGAATACGGGACGGAAGGAGGCGCTAGGAGGAAAAACAAGTTTGTAGCTGTTCCTCTTCTTCCCTGGAGCCCGCTGCGTTGGTTGGGACCGAGCAGATGGAACGGGATCGTCCGGTCGCGGAAATGGATAACGGGCCGGGCGACCCGGGAGCGAGAGTGAAAGTTGGGAGGCGGAATCGAGGAAAGGAAATCAGAAAGGACGGATAGTGTTGTCATTGTAGTCTTTGAGTCGACGGTCGTGCCGGGGTAAATAAGGTACCGGTGGGCCGGCGACTCGCCGCTGGAGGAAAGGCTGGCGCGGGCCAAGACTGAAAACCCTTCTCCCGCGCTGCCTTGAGCGATCTGGAGGCGAGGAAGAGACGACCTCTGTCCTCTAGCGGCACTTCTACTTCCTGCAACCTTGTCTTCTTGATCTTGGATGGATCGATCAGAATGTGGATGAACCCGGATTCATGTACCATCATCTTCTGAGTTTCCTTGTCTTCAGCCTCTTACCGCATACGAAGAGCGGCAAAATGGAACTTCTCGACCTGAATGCTGGTTTTATCGTGCCAGAGTTGATGCAGCGAGTCGTGAAAGGATTGCGGCGTGTCGTAGATGTCTCCCGGAGGACCAAGGCACGAGCAGGGACGATAACTTAGGAGCCCTGGCTCGTGACCGACCGTGATATATAGTAAAAGTAATACATGAACGAGAAACGAAAAAAAAAAAAAAAAAAAATTTAATAGACTTACTAAAAACTTATATTAATCTCTCACCTGCTGTAACGACAGAGACTCCTTCCATGTCGTATTTCCTAATGTCTTCTTCCCGAGGAACGAAACAAAATAGTCTTTGAAACATATAGGGAAGTAATCTTTGCAATATACAGGGAGGTGGTGCTTGGAACGTCGGCTGCGGATGCCCTGATAGACAAATCAAGAGGTCTGCAAAGAGCAACGAGGAGCGATCCTTCTTGGGGTTCATCGGATGAGTTCTCTATACATGCTATTTTATTGTGAATGGGCCCGTTCCGGATCTCAAACGTTGACGTTGGGTGCAGGTCCCAGTTGATGTCGTCCATCTTCACTTTCTACGGCTTCTTCTTCTCCTTCTCACTAATATCTTCAACTTACCAACTTCGAGCCGTCGTACCTAGGAGCAGCCCGGAACGACTCGGAGCTGTTGTCTCGGCGTTCGTCATAGGCATAGTGTCTCCATGCAATGTGACATGGCACCGTGGACGACTGTGGCCTTACTCCAAAATCAAACCAGACCGGATCTTAAACTTACCTCTATTAACGAACTATTTGTTGGTATTACAGTCTTACGAAAATCGTCAATAAGCACGGTCCTCCGGGAGGACGAGGAGGAAAACTTAGTAGGCGGAGCGAGGCCCGAGAGCCTAGGAAACGAACGAGGGCCCGAGTGCCCGAAACAGGAATCCTCTTCTTAGGAAAATCATCTCATCAGTAGAACGAAGGAGCCTCCCTCTCGCCCCAAAGAGGACTGTCTTCCTGCCGTTGTTTACGGGGGGGGGGAGGGATGAGAGGCACCGGCTCCTGTCATCAAAAAGAAACTTCATCAAAACTATCTTCTTAAATCAGGTCTCCGTTCCGGTTGTTGTCATGCCACTTGGGCCCGGAACGGTGACGGAAATACTTTATTATGGTGGACTCTCTCCGACATCTCTGTCTGAAATCCTGAAATCTTCAAATGTGTCGACGTGGTCGAGGACGGAACATCTTGATGCTGGGTTAACCACGAGGACATGTGTCGTAAAAGTCAAACTTCAGTTCCTGTACGGAAAACGGACACTTCATCAATAATTAATGATTCTAATCTTCTCAGTCTCACCTTCACCCGAACTCCATCTCAAAGCTTCACCGTGACAAGTAGCACGAAACCCGCGACGTCGTCTGCTGAAGCTTCCACTCTAAGCTTTAATGAATGAAGTTAAGTTCCTTTCCACATACAACGCCATCTTCTTCTTTGGGTACCTTGGCCTCTGGCTCGAACATGTTGTCCTTGCCAACCGTGAAAAAGTCACTGGGGGGCTCTGAATGCCGAGGCGACCGAGGGTGCGAAGTCCAAAAAGAACATTCTATCTACAAAAGCTTCAGTCTTTCTTCTTCAACTCATCCTTAAAATCATCATCATCACCTAAGAGAACGCAGAGAAGAGTAACAGTTACGGAAGAACGAGGGGTCACGACCGACCGGGTAGGAGAGTCACGACCGATTCTCTACCCAAAAACAAGGGAGAACGTCTGGACGACGGTAGAACGGACCGAGGGTCGAGAGGACTAAGGGTCACGACCGACCCTGGCCTCTGGGTGAGAGAGTCACGACCGATTCTCCACCCGAACTAGGGGAGAACGTCTGGACGACGAAAAACGAAGGGAACGGGGGCACTGCGGGTCACGACCGACCCATGGCCCCGGGCAGGAGGACCACGACCGGTCCCTCTGTCCTAATGAGGGTAAAAAGGCGAGGAAAAACGCGCCGAGGGGCTAAGTAAACAGAGCCCAGAGGAGAGGAGCGGGGGCGACGGGGTCACGACCGATCCCCAGTCCCGGGTGGGAGAGCCACGACCGGCTCGCTCATCCTAAAAGACGAGAAAAACAGGAGGATAAGAGAACTCTGACGAAGATAAAAAGAGACTAAGATATATAAAAACGAATTATATGAACTTTTAAAAACGAAGAGAGAAAAACGAAGAGAGAAAAACGAAGAAAGAAAAACGAAGAAAGAAGAGAAATAATAATTAGCCGGATAGGCCCCGGGGGCCCTCCGAAGTTGACCGGGGAGGACAGAGGGTGACACCTCCTCCTCTGCCGATAAGGAGCGTAGGATTGAAATGTTTCTGGTTCTAGAGTATGTTCTGTTGTCGTTGCTGTATGAACTGTGTTGAAATTTTGTATAACGTGTTTTCCCACCTTTCAAGAAGGTGCGGGAGGGTGTGATGAACGGCTATTCAGCCAAAATACATAGAGGTTAAAATAATAAGAAATAAGGTAATAATGGAAATAGATGTAAATAACGAATATGTAAAGAACGAAGAACGAAATAGATGTAAAGAACGAATATGTAAAGAACGAATAACGAATATGTAAAGAACGAATAACGAAAACGTAATGGAACGAAACCCGGAAATATGTAAACCGGAAGTGAAATGTAAACCGGAAACGGAATATATAAACCGGAAGTGACGTCAATTGTAGGTCACGTGACCGAAGGCAGCCAATCAGGGCTGACCTCTCTAGTATATAAAGGGGCGGTGAGGCCCGAATAAACAGAGTTCTTCAACAGTTCTCCTGGTGTCCAGACGTGTCCTCTTTCCTGAAACAACCACTAAAGATGAGCCGAATAGAGTAATTAAGTCGAAGTTAGGACAAAACAGTCGAAGTCCGAGATAGGTAGTCGAAACATAGGGTAAGGGGCCCGAAGGCCCGAAGAACGAGGAACGAGGGAACGAAGTAGGGCACGAAGGCCCGAAGTAGTACCGGAAACCGAGGCGTAGTATGGTACGAAGACATGGGGAGCGGAACGAGGGAGCGAAGTCCGCGGGGACGAGGGCGCGGCGTGCTCGGCCCCACGCTACCAAACAATAGGCGACCGTCGGCCCGTCGCCCCCGCGGACCGGAACTCAGGGGTGGACCGTTCCCCGGCCGACCCGTACCCCTGCCATAATTTCCCTCCCCCGCAGTCCTCCGTCGACATCGAGTGCCGATCGATTCGCTCAGCCCCCCCTCGTGCGCGAGGCACGACTCTAGAAACACATCTCGGTTCTTGGCCCGGATTCCCCGTCCGCCCCGAGACCCGAACAACCCCCACGTTCCTCTGTCGTAAGAATCGGCAACCCCGACTTACCAGAGAACGTCACAATATCATAGTCCCTATTACAGTCTGAAGTCCAGCATAGAATTTATCTATTCAGAACTCTTTTCACTTTATACAGGGATCTTCACTGAAAAATATTTTGAGTATCAAAAGCCTTCTCTGGCAATATTCCAAGGGCCAGTTTCTTGAAATTAGTGAGCATTTTGTACATTAACTGGTATATTAAAATTACATAAATGTGGTAATGGCCCCTCTTGATTTAGCCTAGGAATATCACTGTTATAGCATAGACTTATCTTTGATAAAGGAATGTCACACAACTGGCTGAGATATTTGTTTTTACAAAATAGGCTTGTCATAATTACAAAACTCACCATGATGAGAATATGATCCTGATGACCGTCAACTCCAGTGAACTGTTATCTAATAACACTGTTATTCTTCATTATCAACAGTCACTCTAGTAACTTTACTCTACTAAAATAACTCGAAAATTCATCAGTTTTTCAATTTTGGCCTGTATTAATGTGACCTTGACCTTGACTAGGATCACCTTTATATAAACTAATTTTTGCACCAGATAATCCTATTATCCTATCATCAATTTCAACATGATAAGATAGATAGTTTTGAAGTTACAGTTTTTAGGAGCATGTTTTCATCATTGAGTAGCCATTTTCAATAAAAACCCTTAAGAGCTAAATCTGGCTACATGGGTTTATAAAAAGCTCAGAATGTAGGGAGTGATTTGATATACATCTTTGCCTGTTGTTGCTATTTTTGTTGTTTAAATCTCATACATTTGGGCATAAGTTAACTTTAAAAATCATCTGCTTTTGCAACTTTGGGTTGCATTCATGTGACCTTGACCTTGACTGAGGTCACCTTAATAGAAATCATTTTTTCCACCGTAATATAATTTTCTTACCTTTTTACCTTTTTACCTATTTCAACATGATAGCATAGACAGTTGTTAAGTTACTGTTATCAGTATGATATTTGCAGCCTAGATTTTAGGAACATGTTTTCAGTTTTGAGTGTCCATTTTGAAAAAACCCAAAAGACTTGAATCTGGCTACATGGGTTTTTTCAAAAGCTCATAATGTAGGGATTGTTTAAACACATGTGTGTGTTTGTGCTGTTAAAATCTCATACACTAGAGGATGGAGAAAAAAAGTTAACTTTGAAAATTGTCAGTTTTTTCAACTTTGGCCTGTATTTATGTGACCTTGACCTTGACTAGGGTCATCTGAATAGAAACCATTTTTTGCGCCACATAATCCTCTTACCCCACCATCAATTTCAACATGATAAGATAGATGGTTATGAAGTTACAGTTACGGGTATGATATTTGAAGGCATAGTATTTAGTAACATGTTTTCAGCTTCGAGTGGCCATTTTGAAAAAACCCAAAAGATTTGAATCCGGCTACAAGGGTTTTTCAAAAGCTTAGAATGTAGGGATTGTTTTAACATATGTATGTGCTTGTGCTCTTAAATTATCATACACTAGAGCATTTAGAAAAAAGTTAATTTTGAAAATTATCAGTTTTTCCAAATTTAACCTGTATTTATGTGACCTTGACCTTGACTACGGTCATCTGAATAGAAACCATTTTTTGCATCACATAATCCTCTTACCCTACCATCAATTTCAACATGATAAGGTGGATGGTTGTGAAGTTTCAGTTATTTGTATGATATTTGAAGGCCTAGTATTTAGTAACATGTTTTCAGCTTCGAGTGGCCATTTTGAAAAAACCCAAAAGATTTGAATCCGGCTACGAGGGTTTTTCAAAAGTTCATAATGTAGGGATTGTTTAAACATATGTATGTGCTTGTGCTATTAAAATCTCATACACTAGAGCATTTAGAAAAAAGTTAATTTTGAAAATTATCAGTTTTTTCAACTTTGACCTCTATTAATGTGACCTTGACCTTGACTAGGGTCATCTGAATAGAAACCAGTTTTTGCACCACATAATCTTCTTACCCTACCATCAATTTCAACATGATAAGATAGATTGTTGTGAAGGTACAGCTATCGTTATGATATCTGGAGGCCTAGTTTTTAGGAACATGTCTTCATGTTTGGGCGGCCATTTTGAAAAACCCCATAAGAGTTGAATCCGGCTACGAAGGTTTCTGAAAAGTTCAGAATGTTAGGAATTTTTTTATATATGTCTCTGCCTGTTACTTTTTCGGCAACCTGAATCTGAGATCTTTGGCCCACATCTGCTCTACTAAGTGGAGTGCCTACCATGCCATGATTATAGCTCCCCTAGGACGCAGCCACAGCGATACCGACACGTCATGACTTTATAACTCTCTATAGAAAATAGCAAACTAGATACATTTATGGGCATGGCCTCTCCCAGGGGACAGAGGGCATCCAATGGCCACATAAAACAAAATAAGCCCCGCTTCGACCCATTCTGAGTAACAATAGAAGCAGTGTACTTGGCTCAGTTTGATGTTCCCACTTATGCCCTCCCCTCTTGCTTAGATTACACTTCCATCAAACGTGGATGGCTGTAGGGGTGCATGGCGCAGGGACCTTTATAGTGCAGTGACCAAGGCCTAGGGTGGTGGGTTCTGTGGGCGGGGAAGGGGTGACCACCTCCATCATACGGCCAACTTGTTGGTGCCCCGGACCCACCTAACAGACCAACTCCAATATCCATCTTGTACCCCCAACGTAGACGTGTCGCCGTCCTCATACATCAACAGTGTGTTGTAAGCCTTAAAACGTATCTGCTGTTAAGGCTGGCGCTGACATGGGCGAGATATTGAACTATAAATTTGTCCACAATCTAGGCCTCCTATAACTTCTATAGCTTTATAGACACACGCCCAATCTCATCAAAATGTGCCTTTAGCTTCAAAACGATATTCTAGAAATTATTGATATTGTAGGCTGAATGGATTGACATGGCAGGCACTCAATTGATCTATTAGGCAGAGAGATTGGGATATACAATGAACTGACTATATTGAATTCCTAATTGATATAACTACAGCTCCAAGCAACTAATTTCATAATTTCATTGTAAATATCATCTTTACTAAATGACAATACTGATTAATGAATGTATTCCATGAACTATATCATTGTAATGTCTGGAAGAACAGATGTATCTGAAGACAACAAATATAATATTATCAAAAAAATAAAAATAAATTCTATAAGATATTACTAAAACATGCGACGTATTGTTCACTATTGATAGATATGAGTTAACAATATTGCTGTTTACCATTCTAACACATTAGGGAGCCAGGTGAAGACAAGCTATGAAATTACACCAGCGACATTTAAAGGTCGATTTGTGTATCAAACAACATGGTGAATTGTTATGGCCAGTCAGACAATACTGTCAAACATTGCATCATGTGCAAAACTCAGTTTTCAATGGTAAAATATTTAATTTATAACAGAGGTTTCGGTATTGTACAGCAATAGGTCCTCCGTGAACATACTCATGTTATTAATAAGTAGTATTCGCTGCAATAATTCAGTCTGGTACACTAAGTTTCCATTGTAAATTTTCCAGTGTAAATACAGAACATGCATTGTAAAGCATGTGTAAATACAAAACAGGCATTGTAAAGCATGTGTAAATATCGAACATATTGCCAAACAGACTGGGTCAAGGCTAAGGTGTTACTTTCGTTGGTGTACACATATGTCCAGGCACAGATAGGCCCCGGTGCCCCCCGCCCCCACCCCTCGCCCGTCACCCATACCTCCCCCCCCCCCCCCCCCCCCCATCGACCAGGGGATCAGGCCCTGAGACCCTACCCGCCCAGATAGACTGAACCGACCCCACTCTGATACTAATGCCTTTTTTTCTCGGACCCAGCAGTGGGCTCTGTTAACTTTGTGGTCTACAGATAGGGACGTGTTCCTATGCTCTGCTGGGACGTGGTCAGTCCCTCTATGGTTACAACAGCCATATTCAAAGGTCGTATTGTGTATTAAACTACGCAGTGAGTTGTTGTGGTCAGAAACGTTGACAAGAAGGCATTTATATAACCTGCTGATCGTATGAGTTTTGTAGCTGACTTGCTTAAATTGTGAACCTGGTTACTGAAACTGTGATTGCAATTGTAGAACCTTTTACGAAGAAAATCGCGGCTAAAAGGCTAAAAGCGAGATACTTTCTTTTGCCTGCACATTAGAGATGTCTCATATGGCTTCAACAAACAAAATGCATATCTTACTATTCATATCTATATTTATAGGTGTGTGTTCTATGTCAAATGTCTCCTTAACCTGCTCAATTGTTAAGGCCAACAGAATTTTGAAACCTTCTTATACGTTTATATTGCTTTCCCCAATTTACTGAGAACTACTTAGAGTTACAATAGATAGAGCTAAAATGGTGAACTTCTTGACATTCATTTGGTAATTATCAATCTTCTTTAAAGTGGTAATGATATACGGAGGTCTATCCAGGTCTACTTGGACCCATAGCCTCAGGGAGGGTGCTATAGGGTGCAGTAGACAATCATTGGCGCGGAGATGGGGCTATTGCTCGCAGGCCTACACCGATAGACCTCAGCTGCCCCTGGAGACTAGGGAGCAGCTCACCCCATCAGAGGCCCCTCAGACCGACCCTTACACCTCGCACCCACAGCCCAGGGCCACACAGCCTTTAACTCGGTTTGCTCAAGAAGCTGTCCACTCGGCTTGAAATAAGCGTCCCAACTCTAACCGATTGAGTCCTGGCTACTGCTTTTTGGTCGGCTTGACTGTGTAAAGGTTTTAAAGATTAACAATGTGTTAGACCTTTTAGGTTATAGCTTAGTTTAACTGATTTTAACTACGACGAAAAGTCTAACCATAGACTTGATTGAATTAAGATAACCTACAAAACTAAATGTGCGGCGTATTGCTAGCGAGGTAGACTATATGGATACAGGGGTCTATTATAACATGTCAGACTGGAGATTATATATAGCTAGGATTATCCTATTGAACATCCGTCTGGCTACAGTATTTAGGACAACTCACGGCATCAGTAACGTACCAGGGGTGATTTATGAGAAAGTCAGTATAGCAGTAAAACGTTACAATTACTTAACCATAGTAATCTTTTCAAAGAAGGCTTATCTAAAGTTCATTTCTTAGATTATCCAGCTACAATAGTTTGGTATATATTTATATAGCTATTCTTTATCTCGTCCTCTGGCTGATAAGGGAGCCTAAGGAACACATTGTGGTTGTTGAGTTTATGAATATCTTTCGGACCCACACCAAATAATGACTAAATACGTTCATGTAAATATATGACAATTGCCATCAATAAGAATGAATTAAGAATACGATTACTCGCCGCCTCAAATTAACTTGACGGTTCATGAATAAATACAATAAGAAGTTAAATTTAGGCCAGTATTCAGGCCAGGTGGTTCTCCTGCCGACGGCGCCAACTACCTCGTTAATTACTTTCATTAAACTTAGATCGTGTTTTTAATCAGTTAATGCTTTTTCAAATTGACACGAAAAGCTCACTTGTTTTGCCCTGTTTCTAATTTCAACACTCGGAATCTTTTCTTGGAAAATCAATATTCAATCAAATTTTAGAATTCAATTTAAAATATATAAGACTTCATTTGAATTGCGCAGTGCTTCTAGCTAGCTAATCTGCATACATCAAGGAAATCTTCCCCAGATATTTTTGTTATTCAAATTACTACTTATTAAAGTAGATCACCATTCCCCTCGACTGCAATTCGCCCTCTCAAATGGAGTCCATTCATATTGTGTCTAGGTTTCACATCTTGGACGTTGAAACATTTCAGTATGATTGTCGTGACTGCCACCAAGGGAGTCACACATTTCTTTTGTTTTCTCCTCTACACCCGGCGCAGCTAATGAAGTCATCATTGTTTTGACACAGCTATGTGTCGCCGCCCCTCTTCACTGAAGTGGAATAAAAGCAGAAGAAATGGGACTGTCGGCGCAAAGACACAACAGGGACGGACTACGGGGCGGGGACACTGCTGGGAATCAATGGCCATATCAATTTATCACTAATAGCCAAAGGGAGCGGGGAGGACCTTGTCACATCTCTATCGATCTGCGCGCCCCCTGTCGGTATCTGGGTCAGTGAGCTGCTCGCACTGGGTCCCTCTCCACCCCTGAGGGCCTCGCCATGTCACTGTGGCCCTTACCAAAGGGCTTACTCCACCAGTGAATGTCCTCTTAACTCCCCATCTCTATTATAGTGCACCGTATAAAGCCCCATGAAGTTATATAGAAATGCATGGTATAAAGTGCGTGACGTTCAATGCTTTTGGTGCCACTTACACTCAGGGTTCTTTAAAAGTTTATATAATGTCACTGTGCCTCTTCCCAAAGGGCCAACCCCACTGGCAAATGTCCTCTTAACTTTCCATCAAAGCGGACCGAATAGAGCCGCATTATATAGAACTGCATGGCATAAAATGGGTGATGTTTAATGCTGTTGATGTCACTTGGAATATACTCAGTTTTTTTTTTAAAGTTTATATAATGGCACTGTGCCTCTTCCCAAAGGGCCAACCCAACTGGCAAAATGTCCTATTAGCTTTCCATCTCTATTAAAGTTGACCGAATAGAACCGCATTAAGATATATAGAACTGCATGGCATAAAATGATTGATGTTTAATGCTGTTGATGTCACTTGGAATATACTCAGGGTTCTTTAAAAGTTCCTGTAATGTCACTGTGCCTCTTACTCAAGGGCCAACCCCACCAGCAAATGACACTTAATTCGTAAAATCTCTAGTGCACTGAATAAAAGCCCCTGAAGATATATTGAATTGCATGGCATAAAATGGGGTGACGTTTAATGCTGCTGATGTTACTTTGAATATACTCAGAGTTCTTTAAAGGAATTCCTTTATCGTACTGCCTCAAACCTCCTGATTTCCTTTCTGATTACCAGGAAGAGGTTAAATAAACCCCACGGGAACCATGTTCATTAAACTGGAGTACCCAATAAAGGTGTGCAACATGGCGCGATATTACCAGCCCCGGCTTAAGTTTAGTGTTACAGCCGAGAGGACGGTGGATATGGCCACTTGGGCCGGTTCGGACCCCCTCTGGAGGTGCCTGGGGAGCAGTAGAAGGAGCAGTGGCTAACAGGAGCAGCCGGTGTCTGGAGGAGGCGTCGGGCAGAGGTGGCCCTCCTGGTTTAGGGCCCTGGAGGATCTAGGCCTTCTGTATAGGGTACCCAGTGTAACCCTTTCATCATTCAATCAAAGAGATGTATTTCATAGTTATTTCATTTGTCTTGTCCAATGAAAATTGCAAGTAAAATTTTAGACCACAAACTGCAGGCCCAGATACAGATTATTTTTGGTTATTGGGGGCAGGGAGGCTCCTTCAGTGGAAGGTTTGCTTGAAATGTCAATGATTTTAACATCAAAAAAGGGGGTGGCCAACAGTAATATGTGGAACTTTTCAATGTTAATCTTTCTTACTACTTTTCACGGATTTCTTGAATGAAATTGGTTATGTAATTAATATTTCATACGATATATTCACTTTCAAAACTTGCAAATGCACTCTCCTCAAATGTCTTGCCCATAAGGAGGGATCAAAGTATACGACGATACTTTTAAAATTGAATTTGGTATATATGAACCTCAGCCTCTTCGAAACCCACAGGCATTCAGGTTACCACCCAGCCCCCTCTAGAGTTACTTGTAGGCGCCCTGGAGGAAGGACAGTGGTATTAGACCAGCGGGGCAGCCTGGACCTCCACAATGCCCTCTGCGCCCGGCCAACGCACACAACCCGCATTGGGTCCAACTCAATCAAGACTCCCCACCAGCACCAATCTAATTCATTCCCACCGCAGCAGCCAATGCCCTATTTCTGAGGCACGTCCCCGAGGCCCTGGCAGCGTGCCATCTCTGAGCCAATGTCAAGCACTGATACTCAAATCAACCTACTTTTACTTAAATGCCCTCATCAATCTTCGATTCTTCTGGGATTTTGATAGAAAGGGTAGTAATGCTAGATCTTATAGCTTGAAAATGCAAAGTAAATAATAATTAGGAGAACGACTTCTCTGGGCCAATGGGTATCAGCTATAGGCCATTGGTGTGCCTCACCAGAAACCAGCAGCAAAAAAAGTTCCTGGTGTGGTACACTGATACTTTATCGCTCGTACCCAAGACCCAGAAAAGTAGTTCTCCTCCTCATTCCAAATACTAAACAGAGCAATACATGTTATGTTCAATTATGCAAGGTTTGGCAACCGACGAACAGTCCATACAATTTATTATGTAATTAATAATTCATGAGTCCCTAATCAACTTTTCATTCTCCTATACTAAATCTACTCCATATTGTGAGAAATAAGGTAGTTTATTGGACAACACCAAGACAAAACTTAAGGGATGCTATGTCCCAGCCGGGTACTATAATGTTATGTCGACAAGTTATTTAGCCAGCCCCTGATTGTTCTGAGCACATCCAACCTTGAATAAAGGATGTCTCTCTTCACATCAAAACTGCTCAAAGACCTCTCAGTCCTTCCTGCCTGTCAGAAGGCAAGTGATTGTCTCAGGACGAGTCACTCCAAGTAGACTTGAGCGGCTCCGAGCAGTTGGTAGGTAATGTTGGCCGCTACCAGCTGCTCCATGTCAGGTGCTGAACAGTCAATTGTCACTGAGAGGATGTGGTCAGTATGTCGGGGGACTTAGGCTGGGCTGAATTCCAGCAGGCCCTCAGGCAGATTCAAAAAGAAAAAAATCTACGTAGGTAGGCCTATGAGTTGTACCTAAAAAGCCCACTATCTAGATGTGTCAAGGTGCGGGAAATCTTGATTGTGAACACCCAAAAAGCCACCACAAAGGTAAAATTCAAGAGTTTAATCAAGCAAATTATTTTTGTAGACCGACACAATGATGAACACCTGCTGTAAATTCGAATATAAGTTGGAACAGGGAACATTTACATATATAATTACATGCTTTTCTGGTTATAACTCAATGTACTGCTGGAAGAAAATGTGCTTACATGAAGCTGTCAATAAAATCATATAAAAAACATAGAGTTACAGATCTAGAGTGAACAGACACCTCAGTTAAGGCCCTTAGGCACATAGGGCATGGAGAATATGGAGTCATCACACGAAAGGATGGGCTAACCCTGTTAAATGCCCATCGAGAACATGGATTTCAAACAAATCAATTTCATGGGCCTTCGCTATCTGGACACTCAGGTACATAGGGAACATGGAACATCAAGCAAAATGATGAGCTAACTCTGTCCAGGCACCCAGCCTCAGGTATGGACGTGAGCATGAGCTCCAATGAGGATATAACTTGTAAATGCCCCTGGTAACTATATAATCATGCCTGTCGCATCTTGCATCATCGTAACGAGCCCCAGATGAGCCATTAGCATCATTAACGAATAATATCGATTGCCTTGTCATAACATGCAATTACCACCTAATTAACCTTTTGCGTCGACCCCTTGGCTTGATAGGGTACAAGTGCGTAATTATGTGACACAATGAATCGGTTGGCTCACTCAGGTGTAAACTGTACGCTACATTACTCCATAACATGAGCAGTATTGACTTGCAGGTAAAAGTAACTTGCTGCCGAAACGTTGTATAAAGCGAACACCCCTTCACCTGTATAGTGATATGTTACTGAGGTTCTATGTTGTAGTAGCACTGATGAACATTAATGCGTCTGTGAAAATCGCATCTTTAGAGTGATCGCGAACGAAACCCTTTCAAGATTGCATCCCATCTATTGCCTTATACTTGTTATTTTTCGTTCATCTTAGTATTGATGAAGTCACGTTGAGATACCCAAACCGATATAGCTGATGAGCTATACTTCGGAATTATTATTATTCAACGAAAGGCGTGGCCCAACCTTGGGCTATGTTATTAACCTAATCATCCATTCTTTGAATCAAGGATTCTCCGACCTTGGACGCTTATATCCGTCCTTGTTCTGAGGGTGCACCCGGCCGTCAGATGTTAATTGTGGAAGGTGTTCCGCCCCTGGTCCTCCTACCAGCCTTCAGAGGGACTCCCGGGGCAAGTGTCCTTTTATCACACCTTTGTCGCCGTTTTTGGCATTAACCGACACACGCAAAAGAGCCTCCTGGCAACCTGTCAACATCTCTTGTAGCCTTCCATGTAATGCACTGGAAGATATTTTTCCTAGCCTACCGGCTCCTCCGGTAGATCTTGTGAGGGACACGGGTTGTTCTATAAGGATGTCCTTCGCGATGAGTGCTTAAATCATTTATAGGCCTTAATGTGGTAAAAAAAACAATTGATCAAACGTTTAATACAACGTTGTGTTTTAATGAGAAATGATATACCAATGCATAGTACGTAGAGTGTCATATCCTGGCTTCTGTTTCATGCATTACCCTTCTCTGAGTGTAGTGTAGTACTGTTTGCGTTGAACAGAAAATACATTTCTAGAATCATCATACTTTTACGTCCACGGAAACTTTGCTACTGTAAAATGGAAAAGTGACTTCAAGAGCAAAGAATTCACTCGTCGCTATAAACAATGTCATGTGGTCATCTCCGGGAACATTCTAAAGCTATAGCAAGCGTAACAGTTTAACTAATTGTCCATAGGCTTTTGATAGTGTTCCAGAGGTAAACCTTTATATTAAAATCGGCTTTTATTCCAGCTAAAACATCTAACAACTATATAAAAAAAACTTGTTGTACGCCTATTGACTTTCATAAAAAGGGATTTATGATATCAAAATTTAGACTGAAACTGATATTAGAATAATAAAATCCAATTTCTGGAGTACCAGTATGTCTTATCCAGTGTCTGCCAAATGCACTCAAGCTGATAGTTTATTTGTTATATATAGAGAGTGTATGGCCGCTCAGTGCACGTCTTTGTATAAACTTGTGATACACGCTGGTTATAAATAAGCCAGATATCAAGCGACAAGTCAACTACCTTTAACATACGCAAAGACAACTATGGACAAAAGAGGGTGTGTTCATCGTTTACAGTGGCCGTTCTGTTAGAATCATACATATGATTCGCTGCTCAAACTCTCAACAGTTTGGTCTACAGTATAGAATTCAGATATGTCAAATAACATACTTTAATAATTCAGAGATTTATGTTTGTTAGAATGACCAAAAACCAGTCAGTTTGGAATAACATATCCCATTATCTAACCGTAGAGCCAGCGTATCCAACAACACTGTACTGACGGGAGCAATGCAAATTCGACCATTTCTATTTTGATAATGTTGCATGTGAACGGTCAGTTAGTGACTGTTATTGCTTCGACAATTTCGATATAATATGTATCAGTTGCATATTCAGAGCTGACCACTTCTCAATGACCAAGGTTTGTTCATCAATACATTACCACCATAATAAAATGATGAGTAAATGTTGGAAACGTGCCCCTGATGTACCTTTCTGATTAGTTTATATAAGAGCCGTTCAATAGGCCAACAAGAGAGACATTTACGAGGCCTATGGGGCGCCCGTCGTCAGCAAATGGAGGTCGTTAGATACTTAAAACATATAGCATCCAGTTTGATCGTCTTTGAAATTAACCAAACTCCCAGACCTTTAGAGCTTTATCCCTTTAAAGTAGGATGAAGGTAAATGGAATACACGAAATCAATGTTTTCGTGTATTCCATTTACCTTCTTCCTACTTCCTAAAGGGCATAGCTCCGAAGGTCTAGGAGTTCGGCTAATTTGAAAGACAATAAAACTGGATGGTTTGCCATTTTCAGATTTTTGCACTTGACCTACAGGCCTCTTGGAAATCTCATCAGCGGTGAATATGAATTACCGTACACTCATTCAAAAGACAAATACATAATATCTTAACAGTGTACGGTAATTTATATTCACCGCTGATGAGATTTCGAACAGACCGATAGGTCAAGGGCAAAAATCTGAAAATGGCGAACCTTTGAGTCGACGCTTTACGCTTGAGGCCCCTTAAGGTAGGCTAAAGTCGTGGTATGGTGCCGAGTGGTGGTGGGGGGTGGTGGGAGGTGGTGGGGTGGTGCCGAGTGGTGGGATAGTGGTGGTGGGGTGGTGCTTTGGCCGCCTGCCCACCACTCAGGTCAGCACACCACTCCCACCCCTGTTAACTTACTGTTTGATGATGGCCAGGTGGCGCCTCAATCTACACCGTCTATAAATAGACACGGCTAGCCTGGGGAGCGGCTCATGTATAGCACAGTAGAGGTACCTCCGGGTGGGTCCAGGCTCTTTATTATTCAGACCACCCTGGTATAAGCACACTTATACCCCTTTCAGACAACACATTACAATGCGCATCTAAGCGCATCAAAGCGCTTCAATCCGCACCAAATGACGTGTCTGAAATGAAGAGCATTCTAGAACCGTATTCTAGAATTCGCATGTAGACCAGCACTGGGGAATGCGGTTCGCTTCACTTTCCTTCCCAATGGCTGTGTGAAAGGAACAGAAGCGAAGTGAAGCTCATTCTTAGTATACCAATACACAATGTTATCATACGAATACACGACGTTATCATACGAATACACAATGTTATCATACGAATACACGATCTTATCATACGAATTCTATCACCAGTTTCTGGTTGGAGGTGGACGTGTGAAAGGGCCGTATTCTAGAGTGCGGTTCGCTTCAGAACGGTTCGCTTCAGTTCCCTTCGCTTCACTTCACATTGCTGTGTAGTGTGAAAGGGGTATTAGAGCTGCCCGAGCTGTCCAGGGTTCCTCAAGATAGTCACTTGTTATAGAAGGGTGTGCTAGTTGTACCCATTAACCAGGAACCTGAAAATTGTCCTCATGTATAGTTATTTATCCGAGGGCTACAGCAAGAAGACATATATACCATAGGTATATAAAATACCTCTAGGAAACTGCCACTCAAGGAACAGCCGTTTGGTGGGGTCGCTGATCCATTCTTTGTACTTTCAGGAGACGGTAAATTACATGTTTTTTAATAAAGTTGTCTATGGTTGAACCTACCCTTGGTAGTCTTTATCCCTGAATCTGCCTTACCGGCGATGCAATATGGCTCGTAGACTTAATGTAAAATAATTGAATCAGCCTGCAACCACGACATATTGATAAAATAACTAAGGTCAACGTTCTCTGTGCGCAATAGTCCCTATTACACTCTCTGCCTATTATAGATAAACCCATATTCTTTAATTAGATCATCGTTTACTGTCTATACTCTGGTTGTTGTGAAACTACACAATGTTTTACCTATTGCCATAACGAAACCACGCATTATTGCCAAATGGGCCCTATACATACCCACACTGCACCTTCTAAGGCCAAAAAGACCCCGTCCCTAAAGTGGCTCCTTGCGTATTGCTTATTTGTGCGTACACATCCTTATTAACCCTTGCTGGCTTCCCCGGGGCTTCCTACAAAGACGATCGGGAGCGTCGCGTTACATCGGCGTAACCTGAGAAAACCACCCGAGGAAGCTTTCTGCTAACAAGCGTAAAATTAGCCTGCCGCAAAGCGCCCGTCTCTCTACTACTTACAGCGCTAGTCGGGTCCCGCTCAGAGGTGTGTTTTACTCTACCTTGTGGCGGCTCGGAGATGTACTTTGTATGGGTAGTACGCAATCCAAACAAAGGAAGGCGGTTTTGAATAATTAACTCATGAAAACTAATAATGATTAATTGTTCATGCTTTTGCCCAAACATACATTCTTATTGCATGTAATTGCAAAGTAAGCTTAGCCAGTTTCAGGTTATTTGTCTTAATATGTGAGAATTGAGAGATTACACTGTTATAGTAATTGGTGCAGTAGTAACGGTATTAGTAACATATACATATAGTCGGACCTATAGATTGATCCCGTTTGTGGGCAGGTAAAACCATTTATAACGAAAATAAAGCCCATGGGTATATGGAACTATTAATTTTATCAATAAACTATAGATAAAGACAGCAGAAATGGAACCCATTGTGCATGAGATTGTTCAGCTCCATCCGTTTACCCGTAAAGGAGATGGAGACCCTATTGTTCCTGAGGCTGTGCAGCCGCATACCGCGCGAGGCAATGGCCTGACCCCCTGACTTGATTACGCTGACCTTTCCCAAGTGTCTGGGGCCAGCGTGTACTCCCGAGCACTGACCCGGTGGCACCACCCCTGCTGGTGTGTGTCGACGAATACAACCACACCAATCATCTGTTCGACTATCTACGGGTCAGAGAATGGCCAGACCGCGGGGCACATAAATACCACAATGGGGATCCGTTCACCACAATACCTCAGCAGAATGAACGCTAACCCAACGCCCCGTTCCACACCCCAGGTAGCGTCATTCCTTGCGTAGCACGCCCGCGGGAATCATTATTATGTAATGGCAAATTGAGTGTGGTTGGGGTGGGATTTATGATTAATTGGGGGCAGCAGGTTAGGAGGAAGGGAGTGACTGGTTGGTGGTTGGTTGGGTCCACTCGGGAGGTGGTGGTGTAGAATCAGGATACATTGGTGCCATATCCACCATCAGGGAAGTTAGGGATGTGGCTAGGTCATTTTTGTATTCAGTCAAACAAGGCCTCACGTACAAACATGCTCTTCCAGCCATGGTGATATGAAAAAATGAAAGAAAAACCTCTCTTTATAACCTACTTAAAAGGGCAGAGGTTGGAGGTGAACCCAATTCATAAACCTAGACTCAACCACTCAAGGTTGATTCCGTTAATTCCAATCTATTGGGGAAACAAACATGTACTGCATTACCGTATAGTACCTTCCACTACATAGTACGAACCTCAAATACTGTTGGCTTTAAATTTAACATTCAGTTTTATGAATACATCAATTAATGTATCAACTTATGTACAGGTCGGTTGTAAAACATAAGCAGTCTACCTCCTAGCTCAGTTTACCAGCCTCTTTACTGGGTTTTGAATAATGACTAATGCGCCTTGATTCCAGACGTTGGATACATTGGTGCTGTATGCCCCGTAAAAGAAATCTGTGTTGAGATGTGGTTGACATCATGCAGACAAATAGAGCAGCCTAACAATCAGGATACATTGGTGCCATATTCCCTCGTTTCCCTATCAGGGTAGGCTGGGATATAACACGTACATGTATAGAGCAGCAGACCTATCCTGACCTGTCTTAGAGTCAGGATACTTGGTACTGTATTCCCAATCAGGGTATGTTGGGATACACCACATACATGTATAGAGCAGCTGACCTATCTTAGAGTCAGGATACTTTGGTGCCATATCCCCTATCAGGGAATGCAGGGATACACCACATACATGTCTAGAGCAGCTGACCTATCTTAGAGTCAGGATACATTGGTGCCATATCCCCTATCAGGGTATGTTGGGATACACCACATACATGTATAGAGCAGCTGACCCATCTTAGAGTCAGGATACATTGGTGCCATATCCCCTATCAGGGAATGCAGGGATACACCATATACATGTCTAGAGCAGCTGACCCATCTTAGAGTCAGGATACTTGGTACCGTGTACCCCATCAGGGTAAGTTTGGATACACCACATACATGTATAAAGCAGCTAACCTATCTTAGAGTCAGGATACATTGGTGCCACATCCGCTATCAGGGAAGGCAAGGATACAACAAATACATGTCTAAAGCAGCTGACCTGTCTTAGAGTCAGGATACATGGTACGGTGTACCCCATCAGGGTATGTTGGGATATACCACATACATGTATAGAGCAGCTGACCCTGACCAGGCCTGATTTCCCCTGAGTGGTGAGCAGATTTTCTGAGCAGCTCCACGCAACAGCTAACTGCTCATCGTGCTACTCTGTCCGACCGCATAAAGGGTATAGAAATCGGCGAGACTAATCAAAGTGTCTGGTATCCCAACATAACAAGTTTCTATGCCTATTTTAGGCTTCCCTTCGATTAATTAACCAGAGGGCAATACCTGAACAACCAGGAATATTTAGAGAATATCTATACACAGGGCATAAAAGTGATCGTATTTTGTCACCTCTTTTATCCTATATCTAGACAGGTATAAATTGCAAACCATTATAGAAAATTCCCATTGTTCCTGTTGAAGGCCGCTTGTTAACACTGAGGGTGCAGGGGGACCACCCACCCGTTCCCAGCCGGCTAATTATAGCGCCAACGAGCTGCTCTGAGCGGCATACAGGCTCCGACAGCTCGCATCTTGTCTTGTACACAACAGGGAACGAGCAATAGGCCAGGCCTAATCAGCTCACTAACAAGTTCCAATGGGCCGAGGCCACCCGTGGACGAGCAGCTCTAATCAAGGAGCTACTCCACGTTCTCTCCCACAGGGCCTGACCCCCACGTACATTCCTTATTTACAACTTACATAACGTAATTAACAGGGGGTACACACATACTAATATTCAATAAGTCATAATTTGCAACCGACTAGACTCAGATAAATCAATTTCTTTAATTAATTTCCCCCTACTTTAGGAGTTATTGCCGGAGAGGTTTCTATCCTGCAGTGTAGTCCCAGATTAAGAGCTGTAACGACTAGACAGATTCAATCATTAGTTACCCACACGGCTACTTCAAGTCCTTGTTGCAATTCACCAGGGATGTTATTTGTAGTAATAACATCCGAATAGAGTGCTGTCTGTTCAGTGTATGAATATCAATCGAGCTGACTGTAATAGGAATAAATCTGTCAAACAGTCAATTTATTAACCATTTAATGATAACAGACGCCTAGCTGCTCGCCACTCAGGGACAGACCAGGGGAAGGTGAAGTCCCTCTGTTATGGTCATTGGACTCTTAATGGGCAGAATAAACATTTCTATTTTCATTAAATGTTTAATCAATCACGCTGGTGTTCCATTGCTGCAGTATGGTAGCGTTTTAACATTTCTTTTAAAACAGAAAAGGTTTTTAACCAAGTTTACAATAGCTGAATGCAAAGTATGTAGATAGCGAGCCAGGCCTATTCTCTGCGGCCAAATAAAGACCAGTAGCTAAGTTGTCATATCTATTTTGCATTTACACAGTGTCCAGGTTACCCTGACTGACATATGATGGTAGTGGGCCAGCTGGGGGCAGGGCTAGTTGGGAGTTGCAGAGCCTTTTGGAGACTGCAAGTTTCCAACTGTATCCGCACTGATTGAACGCATTCAGTGCAACTTCGGTGATATATAGCATCATTTCCTGTGTAAATTCTTAGCGAGTAGCAGAGTCTATGTTCTCTAGGCTAGAGCACTTATGTTATATCGCGCTCCCGTGGTGTCTGTATTCTGATTGCGACTGTAAGTCTTTGGTATATTGGGGCAGGAACGCGAGAAAAGTCTATTCTGTTCGCCTTGCATGTAGGCGAAAAAAAGAAATTAATAACGGAAGTAGTCGTAAATTAAAGCAGAGCAAACACTATAAGCTTGGTAAAGTAGTCGTAATATACAATTACTGTATATTACACGGAAGAATCTGATCAGATTGCTCTTTCTCTGTGGCCCAGTCCCAAGACATTTGTTGATAACATTTTGTTTTGATATGAGACTGCATGAGGAGCTTGGGGAGATATGATTTTTTGTAAAGTACTAAACCGCTCATAAATGTTCAATCAATTACCAAACTAATTTTGTGTTATGCAATTGATGCAAAAGTACTGATTTTCTTACCCAAATTTATTTTACTTCAGAAGTCTTATGTTTACTATGGCTCTCTGTACCCTTCGGCACCGTCCTCACACCACCTAGACAACTGACACTCCCACGCACTGCCCTCCAGACGCTCATCCCGCCCCTTAAGCCCTCAGTGGCTATGTCCTATTATACAACTCAGAGACACCCCTATAGGCCCAGCTGAGTGGCTGGGGTAGGGGTGGCTGAGGGCTGGAGGACGGGGAAGCTGAGGATCTAGGTATAGATCAGCCCCCTGTCGCCGAGCCAATGGCTTAATCAATAGTTGCATGCAGTAGGCATTAATTAAAGAAGATCCCACGGTATCTACTGCCTCCTGCGCCCTCCCTATACACCCCTCTGTTTACGTTAACGAGGAGGTGGTCTAGATCATGTCCTTTAGACTATGTACCAGTCTGATGAGGCGTCGAAGGGAAACGGATAACATGTGAAGTATGTTGTAAGTGAAATAGGGCAGAAATCTAGAATAGACATAATGTACTGAAGTATTACGGTGGTCGAACAGACCTTCGTGTAGGTGACAATGGCTATCTCATAAAGCGATCTTTCAAAATATTAAAGGCATCAAAGCGGAACGCAAAGTAAAGAAATCAATCTTAAATAGCTCGCGAAAATCACTAAAGCAAGAAGTAGGAACCTGCACAGCTAGCCGTCGTTCTTCTGAAGCTGTATTCCACTAGACGATTCTGACTGCTGGCAATCTAGTAATAATTATTATAACTTTCCTCCAATGAAATGACAAACGACCAAGCATCCTATACATTATTTGAAAGATAGTGACAAGACCTTTCTAATGCTACACAGCATGTCTAAATTTACCTTTATTCCTACTGGCGATTTATAAAATCGGGATTAAAATCGCCTATGCTAGTGGAATACAATCTTAATGTCCGACATAACGGACACTGATCCCTTAAAGAGAGTGAGATTACTTCACTTCTCTTTCAACGGGATTGTAGTAACTGCCTCTCTACCCAAACCTGACACCACCTGTCCTTATCTGAGGGAATTGGATTTCTTGCCCTCTGAAATAGGTGTAAAGCATCCACAGGAAGTGAATATAGTCTGCAAACCACACGCCTGACACAATACAAACACCGTTGAGAACAGTAGCTGGTGCCTCAGACTATATCAACTGGATATCCATTGCCTACAGCTAGCGCTGTATGGTGCGTGTGGTATTGGTGGGGGAGGTTTGGTTTACTGTGAAGGGTCAACACCCACAAACCGCCGGAATACCAATCACCTGGAGCCTCCTGCTGGCTCATACCAAACACCTGTTGGCATGGTTTTCAGACTCACCCTGTTGGAATTGCACTTTGTCTGCCGATGAAATGTTCCAAACAAATGGAAATAGCCAGAAAGGTCTTATATCGGGTCTGTTCTTTTTGGGATGGTAAAGAAAGTATCATCTAGTAAGGGTACTATCATTTCAGGGCTTCACCTATCCGTCTTTACTGTTTATGATAAGGTCCAGACACTATTATGGAGAATGGCCCCTCTCAAAGTATGCTACACTTGCTGGGGATCCATAAACCGTAGGTTTGGCATGAGGAAGGGTATTCAGAAAATGAGGAAATAGGATGTGTCTTTTAAAAGAAATAGAAAACATCATATCCAACAGAAACCTACAGCACCAAGTCCAAAAGAACAGACTGTAAGATACATTATCATCATGACCATTCGGGTTCCTCTTTGGAGAAAGCTAGACTTGATGTTGTTTCATGGTTAGCAGCTGGTTAGGGTGGTTTTGGTGCCCCTTTTCACAGGGCTTCTGCCCTCTTTCCTGCCCTTTTTAGCGGCCTACCCCAGATAAGGGTGTTAAGCAGGCTGTGGTGGTGTGGAGAGGGCCACCCCAGACGTCAGTCACACACACCAGGCTCCACCAGGGATAATCCACTTTCCTTTAAGCAGCTTAATCTCACCACCAGAAGTGGGGTGACCGTTTTATCGTCCATTAAAACGTCACCGCCTTATTTGGAGCTGACCTACAAGGCTGTAGGAATGAGGGCCCTGGTGTTGAGCTGTATGGGAAGATGTGGAGATCTAAAAACTAAGGTGCTGCAATAAAGTAGTGTTTCCTTACATGCCTTGGCGTTCATGATTTTGAGGTGTTTTAGTATTTTTTCTATAGTTGCACGTTTATTGGGCAAATCGAATCTAGAGTACATGTGTGGAGAACATAGAGATATAAAGAACAGGGCACATATTGAGAAGGCAGCCATACTCAAATGTCATAATAATTATTTCAAACGGAACCCTTTCACTAAGGATACCTGAGGCTGGTATTATTGTGCCTTAAATTTATCATCTTCCAATGTTCTTTCTTAAAATTAGCTATGAAAGTGAAAGACCAACTGGTGCATTGTTCCGTATGCCACAGATTTTTTTCGGTGAACAGTAACGTCATGCTAATATCGCACAGGATCTCTATCTCAAATCTTCTTGGTTGAAAAAAGTATAATTGAGTTTAAAAGGTTAACAATGGACACTCCATACAGGGTGTTGGTCCAGGAAAGTGGGGTTTGACAGATGTTCGAACGTGAGGGCAGGCTGGGGAGAAGGAGAGTTACCCCTTCATGGGACGTCACGGCTACACCTCAGGCCGACAGCTCAGACCCTACAGACAGTGAAGTCTGGGGTCGGAATCAGGACAGACAGGGTGAATGGTTTACTACACCAGTTTGTATGTGGGTCCCGTCTTAAAGGTCATCCTCACGTGGGCAGGCCTATCGGCCACAAACTGTTACTTTTTACCATTTGTGGGGCAAGGTGTGTGAGGAGACCAGGCTGAATGGGATGGTTTGGAGGAGTCTGAGGGGACAAAATACGATAAAAGCTCCTCAGGTTAGCTGTTTTTTGATAGTCTTTCAGTCTCACCAATGGTCTCCTTTGGAAGTCGACGTGGCATTCATGAACAAGCAGGCTTTCCCGGAAGTTAAACGTTTTGGCGTTTCATTTCGAAATTTACTGAATTCCTCGTAGAATGCATTGCAAACCTGTCGGTGTTATTGCTGTGGGAACTCATGTTTCCTAATTTACCTGTATCAGAGAGGACTTTTTCCCAAATATTTGTGTGCAATGACTTGGCCATCAATCACCTAGCTTGAAGGTTCTCTTAGTAAAAAGTCCAGATGCTTTTATAACATTGCCAAACCAGAAACCAAGTCAACCGATTCACTACGTCTCTGAGCTATTCTGGTTCACTACAATGCAATATTTTGGAGGACACACTTGGAGACGAGGTAAAGGCTGTGAGAAGGGAGAGGGGTATGATAGATATGGCGTTGTTTGTCCTGTCACTCCCTGACTGTGACAGAGGGAGAGGGGTGTCATGGACATAGGTGTGGTTTGTCCTGTCACTCCCTGTGACAGAGGGTGAGGGGTGTCACTGACATGGTGTGGTTTGTCTGGCACACCCAAACTGTGACAGAGGGAGAGAGGTGTCATGGACATGGTGCTGTTTGTCCCGTCACACCCCAACTGTGACAGAGGGAGGGGGGTGTCATGGACATGGTGCTGTTTGTTCCGTCACACCCCAACTGTGACAGAGGGAGAGGGGTGTCATGGACATGGTGCTGTTTGTCCTGTCACACCCCAACTGTGACAGAGGGAGAGGGGTGTCATGGACATGGTGTGGTTTGTCCCGTCACTCCCAAACTGTGACAGAGGGAGAGAGGTGTCATGGGCATGGTGCTGTTTATCCCATCGCTCCAGCTGTGAGCAGCTCGGGATGCAGTGATCAGGCCGGAGTTAGACTGAGCTGCTCCCACTGAGACCACCGATCCATCCCTCACTCCTATCATTGGGCCATTCATCATATCTCTGCTCTGACGCCTCCTCCCACTTCCAAACCACTCGTGGTATGGAAAAACATGGATGGCCTCGTTTCATTCATTTTCTTCTGGCCATATTTTGTTTATATCAGTCAAATTATAGAGCTGTACGACATAGTTCTATATACATACGTAATAGGGATCATATCATGATTGATCTTTCTAAATTTCCTATTATAGTGAGATTTGGATATTATAGAGATCCATGCAGGTTCACCTGATTCATATTATTCGGCCATAGAATGGTTTTCTTGGGGTCAAGATATAATTACATTCACATATAACTTACCACTATGGGACGTCTAGGAGTAAGGCTATAGGGAATAGCACTGTTCCTGCTTGGCGAGTGTCACCAAAGCCCAGTTCCGCCACCCCTCCAGCATTAGCCGCGATAAGCCGCGATAAGGGATGACATGCTGGGGGTATTAGGCACCGGGTGCGGGCCGCAGCCAACGCCCCACTGCCTAATTTCACGGATTTATGCCGCTGTAAAGCGTCCCGTTTAATCTTTAATCTGGGTGCGAACAATCGCACTGTGTTGGCAGATAACACTGTTATAAACTCTGGGCGTTCGGCATGATAATTCAGGCGGCTAATAACTGAGATTCTAGTTTTATCTCTGATATAGCTGATGCGCATCTGACCCAGTGTTCACGCATGTGGCTTTTCCTTAAGTTCACTCGTTAATAGCTTTGAACCGTTGCAATATTCATTTTAAGTTTACTCGTTAATAAACTTTACACGTTGCAAAAAGAATAATGTTATAGCATTCAAAGGAATCCAACTTGTACTGTCATACCTTAATGGGAACTAATAAATTCTTGGAATTAAACACCGAATGCTGAGAAACAAGTATAAATGAAGATGATTAAGTATTCCATTGAATGTAGTTAAGAAAAGTGCCCTGACTGTAATAAATCATAATTAGATAATATAACAATACCACCCTGCAATGACACTGACAGTGTCATTGAATGCGGCCCTGCATAACATTGATACTGGCAGGAATACCATACCCTGACACTGATGATAACAATAATGTTACCCCCTAACTATAACAATGATATCCCTAGTCCACTAATAATGACAACCACACCCCCAAGATGACATCCCTGCTCTGACAACACCCAGTACATGCTGGCTCCATGACCTCTCCTGAGATTAACAGATTACCGTCAGAACCACAGGTCAGTGGGAATACTCCTGTCAGCCGTCAGTGCCCAACTGACCCCTACACAGATGACCACCCCCCTCCTACTACTCCCCCACATGCCCCGGCCGGTCGGCGTGCCCCAGATATATTGCTAATATAAACATCACGGGTGTGATTCTTCTCCTGCGGTGCCCCAGCATGGCCCCTCTCCCCAGGCTCTTTTGTCAAGACGACAAATACATTCATTAATCACTGAGGCCGGACTGGGGCCTCCCGAGCTCAATATCCGCCGCCCTGCCCGCCCCAGGATTCACGGGGGGGGGGGGAGAAAGTCACCGAGGGGGTGGGTGGGATAGGTATAGTGGGGGAGGGGGTGAGTGAGGGATGGTGCACTTACAGATTATAATCGAACTCGTAAACCCATATGTGATCGTCCGTTTGGGTACAGGGCAGATTGGTATCCCTGTCCTTCTCCAGAAGGGTTGTACATGTTTCAGTTATAAATGGCTGTGTTTGGGGACAAACACCCATAATCAGTGGCCATCAATTGTATTTATACAGAAGTCATTCTTTAGACGGTATTGCCTTGTGTCTCATATTAAGGGTCATCTGTATATTACTTTGGTCTTCTTCTACAACCCTAGGATTCACTCCACCCTAAAAAGTAGGCCCTATACCATTATTGTTGCCTTGATCATAAATGTATTACTGAGACCCAGAGGCCCACCCCCAACCGCCCGGCCACCTGTCCGCTGCCAAGACACACACTGCTCCATGTACAGTGCACACATATGGCCCCCACGGACGTAGGCCTGCCTTCCTGTCATTAATAGGCCCGATAATCCATTCACCCATGCCCCACCTCCAGGCCTAATACAATCTGCCCTGTCCAAAGGACCAGTCCCGACCAGTGGCGGGGGTGGCCATCGTCAGGGAGGCTGGTTCTACACAGACCTCATTGGTAGTTTCAGGAATACCTTTCTCAACTTAGGCACTTGGGTGGCCTCTCAAACAAGTAGTCACTTTTTCGCCAGCCACTGTGATTTAAGAGATTGGCTCAGTAGACATGGGGATAATTAGATGTCAGTGTTAATTGAGAGTTAATCAAGGAAAGCCATATAAATTAATTTGTATAATTATGATGCTATGAGATCAGTTGCATGGAGAGACATTTATGATAGTTATCGTTCAGGAGACATTTAATAAGTCTGTCTGCTGGATAAGAGCATGAAATGTTAGTCAATAATACAACATTTCATCGATATGAGGTCTCAGCCAGGGTAATATATATAATTTCAGTTTCTGTTAGATAGGTGATGCTGATTGCTGATGATTCAGGCCATGATATATGAGCAAACTTCTAATTATTTCATAGGGAAGTCATGTTTTTATGTTGTTCGTTTATCAAATGCATGGGAAGCAAAAGAACGAAAATTGTGGAATAATGCCATAATGTCATACTTGTGTTACTTAGTAATGAACATAACAGATAAACATTTGCCATGATGGAGGATACAGTATTGTGGTCTCTCAGATTTTGCCAAACCTCATTTGGCAGTAACCTTAATGATACCAAGCCAATGTCATGGGGAAAACGCTACGGTTTTCTAACGAATTGCTGCCAACAGGCCTGAGTAGACATATAGACATATGTTTGAGAACCCACACCCAGTGTCAAAGGTGGTGGGAGCCGGATCGGTGTGGCCCGTCTCTACAGCCAACCACCCGCTCTACCTCCACAGCTACAGCCAAGTCAGACATAGGGAGGGAACTCTGCTTTACCCTAACAGCTGGCCAGGGGTCTTTATAGACGTTGTGCAGATGACGCCACAATGCCAAGAATAGGTTGGGCGCCATATTGGTGATCATTTTTAAATCGTTGATCCTCACAATTCAAAAGCACATATTTTGCGATATAGTGTCTTTTTGTGATTTAGTGTCTTAACAAATGTATCTAGAACAGTCACATACAATCTTAATAAGTAATTGTTTTTTTTCACATGTCATGAATTTTGGTTTCATCTATTGGCCACATATTCATGATGAGCACATGGTGATCACCAAAATCTGGCTACGTGACCACTTATGCACAAGGTCTAGAGTCTGAATCTCAGGCTAAGTCCTCAAGTCTCAAAATTATGACATGTTATAAACGAGAAGTGGATGACTCAAAATATTGTTTGCAAGTGAGTAAATGTTAATCGTTGAATCAAATTGAAGTGAGGTATTTAACAGTAAACATCAAACTATACAGAGGGATAAAGTAATCACATCTGTATGATTCAACGATAACATTCCCGGGGAAATATCTCTCACCCTGACCCATGAGCGGTTGGGTTATGTTAGAAGAAAATCACAATTGATTCATATTGATAATAGATTTGACTAGGCTATTACATGGTACTAATACTGGTCTTTCTTGGACCAAATAATGACCACACAAGGTTGAATGTAACAAAATAAAGATTTTCCATGTAAAGGACTGTGCATTATGAGGTCAACCGTCTAGCTGCTGGTGAATCAGATCAGTATTATTGCCTTGACATGGATGGCAGAGGCCAACAGCAATAACCCCGTCTCAGCCCATCGTAACCTACAGCCTACAGCACACATAACGGGATGGGGCGGACAATGTAGCCAGGAGACAGGGGGTCAGGGCTGGAGGTGAATGGAGACACAGGGGCAGCATATTGTGACCATTTACTATGGCAGCTTCACAATTAATGTAACAAAGTGAATGATGCATAGCGCTGGGGTCGGGTGACGGTCAGAGACAACGACCAACTGACTGAGGATTGAGTAAATACGAGAGGTCCTACCCTGAATCATGATGGCCACCATTTTCAGACGACTTATTTATCATTTGTAAAACTAATACCCTTGGCAGACTACTGCGCATATATATATGTTGACATTTCAAAACAGGCATAATTGTCATTCTAGCTGAGGCTAGGCCGCTGTGAATAGAATGTCAGTACATTTGCTTTTAGAATAGTTGAAAAGAATCATTGATAGCATGGATTATGATCCAGAACAAAAGGTTGGGGAAATCCGATGTTATTCACGTTTTATCGATGTCTGGTTAATATACCATGACATGAACAGGCTGATAGAGACGAGTACGGTATATCATGAGAATATAAACACTGCACTGTGATCCGGCCAATAAACCAGATCTAGAATGTGGGGCTGTATAAAGGGGAACAATATCCATTGTCTGGTGTATACAGGCAGACCAGTAGGCGTGGATCACAGGCGGCCCTTAGCTGATTGCACTGGTCCCAATTAATGTACAATCATCATAAAGCTGGTATAGTGTCAGGGGCAATTGGGACAGTCTGTCACCAATGACCAGCCTCAGCAACTTACAGCTATGGCCTGCCGAGTGTCAACCAAACACAGTATTTGGTGCAAGGTGGGGTTATTACCAATTTCTTTCTTCTTTTTTTTTTTTCAATTTGTTTGCCTACTTCTTCCCACGTATTACATGCGCTTCCGGGGTTCTTCCAGGGTCGATATAAAAATGTTATTGGATATTTATAAAGTTGCGTATTGTAATGTAATGATGATTGTTCATTTTACTAACTATTCAAAGTCATACATCAGTTTAGTATTTTTTATGTCCTTTTGTTGCACTATAGGTTTAGATGAGGAGCCTTTCAAGTAACTTTCATTGTATATGGGATCGTCGGAATATGACAGCTACCAACTGGCATGACAAGGTGCGTACCTCTTAATTGATCTTATTGTGATGAACGGCTATTCAGCCAAAATACATAGAGGTTAAAATAATAGAAATAAGGTAATAATGGAAATAGATGTAAAGAACGAATATGTAAAGAACGAATAACGAATATGTAAAGAACGAAGAACGAAATAGATGTAAAGAACGAATATGTAAAGAACGAATAACGAATATGTAAAGAACGAATAACGAAAACGTAATGGAACGAAACCCGGAAATATGTAAACCGGAAGTGAAATGTAAACCGGAAACGGAATATATAAACCGGAAGTGACGTCAATTGTAGGTCACGTGACCGAAGGCAGCCAATCAGGGCTGACCTCTCTAGTATATAAAGGGGCGGTAAGGCCCGAATAAACAGAGTTCTTCAACAGTTCTCCTGGTGTCCAGACGTGTCCTCTTTCCTGAAACAACCACTAAAGATGAGCCGAATAGAGTAATTAAGTCGAAGTTAGGACAAAACAGTCGAAGTCCGAGATAGGTAGTCGAAACATAGGGTAAGGGGCCCGAAGGCCCGAAGAACGAGGAACGAGGGAACGAGGTAGGGCACGAAGGCCCGAAGTAGTACCGGAAACCGAGGCGTAGTATGGTACGAAGACATGGGGAGCGGAACGAGGGAGCGAAGTCCGCGGGGACGAGGGCGCGGCGTGCTCGGCCCCACGCTACCAAACAATAGGCGACCGTCGGCCCGTCGCCCCCGCGGACCGGAACTCAGGGGTGGACCGTTCCCCGGCCGACCCGTACCCCTGCCATAATTTCCCTCCCCCGCAGTCCTCCGTCGACATCGAGTGCCGATCGATTCGCTCAGCCCCCCCTCGTGCGCGAGGCATGACTCTAGAAACACATCTCGGTTCTTGGCCCGGATTCCCCGTCCGCCCCGAGACCCGAACAACCCCCACGTTCCTCTGTCGTAAGAATCGGCAACCCCGACTTACCAGAGAACGTCACACTGGTGGCAGCGGTGGTGCTGAAATAGGCACATACGGACTTGTGGATCTTGGGTGTTTCATCGGTATTGGATACTCATGGCGACTGCGGCAGTCTTCGAGCAGATGGATTCTGACGTCGCCTTCAAGGAAGGTGGGGAGGAGAAAGGAGGTGCGAAAACCGAGACCAAAGGGGAGGACACGACCATCATGGGTAGGCAGTTTAATTTTATGGGAACGTCCACCCCGACGGATGAGCAGAATGTGCGGGCTCAACAACAACAGACCGGCCAGGAAGGAGCGAGTTTGAAGAAGTTCAGTTTACGACCAGAGAAGTATGACGGTAAACCGGATTTCGAGGGATGGATCAACCAGTTTGAGGAGTACGCAACATTGGGACGCTGGACGGCCGAGGAAAAAGCGGCGATGCTTTTCCTCTCGCTGACGGGAACGGCACGAATGTACTTTGTCGGACTCCCGGACAGGGAACGACTCCGTTACTCGGCGAGGGTGGATGCGTTGCGCCGGAGGTTCGGTCAGGAGAAGGACACGTGTAATGCTCTGCAAGAGTTGGCGGGCTTGAAACGTGTAAAGAACCAGACAGCGAAGGAGTTGGCTGATAATGCCCGGCGACTGGCATCGAGAGCCTACTTCTCCAACGACTACGCTAGCCAGGAAAAAGCAGCACTACATGCGTTCCAGGCTGCAGTTGGGGAAGACCTTCAGCTGAAGTGTGCAGAGAAAGGATGCAAGACACTAGAGGAGGCGGTAGAGGTGGTAGAAATACAGGAACGATACTCACGCCGCCTCCTGCGGGCAGTGAAGCCCGAGGAGGACGCCAATACACAGATCATGGCCTTGAACGGTAAGTTGGAGGAGATGATGAAAGAATTGGCAGAGGAACGGGAAGCTAGAAGACAAGCAACGGCCCGGAGGGAGGCGTTTAAGAAGCGAAAAGAAGATTTAGAGTGTCATCACTGTCACCAGAAGGGCCATTTCGCAAGAGAGTGTTCCCAGCGTCAGGGAAACGGACAGTCGCCGTCGCAGTAAGCGCGGGGCCCCCTTCGGGCGCGGCGAGAGAAGTAGTAGGCATGGGAGAATGTGGACTTTATGTGGCCGGGACGGTGGGAGAGAGTGTCGTCCGTTTTTTGGTTGATACCGGATCTATGATCAGTCTGCTGTCGGAACGCCTCTGGAGAGAGTGGGGACGAAAAAGAGAAGAACTGGATGGATATGAAGGACGTCTCTGCTCGGTAGATGGTAGTCCGTTGCGGTGCTACGGATGCACGAACTTGCCAGTGAAATTGGGAACACGCGTGTTGAAGTGGACGTTCATGGTGGCAGACATCGGTAGAGATGAAGGGATCCTGGGAAACGACTTCGCGGTGAAATACCGGCTGACAGTTAAGCCCCACGCGAGTGCCATCTTCCTGCCCGCCGAGGGGGAGGGAGAGGGGGAACGAATCCCGGGAGTAGAACAGAGAACGGATGGGATTCGGGCAGTTACCGTCGGAGGACAGGTCGTGCGAATCGAGAAAACGACGGAAATACCCCCACTCCAAGTGACCCGAGTAACAGTAGTAGCGAGAATGGACATAAGACAGGGTGGACAGCTGGCTGTCATCACCGGCGCTGGATTACCTATGGGACTGGAGGTGATCCCAGGAACGGTGACATTGGGAGAAGAAAATGAAGTTTGGGTGGCCAACCGAGGGACCGAGAGCGCGAAATTGGAAACCGGCGGGGTACTCGGAGAAGCCACCTTCGTACAAGAAGTACGAGGAGTAGGAAGTGAAGCAAAAGAACCCCCAGGAGCGCTCGTTGAAATGATAGGGGAGGCTAAGAAAGACCTGACCACGAAGGAGGGCGAGGAGCTGGAGAAAGCCATCATGGCCCGGGAACAAATGTTTGCGACCTCGAAACATGAGCTAGGACGGACAGATTTAGTACAACATCGAATTAAAACGGGAGATCAGATGCCGATCAAGCAGAGGGTCAGACGGTATCCGGCCACCAGGAGAGAGGAAGAACGAGCACTGGTGGAGGATATGTTAAATTTAGGGATTATCCAAGAGAGCGGGAGTGCGTGGAGTAGCCCGACCGTTCTAGTCAAAAAGAAGGACGGAGGAACGAGGTTCTGTATTGACTACCGAAAACTGAACCAGGCTACGAAAGTGGACGCCTATCCGCTCCCGCGGATAGAGGACAGCCTCAACACTTTGGGAGGAAGCCTATTCTTCTGCAGTCTGGATCTCGCGAGCGGATATTGGCAGGTGGAGATGGCACCGGAGGACCAAGAAAAGACGGCCTTCGTGACTCAAGGAGGATTATATGAGTTCAAAGTGATGCCATTCGGGCTAGTGAACGCCCCAGCCACCTTCGAGAGACTGATGGAAAGAATCCTCAGAGGAATCGTGTGGGAGGAGTGTCTGGTATACTTAGATGATATACTGGTCTTTGGACCAACGTTCAAAGTGACTCTGGAAAGATTGGTACGGGTTCTGGACCGACTGAACGCTGCAGGACTGAAGTTAAAGGCGCGAAAATGTAAGCTGTTCCAGAAGAAGATTCCGTTCTTGGGGCACGTTGTCTCGTTCAACGGGATCGAACCCGACCCCGAAAAGTGTCGGCAAGTAACCGAGTGGCCGGTCCCGCGGGATCTCCACGAGGTACGAGCCTTCGTGGGATTATGTTCGTACTACAGAAGGCATATAAACGGCTTCACGGAGTTGGCTGCCCCCTTGTATGAATTGGCAACGAAGGAGGAACCATTCGTGTGGAGCGCGAGACGACAAGAGGCATTTGATGCGATGAAGAAGGCGCTAACAGAGGCCCCGGTGTTGGGATTCCCGGAGGAAGAAGGACAATGGTGGCTTGACACAGACGCCAGTGACGTGGGAACGGGAGCCGTGCTATCACAAGAGCAGAGAGGGGAGGAACGGGTGATAGCTTACACGAGCAAAACCCTGGAGTCAAACGAACGAAAGTATTGCACCACGCGGAAAGAACTGTTGGCGGTGGTGCGAGCTTTGAAGCATTTTCGGTGCTACATCTATGGCCAACGCGTGATAGTCCGGACGGATAACAGCGCGGTTAGTTGGCTGCAGAGGAGTAAGGAACCGATGGGGCAGGCTGCTCGGTGGATTGAGATTATCGACTCTCATGATGTGTCGTTCCAACACCGACCGGGCAGGAAGCATGGGAACGCTGACGCGTTGTCCCGGTATCCGTGCAAACAATGTGGAGAGGAGCACGAGAATACCGAACAAGTGAGAGTAGTGACGCGGGCCCGGGGGTACGAGCCCGGATGGTCCCCGCAGGAGATGAGAGCAGCGCAGAGGAGGGATCGAGATATAGGGCCGATTGTCGCACGGATGGAAAAAGATGCGGACCGGCCAGGTTGGGAGGCCATATCTCCGGAATCCCGGGAAACAAAGATCCTATGGAGGCAATGGGAACGATTAAGCCTCAGGGATGGCGTGCTGCATCGGAAGTACTGGGAACTAGAAGGACATGGTTGGAGGAACCAGTTGGTCGTTCCCCGAGGGGAACGGGCCAAGCTGGTAAGGGAATACCATGGAGGCGCGGCAGGAGCGCATTTAGGAGTCGCCAGGACGACGGCCCTGTTGGAACAAGGGTTTTACTGGCCGGGACTCCGGGAAGACGTGCGGAAGGAATGTCGAGAATGTGATTGCGCGTTGCTGAAAAAGGGAAGAGGAAGACGGGAGCCGCTACATCAGTACATAGTGGGGGAGCCGATGGAACGGCTGGCCATGGATGTTTCGGGCCCGTACCCAGTCACCAAACGAGGAAATAAGTATTGCCTGATGGTAGGATGCTATTTCACCAAATGGTTGGAGTGTTTCCCGATCCCGGATCAAAAGGCAACGACAGTGGCGAACAAACTGGTTGAAGAAGTAGTAGCACGATACGGCGCGTTTCGGGAACTACACTCGGATCAAGGCACGAATTTCGAATCCGAGGTGGTGGCTCAGGTCTGTGCACTATTCGGGATTCACAAAACAAGAACGACGCCGTACCACCCCAGGAGTGACGGGTACATAGAACGAAGTTTCCGTACTTTGGGGTGTTGTTTGAAAGCCAGCTGCCGAGCGACAGGTCGGGAATGGGACGAGATGGTCCCGCTCGTGATGATGAGTTATAGAGCAACGCCGCAAGCCAGCACGGGAGTGACACCGAACATGATGATGCTGGGCCGACAGACCATGATGCCGCGACAGGCGATTTATGGGAGACCTCTAGGACCAGAGGAGGAACCCCGACGGGTAGGCGACTATGTGGAAAGCCTGGAGGAAGGGCTAGTCGCGGCCTATCGGGAGGCCCGGACGGGGCTGAAACGAGCCGCCATCCATCAGAAACACGAGTATGATGGGAAGGTGACTCGACGGGAATACCACGCCGGAGAACTGGTCTGGGTGCACGATACGGTAGTGGATAGGGACAAGGGAACGAAGTTGCGATTTCCATGGATAGGCCCTGCACTGATCGTCAAGGTGCTTGACCGAGGACGGGTGGTAGTACGGAAGAAACGAGGGAAACCGGGGGGGGTGGTCCACATGGACCGCCTGGAACCCTACCGAGGACACGCTGCGCCAGCTTGGATGGTAGCTGACCAGCAAGGATACGAGGCTGCACAGTAAATGCTTGGGGTGGGGCGCGCTAGGGCACGTAAGGAAACGGGGTACCCCCTTTTTGTGATGAAGTCGTTTTCGTGTCTCGATTCCGCAGGTGGAAGAGGACCAAGGGAACGACCAAATCGGCGCTACACAGAAAGGCTTTGGCCAAAAAGGACTGATCAACCTGGGGCCATTGAGTCGGGGCGGTGCGTTGACCACTACAGTAGGAGTGCAGGTCGTTAGGCTGTAGAGATTCGCTACCTAGCTGAAGATTGGTTCTCTTGCGGATGTAATATAGGTGGGAAATGCGGGGTTGGAACGAAAAACGGCGTTCGGGAGCCACGACGGCCCGAATGTCTAAAGTAGTCCCACGGAGCCGCTTTCCGGTCAGTTCGGAGGAACCACAGCGTGGAAAAGATGGTTGGATTACAACGGAAGACAGACCCGGTGGCAAGCTGGTGAAGACTTCTGAAGTAATGCCGACTTGGTAATACCGCTTTACAGCGTCCAGGAGACCGGAGGAGAGTAGATGCGGCACTCTCGGGAACGCCGGAGGAACGAACGGACGGCTGTAAAAGGCGAGGCCTGAAACGAGGACGGGCTTTAAAGTAGGTCGTAAAAGGAATAAAAGAGGACAAAGAGAACGGGGCGGCGGCGAGGAGATGATAACGCCGAGCCCCTGTGTTCTCCGGGAAGTGTGCGGAAGCACTGTGAGGGCCAAGATGAAAAAGGCAAGAAAAGGCGACGAGGGATGAAAGGACCGAGGGCGTCCGGTGGGGCAATAAAAGGCCTAGGAAAAACGCGAGGACGGGCGAAGGGCCGCGAGGTAAAGAAAACAGGCGAGGCGGTGACCAGCGGCGGGCCCCGGGGACCGGAAAATAGTAGGGGGCGCCACCGTAGAAGTGGATGGTGAGTCTGACGCTAGGGGTCGCTAGTGCAGGCCACGCCCACTTCCGCCTGCGGCGGCTATAAAAGGCAGAGCGCTCGCCGGAGCAGGTCATTCTGGTCAGCCGACCAGGATTCATCGAAACGCAGACGAGCAGACTGAGCTAAGGAGAAGAAAACAAGAAGAAAAGCAGAGAAGCGAGACGAGCAGCATCACCACGAGACAAAAACGGAAACGGCTGACGGGACGAGCTTCAGGATTGGAACGAGCCCCGAAAGCCCGGAAAACAGACACGATGAGCGGACAGTGCTGGGAAGGACATTGTCACGGAAAGGAGTTTAAGCACTTGGCCAAGCATATTAAAGGCCAGCACGATGGATTACGGAAGCAGTACTACATGTGCCCGGTGTGTTCGAGTCGAGCCTATTCGACACACCAAGACTGGAGAAAGCACATGACGGAATCACACGAAGGGAACCTGCAGAGGGGGATGCCGAAGCAAGACCCCCTTCTGAGGCTGGAGTATGCTGCGGCGTTCGCCTTGGACCCGAAAGGACGACCGCCGTACACCAGTTTCGCTACTGGGGATGAAACGGCGGCCCGGGTAGCCAACATGGAACAGGACTACGCGGTGCGCCATCCAGAGGGGTTTCAACCCCCTGAGAGGGCGGTGGATAAGGAGGCACCGGAGAGGCCGCGACGGCAGATCCGCATCCCTTACTACCCGAGGGCGTCAAGAGGATCCGAGGACAGCGACGCCGAGCAGCTGGAGCAGGTAGCAACCGAAGAAGGATCAGAGGCCGACGAGGCCGGCGAGGGAGCCCAAGCAGCCAAAGCAGCAGGGAGGGGACCCCTGGCCGAGGTGGCGGAACGATCGACACCCACGCGTCGTTCCCCTCGGAGGGCCGCGAAAGGAGTACGGAAGGAAGACACCGAGTCGCCGCGAAGCGCAAGCCGGGCCGTGGTCAACCCGAAACCACTCCTGACACCAGACCAAATATCAGGGTTAGTACAGAGCCGAATTAAGAAGTTAAACGCCCAGGGAGAACCACGGGAACCGAGAGGACGAGGACTCCCAGGCAGAGGAAAAGGACGGACATCCACACCCACCCCGAAGCCGGGTTGCTCAGGAATACCACCGGGGGCTGAGGTGGTGGAATTGGTGAGCTCGTCCGACGACCAACGACCGAAAGTCAAGGAAGAAGAGGAGCCGCTCGCTTTCAAGAGGCCCCCGACGCAGGGATGCCCGACGGAGGAGCCGTCGCGAAAGAAGAAGTGGAAAAAGGTCAAGAAAGTCCCGAGAGAATTGGAGGAGGGAACGAGTTCGGACCAGTCGGAGTCAGGCAGGAGTATGTCGGCCCGAAGCGATCGGTCTTTGATTATCGCTGAGTCTAGCAGCACGGGAGAGCTGGGACCATCACAGCCTGAGACCTCGACAGGAGTCAAACGGACCACGGGACTAGAACCACCTTGTAGCGACGCACAATTTACTATGATGACAGTTCATAAGAAATCGGTGATATACGAATCACGACACCCGAGGTACCCCGGGTATTTAAAAGGAACAATGAACCGGGAGGGATCGTTCAGGGGTTACCACGAGGCGAGATCCGACCGGGAGCTGGAGGACAGCATTCGGGAAGCACAGGGAGGTCGGCTGGTGGAAAGAGAAGCATTGTACCTAGGGAGGTTTCTACGCGAGATGGCAGAAAGGCAGGGACTCAAACCGTCGGGGCGAGTGGAGAAAGTAAAGTATGTTCGGCATGCGGCCAGGCCGGAGGACACGGCGTCGACGGCCTCGACACAGCCGCTGTTCTCTACCCCTACCCCGACGAAAGCAGATTCACCCCTGGAGAAGATGGTATGTAAGCAGCCGATAGTGCCGCCCCCAGGATTGAAACGAATGAGAGACATTACGGTAGCACCAGACACGCCAGAAACACGGGCGGCGGTTGACAACCTGACTCGGGCCAGTTTGGGGAGCTCGTTTTTCGGGTCGCAAGGATCGGAGGAGACCCCGGGACCACCGTCGCCCGAACGTATGGGATCGCCGCCAGGACCGGATACCCCACTCAAGGACGAAGACAAACACGGGCGGGCGCTACAACCGCGGGTTGTGATACACAGATTACAAATGCCGGCTGCCCAGTCCATGGACGAGGAGGTGGAAGACTCAGAGGACATGGAGTTGGGGCAGGCCGAGACCAGAGGATACGAGCTGGAGAAACAAGAATTGGACGAGTCGGGAGCGGATTCAGTGTTCGGGTCTATCGGAACGGAGATGCCGACGGCAGGACCATCTAGAGAAACACCGAGACTCAAGTTATTACGGACACAGGCCGTTCACCAGGTCTTACAGGGACACTTTCCGGTGACGGCGCGAGCGGTACGAGACTGGGACGCGGAAAAGGCCATTCGGGTGCAACTGACGTGGCCCCCGAGAGAGGTGCGAGGAATGACGGCCAAGACAAGAGCAATGGCTTCGGCGTCTATGGCGTTCCTGATGGCACTAGAAACGGGCCGCAAGCCAGAGACATTTGAAGAAGCGATGGCGCAGTTCCCGACGGCGGCACTGGGGCCGTTGACCAGGGAGTTCCCGGGGGTCGACCAGCTAGTTAACGAACACAACCGGACCGTCCAATTGGCTCAGACCCTAGTGATGCACAAAAACGAGGATCAACTGGATGACTTGTTGAAGGCGACAAGAGAGGCGGAAAAACAGAGCGGAATGGTGGATCAGCTTCTCGAGCTCCCCGCTAGGGAGGAGAGACTGTTGCTGCCGATCCGACGCCAAGAAGAAGGGTGAAGTAGATGCTGCTCGAGGTCTTGCACGGAAGAAAAACAGCGCGACGGAACCAGAGGCGGAAGATGGCGCGTCGCGAGTCGGGTGGGGAGGGATTACGGGGCGTTGGCTCCTCACCCATAGTGTCAAACCCCCAGGGAGAGAACCGGGCCGAGGCGGAGGTACCTGAGCCGCACAGGAGGCCGAAGCCTGGATAAAAGACTCTCCTGGAGACCGCTGGACGGGCCTGAAAACTTTACTTAAACTCATCGGGAACGGACTGGCGGGCTCGAACATTTTTATCTTAATTTATTCTTATTAGTTTCTTTATGGAAACCTTCTTGCGGAAGTGAACGAAACCACATGTGTTAGGAGGTGTTGAGCGTAATCAGCGAGCTGGAGGGTCCATGACTGGAATGAACTTACCAAGCCTGCGGGGCGAATACGGGACGGAAGGAGGCGCTAGGAGGAAAAACAAGTTTGTAGCTGTTCCTCTTCTTCCCTGGAGCCCGCTGCGTTGGTTGGGACCGAGCAGATGGAACGGGATCGTCCGGTCGCGGAAATGGATAACGGGCCGGGCGACCCGGGAGCGAGAGTGAAAGTTGGGAGGCGGAATCGAGGAAAGGAAATCAGAAAGGACGGATAGTGTTGTCATTGTAGTCTTTGAGTCGACGGTCGTGCCGGGGTAAATAAGGTACCGGTGGGCCGGCGACTCGCCGCTGGAGGAAAGGCTGGCGCGGGCCAAGACTGAAAACCCTTCTCCCGCGCTGCCTTGAGCGATCTGGAGGCGAGGAAGAGACGACCTCTGTCCTCTAGCGGCACTTCTACTTCCTGCAACCTTGTCTTCTTGATCTTGGATGGATCGATCAGAATGTGGATGAACCCGGATTCATGTACCATCATCTTCTGAGTTTCCTTGTCTTCAGCCTCTTACCGCATACGAAGAGCGGCAAAATGGAATTTTTCGACCTGAATGCTGGTTTTATCGTGCCAGAGTTGATGCAGCGAGTCGTGAAAAGATTGCGGCGAGTCGTAGATGTCTCCCGGAGGACCAAGGCACGAGCAGGGACGATAACTTAGGAGCCCTGGCTCGTGACCGACCGTGATATATAGTAAAAACAATACATGAACGAGAAACGGAAAAAATTTTAATAGACTTACTAAAACTTATATTAATCTCTCACCTGCTGTAGCGACAGAGACTCCTTCCATGTCGTATTTCCTGATGTCTTCTTCCCGAGGAACGAAACAAAATAGTCTTTGAAACATATAGGGAAGTAATCTTTGCAATATACAGGGAGGTGGTGCTTGGAACGTCGGCTGCGGATGCCCTGATAGACAAATCAAGAGGTCTGCAAAGAGCGACGAGGAGCGATCCTTCTTGGAGTTCGACATCGGATGAGTTCTTCTTTATATATGCTATTTTATTGAGAATGGGCCCGTTCCGGATCTCAGACGTTGACGTTGGGTGCAGGTCCCAGTTGATGTCGTCCATCTTCACTTTCTACGGCTTCTTCTTCTCCTTCTCACTAATATCTTCAACTTACCAACTTCGAACCGTCGTACCTAGGAGCAGCCCGGAACGGCTCGGAGCTGTTGTCTCGGCGTTCGTCATAGGCATAGTGTCTCCATGCAATGTGACATGGCACCGTGGACGACTGTGGCCTTACTCCAAAATCAAACCAGACCGGATCTTAAACTTACCTCTATTAACGAACTATTTGTTGGTATTACAGTCTTACGAAAATCGTCAATAAGCACGGTCCTCCGGGAGGACGAGGAGAAAAATTTAGTAGGCGAAGCGAGGCCCGAGAGCCTAGGACACGAACGAGGGCCCGAGCGCCCGAACCAGGAATCCTCTTCTTAGGAAAATCATCTCATCAGTAGAACGAAGGAGCCTCCCTCTCGCCCCAAAGAGGACCGTCTTCCTGCCGTTGCTTACGGGGGGGGGGAGGGATGAGAGGCACCGGCTCCTGTCATCAAAAAGAAACTTCATCAAAACTATCTTCTTAATCAGGTCTCCGTTCCGGTTGTTGTCATGCCACTTGGGCCCGGAACGGTGACGGAAATACTTTACTATGGTGGACTCTCTCCGACATCTCTTTCTGAAATCCTGAAATCTTCAAATGTGTCGACGTGGTCGAGGACGGAACATCTTGATGCTGGGTTAACCACGAGGACATGTGTCGTAAAAGTCAAACTTCAGTTCCTGTACGGAAAACGGACACTTCATCAATAATTAATGATTCTAATCTTCTCAGTCTCACCTTCACCCGAACTCCATCTCAAAGCTTCACCGTGACAAGTAGCACGAAACCCGCGACGTCGTCTGCTGAAGCTTTCACTCTAAGCTTTAATGAATGAAGTTAAGTTCCTTTCCACATACAACGCCATCTTCTTCTTTGGGTACCTTGGCCTCTGGCTCGAACATGTTGTCCTTGCCAACCGTGAAAAAGTCACTGGAGGGCTCTGAATGCCGAGGCGACCGAGGGTGCGAAGTCCAAAAAGAACATTCTATCTACAAAAGCTTCAGTCTTTCTTCTTCAACTCATCCTTAAAATCATCATCATCACCTAAGAGAACGCAGAGAAGAGTAACAGTTACGGAAGAACGAGGGGTCACGACCGACCGGGTAGGAGAATCACGACCGATTCTCTACCCAAAAACAAGGGAGAACGTCTGGACGACGGCAGAACGGACCGAGGGTCGAGAGGACTAAGGGTCACGACCGACCCTGGCCTCTGGGTGGGAGAGTCGCGACCGATTCTCCACCCGAACTAGGGGAGAACGTCTGGACGACGAAAAACGAAGGGAACGGGGGCACTGCGGGTCACGACCGACCCATGGCCCCGGGCAGGAGGACCACGACCGGTCCCTCTGTCCTAATGAGGGTAAAGAAAAGGCGAGGAAAAACGCGCCGAGGGGCTAAGTAAACAGAGCCCAGAGGAGAGGAGCGGGGGCGACGGGGTCACGACCGATCCCCAGTCCCGGGTGGGAGAGCCACGACCGGCTCGCTCATCCTAAAAGACGAGAAAAACAGGAGGTCCTAAATAGATCAAGGATAAGAGAACTCTGACGAAGATAAAAAGAGACTAAGATATATAAAAACGAATTATATGAACTTTTAAAAAAAAAACGAAGAGAGAAAAACGAAGAAAGAAAAACGAAGAAAGAAGAGAAATAATAATTAGCCGGATAGGCCCCGGGGGCCCTCCGAAGTTGACCGGGGAGGACAAAGGGTGACACCTCCTCCTCTGCCGATAAGGAGCGTAGGATTGAAATGTTTCTGGTTCTAGAGTATGTTCTGTTGTCGTTGCTGTATGAACTGTGTTGAAATTTTGTATAACGTGTTTTCCCACCTTTCAAGAAGGTGCGGGAGGGTGTGATGAACGGCTATTCAGCCAAAATACATAGAGGTTAAAATAATAGAAATAAGGTAATAATGGAAATAGATGTAAAGAACGAATATGTAAAGAACGAATAACGAATATGTAAAGAACGAAGAACGAAATAGATGTAAAGAACGAATATGTAAAGAACGAATAACGAATATGTAAAGAACGAATAACGAAAACGTAATGGAACGAAACCCGGAAATATGTAAACCGGAAGTGAAATGTAAACCGGAAACGGAATATATAAACCGGAAGTGACGTCAATTGTAGGTCACGTGACCGAAGGCAGCCAATCAGGGCTGACCTCTCTAGTATATAAAGGGGCGGTAAGGCCCGAATAAACAGAGTTCTTCAACAGTTCTCCTGGTGTCCAGACGTGTCCTCTTTCCTGAAACAACCACTAAAGATGAGCCGAATAGAGTAATTAAGTCGAAGTTAGGACAAAACAGTCGAAGTCCGAGATAGGTAGTCGAAACATAGGGTAAGGGGCCCGAAGGCCCGAAGAACGAGGAACGAGGGAACGAGGTAGGGCACGAAGGCCCGAAGTAGTACCGGAAACCGAGGCGTAGTATGGTACGAAGACATGGGGAGCGGAACGAGGGAGCGAAGTCCGCGGGGACGAGGGCGCGGCGTGCTCGGCCCCACGCTACCAAACAATAGGCGACCGTCGGCCCGTCGCCCCCGCGGACCGGAACTCAGGGGTGGACCGTTCCCCGGCCGACCCGTACCCCTGCCATAATTTCCCTCCCCCGCAGTCCTCCGTCGACATCGAGTGCCGATCGATTCGCTCAGCCCCCCCTCGTGCGCGAGGCACGACTCTAGAAACACATCTCGGTTCTTGGCCCGGATTCCCCGTCCGCCCCGAGACCCGAACAACCCCCACGTTCCTCTGTCGTAAGAATCGGCAACCCCGACTTACCAGAGAACGTCACATTATAATTTCTTCTGCAGAGAGGCATGTAAAACGGTCAGTAAAGAGTCCACCCGTGGGATATACAATGGCCTTTGCTTGTCATATCGCCTACGATGATGGATCAAATATATCCTGATATTTTAAACTTTAAACAAGATCAAAAACCCTTAACTTTATTACAGAACGCCTACCCTCTATTACTGGCCCACTAGTCATACCAAACTGAGTTAGACATACATCCTGCGACGTCTCATACAGTGCTGTACATGCAGTTCAGTGGGTGGGTGGCGTCTAGCTAGGACAATGAGCGTATACAATTTTAATGTAAAGGCATCTTTACCTGTCAATGTTGGAACTTTCTCTCGCTTCTCTAACTATGACCCCGACGCCTACGTATACGGTCAATCAGTGTGACATGCTCAAGCTTCCACTAGCGTTGGGATCAAAAACGCTTATTTCATTTCAACCTTACTACGAGCTATAGTGTACACCTTCGTGGTAAATATATAAATACTGCAACTACTGGTTTTTTATTGTATTTGAAAGCAGCTAAACACAAAGTCATACAGAATACTCAACTAGGAAAGCCACTAAATCAAACAGCTCTTCAGTGACTTTTGATGAGTAGGTAAGGCTGTGGACGGGGAGAGGGGTCTTTTGGTGGGGATAACCGGCCGGACATCTGACCTTTTGTATATCATGCTATAATTATTATCTAACAATGAACCACATACTTTCTATTGATATGCTTAATTTAGATCATTGATTGAAAGAGATCTGAATGAGCTGGAAAACGGGAAATATTATTTTTCACTTTTATTCCTCACAACCACAGCCCTGTAAAGCCTTGTAGACATATGCTAGCAAGAATAGAAGAACGACACCCTGAACCATTTTGGACACATTTTGGGAATATTCTTTCGCTCAATACTAAAACACCCTTACAGAACATGCACTTTCTTTTGTAAAATCCCTACAAATAGCTGGTCAACACTTAGCCCCTCCTACCCAGCTGGGGCCGGAAGGTGGGGTGGGCTGACCGGACGGAACACGGCATTTTGCCCGTGTAACAAGCGGCGGGGAGTCGGTCGTAGTGAGACGGTTTACGCTCATACGGACAGACACGGATTCTCTCGTTTATCACCCAGCCAAACCAGACCCAAAAAAAACGTCCACACGTCAGAAGCCTTGGAAGTGCACCATACACCAACGGTGGCAGTAATGGATTGGGGAACCGCTATGATGTAAAGCCACCGCTTAGCAGGTGTTTTAAGGGTGGACAAGAAGTCTGCGTCCATGGTTGATGAATAGGCTAATTGTTAATTTGTTTTCAATCTTATCATAATTTGCAAAAGGAGATATGACATTAGATCATTACTTTTCAAAAAAAAGTAATTACCTCTTTTCAGAATTATGTTTGCATATAAAACCATAGTTTTTTGGGTTTCCATATTTCCTCAGTGAAAATGGCAAGTCTTTGTAGCTTTTTCTAGTTTGATAATGGAAAAGAAATACCTCAAACTCACTCATGCTCTGCCGTACCTAATACTGTACTTGGGGGTTTTAGGTATCGAAAGCAGGTGGGTTAAGTTGTGGGTTGGTTTTTACCTATGCCAGTAGGACTAGAGGCCTCATTCGACAGGGGAAATCAGTACCTGGTACATCAGGTGTTATTCGTGACTTGGGGAGCGGGATTAGAGGTAGGCAGTGGGCAGTGGGCGGTGAATGCCCTACTTCACGCCTCATCACTATACCCGGTGTAAATCAATATTCCTACACTACTATAACATCCCTTAGAAATAGCTATCTCTGCTGTATCCCTTTATAATCATACCGCCCAAAATGTAGGGCATCAGACTACTACTAACCATGTTTAACCATGGAGCCACGTTTTTGGCGGTGATCTTTATATTCCATGTAAACTGACCCATTCTAGGCTGTGCTCAGCCCTTCTTTTACACTGTAGATGCTTATCATAAACATTTAAGTCGCCATTTAGTCAGGGAGTGAAATGATACAAGCATTGCATGTTGAACATTTTAAGCCAATTCCCAAAGTTAAATTCACCCAATTTGGGTCTTTTAGGTCCTCATCATCCAACCGACAAAGCATAACACCATTTTTTTTATTTATATGGGAACAATTCAAACAGTGTGTCTTGTCTCATATTGTTGTCTTGTGGAGCATTTGGGCAGAATTCCATGCAGGGGTCATCCAAATGTCCTATTTTCCATACTGCACCTCATGGGACTCGAACCCATGGGGTGCAAATGCCAACGAATGGTACCAACACCACCCTGATCCCATCAATAATGACCCCATTCGCCAATTGACCTAAGCAAAAACATAAACATCAAATAGGGAGGTTCTTTACAATGGTTAGAAATTGGGATATAGATTTGGGTCCAGATGCACCTATTTTTCAATAGGTACCTCATTATTTTCTCCCCGGAACCCACCCCTACCCAGGAGGCCTGCTTTGTTTTAGATGGCCTTTTAAATCGATCTCCAATAGAAAAAAAGAAGAGGTAAACGGGACGACCATCCTCGTTTCTTTTTTGAACGTTCATGATTTCCGATTAGACTGTGAAATGAGCCACTGCCGGGTGACATTTGTAAGAGCTCCGAAATAGATACTTTCTCATTAAGACACATGCTTAATAGACTCCTGTGGGTTTTTTAAACCAAAAACCGTGTACATGCTATAGAGACGACAGACACCTGTTTTTTTTTTTTTTTTACACTATCCAATAGTCGACTTTCATTATTTCTTTTTATTGAACTATTCTTGGATTCTATTTACAGACCTCAGCTCAAAGACTTCTTATGCTGTAGCAGAAAACAATACTCCCGGTCAAAGCCTGCGATATTTCAGTCCTCCAGGGTGGTTAATGACAACATGACTTACTATAGGAAAATAGGCCTTTAAGGAGGCGAGGGTAACCTGGCCACAAAACAAGGCTGCCGACCATTTGATATTGGGACTGATGTATAACACTCGTAGTGGGTAAGGTGTCTTGGAGTCACAAAATACGGCTGTCCACCATTTGATATTGGGATTGATGTATAATAATTGTAGTGGGTAAGGTGTCTAGGAGTCACAAAATACGGCTGCCCACCAATATTGATATTGGGACTGATGCTTTGAGTAGTGCTGAGTAACGGCCAAATTCGGCGACGTTCTAATAACGTTTTGTGATGTTCTGCTTCGTCTTTAGAACCTTCTGGGATGTTACAGAAAATGTATTAACTCCTGCTGCTGACTGAGTGTTGCCTCAGTGCAATAGATAGCTTTGTCTACTTCTTTTGACTACCACACTGCGACACAGAGGTCAAAAGTCAGGTGTCTGGGACATTTTTTAGTATGCTCACTTGAAGCTTTACTTCACAGAGTCCCAAACTGCAATAAAACATCTAATGGCATACACCTGTTAACATATATAAGTGCTCTGATTATCCGAACTTTTAGATTGACTCATGTTGTCTCTAATTGTATAATGGATAACACATTAATTTTGGGAGGGCACTTTTTCATATAAAATCATGCCCTCCATGAGTTGGTCAAAGCAATACGTTATTTAGGGCACGTTTGAACGTCCAAAAACATATCAGACATTTGGTCATAACTGTTTTTGTCTTTGGCCGACATGAGCGGACTGATCCCTGGTTATGCTAGCGTTATATAAGTTTATGCATACTTACAATTACACCGGTTGTATGATCATGTAATCGACGGTGACACTGTCGTATTAGGTAACTCTAGCTTGAACACAACACTACACTAGATCACCGTTAACTGCAGGTAGCGTAGTCAATCATTGAGGTCTGTTAAAGAGAAGCCCTATTACCTTGATGGTGTTATCGACTCTTTGTACCAGTAGTAAAGGTTGTTTTAAGTCTAATGCCTCGTAGAAAGGGCGCAACACGGCATGGTTTGTGATTGGCTGATTACCAGTAAAGCCTGGGGGTACAGAGGAGAACACGGTAACATTAGTCTTACCTGGGCCTATTTAGCCTTACCTAGGCCTATCACACTGTTCTGTGCGTTACCACTACGTTACGACGACCCCCGTCGCATTAGCTGCTGTGACAAAATTGGCCCTGAGGCAATATAGTAAAAGGTCTCCTCTAATGTGAAGGATCATATCGTCTGGGCAGAGACGACCCTGGATAGGCGATTACCTAGTTATGCCACTTAACTTGAAATTGTATCTGTGAAGAAATGCTTCCTATCCTTTGACAGGGGTCACTTCAGTATGGTATTTGGTCAGACTCAAATGGTGTCTCAAATGAGTCTACTGACTCATAAAGTGACATTTTGAATAAAGTTAAAACTTTTTAGTACTACTGGAAGTTTCAAAGGGAATCACAATTTTCGTTTGAGGTAGAGAAGTAAAGTAACAAAGCAAAACCCTTTCAATTTGGCTTTGAAAACTAGAATCAAACATGAGTCACTGTTGAACAGCTTTAATGTTTTCATGAAATAGTTTGTTTTTAATAAGAAATAACCTAACATCTATTCATACCATACTCATTAAAGGTATCAGTTAGAAATACGGACGTATGATCGAAGATGGTCTCAGACAGGTTGGTGTATTGTAAAATTGATTCATTTTTTAAAACGGTTTTGGCGTGGTTATGTATGGGACCTTGTCGTATCCGTCCATCTCATATCAATGGCAATATTGCCTGGTTTGAATTACTTTGGAAAACAGAGTGCCCTTGTCGCGAGTATCAGAGTAACATTTTTTTTTTTTTTTCAATTGAGCAGAGCTCCTTTTATTTCAAGAACAGACAATACAGTGCTTAATCTCTGCTACATTTTTTTTGTACTCTGAAATCAAATCATTGTCATCATTTGAAGTAATTATCCTTGTATTCTTTTTCCAGAGTTTTGAAATGGGTAAAGAACACAAATCAAACAAACTGCATATTTTCTTAAACTATCCACACACAAAACTTTTGAAAGATTTAAGAGTTCTACACTCAACCAAAATTACCATGTATCTTAGATATTAAGTCTTTACAAGGAATTTTTCTTTTTTCTCTGTCTTCCATCTGATTTATATAACACTCAACTGCAAGTTTACATCGTAATTCATATATCCATTGATACAAATCAAGAAAGCCATTATGAAAAAGACGCTGCCTGTATATATAAAACTTAACCCACAGAAAAATATAATTGACAGTTTTTGCCCTTTCCTCACCTCCCACTAGACCAAGGAGATAATCTTTATCAGTAAATTCTTCTAAATCATATTCAAGAACATTTCTAATCCAACCCTTGACACTACTAAGAAAACTTTTCACCAGTGGGCATGTGAGGAAGAAATGAATCAAGCTATCCACAGCTCCACAAAACTGGCACTCCGGTGATTCAATGATTTTCCTTTTACATAAATATTCACGACAAGGGATAATTCTATGTATGATCTTAAATTGAAGGGATTGTATCTTAGTTTCTCTAGAGGCAAAGAAAGCCATTTTATACAATATTTTCCACATCTGTAGATCAAAAGTGTTTTCAGGAAAGTCTCTTTTCCATTTATCATGAACTTTGTAGTGTAAATCAGTTGTTTTACAAAGGACTTCATATAACCGCTTAGGGGAACAGCTGAATACATTTAAGGGTTTCCCATCATGGTAAACATATATATCCCTTAAAGACACATCCTGAACAACAATAGGACCAGACCTTATCCATGGAATAGCATTTCTGATTTGCATGACCTGTAAAAAGTTACACTTTATTCCATAAAAAGTTTCTATCATATGTCGATCCATAAATTCTCCACGTTGAGAGATCAAGTCTGTAACCTTAAGAATACCAGCTCTAAGCCATCCATTCCAATTCACAACTTTTTTCCCTATTAAGATTCTATCATTATTCCAAAGAATTTCGTTTTGTATTTCTTTATCTGTAACTGGATCCTTGTTGTAAAAAGTGTTCCAAGCTAACCACATGTCTCTATAGATCAGAGTAACATTAATCTCTTTTGGATGAATGTGTCGGCAACAGCATATCTAACAGCATAGACTTGGCAGACTCATAATCTTTTATGCAAAATTGTCTTTCCTTGAATGTCCATGTTATTTAATAGATTTTGTATAGAGAGGCATGGCACAGAATGATAAATAAGCTAATGTACAATAAGTCTTAAAATCATTTAATAAAACTGAGCTATCATTCCCCACAAAGGACCTGTTGGGGTATATAAAAATCCCCTAAAATGTATCCCCGAGGCATCATGCGTCCTTAGAGGACCATCATCAGAGATTTGTCAAATCATTAACAGAATAAATTAAGGAAGCCCAATAAGAATTTTAACCTTTTGAACTAATGATAAAGGTTGTCTGTTCATAACCTTAATGAACTCAAATGAATATCGCAATCATAGAGGAATACAAGAATATAGGAACACGGCAGAGATATAATATATATTATCTATATTATGTTCTTACAAAAGACTCAAGCTTAATCAGGAACTGTATCCTATAATTACTTAGAAACTTTGATGAATGTTCAATCTAGAAGTGAATAAAGACTTTCGCAACATGGTTTGGAACCACAATAGTAGTTTTACTGAGGAATAGGGGAGGAGAATAGGCTTGGACAAGTTGAACTCATGTAAGTCTATAGACGGCCTGCCTACCTTGCCTGAACTTAGGTTTTTAGAATCATAATGGACAAGTTCCTAAGCATGTACTCAGTAAAGTGTAAGAATTTGCTACAAAAAACCACCCTAATGCATTGTTTGATAAATTCCCCTTGTATTTCGCCACATGACACAAATTAAATCAGAACTCTTGCATAAAAAGTTTATCTGCCATGCACAATTACTCATGGGTATCAGGTTATCAATCGAAATGAAGACCTGTTTTGCCTTAATGACAGAATTGTGTCAATATTTGGCAATAATTGAGCAGATGGTGATTAGTGTGACGCTGGGTGTCCTGCACCTGACACTGAGTGCCAGCTCTAAGCCTGATGACATGTAAATGCCAATAAGTGAGCAAAGAGGGAGGAGATAATGGGTCTAATCAGCAAGCCAAGAAGATAAGGTACTTGTGTCTGTAAAGCAGATGGAAGCACTAAGGAGATCCGGAATTTAAATAAGCTAATTGCAATCCGAACCCACTTGGATAGTGTGCGTAATATAGGTGGTTGATATTTTACTATATACAGATACAGATGGTCTTGACATTGTTTTGATTGATGCAGGGTGTTGGCTCACTTGTCCGGAAAGCAAATTTAAATAAAACCTGACCAAAGTGGTATTTTGTCTTGTTTGTAATATCCCTTCAGGAAATTCATTGGATGCAGAAGGCTGCTCAGGTAGACTGACTGTAAGGCCAAGGTAATGAGATGTAATTAAATCAGAAGGTATCAGAAGGTATCTTGTGTGCTCCTTTTGGGAGATGGGCGGCACAAGTGTGAGCTTCACAAGGTAACGTAAAGTGTCATATTATTATCAATATTAATAGGATACATGTTGTACGATGGGGAATCCACATCTGGCTTTTTGTCACAAGCCGTCCAACCGTACTGCATTTAAAGGTGCAGTACTGCATTTTAGCTCCCGTTCAATATGTACCCTACAGGGATTAGAATCTACTCTTTTGCTTAGCCGATCACGAAATAAAACTAGATAGACCTTCTTTCATAAGAATGCAAGAAATTGCATCTGTCACGTCCTACTTTACTAAATCTCTTAGAATCCAACGAAATATTTATTTAGTTTTCATTCGAGCCTAATATAATTACATCCATATCTCATGAGTGTTTATTTTCCATCAATTTGAAGTGTTCTACAGAAAGTTTTAATCTGTGACTATCAAAAGTGTACGGCTTAGATAACGAGCTATCTGGTTTTTGTTTGTATAGCATGTGCCGGGCACACCTGGGGAAATGAACATGTTGGCAGGCCTGCTTAATTGACCTAAGATAGAAAGCAGCACAAAATAAGTAATAAAAGGGATGCATGGTGCCCGGGCAGCTCACCAGACTGGAGTAGCTGACGAGGCTGGACTGCTGGGACAGCACCCTGCGCGTGGGGCTGTTGGAGACTGACGACGACACGCGGCGGATGGGGCTGCACTCCGCGCCCCCTGCTGCCTGCTTCTTGGTCGGCGTACTCGTAATAGATCCAAGGTTGACGGTAATCCCGGTGGCCTCGGTGAACTTTCTTGTCGGAGTGCCGGCCAGGTACTTGAGCGTATCGGCCAGCATCTCCGTGACACTGTTAGTCCGCTGTACGGGCTCGCCGCGCAGCCGCTGGGGCGTGGAGGAGGCCGACGCGCTGGCCGACGACGAGGCATTGTACTGGTTGGGCGGCCCTGGCTGCGAGTTGCTCGTCGTGCTGTGGGCGTCCAGGTTATCATCGTCCGACGGGTTGATGCAGCCCAGCATTAGGTCCGACATTCCCGATGGGATGTGGAGAGGGGTTGGGATAGAGGGTGCCACGCTTAGGCCACAGCGAGCCCGGCCTGCCGCCGGACACTGGAGGAGGCGGCGGCCGGCTCACCCGCCTACCTGGGAGGTGGGGGTTATTCGGGGAGGAGGGGTGGCAGGGGAGGAGAGGTGAGTAGGGGGAACGGAGGGTTGCTGCCACCTCCTGCCGTACCTGCTGCCGGTCTCACCTGCCCCCCTGCCTGGCCTTCTTATCCACCTCCTGTCCGTATTGCTCGTACTCCTACTCCTGCACCAGCAGCTGCTCCGGAGGTGCTCCAGTGAGTGAGTGACTCAGTCACCAACTTACACACTGCTCCACGCGCGGCATGCGACACACTCACCACACCCCTCTCCTGGACCTAACGGGACGCTGGTCACTGGTGGCGCGGCCGGCCTGCTTGGTGACATAGCCCTGTGCGGCCGGTCATCAGGCCTGGAGGACAGGGAGGACTATAGGCCTAGGAGGGAGTGCTGGAGATAGGGGAGGGATTGGGGGACCTACAGGAGGAGGCAGGAAGTGCGGCCAAATTGGGTACACTAAAGGACTGACGCTTGTGACAGCGCCAAGTCGGGGAGGTGGGGTAAGGGAGGGGTTGTCACAGAAGCCAGATCTGAAGCCAGTTCGATGCAAACGACTCGATATTATCCAATGGTCCTCTGATAGAAACACACGTATCCTTCCTGGTTACAAATTGTGGTTTGAATGAAATGATGAGCGTGGCTTATATAAACAGACAGGTGGGTATCTACATCCATAGAGGTACAGACTTAAATGTTGTACCAGAAGCCACTGCTGAAGCCATTATGAAAAAGAAATCACAGAAGGTGTGCTAAATATAGATGTCTTGAGTTGCTCCAATACATATAGAAGAAACACACTATAATCCATGTGAGTGTTCACCTGTGGATGCGGCCAGCTACTATATAGGATGCGCGTGACTGGTGTGTACGAATGCGTGCGTGCTCCCTGCACTAGTACCCACTGCCGCGCCTGCTGACGGCCAGAGCCGGTCTGGATGTATCCATCACCAAGTGAGCAGCTCGCTGCATCTGTCACGCTACGTGAGTGAGCAGTCGGGCGAGCAGCTCCTGCGGTGGGCGCGGGGGACCCAGCTGGTGACCCGGCCGGCCGGCGGGGACAGGGCAACAGTCAGCGGCCTTCTCCGAAGTGTGGCTTTGTGTCTTGAGCTGCTCGCGGGACAGTGGGAGTCAGAGGTGAGCAGATCCAACTTAAAGTGGTCCGTCGCTGGTGTCTACTCACTTGGCCCGGCGCCCACAGGTGCCAGTGCTACCATTACGGCCGCCCGTGTCGGTATAAGGAGGCGGGAGGAGTCAGTCGGCCTACCAGATTGCCTTGAAGCCCCGGACAGCGCCCATCCAACACCAAACCCACCACCACTACTCGGTCAGCGGACCGACAAACGAGCAGTGGGCTCCCAGCGGTAAGGGGTAGGGGGGCTAGGAGGGAGTCCCTCTCAACAGGCTCACACTTGAATCAATCCGGCCCAGGATCCAGACCTCACTCACGCCGGGAGCCGTGGATCTACACAACGCCTCGAATACATTAGGGAGCAACTCGGGTGTGGAGGGGAGCGCTCACCGGGGGAATAATAAGAGGCGGGGCGGGCGGCGGGGCGGGAGGGTGTGCTCTAACAGGCGGAGTGGGTGGGGTGGAGCAGAGCAGGGGACACAGTGGTTGGAGCCCTCTCAGACACCAAGTGCTCCTAGTGATCTTTACGACCTGGTAGTGGTAGCTGTAGCTGACCACTGCGCACTGGACTGGGAGGCAGAGTGTAGGTGGTGGAGGAGGGAGGGAGCGGTCTCTCTGGTGGGTATTATTAAACCATGAGTGGCTCAGATTGCTCGCCGAGAGCGTGAAGTGAAGGGGATCGGAGCAACTCCAGGGTGCAATATCATCACCATCTGGTATACCAGGCCGGCAACTGGTGGGCTTCAGAGAGGGTAGGGGGTGTCCTCAGGGGTCCTTCCAGCCGGGAGGATACTTAGACGCCTCCGACCTGTTAAGCGTCCATCCCTGCCCATCCAGGTGGCAAACCCAGGTGACACTATCACAGAGTCAGTGAACACCTACCCCACTCCTCCTGTAGCCGGCTGACGGCTCCTCCAGGGTGGGGGCTATTACCAACCTACCCCCTCCTCCTCCACGGCCCGCCGCGCCCCACCCGCCCACCTGCTGTTAACAATTCATAAAGCATTATCGACGCCGGCGCTTCTTTTTGGCTGCAGGCAGGCGGGCGTAATCTGCCTGTCTCCCGGTAAGGGTGGGGGAGCTAACGTCTAACCTGCCGGGCCTGGGGTGAAGCAGTATACCGTGGGGCTGTGATATGGGTGGTGTCTGCATTCTGTCTACTCAATCTATTCTCCCTTGGGTTACTCACCTGTTGGCAGGTCACACTTATTTACTGGTGCAGGTGTCTAGTCTACAAATAGGATGCGCACCATCACGTTCTTTCCATTGATCGAAAGAATGTCTCGTGTGTTTTATAGTAGTTCTGCAAATAGCGTAAGATACCTGGTTATGACATCTTTCGTTGCCATAACTAAACTTTGATTTTAATTATTGATAGGCCCAGAGAGTGAAGACCAGCGAGCTTTATGATAAAATAGCTCTGGGGGTGCTTATCGGTTCTTAATACATGGAGTATGAACCAGGATTTGTTCTATATGTATACTACTTTCATCAGTTCATGGGTTTACTATCATACGTGAATAACAGATAACATAATTAAATGCTTATTTGCTTCATTTTTCTGAATGTCTATATTTCAACCAATAAAGTGTCTAAAGTTGTTTTGTTTTATGCCAGTCATTAACCGTAGAGAAAACTTGGTAGCGTACCGTAGAGAAAACGTATACATCGGGTAACTGGCCCGGGTGACTTACCCAAGGGAAGGGGGCTTTGGATTGGGGGTTGGTAAAGGGCCGCAGAAAAGGGAACAGGTGAATGGTGCCTGGGGAAAAGGATGTAGTCCTTGTTGCATATCTAAATATTAAACACCAATGGGCGTTGGTTGTCCTCAAACACAGAGGTACATCACCCTCTACTTTCTCTGCATTGGCACATCTAGTGCAAAAGACTCAGAGCTCGTCACACTACGAGACCCCAGCGGGATGATCTGCTTCGAATCAGTTTCTTCCAAAGAATCAAACAAGTGTCGTGCATATCACAAATCCTACAAATATATTCATAGACACATATACATTCATATTATGATTCACTGTGTTCCTGCTCATTATAAGTTTGTTTTTAGAAAAACACGCAAGTTACCACTATCTCGTCAAGTTTGTTGTAGACCATTATTCTAAATTCTAAATGTCCATTATAATGATGTAAGTATGATTTAATCCTGCACCGTGCTGTCGGCTACCCACACGTGGACTACAGAGGTCGCAGTTTGTTGGACAAAGCCAGAAACTTTACGAGATAAGAGCAGAGATAAACATACAAAACCCGGCCTAACGATACTAATAACGACATGTATGACAAGTTGATGACCTTACATTTCAAAAATTAAAGACGCGATGCCAAATAGATTGATATTCAACTCCTGTTAATGATTCTAAAGGAATAACTTCTTTTCTTTTCATAATGTTTTAATTATATGATTATATCTCTGGTCTGATGTTCTCATGGCAATAATGAGGCAGTTGGCAGATTTTCATTTCCACGCCCTCATAACGAGTTGCAACTGAAATAATGGCTCTGTAAACATTTAATACAGCAATTTATTCTGCTATTTTTCACTTGCATGGTCGTGATGACATGTACGACATTTAGTATTGAGTGTTATTTAGCGTGAATTGTTGGAGAAACAAGTATTTGTGAAGCCCATTGTCATCTACCTAGATCATAAACATTGATATTTTACAACGGTACAAGATCTAATGACACAGAAACGTTTCCATATTAGCCTTCGTAGCAAAGGTCAGAGCTCAGAAAGTGCGTATGGGGATTGGGAAACGATGGTTTATTTGCTTGCTCAGGGGAAAATACACATGCACGCGTGATGATTCTGCTCCTAGTGAAATTGAAATAATCTAATGAGTCATCGACATCGATTTAATTTGCCGTGGACCAAAAAAAAGGAAATCGAGAGTAAGCTTCATTTTGAACAAGAGTTTGATTTCTTTTTGGTTGTCAAATTCAGACTATGAACATCCAGCATTGAGTCTCCCATAGATTTTGCTCTCTGGGTTCTCACTGTATAACCTTACAGTCAATATAATAACATTAAGATGTCCACCATGAAATATGCCGAACACAACATGTGCTAAAACATAGATTTTCATTAAAAAAGAATACTTGTCATGCATTGTCACTAATCTCAATAGCCCTTTGCGATAACAGTTTCATATACAGGTTCATAACACCTGTTGTATCATGATACGCAATATCCTAAGTCATTATATACGGTGGTTATTGATATCATAATCGGCAAAATTTGATAAGATAACAACTGAATAATTCTAATATTTTTCTTTATTGATTCAAAGCTACACCACAAAGTAGTCGTGCTCTTTCAATAGCTACATTGTTGAAAAATGAATAATAACAAATATATAGGCCTACTTCAACATGTAAACAATGTAATCTTCAAATTTCAGAATAGTTTATATTCGTGATTGTTGTCCAGCTCATAGAGTATGGATAGCTTCCTTCTAAATTAATTAATTGGTGAAACTGTCCCCTTTTCCATGATAAGTTATACCTATTCAAGCAGAAGGCTTGTCATCGCCTCTGGTAATAGGAACTACGCCCCCTTACAATTCCAGGTGTGAGATCCATTTTAAGGTAGCCCACGCAGTGATTTCACTTGAGCAGTGTGTCCCTGGGAACGAGGTACTGAGTGACACGGAGAGATACATTCGCGGGAGAAGACATCCCCTACATAAGGCCAAGTGTAAAACTAGGCTTTTATCACCCTCACAGCCGACGAGCGGTTCGTTTTGGGGAAGGGGAACGTAAAGCTCCTGTTTTCAGTATTAATTTTTCAACATAATTCTGATTTTATTTGTATGAAAAAGTGTGGAAGTACATGTCAATGAAGGTAAAGAATATAGATTTAGGGACGGTAGCTTGTACTCAAAGGAAAATCGCCCGAGGACATTGGCAGATGTCCCTAAAAGAAATCATTCAATTTAACTGGTTGATGGACTATTCTTCTACTGAACGGACTCTGAAACTGATATCTGTCCATTGCAAATCAAGGTATCGTGTTAAATCATAGAAGGTCGTGTCTGGTAAACAATTTCCTGAACCTGAGACACAAGATTGTGCACACTTCATGTATCATCGTTGTTTTTTTTCAATAGAAGAGAGCTTTCCGTTCGTAATCAATATGCTAAATGCTCGAATTGATAATGCCTAATGTCCATGCTTTCAATAAACACGATGACTGAGCAGGCCAAACAGTACCATCAATGTTTCAGTATAGTTTTTTGTTTTTTTAAATTTATTTTTCTAAGTATTGAACCACATTCCTTTGACATGATCTTCCATGTAGGTAGGTAGTCTATCGGCACTTCATATCACATGGACACTCCTTGGTGACTCAGAGATGACCTTACAGGGTGGCGTGTCCCACCCTGGAGCAGCCCCCCTGGCGGCGGTGTACCTGTCAGAGGACAGCTTCCTCCAGCGGGGAGCACTGCCTGACACAACCCAATCACAGTCTACACTCTCCAGGCTGAGTTAAACTGACTGATGTGCAGCTCCGAACAGAAGTTGACTGGGCGTCCCTGGCCTGTCCTTTTTAGCACTTGTCATAGCTCATAAGGTCATAGAAATGTATAACAGTCATATATGTTAAGGAAGGACGGAATGTACAGCATTCATGTTGTGTAATAATCTAGGCATAACCCAAGATTAGATATGGACTTTTTGTACAAAGTCCAAGTAGAAAATTCCAGATACCAAGGGGCGAAACAGAGTTGTCCCTTTAAAACATAAATACAAAAAGTTGTCATTGTACTTCTGTTTGATGCAAAAATGTTAAACCCACATTCTGAATCACTTCCTGCACTACTTTACATATCAGTTTGTAAGACTGTCACTGGGAAAATAGGTCGGTTCTGTTGGGCAGTATATAGAAAGATCGTCCTTGACAGGGTGGATATTCATTTGGTACGGGTGTCTGCCAATCACAAGCTAAATCCGGTTATTGGTGAACCGTCGCACATTGTACCCCTGCCTTTACCGACCGACAGGAGGAACTGGGGCGAGATACAGCGTCAGACTGGGACCACCAGCCCTCATAACGATAAAGCCAAACCTTTCAGTTCGGAGACATATAAAAACAGCCCCCCCAACCCTCCTCACTGCAGAGATATTGCCCTGTCACGGCTACTTCACGATATTGGTCCATTTAGGTTCGGACCGTCGTGAGAAGGTCTAATCTCTACTTTGGAGAGAGATCCAGACAAAATGGACGAATCAAATGAAAAAGAAATATAGATAGAGAGCGGAGGGGAGATGCTTGAGAGTAATGGGCAGGGTAGGGAGTGGCGCGCTTACCCCAAGGTGGTGGAGAAAAACCTGCTCCATAAATCTGGCGTCTTAAAGGCAGGCTTCTGGGGGTCGTTCTTTCTTGAGGAGGTAGATATCTGAAAACACCTCAGTGGACATTTTGTTTAGCACAAGATTGAACCAGCAATACATACAGAGTCTCACCTCCACAGACAACATACCCAGCTCCATATATCACTGTAGGCAACGGCGTCTTTTGCACCGAAGCAAACCCATAAAGGCTGCAGTCTCTTCAAAGAGAAGCATGAATTGGTCATAACTGTGCTTGCAAACACTGAAAGCACATACACTAAAGGTACGCTTACATAGCAGAGCCACATTGATTGTATTGTTTAGTATTCGCTAACCCTCCGGATGTGTATGTTTATATATATATGGGGACGCTTGCTGCAGCCTGTATACATGTAGTTCATACCTGTACCCCGCTGGTACCGTGTACAAGCCTACACACCTGGAGGAGCAGTACCTGGAGGTGAGGGGGTCGGGCCTCAGGTGTGGGCGTCCCACTGATGGCCTTGCGTCCTTGGCACGGGAGGATGTCCAAGGGGCCACCCTCCGATCCACCTCCAAATCTACACACCGAAGCCCCATCCAGTAATCACTCAGTTAGCTACTTGGAGCTATTTGCATATAATTCAGTCCAAATTGAATGAGGTGTCATGAACTTTAATAAGAACTTTTTATCATTTTGCTGAGACCACTGACTGGCACGTCGAACTAAATCTCAATGGGTTTGGGTTGGATTTCTCTTTTAAAAAATCTCCCATAAGCAACGTATTTAACTAATTTATGTTATTGACCTTCATCTTTGGAGGATTACTCTAATCTCATTCCAAAAGAACCCATTGTACTCTGCCACCCCTCCGCCTTTCTCCCTATGTTTATAAAAGGTCAGAACACCAGTACCCTGGCCGGGACCACTGGTCAAGCGGCCAGGGCGTCAGGGCGCTGACCAAACACCCTGTGTAAGCGGTATTGACCCATTGGGGTTAAACAATAATCCACTCAATACCTGAAGCATTGATCTCGCCCTACCCCAGGTGGGGTCGGGGGCGGCCCCTTTGATGTGGTACCGACGCACCTTTCATGCCTGACCGGTGACCAGCTTACAGGAGGACCACCCCAAGGTCTTATCCATAGTGCCCGAGGTCAACCTGAGCATCTGGTCCCAGGGTCAATACTGTCGGACCGATTGGATCAAATATCAGTCAAATTTAGGGACAAAACCACCTGGTTCAAACCTACGGACGACTTCCAATCCACAGTATTCAGAGAGGTGAATTGCATACTGATGATTTGCAATATGAAATTCTGAATCGCTTTTTTACAGTCCATGATGTGGCATTGCTTTTCCCGACGTTGAAACGAAAGAAAGTCGTGAATAATCCGTCTGAGATGACAGTTTCTGATTGCTGACGCTAAACCACAAACAAAAAGTAAATTCTAAATTCATAAATTCGTATTCTGGATCTGAATTAATGCAGTTCCGTAAAGAAAACTCTTTCGACTGGCGAGAGATGAGGGCTCTTCGACCTGGGAAAATTTGGCCATATCACAAAGGTAGTCATTGGCATAGAGTATTTCTACTTTGTCGCCCCCTTCTCCATTTCATGAATCAAAATTGATAATCAAATAAAATTTCAACAACATAAGTAAACATGTCGTAGTGGCTCATGTTCCAATTTTATGTTTCAGGTGGTTTTTTTTCGAATTGCACCAATTCACCCTTTTTTGTTTGGGTCTTCTTTCATGTATAAATGGAGCTGACCTTAGAAACGCCTCTTGACATTCAATGCCTACTTGTTACATCTTTGAAGCCTGATAAAAGAATCGGCAATTCTCTCTCCTGACCCTTCAGAAGCTGCGACTTCAAAACTATGAAATAGACACCACGACAAGGTGATGGCACATCATATGTATAGTTTGATAAACCTAAAACTTTATGTGTGTCCATGTAAACATATTCAATCTTGTATGACCATCTCTTTTTGTTTGATCCCTTCATGTAGCACACACTACCCGACATAGCCTTTCACCCTGCCAGGTATACAAAAGAAGGGACTGTGTACTATGTGTACTATGTGTCAGAAGTAAAACACAGTTCCCACTCACACGAAGAGGACTCATATTCTACCTGTAATGGGACATGCAAGAATACTCATACGCAGTATGATAAGGGGCCAAGTATTCTTATTCTATATCACATTTGTTTAAATATGTACGCATGTCAGTCATCGTGTCATCAGATTTGGTACCTGAGCTGCTCGCCCTCCCCAGACCCTGAGTCGGTACCTGAGCTGCTCGCCCTCCCCAGACCCTGAGTCGGTACCTGAGGAGGGTGAGCTCGGTACCTGAGCTGCTTGTCTCCCCAGACCCTAAGTTGGTACCTGAGCCGCTCCCCTCCTCAGACCCAGAGTCAGTACCTGAGCTGCTTGCCCTTCCCACACCTCAAGTCAGTACCTGAGGTGCTCACCCTCCTGAGCCCCTGAGTCAGTACCCAAGCCCCACCCTACTCAGACCCTGAGTCAGTACCTGAGCTGCTCACTCTCCCTAGACCCTGAGTTGGTACCTGAGCTGCTCGCCCTCCCCAGACCCTGAGTCGGTACCTGAGCTGTTTGCCCTCCCGAGCCCCTGAGTGTGTACCCAAGTCGCTCACCCTCCCCAGACCCCAAGTTAGTACCTGAGCTGCTCGCCCTCCCTAGACCCTGAGTCGGTACCTGAGCTGTTTGCCCTCCCGAGCCCCTGAGTGTGTACCCAAGTCGCTCACCCTCCCCAGACCCCAAGTTAGTACCTCAGCTGCTCGCCCTCCCGAGCCCCTGAGTGTGTACCCAAGTCGCTCACCCTCCCCAGACCCCAAGTTAGTACCTGAGCTGCTCGCCCTCCCTAGACCCTGAGTCGGTACCTGAGCTGTTTGCCCTCCCGAGCCCCTGAGTGTGTACCCAAGTCGCTCACCCTCCCCAGACCCCAAGTTAGTACCTCAGCTGCTCGCCCTCCCGAGCCCCTGAGTGTGTACCCAAGCTGCTCACCCTCCTCATACCCTGAGTCAGTACCTGAGCTGCCCATCCTCCCGGCTGAGTTGGTCCAGCTGCTCGCTGGATGAGCCACCCCTCCATCGATCAACCCTGATCCCTGTGGGTCAGGGACTAGGGGCCCTGATTAGCATACAGTTAGCCGCTAATGCCCAGGCTAACCAACACTCAGCGCCACAGATACACTTAATCAACGGTCGCCCATGGCTTAGTGGGTAAACCAAGTGAGTCATGACTGGAAAAGGAATGAAGCGAAACTAAATAGAGGCTGAACATCCAACACTGTCACATGTATACAAATTGATATTCAAGGAAAATATTCCAGTCTGTTACACATGATATAAACAATGCCAGAGTTCAGTTTGTCTAGAGTAGTACTGTTTTCGTACAGGTTCAAAGAACTGCAGGCATACAAAAGGTTCCTGTGCATTACTGAGTATGCTGCGTTTCAAATATAACTTACACGTGCTTTAGTCAATCGTGATGATTTTTATCATTGACACTGCAATATTACAAAATGTATTTATTTGCATAAAAAAGGCACAACTCTGTTGTTGTCCTGTTACACAAAATTAAATACATTGACGCTTGTAATAGTGTAATGAGTCCCTGTACAGTAAATCAGCGACGAAAGATAATTCGAACTAAAGTTTCAGCCACATTACAAGTTCTTTCATTTGGATTAAAAGATTAGCTACAGAGGTACATAGATCCACAAGCGAGATGCCTGTTAAGAAAACATTGCATTCGGACAGGAAAAAACGATCCGCCATTCACTATCCCATGGGTGTGAGACATGTGTGATGAACGGCTATTCATCCAAAATACATAGAGGTCAAAATAATAGAAATAAGGTAATAGTAGAAATATATGTAAGAGAACGAAATATATGTAAGAGAACGAAATATATGTAAGAGAACGAAATAGATGTAAAGGAACGAATATGTAATAATGAACGAAAGTATAGAAAGCCTGAAAAAGAGGCACGAATATGTAAAAGAACGAATATGTAAAGAACGAATATGTAAGGAACGAATATGTAAGGAACGAAAATGTAAAGGAACGAAACCCGGAAATATGTAAACCGGAAGTGAAATGTAAACCGGAAACGGAAAATATAAACCGGAAGTGACGTCAGTTGTAGGTCACGTGACCGAAAGCAGCCAATCAGGGCTGACCTCTATAGTATATAAAGGGGCGGTGAGGCCCGAATAAACAGAGTTCTTTAACAGTTCTCCTGGTGTCCAGACGTGTCCTCTTTCCTGAAACAACCGCTAAAGATGAGCCGATTAGAGTAATTAAGCAGAAGTTAGGACAAAACAGTCGAAGCTCGAGATAGGGTAAGGGGCCCGACGGCCCGAAGAACGAGGAACGAGGGAACGGAGTAAGGCACGAAGGCCCGAAGTAGTCCCGGAAACCGAGGCGTAGTATGGCACGAAGACATGGGGAACGGAACGAAGGAACGAAGTCCGCGGGGACGAGGGCGCGGCATGCTCGGCCCCACGCTACCAAACAATAGGCGACCGTCGGCCCGTCGCCCCCGCGGACCGGAACTCAGGGGTGGACCGCCCGGTCGGGGTGAATGCTGGTCTGGGAGATAGAGCGAGACGAACCCCGGCCGACCCGTACCCCTACCATAATTTCCCTCCCCCGCAGTCCTCCGTTGACATCGAGTGCCGATTCCCGATCGATTCGCTCAGCCCCCCCTCGTGCGCGAGGCACGACTCTAGAAACACATCTCGGTTCTTGGCCCGGATTCCCCGTCCGCCCCGAGACCCGAACAACCCCCACGTTCCTCTGTTGTAAGAATCGGCAACCCCGACTTACCAGAGAACGTCACACATGTGTTGATGAATGAATGTGTTTTTCTATGGCAAAGAAGCAATGTTTAATTCTACATACTGTGTTTCGTCGACATGTTTGACAGGTTTTGTTTTAACAGGAAAGTATTAGTCAAATAATTAAGCACACACATTTCGTCCTCAAAAAGTTCAAGTTTGTAGGCAAGATAAATGTAGTCGTATTTTCAGCCTCCAATGAATTGAGTTGTTATGTAGCGGCTGGGCCTCGTGAACCCCAGGCGTGCCCTACCTGCCCCGATCAGCTGTAGATCAGCCCCACTCTCACCTACTGACCAACTAACTGGACATTAGGCGAGTGGTAGATGACCAGTAGTGACCACTGCCTGGTCAGTAGCCATCCATCCACGTCGTGGGGTGGTCTTTTGGGACGCTACTTATTGACCGGATGGACCCAAGGTGAGGAGATGCCCTTTGAATATGACCGCTGCGACAAGGGCATCGGCTCAATCAAAACCTGTAACTGACTGTGCGATGTTGCTCACAGTTCCTAGGATCCCTGTCAATTAAAAGAATGTTTTAGACTGAAATACGGATCGTTGTATCAATTATCCAACTTGTTCTTCTCTGATTTTTGAGGTTGTATCCTTCATTGATTTATCGCTTTTCGATGTTGCTACAAATGCAGCTTTCAGTATGAGAATCTTGCAAGATAATATAATCAGAAGTGCCATACAGTGTGTTACAGGCTTAACGTCGTAATATGATCTCCCTTTTCAAATATAGCTGCAACAGCAAGGACACAGGTTCAATTACGTCGCCGATAATAAGGGTGAACGGACAATTCGTCCAGTTCGCATCAATAATAAAATGCATTTATTTCCTTCAAGGCGGGTATTAAATGTCAAAGATTCACACTCGGAAATGAGGAAGTAGGGACAAAATGGTAATCAAACACTTAAGTGGAATCGGTTGAATTCTCGTTGAAAAAAAACCTTTGAATGAATACCTGAAAACATAACCATAAAGATCGGATGTTGGCTGTTTTTTCCCGATGCGGTTTTTCACGAACCAAATGGCGGTTAACTATGAGGCTGTGACAACAAAAACATCCATTGTCTTGTGCGAGATTCGCCGAGATGAAAGTCCAATACATGTTTCTCATTGTTGCTGCATAACTGTGTTGTGAATTATAAATGGTGTTTGATTTTCTATTGGCTTCTTGGAACCGTAATCTGTCTCGGTCAGATTTGGTGATTGCGTGCCAGGGACGACATGTAAGGGAAAAAAAGGCATGGACGAGGCATCAAAGCGAGCCGGGGAGAGAGTCAGCCTCAGCAAGAATTAACAATTTACCATGTCTGCTCGCCTTTGATCAGCAAACGTTGAAACCAATACTTCATACAAATTCAATTCCGCCGTTGGCAGATTGCCCAACAACATGAGGAGCAACTCACAAGAGCAATTGATGACCCTCCGTTGTTGGATGAGATGTTGAATGGTCCTGCTCACATGGAAAGTTATATGAAAGTCTGACGATTAATCCGTGTTTGTGTGTCGGAGAGAGACAAGCTGATTTGAAAACGGAGACCGGTAACAATAGACATATAAAAACTTGTGCACGTGAGGGGGGATTGGCAATATGGAAAGGGAGTGGGGGGGATGTAGTAGTTAGGTAATGATCCATGTGCCGACCAAACAGTCGTAGACGCTGTCTAAGAATATATCGTTGTAGAGAGATTATCGTAATTGCTGATATTTTATATACTTTGTGCAGACGTGGTCACGTGACCACGTTTTGGTTATAACCATGTGGGCATCACAACCACGTGGCTATAATGAAATTTTAAATGCATAAGTTGTGGGTGATACTGATTATTAATAACGATTTCATAAGTATGTTTGAAAAAGGTTTGACATAATCTTTCTGTCTAGCTTTTTAGTGATTATGGATAATGATGATTATTGACCGCCAATAATTATGGCGGCAACCCAGTTTTGGGTAGCTATGACGTCATCTGCACAACGTCTATACTTTTCAATTGTGGTCTCATGACACATACAATAATTAATCCAATCTCAACTGTTAACTCGACTCATTAATCTGGTCAGTGTATGTGTCAAGGCCTTAACATAGAGGGGTGTTCAATCAAGGCCAGCCTGTAGGTGGAGGTGGGGTTTGAGGCTGCGGAATGCCCGGGTAGCATGTCTAATTATCAGCAGGGGGTGGAGGCAGCAGGCATTAATCACCCATCCCCTGGGCCTTATCAAGGCTGGAGTATCCCGCCTCTAGGCCCAGGGGAAGGCCAACAAAAACATGACATCCCCAGACCACAGCTGAATGCCAAGAACAACATGGTGCCCCAAGACCTCAGCTGGAGTCTAACAAGAATATGATGTTGGAGGCTGACAACATTATGTTTTCTCAGACCCCTGCCAGAGGCCAACAAGAATAATACATCATTAGACCCTTGCAGGAGGCCAACAACAACATAACATGGACAATACCCATTGTTGGAGGCTAACTGCAACATGTTTCTCCAGACCCCAGCCAGACAACAATATGACTTTCCTACATCACAGATGGAAAATTCAGAGAAAATGTGAAAATGTCTATACCTGAGAAACAACATGACGTCCCCAGACACCTGCTGGAGACCAACAACATCATAATGTCTACCATATCTATTACCACTTTTGTAATTATTGTCATTTTTGATTACTGTTAAATTGAATTAGTCTGGAAGATCATGTGAACACGTGAAGATGCTAAATAAACAATCAAAAAAAAAAACATGACCCCCGCTGCAGGCCAACAACAACATAATGTCCCTGGACCTCTGCTCCAGGAAGTCAACAACATGACATCCCCAGACCCCTGCTGCAGGCCAACAACAACATGATGTCCCCAGACCCCTTCTGAAGGCCAACAACAACATGATGTTCCCAGACCCCTGCTGAAGGCCAACAACATGATGTTCTGAGACCTCTGCTAGGTGCAACAACATCCTGCCTCTTGACCCTCTTTGTTAGCAAAGAAGTCTTGGTATTTTTAACATGCTAAAGTAAACCAACCTAAAATAAAAAGCCATGAAATAAGGATGAAGGAGTTCCGCACTGTTACATATCTCTTACTGGTAACAATGCCACCTCATGACTTCGCATAAAACATTGTACCCATTTGTTTTGATTTTACAGGTACTGGTATATTATATCCCATACCTGAATCTGTAGATACGTTTTCATTTGTGTACATACTTCCCTGTCTAGACAGCTCCCTATATCATGATTATTTTTAGATTCAACCAGACCTAACTCACCTGTTCCAGCCACTCAAAACGTTAGCCTATGGAATTCTGCCCTACGCGTTCTCACATTAGGACCCAAACCCCTTATCAATTCTTCATCATATTTCTAACGGGCAAAATGTTCCAGCCACACCCAGAAGTGCCAGACATTGTATGTTTGGCTAGAAAATGGGAGTCGTCAAGAGCAAACTTCCATATTGCATTCTAAAGCCCAGTGTTACAGCGATCGATTTCCAAAAATGACTCACCAGGGATTTCTTTTTATGTTTTCACTCTTGTTGCCGTACGTCAGAGAAATGCACTACCAGTCTGTTAGGTAGCAATAAAGCACTCCTAAACTACTTCTTTTTATTACTCCGTTAAACATGAACTAGTTTTAGTTGTATATTATTTATCTCCCGCAATCGTATATCACGTACTCGTTGATTATTTTAAGAAGACACATAAATTCAGTAACCAAAGAAGCATATTTCATTTACATTTATTTACATTAAAAACACGAGACCAAGAGCCACATCTATATTCCATACATACAGTATTTCCAGAATACCTAGGGGCAAAACGCACCAGAGGAAATGTTGGTCAAATTCTTACTGGGTTCTTTTAAAAGAAGGGGGGCATTTTCCCAGAGCGACACTTCAATATAGGAAAATGAGTAGGTCGGTTAGTATCAGTAAACGCTCACACAGGAGAACAGTGTAGGGACGGTACCCACTCCCCACCCACCCCCAGCTCCAGACCCCCTCCTGCCATAACAGATCGTCGGCCGACCCGTCGAATGACACTACCTCTACGTCCTCCCATTAGACTGGATTGAAAGTCTAACACCCTGACTGCACTACTGTGCTATCTAACACTGCTTTGCAGTTCACTTATTTTGTAATTTGCAGAGATGTCACTAACAATCAGACAGTACTGATCGAACTTTTTCGATGCTAATTTGTTTTGTTTTCTGTGACAAAGGAATTATCAAAATAAGGCCTATCTCTCAAACTGTTTCAACAATTATATTTCTTACGGTATATTCACGGATTGCACACTTCTTGACTTGCACTCTGTGGATGATGAAATCTGTAAAAAGATCTAGGAGTCTTGGTACAAAATAGTCCCAAAAGGACTCGAATACCATCTAAGGGACTTTGGGGATTAGGTCTACTTCATTCAATTCACTGTAAAGTGTCATATATCTAAGTTCCCCCCTTTCTACTGTCGACCCAAGAAAGTTTGGCTGTGATTGTAAATTGTCCTTATGGGTTGGGAATTGGCGTTCCGCGGCTGGCAACACCAGAAGTTGCTCGATGCAATTCTCATGTTTCCACAGAACCATCATTCTGACTTGAATAATGTTACGGGGAGCCAAAGGTTTCAAACCAGACGTTTCCATATCCCAGACAGTGAGACCAGACACCCTCTCCGGGACGGCCCAGAGTAATACCAGATCCAGGCCCAAACTCCCAACTCTATATACTTCTCACCGGAAAATCACTATCCACCATGCCTCCGTTAGAAGTTGATTTTATTAGATTTATTTAGCTAGAGTAGACTACCAAACAGAAAGCCGTTTGTTAAAGTCAACAAAGATTCGATAAATCGAAAGATTTCCGTTAGGAACTTCAAGAAGGCAAACACCCTTTGGAAATGGAGCTTTGAAATTGAATTTTGATTACAGAGCAAAGAATGGGCATCAAAAAGCTTTGGTCTGATGATTTGCGACTCGTACGATGGACGTGTTTGTTTTTGAATTATAAAGAAACAAGTATACGAAATAAAAGAAAACAAAATAATAATAAACAATATACTGTTGCGGTAAATGAAATAGGCTGTTGTAATAACATTGCAAATGCCATTTCGTACGACGTATTGAGGCGCACATTATTGTGCATATTTTGCCATACGTCTTCCATACATTTTCGCAAGAACGTTCAATTATAGAGTTCGCGCGAATTATTTCAATCACATAAATATCATGAAAGAAACTATCAATTTTGAAAGGAGATATACATGGAGTCTTTCTGCCGTTACATTTAATTTGCTAAGACAAACCTGTCCCTATGTCATGTCTTTACAAGGGGTCGATCTATAGACAGCAGGTGCTACCAGATTGTGAACAGATCCAACAGGTGTCAGATGGCATCAAGTCAATAATCCGGACAGGCCGCGGGGGGATGTTTGTAGACAGGTAATTCGGCATGCCAGGCAGTGCGCACGGCCCCTGCACAAATATAACAGGCCGGTCTAGGCCCACAGACAGGGCTTGGCGGGTGGGGGGCCGAGCGGCTGGCCCGACCACTCACTGACTGGTCTACATGAAACACTATGTGAGGGGGAGGGGAGCAGAAAGACGGACTCATCTCAGACAGTCCAGACCCAGAGGTCATCTAGTGCCTCCCATTTTACACTGCAAAACTCTGTTTTTCACTGTTTCCTCTGTTTTTGGACGAATAATTTTCACTAAAATACTGATCTTAATTACTCACACAATTTATCACAATTTGTTGATTATGTCATCTTTGGAGTACGAAGTTAAGTTACTTACTAATTTGATACTGATACTTAGAGTAGGAATAACCTATAACAGTATTTTATTTATTATTATTATTTTTTTTTTTTTAACAAATTAATGCGAGACTGAATGTTGTTGATAAATGAGAGTTGGTTAGGTTGGCGGTACGACCCAGTTTTCTCATGGTGGTTCTTTCCGAAAGGCCAAATACAAATCTGGCCCTGAACATCGATAGTTTAGTACCTAAAATAAATCCAATAATGGTATCAATACAATATTGATACTGTTAGTTGTTGTGGCAACAACCAGAAAAAAAAGAGATGATTCAGAAATACCTTGACAAGATGAATACTGAACGATACAGCGGCCAACAAGAGACTAGTAACTCGCGCGGACCTCGCAGCGCGACCTTTGTATATAGTAAATGCTATATATATACGCGGACTTTTTAGAATTCAATACATGAAATAATATATGTTCTCCTCTGATTGAAAAAAAAGAAATAGGGGGTCGGGTGTCCGCGTATTATACGTGCAAATCTGATGTTTTACGTCTGAACATACAAAACTATGCATTATTTATCTGGTCAACCATAACCCGTTCATTGATGCTTATACTAGCTAAATGAGAGGGTTAATTGCTTGGCTATTCATGCCGTAAATAATAATGTAACATCATGTTCATGTTCATGTAAACCTATATGGAATATCAACAGACATAATTGAGTATGGTTTAATAACAAAACAAAAAAAGGAACAGTGTATGTAAGTCTCCAGTCCGTGCGTACAGCGTAGTCAAAATGCGCGGACTTTGGGCCTGCGAGTACAAGGGTTGCCAAAGGCGCGTGTTAGTCAGCCCATATAAACTCAGCCGACCAACAAGCCTCATCGTGGGAGAAGAGATACATAGTTAATGTGCAGGCCCGATATAGAACATTGATGTATGAAGAATTTATACAAATTCAGTATCAGAACCGAAGGTGCTGTAAATCATCAGAAAATAAGCTCCAACCAAGCTACCTCTCAGAAACATATTGCATATATATACATGTACATCACTACTGAGCTGCTCTATCATAGTCCCATGGTAGTAGGAGTTGCTCAGTGATGCACCGAGTCAACCCTGTACTTCTAAGCACCTACCAAATACTTCACAGGTAATAGAAGACCGTCTGGGGTCACCCTTTATATGAGGACGGGTAGAGGGAGTTGGGTAAAGGAGGGGCTTGTAAAGTGTGATGGAAAATGGGTTTGGGTAAAATGGGTGGTAGCGGTAAAAGGGGTTGGAATTGGCTCAGCGGAAGGTTAAAGTATGATGGAAATAAGACGGTGGATAGTTAAAGGTTTGAAATTTTTATATGACACATATAGGTATGGATTACCTGGAGAATTTTATTAAATCATGTGTTCGCCCCACTTGCCTGATGGAAACCATAACTTCAGCACGAAGGAGTCTCCTCCCAGGTGGATTATCTCTAGCACGCAATGTGATCTTTTACGCGATTCCTTAATAGATCATAATTCTCATCATAGAAAACGCTTGCTAAAGATAGCTGTCTCTTCTTGCCTAAAATCGAAGGTCGCAAAATGATGCTCAGTCATGCTATTTTAAGGCTCTGAACATGGTTTGATTGTTTACGTTCCATGTCTGTTTATGTTTGCCGCTTCATTTGCAGGTCGCAATACTCACCCTTGCATTGCAAAATAACATTTTGCTGTTCTAGGTTATTTTTGTATTCCATTTTATCATATATATAGCATGTTTCCCTATAGGCTAAGCTTATTTAGGTTATGTCAATTTTTATGCCAAATGGTAGCACTACCACATAATATGTGACATATTATGTATTTTCTGCAATGCAATAAATGCATGTAAACAATAGCCTCATTCTAAAAATCCATCAACAGCCTTGACCTAAAGGCCCCTAAGGTTCCATCGGGAACTGTTTGTATAGTGCAAATCTATGGTGAATCCCCATGACAACCTGTGGATCCTTAACTGGCCGCCTCCCCTGAAGAAGGCACCGGTGGGCAGTCATTAAGTCTATTTGCTCACTGTTGGGCGGTGCGGGTGGGGCGGGCTTTTACCTTGACCGAGCAGCTCGCCGGGGGGAGGGCGGCCGGACAAACAGGAGGAGCAGCTCACGGCGGGTAAACGGGCTCTGAGCACACAGAATGTCTGACTTTTCAAAAGGAAATCATGGCGTGCTGCTGGTGAGAAAACAGATGCCTTTCACGGTCTTTGTTGGCGGGGAAGATGGCATGGAGGGTCGTTTGTAACTCATAATCTGATTATCGGATGAGGAGGATGCAGACCTCTGTCACGTACCAGGTGTTAACCTGGTTTGTTTCTGCATGTTTAAAGTTGATGCATTGCTTATTTTCTCGGCCCATAAATACTGGGATACGGTGAGGAGAATGGGTCTGTCTATAACTTTAATTTTAAACACCTTCAACGATCCCTTACAGACTGAATCTGTACATAGGCTTTTGTAAAGGCATTCTTTTATGTATACGCCAGGATAGCACTAGACCTCTGAACCTCGAGGAGGATAGGGAAAGGTGACTTGGATAACACACCGAGGCTTGTTTTACTGAACTTAACATATGGAAATTGTACTGGCTTGCAATTGACACCGCCTAGTCTGTGCGCTCTAAAAGATCCATTGTAACTGCCTCCGAATATTTAACATTTGGAATGCTGAACACACACTTCTGAATTTATGGGCACACCTTCCGAGTTTAAACGGGAGGGAAAACGCACGTTTAACAGGAACAGTCGGAGTCTCGAGCCGAGTTGAATAATGGGGCAGTGTTCGCACCTGAAAGCCAAGGTTTGCACTTGCAGTAAGCCGGCACCTGCCCCAGTGGTGTAATAATCATGAGCTTGTCATGTATCTAGCGGCTAGGACGAAGGACAAGGCAGTGTGACTTTTATAGTGATGAAATATGAATCGACGTGTGGTATGGTGACGCACTTCAAGTCATGCGTGAAATTACCAACATGTCGTCCTATACCGGGGGCTGTGGGCATGGATAATTCTATGTTACTGTTGAAATTCAATGAATAAAGAAAGAATCCATTTTGCATGTCAGTGTTCTGGACCTGCTCATGAATACAAGTCATTTATTGTTTTCATTATGTTTAGGCCACATTAAAGTGGAACTGCCAGAGGCAAGTATCCATCTTGAAATTACATTGTTTCAATGGTATTGGAAACAGAATGGAGGGTTAACATTCTTAGAACTCTGAATGTAAATATACCAATTTCTGATGGAAAGGATGCGTTATTGTGAATTATTGGGTCATGCTCTTTAGTTTCGATGATAGATCGGATAACATTAAATCGATTGCACGACCATATGACATCCATTTATTTTCTTTGGTTATATCTAGAATCAATGGCCATAATTACAGGCACCCATACAAAGGTTACAAAATGAAAACAATCTGGTAAATAATCAAAACATGTATTCAGCCGATCTCCCAATATCATTCAGAGACATGGGAAACTAAAAGCACAAAAATTATGAAAACCAATAACATCATGGATAATATTGTAATAAGAAGAATGCTACTAATACTACAATCTACCCTCATAGGAAACATATATATGGTAACAGGATTGATAAGATATGTATGGTATGGAGCCAACAATGTACATTAAAAAGTAACCTTTTTAGGACGAGTAAAACCGCAAAGTTAACCTGCAAGGACATTTCTCTGAATCGAAACATGATATTTTAATGGGGGAAAAAAGAAGCTACTAAACAAGCTAGATATGGACGTGGATGAAGCCACAATAAAAAACAAAATTTAATACCTGATAGCCAAAATGTAACGGAAACCAAAGGGAGGTCAACTCCACCTAAAAACCCTTAGATAGATTGTAAAGGCAACGTTAGAAACAGATACCAAACATAAATATTCAGAAACTGTTGCCAACAAATAGAAAGCAAACAACCTGTCGTGGACCAGCACAACACAATTTACAATATACAAGAATATAAAGTAAACCTCAACCAGCCTTCAAATAAGGGACTCTTTAAATGAAACAGCCAAAAGAGAGTAATACATAAACATAGCACTAAATAAGTGAGAACTAGAAATCTGAAGATTTTCGGCCGGCATTCCCAGCCGGCCGAAGATGCCTTGCGGAATTGAAGAGGTAACCGTAAACAATTAACGTGGTGCTCCACCACTCTCTCCCCACCCCCCCCCCCCCCCGCCTCCCCACACCTTACCGTAGTCTGTAGGCCAGACCCACTGTTTCCCAAAGTGATTATGTAAGAGTTAAGTAGGTCAGGGACGGACTAACCTTACCGCTGCCATGACCCTGCTGGTACCGTCCCCCCCCCCCCCCTGTTCTCCACCGCCAGATGCGTCCACATCGGACGTGCTGTGGTTTATTACCCTCTGGATTGTGTGCCGTGCGTATTGCCAAGCCATACGCCATGCATCATTTCCGGTCCCAAAAGTACACTTGTTACCGGGGTAGGCAGTGTCTCCATAGACAACCAGCGGAAACCAATGTACACAGGGACTTATATTTTACTAAAATTCACAATATTTTACTTCATTAGGGTCGGGTAATAAAATAAAGAAGGTCCTTAGAGGCCGTCAGGGGGACCACGGGCGGAACACCCACCCTCGGACGGCCTCCCCGGGCCCTCTTAGGAGGGAGGTTTAGATATTGGTGCCGTGAACGCCAACCTGTACGTGGACGTGGGGAACAGGGTCACGTTCACCTGGGACCCAATAAAGAGGTTTAGATCCTAGAAGTAAGGTGAATAATGTACTTATTTTTGTATAATTAAATGTTTGCACATACCTTTATTGCCAATAGCATATCATATCAGTAATGCTTGATAAGATATGTAAAGTGATACATGCTTTTCAAATAAGTTTATATTCAATGTTATGTAATTAGGTTGTATGGACATGATACTCAAAAATATCTCCCAAACAAATAATTGCAGGCCTGTGTGGGAGAGCCCTTGTTCATGTAGTTATATATAGTAAAGTGAGGGGCATGTGTAGTCTGTGGAGGGACTGGACACGGTTGACTAGGCCTGCCTGCCAAACTGTAACACTGGGGAATGGTCACCTGAATCAATCACCCCATGTTGTTATCCTACTTATATTATATTGAATCTATTTTGAAACTTTAATTCCAATGTAACATATTGCAATTATGTCAATAAATGATGTGTCAAATTTATGCAAATTTTCAGATTTAAATACTTATGTAATTGATTCAGGTAGGTGACAACTTGTGAAAGGGTGCCTACAGGTCAAACCGTGTGGTCAAACACCTGTATTGGCCCCTGTGGTGGTGATTCCCCTCAGTTATTTCAGTTTGGCAAGGCGCCAGGGGTTTGATGAGGCCCTTCACATTCTGGGCCTAAACTACTATGATAGGCCCTTACATGAGGGCCCAACGCCCTGAGAGGGGTCTTCCCCCAATCCTGGGCTATTTTAGGGGTTCAATGACATCACATGTACAGGTTGGCGTTCACGGGACCAATATCTAAACCTCTCTATTATAGTACGGCGGCCACCCCCCCCCCCCCTACTGATTCCCCACCCCACCCCATCGTAACATAGGTCGAAAGCCGTGCGGGGTGGGGGTGGGGTGGAGGTCGGTGGCCGATGGCCGAGTACACGGGGGGGGGGGGGGGCGTCAATTGTACCTGTGGGCTATCGTAGTGGTGGCCATCCAGTTACCCCCCCCCCCCCCCAGCTCACCACTGCCCCTCTATGACGTGCCTCACCTGTCAATTATATACCTCTTACTCCGCCTTCTTCTCTACAACCCCCACCAGTGACCAATTAGAAGTGAGAAATGAGGTGGACAGCTGAGGGGCAGAGGGGGCAGGGGGATGCGTGAGGGGGCAGGGGGAGGTGCTGATAGCCCAATTACATGCCCCAGTGCACAACAACAAAAGAACAATTCAAATCCGGTATGCCTCCTTTGATGCCTTACTTACATTACATTTATATGATTATATCTTTGAATAGCGCAAGGCATCAAAAACTGCACAAACAGTAACAGCAGCACAGTTCGGTAAGTAGGCTGAACGGCCGGGACACCCAGAACTAATGCACTGTGTAATAATTTGTTCCTATACCTCCTAGCGTTTCATTCCACCTAACAGACCCATAGCTAAAACAAGGCAGCCTAGAATGGCAGAAGAATGTAGACAATAGGCAGGCTAACAGTGCAGTAAAATGACACCCATTCCTCAGTCGGCAGGTGGCCAGTGGGGCTGTAATGGACGACTAATGGGGGCGAGGTGCAACATGTCGCCACCCATTCCTAACATGACGCCTCAATAGAGCCTTTTCTACGGGCCAACATTCCGACATACGCAACGCAATTTATTTTTATTATTCTTTTTTATTTGTCCACAACTTCATATACACAAGGTTTATGTTCTTCCAGTCGTCCGTAATAATGATGATGAGAATACATTGAGATGAAATCGATGAAATAACAAACACATACAAATTAATCATACAATTATTTACAACCACGTCAGTCCATTTCAATTATTAGAATATAAAGCTATTATCACATTCAGGAATTGCAATTCAGATTTCCAAGATGGTGGGTAGTTGCCAGCAAAAATGTTCAGCTACTTAACGAATTAATATTACTTTTCAAAAATCAAAGTCAGATTGGGACATTTCCAGTCGCTGCCTGATCTAGTCGGTGTTCCTTCAGTAATGCTTTAAATTTTACTTTTGTAGTTGCTCTCTGTACATTTGCTGGCAACATGTCCCATAACTTGGTGCCCCTATAAAACGGGCTTTGTTCGACCTTTTTAAGCGATGTGAAGGGAATCCTAAATTTTACCTTATTAGAAGTTCTCAAAATTTTAGAGTGTTTCGAGAAGTCCAAATTATTTTCAAAAAGGCTCTGACGATACATTGTTGAAATTAAATGGTCATCTCTCCTCTTTTTAAGAGGTTGATGTCCGTAGATACCCAGTAATTCATAATACGACATACCTAAATTCCTTTTATTGTCAATTAACAACATAGCCCTCTTCTGAATAGATTCGGTCAATTATTGAGGCTACATATTTTGTGTAATATAATTCTGTAATATACGTTTAATATGTTTATCATGTTTATCATTTTGCTATGACTCTTAATCAAATACGATGGGTCAGTGTATATAGACACCATGCAATTTGGATACAATTTGATATGTGTATCTCTCTTCCACAGGGCGTGGTATCGAAACTGGTCTATAATTGAAGGTCTGTTTTCAGCAGGGGCCGCCTTGTGAGAAAAGACCCCTCACACTAAAGGTATGAACCAATCGATTGGTAGACTGCGAACGGAACCGAACAGAGTCGCAAATGGAATAGCATCCAAATATTCAACCTAAATAACCAGGCCAGGACAGAACCGAAGGACAGGATGCTGGGCAATTTGCAGTTAAATCATGATGTTCGATTGTAGCCCAGTGGCATTGAGGACGGGGTATTATGGGTAAAATACCAATGTCTGACGAATGGCACTAGCCCTTCCCCCAGTGATACATCACACTGCTGCTCGTCTGTTCTACTGTGAATGCGGCTGGAATTCATTTAAATTCCTTCTAGTAACGTGAACCATCACAGGGATGCTGTGAATGTAATATGGCACATGTGGTATTGTTATAAATGTGAACATTAATTACAGAAATAAATCTTTTATTCGAAAATATTCCGAAAGTGAATATTTAGAATAGTTTATTTGATGTTTTATTGACTTTTATTTGAACGATTATTGACGTGAAGAAAAGTCACTCTTTTCCCAATAATAACTTTAGTGATTGATTTGTTTCTTTTATGGGATAAAGGCGTGTTAACACTTGGGCCCCTGGTGAGAAGAGTACAGTTCAAAATGTCACATCTGGGTGACATTTGACATAGATTGAAAATGAACAATTTTGAAATCTTTTATTTTTATTTTTCTTTACTTTCACTAATAATATTATTTCAAATGTCACCGACATGACGTTGTCTTCAATTTCAAAAATATATTTCAAATGCCACCGATTTGACGTTTTGTATAATGTTTCAGAATTTAAAACTGTTCACTAGACATAAATATGGTTTGATATTTAATTGTGAAATAAAGCACTCTAAATGGAATACATGGTGTAAGAACTCAAATGTGTACAAAACAATCTTTGTTTCAAACTCAAATAAATCAAAACAAGTAGTAACACCAGGATATCATTCTCGATAGCTTCAAATCAGGTGGAAAGGATGATAACGGACAGCGGAGTCTGATAAAAGCCTGGTTCCAGATCGATCAACAGCAAACGCCAGAGGTATTATAGCTCTTATCTGGTAAGTTAAATGACTAATTGATTTATTTTAAATACGATATCTTCAATGTGTTATCTTGATTTCAGAAATTCAAAATGTAAACATCCACATGCATACGAAAGAAAGGAAAGTGAACTGATGAAGGTGTGGGAGGAAGAGGGAGTTGAGAGGGGAAGGTAAGAGGTTTGGAAGGGTGAAGGGAAACGGGACCATCTCACCCATTTGGGATTTTTCTCTTTTTTTTTTAATTTCCTATAAAGATAGGGTAGGGTGGGGCAAGACGCCCGTGGTGGGACAAAAGGCCTACGTTCTTTAAATTTCTTTTATCTTAACCATATTCAAATAATATAAATAAATGTTGTGTTATTTGACAAAGATCCAGTAGCTTTATGATTTTTTTTCGTTTTTGATTCTGCAGTTTATAATAGAAATATGGGAATGCTGGGCGTCTTGCCCAACCCTACCCTACGTTTAGCAGAATATCAAGTTTTACTACTTTGCATCACTTATTCTTTACATAGTAGGTAACTCAGGTACTTGTTTTTACCTAAAACAAGACCCGTTCCCAGAAGGCCTTCATCTGATAATCCACTCGAAATAATACATGGGATTCAGCAGCGCTAGTCAATTATTCTCGTTCGTTGAATAATACATACAGCCATTTCTCGGAAAGCCATCGATGGAAAAGGTGGGGAAACCTTAACATTAGTTGCTGCTTCAAACCTCCCCAGGGCTTTGGCTTTTGTCAAGTATTTTCTTCTGTGAAGGCTTGCTCTGACAAGACGTATGAAGTTGGGATGGAACATGCTGTTGGTCCCATGAACGACAAGATCTTAATCATAAATCACGTCTACTTCGTGAGGGAGATGGACCAACTGACCTGGTTTATAGAAGAGGTTGTAGCTGCAAACCCTGCCGAGGTCATAAACAACGCAACTCACTCTACCTGCAGCTATATCTGAATTCAATATTGTGACTTTTCATGGTCGGAGATAAAGTGAAATACAAATCTCGATGCCTCTATCTTTGTCTTGTCTATTCTGGGACAAAGGCATACTTTTAAATTTAGGGCTATGAAAAACGACAAAAAAGGTGAATTTCTTCTCCAATCCCCTGCCTGTTATAGACATCTTAAGCATGTAGTTGATTCTCACGAAATGGGGCCACAGGGGGCAAAAATTTAGTAAAAACTTAAAATGAAAATATCTCGATGAAACTTTGTGGACTGAAGGACTGCTTATGTTGAAATGCGTTCCCAAAGTTGGGAACACTAATCTTCATAATTCTTCGAGTTATTAAGGTTTTTAGTTTTGTATATGTACTATGATGCAGTGTATGTACTATGATGCATTTGTAAAACAAAACTTCCATAATTTTACCTAATCTTTTCAGAGATATAAACATAAAAGTACTCCTGCAAGCATTGCACGTGTATGATTTAATCATTTTAGGTTTGCTTTTTAGGGCAGCCCAAACATACTAGTTTCAGAGATAACTTCAATTTTGTATATGTACTATGATGCAATTGCATATGGTTACACCTGTATATGTACTATGATGCATTTATTATTTCCATAATTCAACATATTTAAACAATTTCTTTAAAATTATGAATATCAAAAATATTTCATTAAGTAGCATATAAACATGAGTTTAGTGCACATACTTTCGCTATTGACCATTTGTATTTGTTAAAGAATTATAACACGATTAATTGTCTGTATATGTACTATGATGCGTATATGTACTATGATGCGTTCTGTTATTTTTTATATTACTTTTGATACTGTTTGAAAATTAAATAGATTTTTTTCGCGATTTAAATGTTAATATGATAATATTAGGTCAATCTATATTGGACACAAAATTTTTCCATTAATGTTTGCATGTTTTAATTTTATGGGATGTTTAATCTGTATATGTACTATGATGCATTTGCTACCCCAACCCTACCTGGATTTACATTTTCTGTTGCCCAATGATTAGTTCTTCATAAATATATGTAATTTCGTCCATGAACAAAGCCAATACATTATTGCATTTTCTTATTGATTTTATGGATCACTTGTTTTATTTTCTTTATATGATTAGGCTGCTGTATTTTTGTATATGTACTATGATGCATTTTCTACACAATGGATAATTTGGTAAACAAACATGGAAATTGTTAAAAATTTACACCAATTTTATTGAATTGATAAGAATCAATTTGTTGCTTATAATACCTGAAAAAAGAATATTTGCAAGGCCCAAATTTAAAAAAGTTACATGACTTGATTGAAATGAAAAACGTGATTTTGGTTGAAAAATGTGTCAAAAATGGTACATTTTAAGCTATAAATTCTAAAATATTCATATAATTCACTTAAAAGTAGGGTTCCCATTAAAGGTTTGATAAAGACACATCCATTGAGGCTCTGATAGAATGGTTATTACTTATTGATGCAATTTTACGAATGAAATTATGAAAATCAGGTCTGTGGCCCCGTTTCGTGAGAATCAACACACTTCTTGGTTTGAATTATATGTGATTTATTTGTATACAGTCAATACTTGGAAATTTTCGGATTTTGGTCAACCACTATGCAAAATGATGATGGTCAAGATAAGTCCATAAAATCAAGAAAATTGAGACATTAGGCCGCTTAAATTGTAACTGGAAACCATCTATATGTTGATTATTAGTGTTAGCAGTATATCCTTGGATGTAAACTATCTGTATATATGATCTGTTCAACCTTCTTTTTACCCAGCATGAAAATGTAACAAGCCCACATTTCTCCCTCTGTCCATTCGAGGAAGCCTAGTTGGTGAGGTGGCCCTAATGCTCATCTCATGTCCCTGTTGACAGATAGGTTGTCTGACCAGGGGAGGCAGACACAGACGTCGTGCCCTCCCCAGGGGCTCTCAGCTGACCCACTGCCCTGCCGGACTGACCACTGGTCACCTGTGACCTCACACCACCCAGGAGGGCCTGCTGGGGCTGGTCTGACCTCCCTATTGGTATGCAGACGCATGGTAACATGGAGGTGCGTGTGCATTAAAGGGTTAAGAGACATGTCTTTTTTAAACAGTTGTATTGCCAATATCACATAAATACATGGTCTATTGGGCAGGTGATCGTGTAGATAAAGAGTGTTATAATGAGGATGATATGTGGATGATGTTACAGTATAGTTCGGTTCCACACTATATCATTGCCTATAGAGTGTAGCTTGATGTAACACTCTATACGCAATCTTTAGAACTTCCCTCCTAAACTTCACCTTAGTTGTCGTTTTTGGGATTTCTCGGGGTATTGTAGTACGTTTTCCATCTACATACTGGTTAATACCTCAGTTGATACCAGTGAATTACATTGCTGGCTATGAAAAATTGACCATCAGACAGCTGCAGACATTATATAAGAATACACTAACAAATGGGTTATGTTTCATAACATCTCACTCAGTTCAATATTCTACCTCAAAATTCTGGTTCATTATCAGGATAAACATTTATATTAAAGAATGTTGTCTGCTTATGACTGTGCTTGCATTCTGGTGTTACCAGGCTATCGCTGAAAAAATTATGGATAATTATGTCCATCCGTATCCAGCAACTATATGCCGCTTTCGATAGTATATGGGTCAAATAATCAAATGTGTTACATATGGCGGACTACAAGAGCATAAGTGTCCCTGTGGTGAAGTGTATTATCAGATTATATGATTAGGTATCGCACAACTGTTATCCCTGGTTACATGTTTTTCAGCTTTTCCATGAAATTAACAATATTCCAGCAAAGGCTCATATCTTTCCAATTTGTGCATGTGTGTGACCAAGGTATGTATGCCGTCTTAAATATGTCGTAAAGCATAAATGAAAACACTTTACCGATTAAAACATTAATGTTTCCACTTAAAAAGAAGAAAGTGTCAAAAATTCCAAGGTCAGGTCTAGGTAGGGTGAGGTAGGATATCCACCCCTCCTCTTTCCTCTTGTGTGCCTGTTGGGTCTTACCCCGTATCACATGATCCCTACCCTGAAGTAATCAATACTATTCCACCTTATCCGGCCTGGAGAAGGTGGCTGCTTCGCCGGGAGGAAAGGGGTGCTATAGGAGAGCATTCTACCAGCCCCAGAAGTATTAAAGTGTCTACAGACCGAGGGCATTTTGTTCATTTCAAAACACTAACATCTTATGTGTAGATTGGACAGACCAAAGGGAATGTTTTATTAGTCATTGCAAATGTCTTTTCAAAGAACACTTTGCCCAAAGATGACAGCCATTTGCACATTGTCACCTTAATGCATTTTATTGGGCAGAAGTATGCGTCACTATACGTGATGTAGGCTACCTCCTCATCTATGGAGCAGATACAGTTGAGGGATTGCTAATGCTCTGTGGGTTTTATTTCAATTTCCCTATTCTCACTTATTTCCGGCTGTAAATTGAAAAACATGCCTCACAGGATATGAATTTGTTAGAGAGCGGCAACGAGGGCATCTGGTGAATCCATTTCCCCAGTCTGAAGTTGAATATAATATAGCAGAGGAAATGACTCTATGCTTTATGTGTTCAGCTTCAAGGCATTCTGTCATATATCTACGTCCATGACATGTATTTCTTTGTGAAGCAATATACCATATACGATGGGCATGAATTCAACGAACAGCGAGATTCTAAGACGTCAGAGTTAAGGAGGAAAAACAACCGCCTCTATGAGGCCTAAAACAGCGGATTCAGAATTTCTGCAATACACCTGGAAACCTCTGCAGCTGAATTCAAGTCAAATCTCCTATGGTACTAGTAGCTTACAACACTGTAGTAAATAAAGCAAAACCTAAGCCTCTCCTCCTATCCCAAAACCTTCCAAAACACACACACAAACATAACAGGAAACAACCACCACACCATATATCAACAATCCGCTCCCCTTTCTAACCACACCTAACACTATCTGGGACGCCTGGAGGCCTCGCGCCGATAGCATCCGTCAGGTACAGCAAACAGGTGCTGGAGGCTAAGAGCCGAGCTACCTGCCGCTCACTACACCCCCAGACTCGCCCGGAGGCGAGCCACGTCGATCCCCCGCGCTGCACAACCTTCTTATTTCAGTTGTAACGCATACAAAATGCCCAACGTTTATTATCTGCTTTTCGGTTCGTTTGGGTGCCCAGCAGAACTGGTTCAGAGATGGCTGCTGATTTTATCTTTGTTAGATGCGTCTGGTTTGTGATATCAGAACTTCCGGCGTGTTTTAGCATGTTTGTGTGGAAAACAACTATTTTTAATTTTATTTTGATGTGGTCCTTATGATTGGATCGAAGCTTAATCACAAAGAAAAGGGGTAGGACTGAAAAGTACTATCAATTCCATTAGTCATTGCGGCCCTACCACATACATCTTTAGAGACTATATATTACAGCTCTCCCAGAAGGTGCTGTTCTCCTTATGAAATACGCCTCATTCGTGCCCAGTTCTCGTAAACTCCATAAATCCATAATATGCCTTTGAGTTAGAATATAATATCAAAGCACACTTTTTTCCAACTAGGTTAATGAAAAGTAGGCATTTAAACTCAGGGTCAGTTACCAAAAGTCCCCATTGAAATCCAACGCTCTATAAATTTGCGCCAAGGTCCAGGGACTCTTGTTATTCATCATTATTTTAACACATACATGAATAACGTGGGGGTTGACGGTCTGGGACACGGGTAACAAGGGCATAAGTTTATATTTGACGGCAGTTATCCGCCTGGGACCACAGCTAAATCCCACCCTATGGATGATGCATGCCTGGTTTCATTCCCTCATTGGTTCTTGTTAGGTCATGAAAAAGGGGGCTGACACGCCCTGGTCGACAGGGGTTATGGATGCTTTGTGCTGGGGCGGCAAAAAGTGTCAAGTTTTATGGCATTTTATATTTCTCCAAGCCGAGGACGTCAGAGGTGGTTTTATAACAATGCGTCATCATGGTTAAAGGATAGGTGTGGTAATAGGGGCCTAGCGTGCAACTGGTGAAAGTATCTGTGTTTTTTTTCAAACAGGTATGTGGAATTAGTGTGGCTTGTATGCCAACCTGGTGGGATAACGAATACACATGGAATAGTATCTAAAAGTCACGTGCATCTCAGAGAATGTTTTTATTAATTTCCTATAAACTGTTCAGTCCTCCAGGCTTAAGCTTCCTAGCATATTGGATTACATCAACTGTGTATAAACGGCGTAGACAAACACAAAATAAGGCATTGTGAGAGTCTTTGATTTTGTGATGAACGGCTATTCATCCAAATATGTAGAGATCAAAATAAGAGAAAATAAGGTAATATTATAAAAGGTATATATGTTCGAAAAGGAACGAAAGTGTAAAAGAACGAAATATGTAAGAATGAGTGAAAGTGTAAAAAGCCCGAAAAAGAGGCACGAATATGTAAAGGAACGAAAGTGTAAAGGAACGAAAATGTAAAGGAACGAGACCCGGAAATATGTAAACCGGAAGTGAAATGTAAACCGGAAACGAGAATGTAAACCGGAAGTGACGTCAGTATAGATCACGTGACTGAAAGCAGCCAATCAGAGCTGACCTCTAGGGTATATAAAGGGGTGGTGAGGCCCGAATAAACAGAGTTCTTTAACAGTTCTCCTTGTGTCCAGACGTGTCTTCTTTCCTGAAACAACCGCTAAGATGAGCCGATCCGAGCAATTAACCAGAAGTTAGGATAAAATAGTCGAAGTTCGAGATAAATAGGAGGAACTTAGGGTAGGGGCCCGACGGCCCGAGGAACGAGGAACGAAGGACCGAAGTAAGGCACGAAGGCCTGAAACCGTCCCGGAAGCCGAGGCGCGGCATGGCACGAAGGCATGAAGGGCGAGACGAAGGAACGAAGTCCGCGGGGACGAGGGCGCGGCAGGCTCGGCCCCACGCTACCAAACAATAGGCGACCGACGGCCCGACGGCCCCGCGGACCGGAACCACGGGGTGGACCGCCCGGTGGGGGTGAATGCTGGTCTGGGAGATAGAGCGAGACGAACCCCGGCCGACCCGTACCCCTACCATAATTTCCCTTCCCCGCAGTTCTCCATTTGACATCGAGCGCCGATTCCCGACCGATTCGCTCAGCCCCCCCCCCTCGTGCGCGAGGCACGACTCTAAAAACACATCTCGGTTCTTGGCCCGGATTCCCCGTCCGCCCCGAGACCCGAACAACCCCCACGTTCCTCTGTTGTAAGAATCGGCAACCCCGACTTACCAGAGAACTTCACAATTTCATTGGTCATTGTTGTACAATGCACACATTGACCACTCACATTTCACTTTCAAATTCCTAGCGTTGTGTTTTCCTTGTCCATTGACCATTTGTGCCGGCCATGTTTTTCATAACTTTACTTCACATTTAATGTTTGGCATTTTCACAACTAGGACCTTGAGAACCGTGTGTTGGCCAAATTTCTCGGACAGTGAATTTATCCCATTTTCCCTATTTTCGCTTTGCAGTGGTCACGTTTAATTAATACATATTTTCTGTCAGCAATGGTTCACTAAGTTCTCCTCACCCCTGGAGTCACCCAGGGCCCAGCCCCACCCCACTAAAAGCCCCTCCTCGACGGTGGGCGCCTCCTGTGCCCCATCCTCCACGGGGGAAATTGGTCCGGCAACAAGATAATTTGAACGCCGATATCATCGCCGTGTAGAACTAATGGCTTAATTGGATTCATCCGGCGTGACAGCTTCTGAATTGTGAGATAAGCCGTGGATTAATGTGGGCGACGAGACCAGTGGGGGGGGGGGGCATCTTCGTCGACATGGGGGAGGGGGGTTCTGACAGATTTGCGTTGTTTAAGCGTTGTCCTAAAAATATGAATCTCTAGTCAACAACATAGCTATTTCGGCCAGAATGTTTGTTGGCTGTCTCTTGTTTGTGCCCTTCTATGAATTATGGGAGAAGTTTCTTCTTGTTCCAAAGTTCTCCTATCTATAGATTCACAGCGAAAAGCCAGAGCTTTTAGAAAACTTTCTGATATCAAAAGGCATTGCAGGAAAAACATGTTGTCTGTATTCAGCTATTACGAGGTAATGCAAAGAACGGCTGTTTATGAAAGACGTTGTTGATATACTCAGAGGCACTGTGTAGAGAAGTTGATGTAGCTAGTAATAAAAGTCAATGTCATGCTTACAACTTTCACAAACTACTTTCCTTGAGTTAGTGTTATCAGGTTGTGGCCATGGTAGTCTCAGACCACAAGTCACGAACCATGGACCCTCAGAAGAGACCCTCCAGGGGAAAATTGAACACCAAATCCTATGTCAACAATAACCCTCCCTGTCAAGCATGGATAGAAGGCATTTCGCATGCTGTCCGGCATCCTCCCAAGACCTCAGAGGCTATCGTCCCATTCAGAATGCCTGGACCAACCTACTCACAAACTCAGAGAGCTGCTCCCCTGCTGATGGGCATAGGCTCATGGATACGTGGAGGAGACTTGAGCTGCTCGGACCCTTAATCTGAGGGTTAAGGTACTCGGGGACGGTGCTCAGGGACGACAATGCCTTACAATGAAGCCACTCGGCAGCCCTGAACAATAGGCCTTGGCAATGGGGACACGGGCCCTGGATGCAGGGCTTAAGCTTGCACTATCACAGCAGGGGCTACGTTTAGCACAGCCATCATGTGGTAAATGGTCGACCTGTTATTTGTGGTTCCGGGGAAGTAGCTTTTTGAACAGCTAATCCATGCAATTTATATCTGGTATGTGACGTGTCATCCATGGTGCATTACTACTTTAAGTTGCTCCTTTGCCAGTTTTTCCTATGAAAGTCAAGATGTCTTATAATGATACATCTCCAATATGTAATCCTTGGCGGTTTCCTAATAACTATCTTCTTGATATTATTAAACTGAAAAATACTGAAATTGTCTGTATGAGAAATTAGTTTTGTCAAGTGGTCCTCTATAAACCGAAATAAAGAGGCGAACAGGTGGTTGGAATTGAACGTTTTAGAGCAGATGTTTTTTTGGCCAAAAGCAATACAGACGCTGATTATTCTCCCCCATAACAAAACTTAATTTCATTTTATCCTTGTATGGTTTATATGGCCCTCCATTCTGGGGAAAGATGAAGATGATTTACCAAATCAATGGACAAACAAGTTTAGGGGCTGGAATAGCTAATTGCACTATTCCTGTTGCTTCAGCAGTCAATTACATCACGCCCTGTGGCAGAAATTTAGCCGTTCCCCAAAATACCAATCAGAAAAATTATACCCAAGCCCAGATGTTTTCCTTTAGGCGGTTCATTCCCCTATTCCGACGGACACGTCCCCTATGTCACTTGCACAAGCGAACATGTTCAGCACAAACGCCGCTCTTGCATAAAATGAACGGGGGCCATATTGCCTTTGACAGAAATGTTCTGTGAAGCATAAAGTAAAAGGCTTTCCGCATGCTCCTTGGGGACTACATATGTGTGCCCTACGCCCACACACCTTGGCCAATATGCCCATTTCTCGGCCAATATCTTTATTTGGCCATCTTGTAGCCCAATGCCCGGTGTATTCATAGGGCGGCGGTTGTCGGGGGCAACGAGGGGTCGTCTGCCATATGCGCAGACGACAGAGAAAGTTTTGGCGGGAAAGAGGACGCAGTATGACGTGGTGTGTGTGTCGGCGTCGCCTGCTGCCTGTTTGACCGGCGCTGACCAAACAGGGAACACGTGTACCCCCATCAGACCACACAAAGACCGCACACCCAAGTCTGGTGGGCCCAGAACCACAGACATGTCTCCCCAAACCGGCCGGCGCATCTACAAACATGGCTAACTTTTTTTATCCCGAGTAAAATGAATAGGGGGACGTACATTAATTAGGTACGCATCAAGGGGTTGGTTAGGGGTGGATCAGAAATATTGAAAATATGGGTCCGTCCTTCTGTAAATGTCATGCGTAAGACAGGCAAAGGGCGTCAAATTTATGAAAATTGTATACGTACTTAATGTACGGCCCCAAGTGATTTGCTTATGAATGTCTGATCTATGTGAAGAAAATGAGTACAGATTAGACGACAGTCTGACAGTGAAAACCCACGATGTCTGCAAATGATAAGATATCTACAGAGGTGTTTCAGATATGAACGGCAATGGGTCAGTGGTTGGTTCTGTGGGTGGTCTCGGTGTAATGCGTTCTTTAGGCAGACCGTCCCCTCAGGGGGATTGGGTAACCCATCAGCGTGTCCCTCTCCAGGCTCCCGCCCTGATTTAGGCGGATTTGAGTGACACTAATCGCCCGCCACTTCCCATCGTTAGCCCTCAGTCTCCCGAACCAGCCCTTTCCCACACAGCTTTAATCTCGTCCTTCCAAGAGATGCGGCCGATTCCGTGTCATTTGTCCGCGGTAAATGATTTTAGGACTCGTCTGTCGGCTCATCATGGCGGCGGAAACGGCCTGGTAGAAGCACACCTCTCCCCCAAAGTCGGTCTGCGATGGCCTCAACTATGGAACAGTAATGTGTCTCTAGCATCATTAAGGACCGGCCGATATTATTCGGTTTGCCGTAGGTTTACAGTTGGTATGGTTATTGTAAACAGTAGGTCCCAATATGTAACATATTAAAAGAGATTCATAGTGTTTTCTGTAGGATTGACTATTGGCTATGCATATATACGATAGAGAAGTCTGGGAGGTCGTTCCGCAATGCTAAAAATAATTACCGACGTATGATTCAACATACATCACTCTGGATCAGTATTGAATATCACGAACATAAAGTCCACAGGGACTCGAGTGGTACAGAATATGTTCTTATTCTAAGCTTTACATCCTAATATGAAAATTTGAAGCCTGATTTGTTTATCAAAGTCTCACACTATTCGCAATTCAATAACATCACTTATTTGAAATAATGAAACGTCGAAGGAATAATGCATAATTATACCTCGAACTCACACTGAGACAATAGAAAGGGGACAAGAAGGCCGAATGATAGCTAATTCCTCAACGCAATGTCTACAGAAACTTAGATGTATACATCAACAGAGGCAACCGAGAATCGGATAAGTGATATAAAATATAAAGAAGCTTTTTATATCAAAAATAAATCATCAAGTCTTGTCAAATGGAAATTCTAATTTTCGAGCGTATACTGTAAGTAGTATACAGAAAGTAAGGCTTACCCCAGGCCAGACTGAGCCATTTGATGAACTATTTGTATTTAATGTGCCGTATATTTATTTTAAGATATACACCACTTCGAGTACAGATAGTTCATTAGAAGTTGCCAAGGGTACAGACTATTATCTACCTAGACATCTAGAAAGTTAGTTGAGTTATATAACTCCTACCACGAGATATACACTGATGCATACACTATAGTGATTCCGAATGGTGATCATTATGAGAAGGATTGACTATATGATTCCGTACGGTCATTATTCTGAGAGGAGTGACTATCTCTATAATATCAGACTGTCTGTCACATTGTTCCATACTATATACACTTGGCTCACCGAAGACATTCGAGCAGCTCAGCCCGGATTGTGGAGCAGCTCGGGGCCCCATACAAACGCCCTCATTTCACACCCAGACGCCTGTCCAGGGGACCGGGGCACGCTGACCACTCACTGACCACTCACTCAATGCCCGGCTGACGAGCGCTGACCAAAGACAAGGAAACCGGCTAATTAGAGCAGCTCGCGAGCAGGAGTGAGCAGAATACGAGTGACAGGAGGAGGCGCGGGCCATTAGGGAGCGGCTCCCGAGGCCGTAATGGCAATAGGATGGGCGAAGTTCACCTAGGGGTCAGGAGCAGAGACACGAGCACAGTTCACGACCCTGGTCTATGTAGGGAGTGTGTCGCAGGTCCACGACCTGGGACGGGCATTAAATGGACCGCTTTATATTGGCATATCTAAACAATAAATGTCAACTCAATCACTGCTTAACGTATATCATTACTGGAGTTATATCTCGTCTGTGACAGGTCGGGATATGAGAGAAATGATGTATTGCAACTAAACGCGACTTTTACCCCGTTCGGTATTTGAAGTTCTGTGCGATTATTTCCTTTATCAAAATGTTTCTTTTTCAAATACATAATTACCCTAATCAACTGACTGTAAGAACAAGGAACAGTTAGATAAACGATATGAGTTCGCAACGTTTTCAGCGTGTTTTTTTAAAAGAGCCTTGAGAGATGCCAAATACAATTAGTTGATCATTCATATTTGCTGGTACGGGTGGAAAAAGAGACAGAGATGCCCCTCCCGACTGATAAAAAAGTATGAAAAGCAGGAAACACTTTTCCTACTTTTTCCTAGAAGTAACTTGGAGGAAAATAACCTCTATAGGAATAGAGACCTGACATTGAATTTGTATTTGACAGGCTTGAAACTAACCCAAAACTACTCTGAAATAGATATTTCAGTGATGTAGAAAAAATCAGTTGTGCAATCCAAAATCTCCAAAAAGTAGAAAATCCCACAAAAGTAGGAAAAATGGCATCTCTGAAGAGAGTTCAAGGTTTTGTTGGTACGAAGTTACGCGCTCGCTGAAGCAGATCTACCCGCGCAGTAGGAACCACTCCTAGGGTTGTGTGAGAATATAAATTGATAAGGTGCCCTAAAGTCATCTACATCGTAATACGCTTCCATACCCATGCCCCCCTTGGCGACCATAAAAAAAATCACTTCTAAACATATAGCTGGTATAATAGAGTGGTCGACATGAGAGGGTGGCTGACCCCTACCCATGTGGTCAGTGTCCAGCCGCGATAAGGGTTGGCTGACCACTGGCCAGCTCTCCGACCCAATGTGAGTCAATCAGGGTCGGGGTGAGCTGCTCGCCGTCTACCGTCCCTGTATACTGGGTCTATTGTTACCAGTCGCTGTTGGTCCTTTCTATTCACCACGGCTGCACACAATGGCGTTATGAACTAATTTTACAGTCTGTAAATTATATATGAGGCAAAATGAAACGCGTTATATATACATCGAATGGGCTCAATTACAACTATTGCAATAAAGTATGAGAGTCCGAATTGTTATGTATACATGCAGCGCCATTTCAATACATACAATTATATGTATAATTGTGCCATTTTCATTGAAACCCGTTACTCTCGTCAGTATACGAATTTTCTAAACAAAATGTTTTCCTTGAAAGAAAACACGTTTCATACGATCGCTATTCGTAACATACCCTACCTCTTTAGACCTCTATAAAAACTCCCGTAAAACACACCATTTATAAACCTTCGAAGATAAATAACCATGTCGCAGCGGACCGTTTGTACTATTGGATAAAGCGCCCTTTTTGGTCCAGTTACTTTATGACATAGCAGCTATTACCCCACCACAAGCCTATCTGCCCGTCAGCAGGGGTCGCGGCCGCTGGCGTCATCAAGCCCTTACTTGAGCAGCTCGGGCAGATTGAGCAGGTCGGCGAGCAGCTCTATTAAATCACCGTTACTCGGCCGACAGCTGGGGATCCCGGGGCCCGCCGATACCAAGCCGGACAAATCGTAGTCCCACGGCCCAGGTCCATATCTATATATGTAGGAGTGTCCAACGGTATCTTAACGTATAAAGCCCGGTTTCTATTTGGTGATTTCCTCGAAAGTGTATATATGATTATGAAGGCTGGTAGGCGACGTTAAAATATATGCAAGACCAGGTCGCGTACAGAGGTATAACACTTATTAAGAGGGACCAACACAGCTAAAATAAGGGAGTATAATGCTTTATTTCATCCCCGATACGTAGTCTCCTATCTTTTAACATTGAGGAACACCTGACAGCCGGCCCGGGCAATACAACGTTTGTATAGCCTTGGTGTGACGTCACCCCAGGGCTATTTATTTATTCATGCATTTATATCTATTTAGATCCAGGTCACCGCAGGGCGAGGTAAACAAAACGTAAAATGCTCGTTGATCCAGAAAAAAAATAAGTGTTTCAAAATATGATAAAATATTCCAGCTAAAATGTTCCATAATAATGCGATCATTCATTGCACAAGGTACCTCCAGCGGAATGTTTATTCTTATCATTTCGGCTATTCCAATGGTTATAGGGCGTTGTGCTTCAAATAATCAGAAGATCAATGTTGCATATGGACCTTCAACGTTTGGACTTTTTTATTTCCCGAGAGTGCGAAGCACATGAAGAAAAAAACGGCAAAGTGAGCCCTACGTTTAGAAACTGCTCTTTGTATTCCTCTATAGTAACACAGAGGGCCCAGGGCCTTCCAAAGCCCTTTGGATGGTTCTCTATTTACCCGGCCTACCATCTAGTGAGGGCAATCAGAATAGAGCTAATGGGATAGGGCCGGTCTTTGGTTAACGGTGTGGACGGGAGGGGGCGGGGGACAGGGGGCAGAGGTGAAAGGAAAAGGAGATCTGGAGGAGGAGGGAGGAGGGGTCGGGGATCGGAGGAAAACGAAAGATCTCGGGTTGTCGTCTATAGACAAGAGAGGCTGGATGTGGGATAGACTTCGTTTTACTCCCTAAAGACTGGTAAATTTGCTGGTAGTTCATAGAGTCTTTCGGGCTCTGTGTCAATAATTTATATCATGAACATTCAGAATTCCCGTAAGCAGTATAGTGCAGAGGGCATCGTTGAATATGTCAATATAGAGCAACACTTCATGACAGGACAATAGTAACACCTATGCCCCATGCACGTTATGACTTCAAGCAAATGAAGTGCAGTCTGTTGGACACCATTGAATGCCTGACTCTCTCCTGTAAGTGGCTTTCTCAAATAATTCTACCTTGTGCCTATGAATATACGTACTGATCGGTAGTTGAAAGGCCTAGCAATTGAAATTGCCTTAGAGAACAAGGGCACGGACCTACACCGTTAACAAATGGAATGAGAAGGTACTTTTTCTAAACGTATACACTGATATACCTGTTCTGTAACGAACCGACTTCTAATTGTTTAGGAAAAAAGAAATGTATAGGACTTAGTAGCCTTAGTTTGACTGGGGTGTGTTTAAACGTAATTTGCTCAACTCTCCTTACCAGCAAACATCTTTGTCTTGCAGGCCAGCCTATAAACCTTATGAGAGCCAATCTGACTAAAGGGGCGAGTGCCAGCCAATGATTTCATAGGCACAATCCAAAATTAAACCAGCCGCAGGCATGCAGTTTCCGATAAGCTGGAGTTCATCATTAGGTGGCATTTTTCTTCATTGATACCAACTCCACCGAAATGTCCATAGTCAGGGCCTAAAACCCTGACAGTCTATTGAGACAGATTATAGTTTTAACTGTGGGGGCCGTCAGCGGGAGAGCCAATAGCATCCGTCAATGCGCCAGCCGACTTGCCGCGTCTTTCCTGCCCATCTGTCAATTAAAAACCCACTCAAAAAACAATGCCCAAAAAGTGAGAAGAATGTGTGAACTAAAGCTGGTCATCCTCACGCTAACCCATGACCATTTATACATGCAAATATTTCAAAAACTCCCTTGAATATTCCCAGCAGCATGCTCGCAATATGAACAGCATTCGTATAGATTTTTGTAGGTAGTTGGTGAATTATTCTAGCAGCTCTAGCTGGCGTGGGAGTAGGACTGAGAGAGGTACCCATGATGGCCGCCCATAGAACATGGTCTTTTTACTGAATGTTGGAGACACTCCGCATAATGGGACTCCACCAGTGAAAAACTCATTTTTCAGAATAGACCCGTCTAAGGGTAATTCGTTCAGACGAGAGAGTCGGACCAGAATCCTAAGTGAACGACGGGGATGGTGGAAGGTCCACTGCAAGCAGGAGGTAGGCGACGACTGTCACTGTCATCAGATGATGACTTGTCAGCTTGAAATAGCCCCTTGGAATAATTTGTTATTACTCGTACTATTCCATTACTTAATAAAATTATATCCCGATTTCTATCTGTAAGGAAAAAAGTAGTTGCGAAAAATAGCTGTTACCTAAAAATCATATTATTAAGAAGATAACAATGAAATACATTTACTTACTACTTTTAATTTCCGTGTATCTGAAAATCAATTTGAACTATTCTGATGTTGACAAAATACTGCATTAAGCATCTTTTCAAAATGAAGGCTTCTTTTGGCCTCAATGATACGATTTGACCTATTGAAATTGTGTAAAATGTGTTACTACCATCTTTTTAAAGAAGAACCTTGTAACCTTTAAATGTAAATAGAGTATGGATAAAAGACTTTCCAAGGAATACAGTTATAAGCCATTAGAAAACCAGTTCACTCCTGGGACTAAGTAGAACCAGTAGGGTAATGGTCATAAAAGGAGAGCGGGGGTCATGGGAGGTGTGAGGATATCCTCCAGGGGGGATAAGGGGTGAGAAACACGGTCTGGAGGTGTGAAGCCAGGCATGGGAGCACCCTGTCGGCCGACGCCTCCTCCAGGGCAGGGCTCCCACGGGTACAATGATCCACGCCCGGGGGCACTCCCTGTGATGGGGAGGGTGAGAAGGGATGAGAGGGGGGAGACGGAATGTGGGAGGAGGGAGAAGAGGATGTGGGGAGGGGAAAAGAAGGGAATGGAAGGCGGAGAGGATGTGGGAGGAAGCGGGAAAGGTTATTATAAGCTCGAGGTTTGGTGCGGGAGAAGATGGTTGTATTGTTTTCTAATAGACATTTGAAATACAATAGCACCACTCCATCCAAAACTCCATACTTTGACTTTGAGGGAATAGACCTATACAATTAATAGTGTTGAGATTTATATGATTCTGTAAAACACAAAATTCAAGACTTATCTCAATAGTTGCCAATGAAAAAAATCAATAATTATCGCTTATGTATATTCATTATGTAGTATGTTCTTACAAAATATTATATTACTACTGTAATCTAGTTAGTTTTTTCAGTACACAGAGTACTATTTTCATGTACATTGAACCATGGCACTCGACTTTCCTCTGTGCCTGAAGAAATTGCCTTCCCTGGGATTGAGAAAGAACCAGGCGTTATTTGTTGTGATATATATGTATATATATAATACATATATAAATATATATTATATATAGGACTATATATTTAAAGAACCAACGATTAGGGCACATTGAGCACGATTCAAGGACGTCGGTAGACCAGTCACCTTCAGGGTGAAGTTCTGCGACCACAGGGTCAGCCGAACTTAAAGGCCGTATTATACTTTGCGTTTTTTGAAACGCGTTTGGTCCGTTTCAAACGCGTTTTTGCCAACGCGAGTAGCAAACGCGAATATTATTGCCCAACGCGAAGTGTAATATATAAAAAAGCGAACTAATTACCAAACGCTACCCAACGCGATGTCAAAACGCGTAGTATAATATACTTCGCGTTGGGTCGCGTTGGGAAAACGCGTAGTGTAATATATTTCGCGTTTGGTCCGACGCGTATTATAATATGACCCTAACGCGAAGCGTTCGCGTTGGGCAAAACCACTAAACGCGAACACGGACCCGACGCGTAGTATAATTAGGGCTTTAAATGACCATCTCGCCTACAGTCGCAGTACAATCGACTGTCGGGACTATTGACCGAAGGCAAGCGACGCCCTCCCACCCTGGACATAGGAGTACACCTTGTGCAAGTAGGTGTAAGAGAAGGTGGCCGGGGGTGATGGGGCATACAGGGTGTAGGAGAGTGCCCCCTCTGGTCAGCTTACATAAGACAACCACCAGGGCGTGATGAGAGAAGGGTGGAGCTTATATCACCCAAGGTGAGGTGTAATTATTATATAGCCTGCCTGGGGGTGACGGATTGTCAAGGTTCCATCAACACGCCTGTCCTCCAAGGCCTAGGTTGTAATCTCTTAATGTGGCTTTGGATGTGGTTATTTCTGCATGAGGTAGAGCTTAAGGCAATATCTCATAGTCCTACTGTGAATGGATAGAAAAGTTTTAGCGAGTATTGAATTTCTACCCCCACATACTGAATGCAATGTATTAATCATATTGCAAAGAATAAGGTAAAGGAAGAAAAATAAATCAGAATATTCTTTTATTATCAGGACAATAAACTAATGTACTGGTTGTAATGACTGATCAGTTCTCCTGAAAGGGTGCCAAACGGAGCAAAACAGAATAAAAACTCAAATATAGCCGTATCTCTAAGTAATTTACACAGGTTATCAGGCACATATGTCCAAGTTCATTTTAGAAATTGGGAACACTAATATTCACAATTTATTGAAATATTACGTTTTTTTGAAAGGTATATGTACAGTGACGCAGTATATGTACGGTGACGCATTTATTTTCACACACAAAATGAAATAAATCCTAATTCATATAAAAAATGAGGGCCTAAGTAGGTCTATTAGGTACGCCATAGTGTGAGCATGTATTTTGTATTTGTTTTAAGAAGTTGATAAAAAATAAGCTCATATATTTACTGTTTTGAAACTGTCTATAATATCCCATTATATATACGTAATAATGGCAGTATATGTACAGTGACGCAGTCAGTTTTAGGCCTAAATCATGTTCTTATTGAAAATATTGTTCATGAAAAAAAATGTAAAAAGTGCTGATAGTAGCATCAGAACATAATATATACACCAATATCTTTCTTATTTGGTGTACCTTATTTTAACAAAATATTATGAATTTAATAGAAAAATAGTGTGGTATATGTACGGTGACGCATTTTTAAGTTTTGCCTTCATCTTTAATGATATTTTCAATTAGAATTAATCATTTTTGCAAGTTTTTCACAGAGATATAATTATGTATAGTCAATTGATTGTGAGGAAATCAATATTTTTCACTAATATTCATATCTTTTGATTTTATGCTTATTTTCATCAGTATATGTACGGTGACGCACTTACCTAAACCAAAATAACATGGTGTTACTTATTCAGTAATAAACCTGAAAATATTGTATGAAAACATGATTTTTTTCCTACAATATTAAATTGCAATATGTGGAGGAATGATTGCCTGATTTTACAGTCTCAGTGAGTTTCCCTAATGTATTTTTATGGACATTAAGAAATGAATATTGCAGTATATGTACGGTGACGCAGTTAATAGACCATGTGTTTTTTGTTCATAAAATACACAAATTCTCAATTTATTACCTTATTTTCCCTCTGTATTTGAACCAATATGTCTGACCAAAGTTTTTACAAAAGTAAAATTCAAAAGTTAACTTTAAACAAAGAATTAGAGCATTATTTTCCCTCTCATCACATGATTTGCTGTTAAAAAGTGTTAAAGTGACTGTTTTTTAACTATAATCCGTACATTATTAAAACATATTTGTAAAACAAGGGTTTCTAATGAAGAACTCATCAAGATGTATCTGAAAAAATATGTGACATATAAAAATATTTTGTAATTCTTTTCTTTTTGGTCAATATTAGTCAAGTTTGCGGTTTGGCACCTTTTCAGGAGAACTGGCCACGTGCATTCAAAAAGGAGACCTTCCTCATGAAAACTAATAAGCTGGATAATGTATCCACTTCAAGGACTATTACGTCGGAGAGACTCTCTAGATCTGTTTCACTAGGCAACCTGCCTAGATAACCAGTGACAAATCATTCTTGTTTATACAATGATCAATTAAACAGTACCTGACGCCACTAAAGACTGGCCCACCAGACCCCAGCCGGGGGTCAGCGGCCTCTGAGTCTCAGGTGGCAGCATGGTAAAGATATGACGGCACAGATGTATTACTTGACCACCCAGACCTCTGGACCGGCCATTGGTATGGTCAGCAGCAGGAGGAGGGGTGGCGCCCAGGGGGTAAACACATTACTCACTCACAGACTAAGTAATATTGCCAGGCCAATTACGTCTGTGGGCCAGTCGATGGAAACTACACCAACTGGGCCTAGAAGCAATTAACTGAGATACACTTGATGAATATTTCACACAAATGCTTCTAGTTACTGCGACACATCTAGACAGTTTGATGCTTGAGACTGGAAGTATTCGTTCTCTAAAATATCTTGCCTATATCCTTTAACAACATATTGGGATATTTAATGAGTATCATATTTATGGTAGAAATTAACATGTGTAAGTATATTATTACAACCACCTAGTGTACAGCTCCAAGCTTGGTTGATATGACAACCACGTTGGTACTCTGGTCTTGGTTGTGTATTCATTACCAACCCGTATTTTCAGATGGGGGTTAAAAACCCCTTTGGAACCGGATGAACCCTAGATTATCATCACCTAATGCACCAGTGTATGTATACCATGCAATATTCAGGGTGCGTGTATGTATAAAGTGACCGTAGGCCACACAGGGAGTTCTGGCCGTTCCTGTACACAGACATGCACTTTCAGGATTGACTAATACATGCCGTCAGACTGTAGCCTGTAAGCCGAAGGTAGGGCATTATGAATGGTATTTGTGACATATGATAAAGTCCTAATCCATACTTATATGCCAACAAACGTTCATCTCAATGTACGTATGATGTTATTTTTATCTCTGCTCAGCATTCCTTTAGCTAACTGTTTGACAACCGTGCACACTGTTTACGCTTGACTACTACGCGAGATGGCTAATAGGGCATGCAGTGGAAAGAGTTACATTGCTCCGACAAGGCGGCATACAATAGGTAGAGCGACGAGCACAATGGGCCAATGACACAATAGTGTACCCGTCTACAAGTGACTATAAAGTAATTTCCCTTGGCATATAGATGGAGATTGATATGGCAGCATCTCAGTCATATTCGAGATGGGAAGGGTTATACAGACTATGAACAGCAGACTTGTAGTACGAGACGTGTTTATGTGAAAGGCAGAATACATATAATGTTGTATTGTTAATACTTTACAGATGTTATATACATCCTATTGGTAACTGGGCCATTAGATGTAGATAATTTTCTATAATGCTTTGATTCGGTCGACGCTATATAAATTCAGAGCCTAATATGCCTTAAATAACTTAAATTAGGAGCTTCTTCTTTTACTATACAGCACTTCGGAACCCCCTTTGTGTCAGATTCAGATATACTTTAAAATACCAATGGCCATAAACGTTCTGTGTGTCATAAAATTTATGTTATGAATCCTTAATGTTTGCAAAATGTAAAATAAAGTTCAAAAGAGAGCCACTTTACTCACATTATTCATTTATGTATTGACATTGGTTATGTGTTTTCACTTTCCCTGGATGATAGCTGAAATATGGATTGAGTTTATCTTTCCTATAAATCAGTTAATGGGTTCAGTCAACAAGATAACAACAAGGTTTGATTTATGTGATAAGATGGAAAATACCATGCAGAACGTCATCACCTGTATATACTAAAGTATACTAATGTGCATGTCATGTGTTGTACACATGGCTGCAAGTATAAAGGAAGCAAGTGAATAAACCAGAAAATATTCCTAGCGTGATGGTCGGTGCCTAATCGTTCCACGACCAACTAAAACAATGTAGGATTAAAAACAAAAGCTTAGATCGATAAATTAATTACATCAACTCCTTCAACTGCCTTTATCCTGTTTACAAGTCAAATAGACTGAGTGGAAGAATTGATGACTTCCTTCATGTTGAAATAGAGTCATTGCTTTTTATTTAACCTTAGGACTTAATTGAGTGCCACAGAACACCTGCGCCAAGGTATACACTCCGAACAGGAAGGTAAATACATGAATAAATAACTGATTGTCAAAGAGCTATACACTCCAACGTTAATCATGCTTATAACAAGTCAGGCCTTAAGAAATTGACCCACTACCAATTGTTATTTATCTCACAAACCAACCTTTATCCCGCACCACTCAGGATGATTGTTTGACTTGCCAGATGATTAAATTATAGCTTTAACTCAGGTAATCAACCCTTCCTGACCTATAATGGTGCATGTTGTTTGGGTTTGCCAGTCGAATGGGTCAGCACCTTGAAGAACAGAAGCCAAATGCAATTGGCAGAGGGAGAACAAGGCCTGCTTGAATGGATCTCTGGGGGTATTTGCAAAAGGCCAACACTCCCAGGAATAGAACCCAAAAGGTGGCATTGCATGTTCATCCCCAATGGCTAGCAATCTCATGTCAACGGTAACTCCCTGGAAAACCTGAACGAAACGACAAAAACAAGAATGAGGGGGAACTTCAACCGAGCCATATTTAGCAACCGAAGGATCCAGCGCTAGCTTAAGGGACCAAGTATACGTTCTGAAGTGAACTACAGGTTTCGTGATTAAAGGTAGGATGCAAATATTCCACGAGTAAAAGAAACATTACATAATAACATAATTCGAAAACAAATAAAGTGCATCACTATTCATGTATGGACTACAGCCGGTCAGCAGTAGGTGGCTATTGCCTACCCAGACCAAAAAAAAAAGAAAAACATTTTTTACTATAGCTTTTTGATCAGAGTGTTTCTTGCGGAGTGTTCATTATTATTTTTCATGGGGTTCAGACTCACCAAAACCGAATGCTAAAATAACATTACATTTCAGTGACGTTGAGACCTTATCAATACAGAATGGCATAAAAGAATTATCTTTTGAAAGCATACAACCAAAACATTACAATAACACCATGGTGCATCATGCAAGTATTATTTGGAGCCATCAAATAATAACCAAAAACAGTTCTAGATAGAAAGAACATTACTGCAACATTATAATAACGTTGCATGCTTGCATGGGCATTGCCCTCAACAGAAGTCTCTCAGGGAAGGCCCTTTGAGAAGACAGTCAAATGTCAGGCTGGCGTCAAGGTTTCAGGTCACAGGGTGAAGTAGGATTGTCAGGAAGGGCCATTCCCACCCTGGTGACGCTGGCGCTACTGATTAGTCAGTCGGGTCAGGTCCAGCCGAGAGGGGTCAGGGAAGATGTATATCGGGGGTCAGGGAGACTTTCTACGGGAGGATCGTAGGTGTTCGGCCCCGTGACATCAGCTGTTCTTTATGGTGTCCGGGCTGAAGGCTGAAATCATTGACCATGCTCATGTCACTTGTCCTAGGTTTCGTATCAAATAGCGTCGCACACTTATTAATGCCACATTGCCAGTGGTATTGTAGATAGAAAGGAAAGACATGGGAATTAATCATCTAAAATCTAAAAAGAAACCATTCGATTTTCCATGCCATGCTGTTCTTATGATTTACGTTACGTCAAAATATGAAATAATTATACACATAGTTACAATACATCATGATGTCAGAAAAGGATTGCACGAATATCCCTAGGGTTCATGGTGGATACATTAATCCAAGGTTTCAACGTACATGTGACATACAACTAAATGATATATACACATAATTTTGGCTTCGTTCCCCCTCGGTTAGTTCTTGTTTTATTATATATCAAATACCCGAGATGGTTGAAGATATGTGAAAAAATAAGACGAATTCTCTTTATTTACCTCCATTCCGATCATCAAGCCAGGCGCCATGTTAACAGTTTGTTTCCTCCGCGACCGGAGAGTTCTCATCTTACCACTGCCCCGCCGTCTGGCGTTTTATGTGCAAACTAGATCGGAGGAGACCAAAGATGGCGGACAGGCAACGCTTTTGCCGAATTTGACGGTAAAATAAATCGATTTTACGTTGTTTTTTCATCAAATGAGACAAATTTGGCGTGGTTTGAGGCTTGTTTACGTAGTTTCCACGCCGAACATCGAACTGTTATTTCCCTGCGGGGAAATAATTCAGATTACTTCCCTGCGGGGAAATAACGCTGTTGATTACCCCACCTTTCCTCGCGGGGAAGGACAATGCTGAAGGAATAGGCGCTACGAAGTTGGTATATAATAAATTAGGGATTACACTTGGCATGTAGTGTAAGTATTCACCAATGCATTTATCCTCCCTGACATAAATAGGGATTAAGAAAATGCAGCATGAACATGTGAAGCTACTTTTCAATAATTTACTACGTAAATCCAATGACCAGTAACATCTCCACAGACTCCCCCAGTCAAAGGTCCATCTGGGAATGAATAACAATGAGAGCAGACCTCCAGGAACCAAATGCCCTACTACATCACTATATTGGTATATATTGGTGCGAGGCTAGACTCATTTGGCTCTCTGTACGTACCATTAATATCAATAGCTGAGTGCCACTACCAGACTGTGACTATTGGCGTAGGCAAAATGTATTCCTGTCTGAATCATGTAGCGGCTTTTATAACATAGTATGTTCTTAATTTGCTTCAACTCTGTTTCCAAGTTTATTGTGAGATGGGTTATAGTCCTCAGGTAGTATCTTCACTAAGGACACATGGACACATTTTATCAATCAACCTGTTTCAATATTGGCAGAGCACATTGATTTTGAGATATATCTCGATCTGACAACTTAAAAGTTTGAACCTTATGGTTGGTTGGTTATTGGTTGCTTTACGCCCTAATTAACAGCCAGGGTCATATCAAGGGCGGTGATGGTGATCGAATCTATGAGAAGGTAGAGACCATACCCCTACACTTTTACCGAGGCAGGTGTTCTTTAATGTGCATGGTCCCATAGACAGGGCCACACACACAACAGCCGGTGGTCTACTAGAGACCTTTGATATCCCAGTTGTTGCCACTGGGAGACATGCAGAGGGGAGCAGTGGCCAGCGCAGCCGGGAATTGAACCCCGGCCACCCGCGCAGCAGACGGACACCCTAACCACTACACCACCCCACATGCCTTTGAACCTTATGTGATAACTCATCTAATATACCATCTTTTAAAGTTCAATGGTGTTTATGTAGTGTTTTTTATTGTTATTATAAAAAAAAATTATTTATTTATTTATTTATTTATTTATATTTTTTTTTTTTTTTTTATTTATTTATTTTTATTTTTTTTTTTGGGGGGGGGTGTAGCTCTCTCATGGTTATGGCAATGGAGGGCTGTACCCTGTGACATTTTTCTTGAGTTACTGTATTTATACCTGAAAGGTCGCTTACCAGTGGAACCCCAGGCATGTGGGTCAATATAATTTACATAAGGATCTGTAAGGTACGTATTTACGAGTTTATATAGCAATATAAACTCTCTGATTATATATATGAGGGGCCTGCAAAGTATGCAGCCTGCATGGGGCCTGTTTATCAGGCCTTATAGCCTGTATCTTTGCGCGGTATGAGGCCCTTCTATGGCCCTATCTATGGGCGGTATCAGACCAAGCATCTCCCTATGGCAGTTCCCGTCAGGGAGTGGATGCTATCAGTCCACTATAGTCCCTACTGCCAGGACATGCGCATATTAAATATATATGGAAACATGTGGTCCACCAAGGTCACCCCTAGCCTATACTGCCACAGGATGTGTTATGTGTGCATTCTATGGGAAGATTTTGTGTGATCGTCCGGAATGTTCCGTGTCCCATAGAAATATCTGAACAATAAGTATCATGGTAATACATATAGCTGTCTGTCATTCTGCAAGACGCAGAAATGGCATTGAACAAAAAGCCATATGGCGTATCCTCTATTCCTGGAATCGGAATAGATGTACTGTGCACTAGGCTTCTCCAGTAATAAATCAGAACGAATCACATTATCTCAAAAGATCTATGAGACACGAATCGTGAAGTACTTCACGGGATCCCATAGCTCGAGGGCTTTGAAGCCAAAAGCATAGGTCACCAATGGACCAGAGTAAACAGGTAGAGTGTCATTGGTCTGAAATCGACTAGCCATGTTAGTAGTACTACTTAAACTAACAAACTAAAGGAGAAGAGTAAACACATGTGTCAAATGCCCTTCTCGATAGCTCATGGTGATATCTAATACTGCTTTATGTTCTCCAATAAATCCCTTTTTTCGAAACAACTTCCAGTATACATTTTTGTACAATAGTGCCTACAGCATGAAGGCACCTTCAATACGAAAAGCATATTTAGCTTTAAGCCTTCCGTGAATGGGCCCACTCTACCTGCTGCAGGTGTTTCTCGACAGGAGGGTCGGTGAGGTCAGCAGTCAGCCCAGGAGGAGGGTTGGGGGGGGGGGGTGTTTGTTCAGGCCACCCCCAGGCCGCCCGGAGAGGGGCCTTCGATTGACTGCCACCTTTTTTCACGCTTCTTTTCCGAGCCGATACACACCCAAGAAGGCAGCGGTGAGCTGCCCTTGGCGACGGCGGCAGCCTGCTGTTTCACTCCTAAAACACATCGATACAACCCACTTTGGTACTATCAACGGAATTAGGTTTTGTTTGCTTTTTCGCCTGATTAAAAGGTCCAACCCAATAGCCTACTAACACGAAGTACTCATTGGTTAATCTTAGAATTGTACGTTATTCGAGTAAAAGAACTTTGTTTCAAGAGCAATGCTAAAATGCATCACGATATAGACCATGGGATAAATATGTTGAAACAATATTTATCCTGCGGAACATGACAACACTATAGTACCATAGTTTGATTGACTATGGGTTTATGGTGGAGTAGTTTACTTTGTTGCTATCAGAGTATTACAATTCTACTGCAAGTATTACAGGGTATGTTTCATACAGCTTACTCTTCGAATGGTCCACAATGTATCAAAGGCTGTGGCTGTATAGGGCTGTGTCCTCTATGCACAAAAATATCCTAGATTCTTATTTAGATTAATAAGAGCGAGGAGTTACATTGAGGATACTGGTCCTTTGCCTCTTATCAAGTGAAAAATCTGAGCTCTGGTAGTGGTAATAGCTCTTGGACACTAGAGAGTCTGACAATCTGTTTTGAATGTGTATAGTGTTTGTTCGAGAAGCAAAGAGAGGTGGAATTATAATTAAGTCCTAAAACCTATCGCCAATTGCAAATCATTGAACAGACAATGTAAGCAGGATATATAAAGTATTTAAATTACTGAAAGAGGATAATCTCAAAGTCCACGTTAGAGTTCTGAAGCTGTACATAACCACTAGATATTGGCTCCCACTGCTCAACGACAGTCAATCACACTTCATATAGTACAGGACTGTAAAGGCTGCAATGGTTGGTGTACCTTACAATAACCAACTATGGGACCATCATCAGCTCTTACCACTTAGCTAATGGGCTCTTAGTGCCGCTTGATGAGGTAACAGTTAACAGCCGGCACAGATACTTTTACAACTAATTAACAGTGAGCACTACTGGTCATTTATATATGCTCTTTTCCCATAAAGACACGGCATATTTACATATTTCTCTAATGTACATAGTGTTTTATCATCTTGGTGAAGAAATTGTAGCCATATACCCTTTTCTTACAAATATTTTGCTGGTCATCCAATTTATTAAATAAGATTATAACATTTTAAGAGGCAAGTGATTACACTGTATACTTTGTGAGAAGAAAGGTGATATCAAATGAAACATGAGGAGGCCTAAGAACGGCTTCTCTGTCCCTGAATAACCGTAAGGGTGGTATTGTAAACCAAGGTGGCGTCGAGCCATGTTACTCCATTTCAGTTAGCTGTTGGCACTGTAAACATCATTAGCCCTTAGACCCTTATTGTGAGTGGGTGCACACCCTTGGCCTACACCCTAGCCTACCAATAGTACCCCCCGAGGTACGTCAAGCGCTCAGCTAAGACGCAGATTCATATTTCTGGGGTATTTTAATCTCCCACTTGCAAGTAAAACTTAGCTTTAGAAATGACTTTTATGTAACCCTCCAGGACGCATATTATAATTATCCTTATTGAGTCAGTGTCTGAATACAGCTCCATATGACATAGTATGTGGTGCCTATAATTATTGCCCCCAATCAGTTGGCCATCAGTTGCTGTGTCTTTTTTTATGGTATTGACAACTTGTTTATCTTGCAGTGGTTGTCTGGTGGCGTTAGAAGGAAAAGAACTCCAAAAGATTTTAAGAAATTTCGAATACACCGGACAAACCTGGAGGGTTTTTCTAAGATTTGTGATCAAGCAGGCTAGAATGCAATTATGATACAATTTCTTACTCAGAATCTCAACACCCTAGAACTCAAAGACCCAATAACCCAGCCACGAAACGGCGGGCCCGACACCCTATAACTCTTTACCCCACCCATACGAAACCCCTGTCCCCAAACCTCTATGGTCCAGCTCGGTTACGGCCCTCAGGGCTCCATCAATATTGGTCTAACCTGATTGGCTACCGCTAATCACGTGACGCCAGAACACCTAGAATCTATCACGTGATCGGCAAGCCGCTTCGATGAGAAGGAGGCCGAGTTAGTGGAATGTGAATGGACGGTCGAGAGGTGTGATGGGTTCAGGTAGGATTCTGTCTATAGAAACTTAAGATCAATACATAATATTATGTAGGCCTATACATGTATGCCTCATGTCAGCTTTAACCATTTGACCCCTATTAAAAGAAAGCTTCATAAAAGGATGAGTCCGTGAGTAGATATATTTGGTAAGATACATTTAATTTACGATACGCAAGCTAAAGTGACTGGTCAGTGCTATATGTATATACAACCGTTCCAGGTCATGTCATACATTCAGTCCATTCGTCTAAACCTTTTTTCTAACCCTTAGTTGTTATAAGCAATCGACTATTTTGGCCACTTTTTTCTGCTGGCTGCCGAGGTTTAAAAGCCTAACCGTTCAACTGACCCGGCCCTTCCTGCTGAACATGGATTACAAGATATCATAAAGCAATCCATCAGGTTTCACAAAACTGTTATCATCCAGACAGATCGATTTATTCAGGATTCCCCCAATCTCCCAATGTAAAGCCTTGGCTCACCCCTCCCAAAGACTCACCTTCATTTCCCTCTGTCCTAACCAAAGAGCCTGTGGTCTTTTAGTCTGCTACAAAAAGGGGGAAGTGACAGGGGTTGAAGAGGGAAGCACCAGAAATTGATCCTCGCCGGTGAATAATTGCACTCATCAGGGTGGTTAAATAAGGGCCAAGACGGGCCTCGGGCCTTGTCGTCGGCCTGCTTTGAGGGGAGGCGAGCAGACAGCGATCATGTAACGCCTCTATGGGTACTGGGAGAAGCAGGACGGTAAGGGAGCAGTTAAGGAGCTGCTCAGAGCGGCTCGGAACAGGTATATATATGATGGGTTTCCACAGGAAGAATAGAGAATGTATGTTATACGAATGTGTCTTGTGGTTCATCAGCATCACCCATAACCATGCATAGAAGCCCTCATCTCTGATCTGTTGCTTTGGTCATACACAACATAATCAACCATAGAGTAAAAGCTAAAGTAACTACATCGACAGGTTTATGTGCCTTGATTCGAATATTTTTAGATGTCCTTTACTGATAACCACTGAGACAGAAAGACATCTGCTATATCGTATGCTTTTACTAAAGTGCACATCTTTAGTTTGTCCAACCTCGGCCTAATCACTTCTTCGGTGCACTAAGGCCAAAGAAAATAATTGTTGTGTTCAGGTAACATAGGTTGGAAAAAATAGGGTAGGTAGGTCAATTTTTTTTTTAATACTTACCAAAGAGACTCAGGCAAAGTTGGAAATTAAAACAAATATACTCTAAACATCCCTTAAAACCAATTTTTAGCATCTTAAATACATGCCCTGAGCATCTGTATGCTATTCCACGCTGCTCCATGTTTGTATGGTCAATTCTCTTGGATTTTGAAGAAAATGTGGGGGAAAGTCCTAAGAAAAAATTAGGGTAGGACACAGAGTTGAGGATTCAAGGCTGCATTCGGCCCAGAGAAGGGTCTGGTCCCTATGTATGCCAACGAAGACTGTAAAGTGGGAGGCCCTAATGGACCACGCCTATCGCCAACAGCCCCACCTGGGGGGCTATCATTCTCTGAAGGACTAAAATCATTCAGGGTGATGAGGGGCTGGTTTGTAAACATTAGGGGGCCAAGTAGATGGGTGCTAAGTGCAATTAGTTATAGCTGTGTCTTGTCTGGCTATGAATTACTAGTAGACAGTGTAACTACTGGCGCTGTACCAGCTGAAAGGCAAATTCTGCCCACTTGATTGATTATTGTATCAAGAACCAGGCAATGATGTTCATCAGATATATTAAAAATATTCATTTAGCAATAGTATATTCTCGTTATCATTCATGTTCAAGAAAGTAGGAATTGGCAAGCCATCGAGAAGAGAAAAATATCCAAGAAAAGACTTTCTAAACCTTCCTCTTTGTGAACGTCTTACTATATTGGTTGACTCGCCATCAACAACCGTGTATCAGATTATGTCAGAGCTTCAGAGGAGACGGATTGAGATGAGCAATCGGTCCAAAGGGAGTATCGTTGCTATTTTCACCCACTACAGGCAGGGCAGAGCAGCGCCGCCACACCATCCTTCTTAAAGGACGATGCTTGATGAATTCTTTATGATCCTAATATTGCGGTGTCTGAAACCAATTAAAATCTTAAAGGAGACAAGACACGTTAATACTGAACCTTCAAGCAATATTCGGTCCCTCCACAGTGTCCCCACTTCCCAAAACAATTTGCTAGCTGGCAGGCAGTTAGATGGTGTGGAGAGTGAACACGCATACCTGAGATCCAGGGGCCAAAAACGCAAGAGAGAATTTTGTTGATAAGGAAGAAAATCAAATTGAGAGCAGGTCAAAAAGTTAATGCACACGTTCAGCTGGGTCTCTCGGGCCGGCTGGCGTCAAGACTGATAGGGCGGTGGTTCATTAAGTCTAGGAAGCAGGGTAACCCAAGCTCCAAGAATAGCTTTACAGAAACAAAACTCTAAGGGCCTTCATGATGTTCCAGTAATATGATGTAAGCCCAAAGTGTAATGTTAGATGAATCGCAACAGTAAGACAATGTTTGGCATTTGTTTTGAATCTAGATCATTTTCGGCAAGTGCACCCGTCAACCTGCAATATTATTCACATGCTGGTTTTTACCTTTCGTTCTCCATTCAGCCAAGTCTAGATTACTGACCCTTTTGCGTATGTATTGATATAAATCAATGGAAGTGTGTCCGTTGCATAAACATGAATCTATTCTTACAGCGAAACCAAAGCACCAGCTGCACCTAGACAGATAATTCTTCGTAAGCTGATTTATGGGAATAGTAACTATAGAGTCTTCTATTCAGTGCAAAGAATAGACGATTAGACTCAAGCCTACGGTTTCCTACTGCTAAATCAAATAAGCATTCTTTTATGTATCTTTTATTATATGTGATGCAATTAATGCATCCTAAAGCACTGAGTAGGATCAATAAAGGTAAGTGCCTGGCTTAATCATTTTGAACTGCACCCAAAAGTATAAACGGGTACTTGTCAATAAATCTTTGGAAATCCTGTTTGCAGATTTATCTGATTGAGATCCTTCACATATCCCTCTACAATTGAACTGTCAATGAAAAAAAAGGTAAGTACTCCTTTTTTCACGTGACTGCCAGTTCTGACGCACTAATATCATAGAATAGATTATATGAGCTGGTAAAAGCTATCTAAATGACAGGGGAATCACATATCTTGATAAACAAAGAAAAAGCCAATTTGTATATATTGGAAAATAGATGACTCCCGCTAAACAATGGATAAAAGTTCCATCAGCAACTTTATCTCATCGTCCTTATGAACAGTTTGAAGACAGTGAACTGGATAAGACTGACATCAATCTGATGAGACTAGGTACCCACTATATACTTTTTAAAAGCAGTTCCTTATCAGTATTCATAATATACGAGGCATTTAGGCCTATATCAGAATTTGCAACTGATAACATGTTAGAGGTCTTTTCTGGGAACAAAAAGTATAGGTCCCATCTGTACGGCGTAGACATAATTCCAGACAGCTAACAGTAACACAAGCTAGTGCACAAACTGTTGGATATCATTGGGGGATGGGGGGTGGGTGGGCAACCTGTTTTTGGCAGAAGGATACTCTAAATCCAATGCAGCATTTACAAGAAATCAATCATAGACTATCCCTGATAAACAGTTTAGATTTCTTTACAATCTAACTAACTTACAGCTACATAGACTAATATTATGTGAGGCCATAGGTTCGACTGTTCAACTGTTTGTAAGCAGCAGACCATCCTGGCCAATAGTCAATGGCACAATCTCCATGCTAGACCACTCCCCTTACAGACAACTCTGTAAAGGGCCACCAGCTATAAAGTTGATATTGTTGATCAGAGGACCAGACGATTAGAGGCATGGAGGGTCTGCCTTGGCTGTTAACAGGACCATCAACCACTGACAGTAATGGGAGTACTTTACACAAAGAGACACACAGCTTGTAATTAACCCTGTTCCTATTGATGGACGCCTTTTATGCTTCTGGCTTTTCCCAGGCTGGATAACATGTTTGTGCAGGGTAAGGGATTTACATGTAAAGATTTGCTGAGCGTCAGACTTAATACCGTGTGAGATCTCATTGATTGAAAAACAAAGAGTGATATGTTTTCCAGGAACATAGAGAAAAACAATTTCGCCATATTCTAGGATAGAGGGACATATAATACTTAGGTAGTCATAAGGATCTGCAGTAAGACTAAGTGAAGTTTATCAGTACAGCACAATTGGATAGTCACAAAGTAAATGTATATCTTTTCTGCCCATTTAAAACTGTTGCTTGTTTTAATATTGGACGTTTCGGAATATCTTTTTTTTTAAATAATTTGATATGGGCTTTCTTCATCACACCTTAAACAATTTTACCAACCTCTACTTTATATTTCATCTTAATTTGCCTTTGTTTAAAGTTTACAGACAATCTTATACCGTTACAACATCCCAAAGCCTGGCCATTAGAAGTCTTATGAAACCCTTTGCTAACGGAAGTTTGAAAAAAAAACTTCCATTGGTAGTGGACCTTTTTATGAAACAGGCCACTGAGCAGGTTGTCAATTGAGGTTGCTTTTGGCTTTTATTGCCATTCAGAAGTAACATACTTTCCCAATGTGTTCCCTCAAGTACATAGAAACAAGATTATTAAATCAGTACAAGTAATGGGACAACAAACATAAAAAGAGATAATCCAAGAGGAGCGCTAACTCTAGTATTTCTTAGCAGTTCAAGAACAGTTTAGAAGAACATAGCAATGTTCAGGCTAAATTTAGATGTCAAACAGGATTTCAAAGAAGAGGGGCTTGAGTGTAACAGTCTGTTTTAATACGGCGACATTCAAGTCACTCTTCAGCTGACTTACCTTTTGAGATTCAATTAAAACTCAGAAGGTCAGCCATTAAAATGACTGTGTGGGTTTTGCGATTTGCTTGACAAAGTGGGTACTGCCCGTCAAAAGCCAACCTCAAATACAAACAGAAGGTGTTCATAATGTCAACTTTCAAGCTATAAAAAAAGATAAATTTATGCTCTATTGGAACATAGAGAGACAAGTGCAACTGTATAATCTCGTTTAAAAATGAATCGTTATTAAAATAACGAGATTCTTCGCCTGTTAATGAAAAAAAAACTACTCAAGTTTGAATTAGATAATTGTAAATTAATCATAATTATATTTGTATAAAGAAGAGATTGTTATTGGCAAAGAGGAACTCATAAGGAAAAAAAGGATATCCTACATAGATACTGTATTAGAGTGAGAACAAATTTCTTGAGATTTTAAAGATTTGAACTTGTTCTTGGAAACTTGTCACATAATAAAAACAAAGTCACCATGCTGAATTACATGTCTTTTGACCTTGTCTAAAACTTGGGGGAAAAAGAAATTTTGTAAAGATTGAAAATTGCAGGCGTTTTTGGACACTTTGCATATCATAAAAATAAGGTTGCCATACTAACTAACATGTCTGATGACCTTGTCTTAAACTTGGAAGTAAAAGGAAATTTCATGAAAATCAAAAATGTTGAAGTTGTTTTGATGCACTTGGCGCATCATAAAAACATGGTCGCCATGCTGATAAACATGTCTGAAATCCTTGTTTGCAACTTAGATGTGAAAAGAAAATCCCTCAAAATTGAGAATTTTGAAGTCGTTTTTACGCACTTGGCACATCATAAGAATATGGCCACCATGCTGATAAACATGCCTGATGACCTTGTCTAAAACTTGGAATGAAAAGAAGTTTCCTGAAAATCAAAAATTTTGAAGTCATTTTTGGGCACTTAGTGCATCATAAAAACATGGCTGCCATGCTGACAAACATGTCTGATGACCTTGTTTAAAACTTGTCTAAAACTTGGAAGTAAAAAAGAAATTTCATGAAAATAAAAAGAATTTGAAGTTGTTTTTGTGCACTTGGCACATCATAAAAACATGGCTGCCATGCTGAAAAAACATGTCTGATGACCTTGTCTAAAACTTGTCTTAAACTTGGAAGCAAAAAGAAATTTCATGAAAATAAAAAAATTTGATGTTGGTTTTTCGCACTTGGCGTATCATAAAAACATGGCCGCCATGCTGAAAAAACATATCTGATGACCTTGTCTAAAACTTGTCTTTAACTTGGAAGTAAAAAGAAATTTCATGAAAAGAAAAAAATAATGTTTGAAGTTGTTTTTGAGCACTTGGCACATCATAAAAACATGGCTGCCATGCTGAAAAACATGTCTGATGACCTTTTCTAAAACTTGGAAGTGATAAGAAAAGTACTAAAAATGAAAAATGTTGAAGTTGTTTTTGCGCACTTGGTGTATCATAAAAACATGGCCGCCATGCTGACAAACATGTCTGATGACCTTGTCTAAAACTTGGAAGTGAAAAGAAATTTCTTAGAAATTTAAAATTTTGAAGTCATTTTTGGGCACTTTGCATATCATAAAAACATGGCTGCCATGCTGACAAACATGTCTGATGAACTTCTGTAAATGTTGGAATTGAGAAAAAATGTTATACAAATTTGAAATTGTGAACTTGTTTTTTTCTCATTTGGCACACCATAACAACAGAATGTAAGGTCTTGACACTTCTGTTCCAGTCTGACCCACGACTAATAGCATGAGGGGCAATTGACTTTCACCTTGGTTCCACTCTACCCACTACAGTTGCCCAAAACTCAAAGTTGTTTACTTGACACTTCTGTTCCAGTCTGTTCCGGTCTGCCGCACAGCTAATAACATGAGAGGCAATTGACTTTCACCTGGGCTTCATTCTCCCACTAGAGTTGCCCAAAACTCAAAGTTGTTTATTATTGTTTTAACTATCCTGAAACTTGTAAATTTTGATCAAATAACATGAAAACAAGCAAAATACATATAAACTTATAAGAGAATTATGTAAAATACATTTAAGGTATTTTTTTTAAAGAATTGTAACAACACAAAAACCATTCTAATGTAAAAATTGTCAAAGGCCATAGGACGCATCTACACGTAACTAAATGTAACTAAAATCTCCCCTCACAAGAAAACCCATGCATCCACTCTCCAAGCATAGGACAGGAACCAGGAGATTAAATGTGTGATAATAGGGTGAACTGGCTCTTTCACTTAGTCAAAGAAAAAGCCATCCTATACTTCGCCTATCAAACTTTATACCATTGGTGAAACTTAATACAACGCGAAGAATAAAGAGGACTTGTCAATTACTAACGTCACTTTCTAATTACTAACGTCACTTTCTAATTACTACTTTAAAGAGTGCACTTCAAAAGTAGCGTCTTGATTGGAAATACGATTAGTGTATTCATAAATTGTAAACATCATTGCTACAATGTATCTAACATTAGCCTAAACTCAATAGTAGATGTGGTCATTCCCGCTGTAATCGTGAAATTCTTACGGGTTATTATAGAAATTGTTCTGAGAACTTTCTTCTGTGGCTACACCCATTCAGCTTATTAATTCTAAGAAGCAACACATCGTAGAAACCTTTCAGGCGGCCTGGCCTAATGTTAAGGAAATTCAAAGTATACATCATGAAAAAACTTACCCTTAAGCCCCATTTGACATCCCCATGTATAGTGAAATAACTGCTGATAGATGGTAGGGATACCCAGGTAGGACGCTGACACCAGTGCCTCCAGTGGGACGCCCGCGCGTTAATCCGCTATTACCAGACGGTGGATTAGCCGATATTGGAGGGATGAACGCGATTAGCCCCGACAAGAAGGGTCCAGATTACTTACAGGGTGACGCCACCGCCCGAGGGGGTCCTCTGGAGGCACCGCCCTACCCACTGATGTGCCGTCATATGAGGTAAAACTCAAGAACGGGTTATGTGTCAACCAGTTTCTCTCTGTTTACAAGTAGGTAGAGTAATTCACCTCGATTTCCTTTATTCGACAAAGAAAATAAAGTGTTGTTACAGGGATAGATATGAGAGTGTCAATTGGTTTTGACCACTCAATTTTTACCTCTTACCTAACTAATGCAAACCCTCTCTCCTAAATTCCTGCCGCTTTTTGACATTATTATCTAAAATGACACATATCCACCTCTACCTTATTTGTCCTGACACATATAAAACAACAGGTATTCATGTGCCCATAGTTGTCCTGACACATATGAAGTAGTAAGTACTCACCCGTCTCTAGTTGTCCTTACCCATATAAAATAGCAAATACTCACCTGTCCTTAGTTGTTCCCACTAATATAACATAACTGGTACTCACTAGTCTGTAGGTGTCCCTATCCATATAAAATAGCAAGTAATCACCTGTTCATAGATTTCCAGACCCATATAAATTAGCAGATACTGGCCAAGGGTGCCCACGCTTTTTCAAATATCAATTTAAGACCTTTTTAAGACCCATTTAAGACCAAAATCTTACAAATTTAAGACCTAATTGTCACATGTAAAGTAAAATCTCTTCGGATAAGCATTGATGTACAAACACTCGATAAAAAAGTGTCATTTTGCTGAACTGGTCATTTGATTTTCAGTTTCAAATCAGATCAATTTAAGACCTTTTTAAGACCTCCTGTTGGAAATATATGAAATTTAAGACCTTTTTAAGGCCTTAAATTTGGAAAAATCAATTTAAGACCTTTTTAATACTTTTAAGACTTGCGTGGGCACCTCAGACCTGTCGATAGTTGTGTTGACCCATATACAATATCAGGTACTCTATTCTCCCTATATGTACCGACCCATATACAATAGTGAGTACTCACCTCCCTAATTTTCCTGACCCATATATATAATAGTAGATACTCACTTATCCCAATTTGTCCCAACCCATATAAAATAGTGGGTACTCACCTAGTTGTCCTTATAGTTTCCCGACCAATATGAAATAGTGAGTACTCACCTGTCTGTAGTTGTAGTGTACCATATTAAATAGCAAATACTCACCATTCTGTAGTTATCCCGACCCATGTAAAATAGTGGTTACTCACCTGGCCGTAGTTTTCGCGACCCATGCCCAGCTGCCTGTTTAACGTGGACTGCGAGTAGCTGTCGGGTTGTACCGTCTCCGCCACGAACTTGCGCTCTTGTGGCCTCTCAAATCTAAAGGCAATATATAATTGTAGAAGAATGAAGTATTCATCAGATTATGCTATCCAATGTAAATAATAGTATTATCAGATTATTCGTCACTTGTAAAAAAAGAAATGGAACGGAAAATGATAAACATGCTGATTTCTTTTCATCTGTATGGTTACTGCTGAAAAAGCCTAAAAGTGTTTGGCGGAGGCTGTGTGTTATATTATCTGTTTGCCCTTTATATACCATTTTGGGTATTACCAAACAGATTCAAATATTAAAAAGGTTTTAATCCTAGTCAGATGAATTCTAGACTTGCAATGTAAGTGTCACGTAGCCGTATGCCCTTTGTGAATAAGATGCTCCCCCGATACGTCCAAAAGGATTCAGTACGAGCTGAGGTAGGATTAGTCAGTCATCTATCAACGATAGCGGCCTTCAAATTATCACGTACGCACACTTTCAAAAATTGAAGACCCATTTCCATCCCTTTTATACTTTCGTACTTAATGGAATGCCCCATAAACCGTGGTTTACTTTATCTGTAGTATAACATTAAAATGGCTTAATATTCTAATACCTCATAGCCAAATGACCACAACTCGAGCGATCTTTCCGTCATTTTATTTTCACTTTTCGCCCTACCAGCTCTTTATTTGACAGTCGTGCAATACACTAGGCAGAATGCACGGGGCTGGGATTATACGCGCGGGCACGGCGAGGGAACCCGCGCCCACAGTATTTCTTGTACACGCGGGTATAATGTCCGCGTTTATTAGGCTACCTATATGCGCGAACTTTGGGTCCGCGTATTCTTTGTACGTGCGGGTTCATGTCCGCGCATGTAAGGGGCGTTACATACGCGGATATTTTTCATAATTTCATCTTAAATTTGTATTTGAATCAAGGGCTATGCCCCCGAACCCCCTTCTTCTTTTTTTATTTTTAAGTTTTATCTAATTTCTGCACATATAAGTTTTGAGAATATAATTCACGCCACCTTGTCTTATACCCGCGTATATAAGCAGGTCTGTATGGGCGGACTTTGCGTCCGCGTATGTAAGAAATTTTATATACGCTACGGCCGCGTACGCGATTGTTGCGCGTATAACCACGCCCAATGCACGGCAACGTTAAAGGTGAAAGAAGGAGGTTTTCTACAAAGAAGACAGGGATTTTACTCATCTTCCAAAATAAAATGTTGAAGAAATTATGAAAATACCTTAAGTATAGAATGAATAATGATCATTTTTATTTTCCGCTGCACCATCCCCCGCTGGCCAGGCAGTCAGTGAAGCCTGCTCTACTGATAAGCCAGAGTAGGCCTATTTATGACGTCACATTTGCCATACCTATTTTTAGCTGCCATCTTTTATCAATGCTGTACATCTAGCATCGGTATAGACTAAAATGAATGTTTGTCAAAAGATTCTTCATAAATATTTGCTTAAGTTTATCCCATCTAATGACCAATTTAATTACTGTCATGTATATGACGCATACTTAATTTGTATTTGTCCCAGTGATTAAGACTATTAGAAAAATATAGAATAAAGCGATGGTTCCTGAACTGTCCAAGTCTGTGTCACATTAACATGAACTTAATCTTAATTGATTTTAATGCACCCCAATCACATGGCATGTCCGTCACACTCTTTGTGTTGTTCTGGTGTATGCTTGTTCTATTTTTGACTTTAATACACCTCTGAAACAATAAGCAAAGGCATTCACACTTGGCAAATATTACGTCACTAAAAGGGACACACTGCGCCGACTACTGAGTAACAAACAAAGCATTATTACACCTGTGTGGTGTTGGGCTCAGGGGTTGTTCTAAAACCAATAGTGCGAAATTATATTCAAGCCACAAGTATTTACGTTTTCCTTGACATGGATATAATTTTGATAATGTGAAATTTTATTCAGTAAGGTTATAACTGTTTTGTTGAATTTGTCCATATATCACCTTTAACGTTAACGTCTACGTTAATGGCGTATGGTCAGTCCAGCCACTCCAGAGAGAGTTGGGCCCTGGTCAGTCAGCAGGCTCTATATGTGCCGTCTCTCTTCTCCTTTTGTCCGACCACAGGTCCACTAAACGTGGCCCAAATTGAATGGTCACGTGAGAGTGGTCTGTCTGGCCATCCGTAAAGTGAGTTTTACACACCTCCTCTACCCACAGAACTGAGAGGGCCGGAGATCCGATGGCAGACCGCGCTTAGGGGTAAGCGGGGCTGAGTGTCACCCAAATAAAATTGTTCATTTCGTATTCCCTTTTTGTGCATTCTCTCATCCAAATTTAAGCCATACCTATTATCCAATGTCGTCAGTCCCATCTTCTTTATCTAAAGTTCATTCATCTATTGAAGCCTGAGTGGATGAAGTGTGTATTCTTTCTATTCCTTACTATTTCTTATCAATTCTCCTATACACATCTAACCACAATCCCTAACAAATCTGGCAAAAAATGGTTATGCATTAATAAGTTTAAAAAGATATGTACTGATCTCGAGATACTGCCTCAGGCTGATATCCCTCAGACACCTTGGGTTGACAATCCACCTTTGTCCCCTAGACCAGTTGGTTATATGTTTAGCATTCTGTGGCACAGGAATTCTAAAGATAAGACTTAAACAATCTACTACCGTCTGAACTACTATCCGTATCACCCTCCAGAGTGATAACACTTTGTATATCACTATGCCTTTCTTGAAGCTACACTATACTCATAACTACTAAAACTGCATGACCCCAGGTTATGATAACAGGACATATTATCCCGGGTAGTTAACATTTCACGTACCATTGGTTGTGGAACCCTACCTACTACAGGCCTGGCCATGGACCTGAATGCCGTCGGGGGGCTATGGCTTCCTCCAGCCCCCGCCTGGAGGGGGCCTGCCTCCATTTGTTTCAATTAGTACACACTGGCTTTTGTCAAGGCAGCTGGGCGGGGGCAGGAAGAGTCTAACAGCTCCAGGGGCAGCCCTGAAGGGACCGGGTCGTTGTCCAGGAATGCACAGAAAGAGGGAATAGGGACCGTTTTGGGAGTTGTCTATTTGGGGGGACACATTGGAAGATGGGGAATAGAGAGTGTGTTTGAGGTTGATGGCGCGAAATTGGAGGGAGACAGGGGGTGATTCCCTGTTAGCGCCGCCATCTGACAGTGGTGTATCAATAATGCAAACTACTATACAACTCTAGGCAGCAGCAGAGAGGGTTTACAATGTATCATTGTCCCTGGGGCTCCGGCTGATATACATCACGGACAATCTGAGACTGAGAGAGGCGCATAGGAAGGATGGTCCTTTGACACCTCCGATAAACTGCAAGTCGTATATATCTACACAATCTGGATCCCTATGTATCAAATTCTAGTTGCAGTAAATGTCTATATTTCAAATACCGACTGTAGTCCATCCTTTGTAGCTGAACCCCTAAATGCACATATGATATGATGTACTGCCCTTAATTCTTTCGCTTTGAAAATTGCCATTTCACTTAATTGAAGTCAGTGTATTAATCAGAATGTTGAGGATCGAAGAATAAGCTATTGTTATCAGGCCTGTGTACCAACATTAGGGTACATCAGATATTCGCATCATTTATTTAAATATATCTAAAACATTTACGTAAAATAACACGAGTATAGTCAGTTCATTGTATGCATTTTGATGTTTAAGATGAATTCCTTACTGATTTCAGGACTAGAGAAGAGTAGACAGGTTAGCTTCCATGAATGTATGAACCTTGAGGTTCATACATTCATGAAAGCTAACCTGTTCTTATTGTCATAATTATATTCACGATGCCAGCCAATGTCATTGCAACTTCAGTTGAAACACGATTTCCGTGACCGGGTGGTCTCTTAGAAAGGCACCTACAGCAAAATACTACTGCAAAAAATCCAGGTTAACAACTGAATCATCATATCACCATTTTGTAAATCATATATACAATAAGGCATGTAAGTCCTTTTTCAAACATAAAAGTGCCCCAAAATGGGAAATGGCACATTCGGAGGAATGGGATTGCTCAAAAACCAGACACAAACCCCCGATATGACATCCAATGTGCTTCCTGTCCAACTGTAGAGAGTCCCACTCTGACACCAATTAACCTTATGAATAGGAGGATAGGTGGATGAATAATTGATATCATCAGCATCTAGTCCCCTCAGGCACGTCGCTTGGGTATTAGGTTTTGGCTACGGGGTTGGAATATAAAGCACAAGAAAACAAAATAAAATACATAAAAGGCCTATTGGTAGTTATGTTAGAATAAGGATATTTTATCTGCATCAAGACACAGTTGTCAAGGGTTACGTGCAGTGCACTTCGATTAGGGATGATTACTATGATGCAATGAGCCTATTACATGTTGTTTGCCAACCGCCATCACAGTCCATTTCTCCCTCTTGAATTACCTTAACACTGCCCACCTTATCCGACAGAGTCATGAAATACAATTCCCAACCCTGCCAACAGTGACTTGCAGGCATGCCTGCTTTCAATCAGAGAGTAAAAAAACATGCTAGGTGCAAAAATCAACGTTTGCCATGGAGTGTCCTGGATCGAAGAAGGGTGAAAAAACATGTAATGTTGTTAAAAGCCAACCCCGGACTTGGCCCAGAATCAATAGGATAATTTGGCAGCTGTTGAGTTTGAGCTGCTGAGTGCTAGGGTGAAATATTCTGTGTTTGCACCGCCTTTTGTTTGCATGGGGCACTCAGGACGATAAGGCTCGACTGTTGGAATCTGGTCCTTTACCCAGCGATTCCAATACTGAAGGGTCGGTCCTAAGGCCAATGGGGGGGGGGAGGCGCATCCCCAGCTTCAAGGTGGGTCCGAATGAAAAAATAAGTCCTTTGGAAAGAAGCTAATGATGTAAATAATGGCTGAGCTGATGGAGAACAGGTAAGCTCTACACAGATCAACACTCAGTATTACAAGAAAGGGTCAGTGGACTAGCTGCTGGGTATTCCTTGAGGCGTTTTGAAAAGGAAATCTTCTTTGAAACTTCGTCCTCACTGTATAAGGTTTCATGGCTTCAACACCCTAGAAATCGACATCGACACACACAAACACGCACATACACACATTCACACGAAGACAGGCATACCCACGCACACACTTAAACCAATTTCTAGCTGTAAACACCATAATTGTCACTGTGAGAAAACTCCCTCCCCGAGGGCATGGTTAAACAGGTGGGACTAGTCTGAAAGTGATTGCGGCTACAGACACGCCAGACCTCCGTGTGGCCCCCAGTTTGTCAGGTCCAGGAACCACATCTCCCGGCCTCGGTCGGTGTCTCCAGGCTTATCCCGCCCCCACCAGGACACAGACTGCTAGTCTAGCTTTCCAGAAATCGAATTACAGTGTTTCAGACACCGAAGACTTTCTAAAGATCTAAAACTATTTAACTGTAAAGTGAACTAAAATGTTCAAAAACACTTAAAGGTTCTTTCTCTATTTATAGCCACTATCTGTAAGATTTGTTGGAAGTCCGTCAAATAGTTTACATACAGACTTTGTCAAAGGCAATCAGGTAATAACATTCGAGACAACTATGAAGATTTATATAGACAAAGTCGTATACTATATGGACAGAATTCTGCTTCAGGCACTTGTTTTCTACATATCAGACTATGGTATGACCTCAATCACGCTGGAAGTGAGGGCTAGGGAAAAAATCTATCAGTGTTAGCAAGCAGGATGTTCATAGTGCTTAAAGTATGAGTACATCCTGCATGTGAAGCGATTGGGGTTTTTGCCAAACTCTATGTATGCTAGATACTGTGTTTTTATACTACGGAACAAAAACGTTGTTTTGGAATCTTAGTCCGTTTCCAAAATAGTGCTGCTGTCTCGCACTTTGACAATTATAAAACTGTGTTATTAAGAAAGAAAGGGGCTGACTTCACATGTTTATTCAAAATTAAATGCTGATCAAAAATTGGTTCCGCTACTGATCGTACGTGTAATACGTTTTGAATTCGATTTCTGCATCTCACTCGATATTGCATATTGACACAGTAACCAATTTTGATGAACCAATAAAGTTTAACATTCAGTGCAATGGAAACTGTTTTTATTTGTTCAGTTCAGCAGAAAAACCTTACAAGATTTCCCTAGCGTGGGCAGGAAGGCCATCTGCAAATCAGCCTTCTTACCCTGAAATTGGAGGACAAAATTTAATATTTTAGGGCTTGGTGGGGCAGGGAAAACAGGGTTATAGGTGTCTGCCGTAGAATGTTAAGTAGCCTGTGCGTCCTCAATGTATGGGGTAGCCTACTGAAGATTGCATCTTACTGAATTGTCAATTGAGATTTCAGACATATTCCGTTCATTTAATATGTAAAGGTTGCAGTTATTCAAACTCCTGGCAATTACATTTATTTGAAAGTATTTAAATTCATGTAAAGGTCCGACTCAAATTGCGTTGATCTCAATATTAATAGCCTATTCAGTTTCAAGTAGGCTTTGTATGCGCCGTCCACCACGTTTAACGTGCTGACTTTATTAACAACACAGATATGATTAACTTAATCATTTTGTTAAAGATGAGTATACACGTGTTTAAGCATTTCAATTATAAACATTTGTAATATTATTTCATAATGAACTTTAATTCTATATCAAGTAGGACTGGTTTATTGTGAGCTAGGTGTAAATTGTTCATGTTTGATGCAACAGTCCCAAAGGATTACATCAATCAAACCTGACATTGAAGTTGATGTATCTGAATCAAGTAATCTTTCTGCAAAAAAAAACCTGAAGCATTTATTTATGGTACTCGTTCGTTCGGTAATATATGTGTGTGATCAATTACGATATTGGTGAGTTTTATGTTGTTTAGCCTAGTCTGGATGGTGGCAGAAGACGTTTCCCTGACAACAGCTTTTTCCAAGTGTTAGGGCCAAAGAGTATTCTACGTCCCTGACCAATCAATAGTTGGGGCTATCCATAATTACATCAGCATTACAAAACATGTCTGCAACCAAGACGGAACACCACCTCTGCCTCTCCACAAGTTGGTCACGATAGCAACCGACAATGGAGGACCACCTACTGCCATCTCCTATCAGCGGCAAATTGTCACTTGGCCAGAAGAATGGTTCTATGATGGGTCTGCCATAACTACCAGGCGGTCGTTACCACGGGTTAAGCGTTTCACATAAGTGGGACCACTGGTCAAGTAAGGACATGGGCGGCGTATTGTCTACCACTGACCACACCCTTCGGGTCAGGTCAATCTGTGGGAGCATGGCATTTCCACAGGACTGGAGTAGTTGTCATTTGGTCCTCAGCACAACAGAAGGGTTCTCAAAGTGGGCTCGGTATTGTACCAGGCATTTATCACTCTCTCAGCAAAGTGCTCCAGTTGGGCCTGCCCTGGAGGCATGTGATGGATGGAGGTACACTGGTGAAGGGGTAGGACCTTCGCCCTGGCAGTAATGTCATGCTTAACTTTGCCGTATCCATGTGATTGACCACCGTCTTCAGATCGTTATAAGCCTACTGCATACAAGAAAAAGAGCCTCTAATTTCCGTGCAATGTATGTGACATGAAAATCCGATCACGGTTTTTGGAAACGAATATAACGTGTTTATACCCAGCGAATCCAAGAAATGTTATTTCCCAGGGTTCTGGGAAGAACTCCGGTGAAGAACTAGGACGTTTCGATTAATATGCAACTTTTTCGTGGTAGTTCTTTTTGGTAGCCAAGTCTGGGAAAATAACCAGAAGGGCCTGATTAGGCTATTTTTCTGTTTTCTTTCAACAGGACGAATTCAGTTCAACATTTTTGCATCAATATGATTATAACAGTGAAAAGTGGCGGTGGTATTTTCTTGCGGTTTCAACTCTGTCCGAATAAAACGAATCAATCAGAAAAAAGGTCAAATTCGAATTTAATTTGCAGAGTGTCCGTTCACACTGAACATTCGGTGCCTGCCATAGGGTACGTACGCATATTATTTCATAATTTCCAGACCCTTCCTCCTTTAGCTTTAGCTGAAATTCCAGACCTCCCCCCCCCCGCCCCTTGTTACGTAAGTACCTAAAAGAGTGCTATTATCTATGAAATCCATATTCCACGCGTCGAAAATATATGGATCTTCGGCCTACTTTTGACGGTCGTCTAGTTTGCACCGACATGACATGATGCCTTGTTTGCCGACGGGCTTCATCTTTGGTGGACATCAAGTTGCCTCTCCTATCTTTACCCACCCCGTCATCCTGTCGCCCGGGCCCATGATCTCCTCCTGTGATCGCATGTTATGCCTACACAGCTCCTATCAGCCAGGTCTCAGGGGACTCTCCTCGTATCTAGTGGGTCAACTCTTATAGCTGCTCCAGGTTGGATCACGATCAGATGAGTCCTGTGGTCGGTCTGAGGGGGTGGTCTTTTGGTCCTACTCTGATGTGGTCGTAACTGGTTGAAAGAATAGGCTATATTCCGTTAAACCTATTTGCTTGCGGCACCTTGAAACGATGCAAGCAAACTGCCGCAAACTACTTGCAGTAGGGTGCCGCAAGGTGGAATATAGGTGCTTGTGGGAACTGTTTGTGGGACCTGCATGCGGGAACTGCTATTTTATGTAGGTTTTCTATGGTTTGTTTGTGGTAGGGGATGCCAACATGTTGGTATCAGAACTGCAAATTGCTTGCAGCACCTAAAAATAGCGACCACAAATGCGACCTCCTGCAAAGTGGGATATGGCCTTTAGTCTATTGATAACATTTGCTATTTTATAAGGATCTTTTTCCTCTGGAAAATGTGAAAACATGTGTCGGTAGGTGCGCTTAATAATAAACGTTAATTCCTAAAAGGCAAAAGTTAATCATCTGTTATAATGTTCAATATTCTACCACGAAACAGGAGGTGAGTTATGCAAGTTATTCTGCTTATTATCGCTCCTTGAAATGTAATAGTTTTTATATCATACAATTCAAAACGGAAGATTTAATGCATATTCTCAATAAAAGATTTAGCAATTGAATTATTATGAAATGATTTACAAGGTATGTACAATAGTTTTTGTAAATAAGATCCTGACTACTCTGTTAGGAACCATCTAAATATCGGTACTATCTACAATGTTTTGCATGACTAGATAGTACTATTTAGCCGTCGTCCGAGGAAGACCTCCCCACTAAGTTGGGACTTTCACTGTCTACAGTTGGTACCCAATGGCCAATGCCCATACAGCTCCTAGTGCCCCTCAAAGGTCACTCAGTGCAGTTATAACCTTCCACATACTGAGCCTGGTTACCTCTCAAAGAGGTCAAACGGAGGTCAATGGAATGCATGACCATTGTTTCAATCGTGTGCCTTTAAGGGAGTCTGAGGAGGTTTGGGTCTAGAAATAGTATTAACAAGCGATATGCCAGGCCACATGTGTGACGATGACGATTGTTAGAGTTTAATGTCCACTATGCAATTTTTCAGCTATATCGGGGCCGGCTTCGCTGTTTGATTGTTATAGGAGTTAGATCACGGGTCATTGTACGATAGGATAAAATGTCATGAAATATTGCATGGAACATTAATAACGGCATGAACCAAGAATATTGATACAAATGATGCATTTGGATTATAGGTGTCACTGTGACTGTATAGCCATTCTGGTAGATAACCTCAGGTCTTTAGTTGTTTGGTCTCTCTGCATTTACATTCAAGTTCATCAAGGGAAGTAGTTTTGAAAGAAGGAATGTCAACTTGACACAATAAGAGAGAATTTAAGAACTACTTGTGGCTGCGTTTAGGTTTGCTTGGATAAGTAGAGGGTTGACCCCCTTCCCATTCTCTCCTTAAGACAGCACATCTTTTACCTAAACCACCCTCACACCCTACTTCCCTACGCCCCGTACCAAACAGCCAAGTGGTCTGGTGACCTCCGAGACCCTGCTCCGAATGGTAACGACCTCATCGCAAGTGAAACGGGAGTGGGCGTGGTTTAGGACCAGTCTGACAGTGCACACCTATCCCCTCTGGAGACGAGTGAAACACCTTTCAGTGAAGAGGGGTAGAACTAACGCCTAGGGATCAACTGGAGGGTAGTGGCTAGGGCTGACTTGTGTGACACTCACACACTTTATATTTATTGGAACATGACAAGCTTACATTTGAGAAATATGGTACTTATTTGGTGACTGTTGAATTGGTAAAAAACTCTAAATGTATATGGATGGACAAAGAAATATTTTTTTAAATGGTTTGAATGAACTTTAATGAAATTGACAGGAAGAATTATCTACTAAAATCATAGATCTATATCCTCTAAATATTCTTTGAATCAAGAGGATTGTTTCATTAGGGAGGAATGTAGGGCCAAACTATTGGTGCCATGAATATTTGCATACGCTTAGATTATATGACAATCAGCCGTCTATTCAGATGACAAAATGTCTGTAATGCCTCATTAATCAACCCGTGGAATATCTTAACGTCTCATTTACCCATACTGCGGATAGACTTACAGAGCCTTAATGTCACCGTTGTGTAATATAACGGAATAAAGTGGCACCAGTCAAAGGTCGGGCACGGAGCTCGTGAAAGGTGGGATTTAAGGTGGAGATGTGCAATCCTCGTTAGTCTAATGTCGTGTACATATGAAATGATGCCGTACAAAGCGTCTTTTCGGCAAGACCCTACCCATTACGCCTTCACATAATGGGTTCATTGGTTCATTAGTAACAACCTACCAGAGAGCATTGGTGTCCGTGTCGCGGCAATACAGGGATGGCGACATCGAAAAGCAATATCAGGTCTTGATCTGAGTATTGAGCAATGGTGGGAGATAAGATCCACTTGCCACAATTTAACCCTTTGATCAAAGTATTCAGCTGCTGCCTGTACCATTTCACCAGAGCAGTTCAAAAGTAAATATCTAAAGAACATTATTCATGGGGCCGGTTGTATCTACATCTGTTTTACTTATTATTCTAAGAAGGTTGCTATAATTTCATTATAAGCCAGCGTTTGATATCCACAAGTCAGATGTTAGCTGTTCCCCGAAAAGGCAGGCGTAAGACGACTCGTTGAAGCACCGAGAAATGAAACTTATCAATTATGCAACGTTATCTCATCAAGGTGGTCCAGGCTAATGCGTTTCCTCGAAATGCATTAAGGAAGGAATCTAGGGCTTTAGAAAACGACGGTATCAGGTATCCTCAAAGTGTTCATGTTACATAGCTATTTATTAAGAGAGGTATCTCTTCATGCGTTTCTCTGTAGAACACTTTGCTTCTAACTTTATGATTCCCGCTCGGTATGTATAAAGGAGTCTAAGGTTCCAGAAATAGGGGTTTCTAAATTTCATTTGAATATAGAATAGCTTCGAATTTATCACGTATTTGACTATAAGACTAACTTCAAGAACTTTCGGACGCGACCAAATAAAGTGAAGCTACACCAATCTCAGAAGTTTGACCACTGCTCAACTATCCACCAGAGGAGACTGAACTGTTGAAATATGTGATTTTCTGCACTGGATAGGGTACAAGATACTTCAAAAAAAGACTATTTACGAGAATAAATCAGTAAAATCTGCTGGTTTAACTTATTGATTGAAGCAGCCAATAAGCCAATGGTGTACCCCTTACTCAGTCTATGATGGGGGTACAGAAATGGAAACGCAATGCAATATTCATTGTAAATCGACTCCCACCCAATCTTACTATGAGGTAGTGTCTGATAGATAATTCTGTACCAGCTGCTAAACGCTAACCTAGAAGTATGTCACCCATCGACATCAAAGGATAAACTAGACACATGCCTACCCAAGGCCGTATCCATTAGATATCATTTAACAGAAATATACAATCCTGACTGTTGCCTAAAGTGGGCATGGAATCTCTGAAAAACTGGTTAATGGTATCTGCAGTACGGGTAAAAAAAGAAAGTGGAAAACCGCTGATGTTTCTTAATTTGGTGTAGAGTAGTGAAACTATTCTGATTAGGATGTTTTTACATTGTACTAAAATATGCTGTGCATATTAGTTTAGTACTCACAAATTTGTAATTCAATCTGCATTCAACATTTATTTTATATCCAAAGGCATGAAGTCTGCCACAACCTGGATCTATGAAATGAGACCCTTATTCGTTATCCCAGCTTGTTGGCATACCATCTAAGACAACTTCACCCTACTGATGGCCCGGCACCTCATCATCTCAGACTTAAAGCAGAAAAGACGGGGAGATTTGGACACTGCCCAAATGCACCTCCCCTACCAGACTACGTCTACAGCAGGGGTGGTGAAGTGCAATAATAAATGGCCCTCCCCCGCAGGCTCACTAGATTCCCCAGAAGTCAAGTCAAGCTTTGACTAGCATGCCTTATGATTTGTAGCAGAATAGTAAGCAACAATAATGGCACCTGATTCGGTGTGTGCGCCTCTCCATACAGCCTTCTTTCATGATGAATCGCTGACCCCTCTGCACCTCATTCCGCCAGGTTCCCCTTGGGGAGGCGGGCAGGGGAGGCAGCCACACGTCAGATATGGCCATGAATGTATACGAGTTAATTTGCATGAAATAAGGGCCATGTTGGGGTCTAGGAAGCCCTACTTGAAGCGACTGTTCAGATTGTCCTCACACAGGCTGAAGGGTAGAAGAGAAATAGCAAATTATTGTGATTCACTGTGATTTGTAGGCTTAGCACTAAGGCCTAGAACATCAAACTGGTTAAGTGAGGTTGTCTTAACATATAGAGGATATGTGTCCATGTAACAATTTTTGATGTTCGCTGCAACCTTCTACCTATTTTAACATAATATAATATGAAAAGGGAATGATATATAACTTGTGACAAAAAGCATTTCTCTGCATTAATAATTGTCGATCCCGATGTAGATTGAGTTCATCCTTTTCAATGCCTTCTTTCTAGTTCAGAAAATCTTTCTATTAGGGAAGTCTTTTTCTGAATCAATTTAGTTTTTCTTACAGCGTAAAAGAAACAGGCATTAGCTAAAGAACAACGTATCGTCCAAGGAGGCCATCCACTCTGTGCAGTGTAAAATTGCCCGATGTTTGATACACTTTCCACATACTACTCACGCTCTGGCCGACTTTCACCTGATTAAAAGACACTTTTTCCTGCACTACTCTGACCCGTCGGCCGGCCCTCCCTGCCTCCCCCCGCGCCGCTAAGGTAGTGATGAAGGTGGTTCGCAGGAAGCCGGAAATGACAACGGTCAGCTTTTACGACCTTTTGGCGTCACCATCGGGTGTATTTTACGTGGCGCTGACCGGCGAGGGGATCTGCCCGCTAAGTACGTGGTCAGCCCACCGACTCCTCGGCCGCCATCCCTCCTCCCCCATGGCTGAGCTGCTAAGATACCCTGGAGAACAAGGGGAGGCCAGACAGAGGAGAGGGGCAGGTGCACTGGATATTTAGCTTCAGTGTTCAACCGCGCTGTTTTGGCATTTTAAATGATGAAATATCAGAAAAGGTACATTGTTTCTTGAGCAGGATATATATACATGTATATATATTATATGTATATATACATGAAGTTATTAGGTTTGTGGCATAATCCAATTCTCAGCCAAATTCTAGTTTTGTGCGACAGTCTGGTATATTCTGGAACACACCCATTTCAGACTGCTGACGCTTTGAAATAAAACTTTTACGTTGTCATAAACCACATTTTTTAAAAAGGCAAGAGACATTTATATCTGAGAAGGGCTTGGTTCGGTTGGCATGTATGGGCATCTGGCCATAGGTCTGGTAACCCTAGATGTCTGCTCTTTGGCATGGCGTGACGTGGCGTGTCCCCTGCCTTTCCCCTGGAGGTGGTTCTGGGGAGGGGCGGGGGGCTTTGGGGCTGGTCCTAAGGCCACCAACCCGGACCCCAACTCTCACAGGAGGTGTCCCACTGGGCGCCGCGCTTCCTCCAGGGCAAACCATGCCATTTCTGGTTGTCATGCCAACCAATTGTTTCCTCAAACTGCGGGGGTATCGGCCACCCCCTGCGGCTTGCTGCTGGGTTGCCATGGCGACATCTCGTGAGAACAGTGTCCAGAAAGCTGTTTGATGGATGTGGTCAAGACATGACCTGCACACACACCCTCCCCCACTGATCTCTACACTTACCGAGTAAAACGCACCTCCTATGTTTCCTTGGTCTAAAGAATATAGTTCCCAGTGCCGTTTGTGAACATTGGCAATTTAGTCCGGTTGAAAATGTAGATTCATGGCGACCATTCATTCAGTGAAAGAGAATACACGTAGAAAACATTGGATCTAGAAAGAAGAACGCATTGAAAAGGCGCTTGTGGCGCTTCTCAATCACTCTTCCGTGAGACACCAGGCCTAAAACTTGTTCCTTTATTTCTGCCTTCCTATTCCTGTTAATCATTCCCGACCTATTTTCGAATAGCTGGTGGCGAATTGTTCACGTGGCATCCCATCAAAGTGAGAACAAAGGTTCTGGTTCTGGTTATTAGCCGTCGGTCTGAAACTGTTGGGTCTTAATAGAGACCTAATGTTCTGTGTCCTAATTGCCTTATCCTCCCCCTGGAATCCCTCTAATGATTGAGTTTTTCATTCTCCCTTGATATCAAATCAAGTACCATGTTCACATGCTAATTGCATAAATTAACCTGAAAGAATCAAGCTCACGGGGACTGAGTCGTTGGGTAAAAAGTATATTGCCACAGGCTCTGCACACATTGCCTGAATAAAAAAAAAACAAAAAAAAACACCCTTCCTACTGAGTGCTTGGTTCCCTGTATTTACTTGCCAGTGTCTCTTTGTAACCTGCTCAATGCTGACCTAGTTACCAACTAATCCATCAAATTGCTCACGAAATCTCACATCCAACTGTTACTTAGCAATGTCCTTGGACGAGCTACAGCTGCAGTATAGTTGTTCCCTTATCGCTCAGCTCTGCTAATTTATTAGATTGACCTCTATTTTCTCCAGGACCGGCCTAGTGGTAGCCGTTTTGCTAGACTGTAGTTACGTCCAAGTACGCTAGGCACTCAAACGGACTGTTAACCTGCAACCATTTAGGTGGGAATTCCACCCCATATCCCAGCATGCTTTGGGGCTGCTGGTTTATGGCAGGTAGGACCATAAACAAGCCAACACCCAAACAACCATCAAAGGGATTCCCCGCGCCATACATAGAGGGCCAATGAAAGAATTCCTTACAGATTTTAGGTGGCCACTAGTAGCCGTGGACTCTTGTGGGTGTAAGGGCCTATCATGCTAGAGGTATCTAGGTCATGAAAGGACTACCGTTCTGCGTCCCGTGGGAACCTCCCGGTAGGTCAGTAGTGTGCCGAGGTCGGGCAATCGCGCTAAGTACGTGCATTGTGTTCCGCCTCCCTTCTCCTACACTCTATGCAGCTTTTTCTCGAGTCTGAGTAGTGAACCCTGCCAGAGACGCCTCGATACCAGCTCTCGTAGCCTTAGCCCATAGGAATACACATCCCAACTCATTGGTTCGGTCCTGTACCGCTAGAGGGGCGTGTCGCTAAAGAAAAAGGTCTATAATTATGCTGTCTGTTGAGGAGAAGCTCAAAACACAAATAGGTCAGGTTTTCGAGGGCCTTTCTTTTAGAAGTTGATACACCCTTTACTTCAGGATATAGCATTTGACAAATGCAGGGTAATATTCTCATTTCTATGGGCGTGTTTTTTTTCACAAACAGCCTGTCAGAAGGATGGATAATTATGTAGGGCCTATGCACGAATAAGTGGTGTATAGACATTAGACTAAATAAGGGGTTACATGAAGAAGTAACAGGCTTACTTACCACCATGGTGTATTGATTCACGTAATAGTCATGTAATGCTTATAAAACCAGATCACAATAGACCCAGATCCATCTTACACCCTTGATCAGTCCAATGCCTCCTCTTGGCCTTTCAGGAGTTTGAACTTTTAGTTCCAATAAGACAATGTTGCACATGGAGATTTTTTCCCATTTAAACAGAAGCTGATCAACATTCGCGATGGCATAGGATGAAGTAACAATGATACCCTAAACTATACTGCTGTCATCTTCAACTATGGTAAAATGTATTTCATGTATCCGTCGCGTTGTATAAGTTCCTGTCTTCCAGTGACCGTAAGGCTTACTATTAATATTGCAAAGATCGCGAGCTATGTGGGCCATCGCGAAGGAAATCGAGTGATATGAGAATGATGTGGTTATCCATCACTCCCACTATGGTCAACTGTCTGAGCATTCCCTGAATAACAAAGTCTGGAATGTCTGATTAGTGTTTTGTGGCTCCGACCTCTTTAACTATGACCCCCCCCCCCCCCCACTGTAATGGACCTTACTGAGGAATGTGACGCATTATCAGGGACTAATTGCTCAACCCTAGTGTTAGGTCAAGATGCGCCCAAATCAGGCCCACCCCAGGCCTGCCTACTAGGCCTAATCAGCAGGCTTTCCGGCCTATGATTAATGCATTTACCCGCAGGAGGAGGGCGTTAGTCTCCGTGAGAATGCATCTCTCTCCATGAGAATACCTTCACCGCGAGATCGGGCTGGGCACTAACTGAAGCAGTGCAGGCCTAACTCCTTCTCGGTACAGAACATTTGGGGGATTCCCTCCATTACAGGAGGCGCCCGGTAATGGACGGCCTCAACCTGAGCGAAAACAAGTGAAATCATGCGTACCATTTCGTGGTAGTTTCTAGGAAAGTTGAATCACGGTCAACTCATAATGACGTTAACTTCTGTTACTATGGTTATATCTTTTTTAGTGTTCTTAGTAAGCTGTTATTGCCTGTTAGGCTGTATGATATTAGAAGGTCAATAATGCTGTTTTATTGGTTTAATCGTTTTTCTTATCTCAAAGGGAACATTCAATTATCAAGTATACTGCACAAATCCTCCGTTTATAACCAGCAGTAATCTAGCCGAGATAACCATTAGATGCATGTAACCCTAGGCCTATCTAAACCTAAATGGACCGTTTCCTACTTTCATGGAGAAGTATCTTTCGGGTAGAGAACGAATTGAGCATGATATCTGGGTAGCACAATTAGATTACTATCTGATTGAAAAGTTCAAAAAAGAAAATGAAAGGTTATCTTAAGTGTTGTTGTAACCAACAAGTAGCAAAATATTGGCGGCAGTGCATCGGTTTTGGCAGTCGGTTTGCTAAGACATCATAGTGTTTTAGCCATACTTGGGGATATGGAAAAATTTAACTCTTGCTTATTTCAGTAACCCAAACTCTAGGAAACAAGGATGGCTTATATGGTAATTTTGTCCAACCCTTGCATATACCCAATATGAACCCCCAATATGGGATGGGCTTATTGAGCGGCCCTTCTACCTCTAGTACAGCCATCTACCCTCAGCCCCAGAGGACAGGCACTGAGTGAGGTGCTCGCTGCTGAGGGAGCAGCTCACCCCTGGCACTGGGTCGGGAGGAGCAGCTCTACAAGGACACCTGGTGTTTTACGGAGAAACTAGAAACTGCTGTCCCCAAAAGAAATGGATGATTCAATAGTCTTTCTGCTTTATGTACAAATAGTCATTGCCTATCTTTGCATTGCAGACAATGCACGTGCTTCGTTGTACTGTAAGTTCTTTTGGTGTCTCTAGACATGAAAAGCAGAAAGAGCACATTCCTTTTTAATGGTGCCCTTATTTGTCTTTATCCTTTTTACCATTATCGATTATTCATGTTTGAAACTGGAAACTGACAATGCTGTTATCCAAAAGAATCTATAAAAAGACATAATACATAATAAAGGGATCTGACCTTTCTTTTACCATGTTCTAGTCTTCAGTGTGACTATTTTGCAGCTGGTAAATAGATATTTGAAAAAACCTATAAGTCGTAAGAGGCTGTTTCATACAAGCTATGATTCTTTTTTCATATCTATCCTAAGGTAGAACGAAAGGCAGAACAGTTCATCCTGTATACATTGATTCCATTGATCTTACAGGGCTAAAATAACCGTTGAACCGTGAATAGCAGTTAAGAATCAGAATCAAGTACAAGACCAGATTTAAAGAGTCTAAATCGATTTTAACTTGAGAGAAATTTTCTGAACTAAGATTAATGATTTAAAACTAAACATCAATTACCAGGTCAAGCATATACTGAAGACCAGTTCAATTTTAATCTCCTTCACACTTGGTTGTATCAGACTCAGAGGTAAACGACCTTTCTAAGAAATCGCTGACTTACAAGAAGAAAAGACTGAAATAGGCAGCCATGGAAACATCGTTAAAGGTTTGCATTGCCACTTGAGGTATATGAACGCTAATATCACTATATTGCCGTCCTTTGCACAAGTTAACTTCAAATAGCATTCTGACTTTTCTTTGTCCGTGGATAATTTGGAAATTGGACGTAAACCATAATCTCAATAATTTTGAACGTGAACTAACTGTAAATAGCCTGATATAATTGCTTCTCTCAATATTTCAGGCGGCTTTGTTTCAACAAACTATTAAATAATTTGATTTAATTTTTTTTTAAAGACATTTTTTTTTATAGACATGACATTGATTAAAAAGGACAATTCATATGCAGCTGGGGAATCTACACCCTAAATCCTAGGGACAGTCTCAATGACAGGAGGTTTAAACCATTTCTATATTGGAAATACTCTTTCAGTGTCCACAGTAAGTAGCACAAGGTGGAGGCACTAGCCACGCCACAGGACGATCTCCCCCATCCCTCCAGCCTCCTCACAAGACTAAAGGCCATATTCCAATATACAGTGTTTTGCTCGCAATGGGCAATTAACTTGCGGCGTTCGACCCCAATGCTAGTAAGACTGGGCACTGCAACGTGGAATATAGGTATCTGCTTCCGATGACCCACAAGGGTCACCGCAAATGATTTCATAAGCTTTTTCATTGAATGTTTGTAGTGGCAGAAACCAACATGTTCGTTTTTGAAATGCAAATTGCTTGCAGTGGCAGATGAGCCCACTGCAAACGGCCCCCAACTAAGCATATGGCCTTAACTCTCCTGCCCCATCACAGGACCAACCCTCCCGCCTCATCATAGGCCCAACCCTCCTGCCTCATCACAGGACCAACCCTCCTACCTCATCATAGGCCCAACCCTCCTGCCTTGTGACAGGGCCAACCCTCCTGCCTCATCACAGGACCAACCCTCCTGCCTCATCACAGGACCAACCCTCCTACCTCATCATAGGCCCAACCCTCCTGCCTTGTGACAGGGCCAACCCTCCTGCCTCATCACAGGACCAACCCTCCTGCCTCATCACAGGACCAACCCTCCTACCTCATCATAGACCCAACCCTCCTGCCTTGTGACAGGACCAACCTTCTCACTTCATCACAGGACCAATACTCTTGCCTCACAATTTGACTTCTGCTTCATCACTAGACGTAGGACAGTTGATCCTGTGATAAGGAGGGTTCCATGATTAGGCAAGGCAATTATTAAAGAAAGATATTTTTTTAATTTTGTTCATTTCTTGATTCAAAAAACTAGATGACTCTGACTGTGCAGATATACCGATGCTATAAACCAATGGCAGCACATACACTGTAAAAAAAAGACTAAGGTCTATACAAGAAAATCCTTTGACAACACAGTATCATAAAGGTGTAAACAATAACAAATGTATGAAAAGTGATAGGGGAAATTGGACCAGAAAAAAAAAAGTTATTTGGAAATGTGTTTTTGAATTCGAAGGTAAGATTGCTCTGAATAGTTGCATTTGAATATGTCCAATGTACATTCGTGCTATTGTATCAACATGCTGTCACTGTAAAGTTATATTGTCTGTACTTAGATATTGAGGCAAGGCGAAAAATAATGGAATACTGAGAAACATGAAAAGGTGCTGACTTTGTTTCCAAATTCCTTGCGTTTTCCCTTGACAATACGAACAATAAGTATAATGCAAAGTTGTCAATGTCTAAACAACTGGTAGGGAATTGTTGAGAAGAAAACACAGATACCTGCTAAAAAGTGCAATATCTGAAATTGACCTTTACCTGACTCTTGCTGGCTTTCTCTTCGAGTTGTCTTTGCAAGACCTAGAAAAAGTTATGTTTCTTCATAAGACTCTCCATACCTTCAAATCCTCCTGGTGATTTTCAGTGAATCTTAGGGAGAGCAACAAGGGATTACAATGTTTTATATAATTCTTCACTGTCTTTAGCAATGATCCAAGTCGCAAGGTTTGACAATAATAAAAAAAAAGACATGAAGATGGATAACCCAGAGATCATTGTTTCAAAATGTCAGTGAGAACTTTCTTATTGTAAAGTTAAACTGAGAATGTTTAGAAAGGTATTTCGCTAGAAATAAGTTGAGTCACAAAAAGGGAACGGAAGGGAATAGTTATTACCATGGAATATTTACATGTACTAATGTATTACTGAGACTGATCACCTCCCCTATTTCCCCAGGTTGTGGCCCTTTGGATAAAAATGAATAGTTATTTTGGCATACGCCATATAATACTGCTCAGAATTAAACATGCTGTTAAGTACCCGGTTGTGTTACAAAACTAGTTCTGCTGGCACCGACATTATACACCCAATGAGAATGCCTCTGGCCAAGTTTCACATAAACACTGGGACAATTGCCGTGACCTGCTGCATAAAGTGCCAACAGCCCAAATTAGCATGTCGTGACTGGTTTGAGGCAAATCGAGACAATCTGCGGGAATCATCATTATCTACCGAAATAATGGCCGCACATGCATATGGCCCACGGTTAGCTCATCTACTATGCAAAGCGTGGAGTTTGGATCACACTTTTACCCATCCAATTTAAATAACTAATATGAGTTTCACAACCTGTTTGTTTTAGACCTTTGAGTCCTATTTTACTGATAAGAGTTTAACAACCTCGGTTTTTTTTGGTGGAAATTTAAAGTCATAGACTGAATATGTAAATAGAGGCATTAAGCCTGTATTCCGCCTACCGAAAGTGCAATAGCGATTTGCCACCGATATACTTTTGGTATTGGGGATATATAATCCCAGACAAGGCTGATAGAATTAACCTACGTATTCGTATCTATTTCTTGCCGATTATATATTAGCAGCCGATATAACAAACAAGAGCAAATTTTGTAACCTGTACGTTCTGCGTACTTTCTGCATACTTTGGGCATGCACGAAAAGTGCGCTGAAAGTATACTAATAATGTTCCAAGAGAATTACTATGGAAACAATGTCGATTGGTGCACATCTGTTTAATAGACTATTTATAATTATATTCTTATACTGTCCATTGCCTATGGAAAAAACAATGAAAATGCATTTTGAACTTAGTTGATGTTCTTAGTTAACATCTTTTGAACAATTGATAGCAAGAAAATGAATTGATGACACTACTTGTTCGTTTTGAGCTATGGTTATGCTTGCAATATTACTGTGACTAGAGGAAATTTTTACGTGACTTTGGGATGTACGGACTATATTTAGTTATTTGAAAAGCAAAGATATTACAAAAAAAGAGAACATTCATGTTGTAAACATATATATGTGATACCACTAGGTTACTAGACGTATTCACTAGTACATCCATCAACATTATGTGCATACTCCGAACTTTAGGTAATCTAATTGCAGACAATATCAGAATCGTATACATTTTCAAGAAAAACTTAGTTTAAAATGTAACATCAATGTTAAATGAGCACATTCAACAACAACGTCTTACAACAATATAACCCTATAAGGTTGTTTTATAATGGGAACTCTTAATGTTTGATATTCTTAACCTGATTTAGGCCTTTATACATATTCCTTCCTGAATGCACACGCGTCTTACAGGGTTGTTATCGTTTGTTTGTTACACGTCTCTTTTTTTAACCAAGACACTATAGTACTAGAAAGGTAAGACTACAGGGATATGCGTTTAGACATGGACACATTCAACACTACAAAGGGAGTAGGGGAGGGAGGGGAGGACACAACAACCAAAATGCTCAAGGTGATAACATAAATTACTTTAATAAAGACTGTTTAGCCTCCAAAATATGGCAATAGCATAAATTACGTGATAAAAACTGTTTAGCATCCAAAACACCGTCATAGTGATGTAATTCATGTCTATTTCTTTTTACTAAACCATTAAGAAAAACACCGTTAAAATATCTTCTCCATAAGCATTTCGGGTGTCGTCATTCAACACCATGGTATACAATACACACAGACGTTAAACAAACACATATTTATACTTGATTAATACTTGATTTACACGTTAATATTTATCACGTAGCACTTGTGTTATAGTGAAAAAAGCACGATTCACAAAAAAAAAAGCTTTGTAAGTTTTTACCTGAATCCAACAGCAGCTTTCATGAAGCTGAACCCAAAACGAACGGTATGCAGTTTTAATAAACAGGAAATTAAACACAAACTAAATATGGCATATATTTTAAGGCTTCATTATTTTGAAAACAAGCTGTGAATAAATCAGCATCTCATCCTCATTATCAATGAAAAGATGATTTAGTTCTGAGGAAATAAACAAAACTTTAATTGAATCAATTTATGAGGAAGGGAGAACACCTTGAATTCTCCCAACCACGGATAGCCATTTTCCTGAGTTTTATCTGTAGGTTAGCCTAAAAGAAGGATGCATGCTGGGTAATATGTCAACAAAACTCAAGGCTTCATGAAAAAATTTAAATTTTCATGAATTGCATCATTTGCGTAGATTACATTGTGAAAAACTAATCAACGTTTATATCCATTATCTTCCAGAGTAGTTTGAAAATGCATTCATTGTAGATGGATATATGACAATTATTTGCTTATTTTTATAGTTTTTCCAGGGAGTAGTCGACAAAATCAGTCAAATTAGCCTGCAGGTGCTTTAAATACTGTAAATCAACTATCCGTGGTAGGGAGAAATTGTATATAGGTCAACAATAACAAGTTTAGAATTAAACTTTAAGTATTAGCAAGTCATAGCATGTTACCAAGGCTAATGCAAGTCATAATAGTATTATCATTTAAAGATGATGGGTTACATAACAATGAAGGAAAGCTTGTATTACATCAATGCATTTCTTTTCCACGTGTTCTTAAGCCACCTGCCACATATATGTAATTTCAAGACACCATTGGTCCTAGAAAATATATCATTTTTAACAAGAAAGTTTGATATGAGAAAAAAACATTTTATCCGATTCAATTGAAAGAATGGGACATACCTAACTTTTGTAATAGACAAAACAGTCTTTTGTAAAACCGTTGTCTTCCTTTGTATAAGGGTCTGTTTATATTCTCTTTACATTCATTGCAAAATTACATGAAGTGACGGCGCACAGATTCACTTCATACAAACTTAAAGCAATTGTGTTTTTATAATCCACATTGTGACCAAACCTCTCGGTTGCTTTCGATCTGAGATATGCCATGCACGTTTAAGCATTCGAATGTTTGGTTTTGACTAACAAAAGAAAGCAACTCCAATGAGTACCTTTTTTTTTCTAAATATTACATTACCAGGCCATCAAAACCTACATCGAAAGTCATTAACGGTTTGATCGCATAGTGGGTACTCCCCTAGGGTCTCTAGTTTGACCAGATAATAAAGAGTCTAAGCCACATGCCATCCTCAAATAAGGACAGCCAGATGAGAATATAAATGATAAAACCCATTTTTTTTGGCATTATATCTTAAAGCATATACATGGGATTTTTAAAAGGAAAAATGGAATGAGTACATTGTCTCCCAACTACGACGGTCTATCCCTAGAGGAGGCATGTTTTTTAATTCCTAAAGTACTAATTGAATTACCAAGATGTCTGTTGAATGTTACCTTGGGTCAAATAGTAACGATGGAAACAGTGGGAAAATACACCTGTCATGTTTACTATATATATAACTGTATACTGTTATATATAGGGAATATTACATTTACTCCAGTATCTCTCGTTGGTCTAAAAACAGGTGGATTTTGAAAGAAAACCTTAAGGTAAGCTAGATTTACAGAAGACTCCCCTCAAAATGCGCATATAGTTATTATGTCAACAATTTGAACAGACACAGTGCGTATTCTGTGCGTATTCTGCAAAGGGCACAATTAAGTTGTCCTACAGTGGGACGTAGATGAAACAGGAGCTCGTTTGCAGTGCCCTTTTTGATCACTGACATCCGTTATGGCGCAATTATAGGGTGGAAAAATAATTAGAAGCAACTCTTTTTGAGCCTGTGTACAAAAGATTAACGGGTGGCCTTGATTGGCTCAGCTGCCTCTATAGGCCCTAGACTAGGTCGAAAAAAGATGTGTGAATACATAGGAGAACGGGAACAGATGTTGATAAGTATCAAAAACTGCTTCACTATGCGCTATACACTGTGCTCGATTCCCAAGTTCGGTTTTATACGTGGACTCCAGTTAACAATACATCCCAAAGAGGCAGGGTAATAGGACATGCAGCACAAAAGAGTATAATTATGGGAACGGGAATTCTGTGAGCTCGTGATGTGAGCAGGTGTAGGTCCGAAATACTGATGGGTTGATTTGGAAACTGTTGTTTGTTTTATTTGTATAATACCTATGAACCTGAGTCGAGCTAATTAAAAGGAGATTCTGTGAAGGATTCCTTCTTGTGCGTCTGTTTCCCTTTCAGACTAGCTAAAAGATATAGGTTAAAATATCATGGATGTTCTGTATATTGGGTGGGGAGGGAGCGTTTCACACTCGTCCCAAGTCTTAGCCCAGATTTTTCAAACAAGATAGTTTCGCATTAAGCTGGTGATTGGGACAGGGATACACTCTATTCTTTCTTTGAGGGATTTAGGGAAGTGTGTCTTTTCTCTCTGAAGTATATGTTTCAATAACTGTAAATCGTAGAGGCAAGGTCTTCTTTATTCAACTAGACCAACCATAAGGACGAGCTACTCGGGATGACCCATTTCAGAAGTGAGCTGATATTTGCGACTCATACCCATTTTACTGAAACGGCACTAAAACGACCGGTTCTACCCGAATGATCGGCCAATTTTGCACCTTTATTGAGCAGTTTTGAAATGTTCTACTCTATGCTGAATCTGCAAAAAAAATCAGCTGATTTTAGGTCCAGAAAGTTTGGAAAGAGGGGTGCTAGTTTTACATTAAAGAAAATTACAATTTGGTCCCAAAAAAAAGGGGGGGGGATGGGGTGAACATCCCTGCTTAAGGTGTTCACCCCACAGACTCCTGGAATACAGTACTCACTTGATGGTCTTGCGGGTGAGTAGAGGGGACCGTCCGCGCGACTCGGCGCGCTCCCTCCACGAGTGTTTCCGTAGCTGCTTGACGTCGCTGCGCTGGGGTGGCTGGCCCTCCTCGGGCGGCACGCTCACGTAGTAGTCGGCGCTGTCGTAGCTCTCGTCCAGGCGCCGCCTCCAGCAGCAGAAGCAGAGGAAGACGACGAAGACGAGCCCGACCACCGACCCCACGGCCGCCGCCGCGATCAGCGCCGCGCTCGTACGGGTCATGGCTGGGGGAAGAGAGAATGGAAGAGATTAAGGACTTGTTTTTCCCTTTTTTTAGTTCCACATTTTATTCATTTTCATTTTTTTATTTTGTTGTTTTATTGAACTGTACTCACAGATATACATGTGATAGCCGTATAGGTTAATTGTGATCGTTGTACAAATATACAGATTATTATGACAGATACAAACATGCGCGACAAAAAAGCAAAAACGCACCTGGAAGAACATGACTCATGAAGATGCAATGAACACGTTTCTCAAAAAGATAATTTAAGGCGTAATGGGGGTAATAATCAAGGCAGTGCATGGCAAATTGTAAGTTTCAAATCTTATATACAATAGATCTTCCTGTGGTACATTCTGTATGATTGGTATAGGTCACTTTATGATGTGTTGGAGTTTAAGGTCCACTTGGCAATTTTTCATTTTTATCGATACCAACGTTAACCTTCTATTACGTACACGTGAATGCACATTTTCAAGTAATTCAGACTCCCCCCCCCCCCCTCCCCAACGCGGCCTTGGGCTTAAGCGCCTTGAATACCTATGTACAGGAAGGAACACACATTTGGGACACACACAAAAAATTTAAGAAACGGGCCCGTCGCTCAGAAGTCCTTTATATTATCCACAGGATCCCCCCACCACCACCTCCCTTCGTTCTATTTGATATGCAAGAAAATGTTGTATGGTAAATCAAGAAAGAAATGGAACTCCTCCTTTCAAATATACTCTGAACAGGAAAAGTTGCATGCTGGCGGCGTAACAATAAAGGGCTATGCGTTTTTGTTCATGTTTTTGTTTGACAAGTTATCAATACCACATGCATACGCTCTGCTTTGATATGGTGATCGTAGCAGTAACGCTGATATTTGACACGGAATTCAGAGTAAAAAGTAAAATCTCAGTATCAACACTTTTTAATTTCTGCCTTGAACAGGCGTACGCGTATAACATGACCTAACCCAACATAAACGTCTGAAGTTGGTTCAGATGTTAACAATCAATAACCTCTCCGCCATTGCCGACCACCCGGTTGCAAAATCGGCTGTCCAAAGGTGCCAATTCTAATAATAGATCATAAAAGGGAGAATAACTAATGATACCGATGACAATGTCGAACAATTAGAAAGATATTCCAGGTACTTTGAAAGAAGATAATGAATTATTATATTTCAAAGTATTCCAAAGTACATTGAATTACAGAGGAAAATAATACAGAAAGCCACTCTGCCAATTATATCGAAGCTAAGACACTAAGTTACAATTGCCTGTTGTTATTAATATAATCAAATAATTGACAGTATTCCCTGCAAGCATATAGAAATGTCTTACTCGAAAACCATTGTTTGAGAGCTTCTGTAATCTTTTTTCAGAAGTTTATCCTGGGGCAAACTCAACTTTTTGCTGTTAAATTTTGTAACATTAAATTCAAATGCTTTTCAACTCCATTCCTGACCTCTTTTGAAAAGCTTTAAGTTTTTACACGGCAATAAGCTGAAAATCATATGGGCAGCCATAAAGAATGTTATTCTTTATCCACTCTCTACATCCATGGTGCCGTAAGCGACAGCATGTCGTCAGCATAGGAGCAGCGACGCATCTGGTCGGGTAAGTAGGTTTGCATTGATTTATAACATCCCTCGGGCATGGGTGTTTTTGTGTCAATTGTGTAGGAGCACATGAATATGTACAGGATAACACAAGAGTTTGACAGCATCCTCAGGCTATAACGAGGGGTAAATTAATCCTGAAAAGCCATCAATTGTTCCAAGATGTATTTAAATGCATAATGTACAAAGAAGAATTTGGCCTATAGAACACCGGGTGTCTTTTTACCCTGCTGAATAAATTTCTTTTCCTTGAAAAGATGTTGCCCTGTTCATGTTTCTGATAGTTTGATGGGATTTATACAATCCGAGCGTCAAAGCAAAATGTCCTCCGTATGTGATATGAGATTTATGATGCAGATAAAGCTACATTTACTTTAGACTTGTGAGACGTCATCCTTCTTATGATATGTCACAAATATGTGCAGGAAGTACAGCTCAATCATGAGAAGAACTCACCGAATGAGCATATTACAAACTAAAGCTGCGGTAATACAAGGCATTCAACAATAATGGAGTCGACTAATGCCACTTAAACCTATTATGTTCTTATCCGAAAGGGCAAAATTACTCTCTTGTTATTTTTTTAGAGAGTCATATTACACTAACAGTCAGCCTGACTTTATAATATTAGTGTTGGGGGCGTTCACGACCAGGCAACATTGGCAAACAGTCAAGAAAGGTCAAGAACTTGTATGTTTATAGGGCCCGCTTCTCGTGAGCTACTCAGTCCCGACATATACAAATCAACTGCCCTGTGAGGAAATGGTAAATTAATGGTGCATCCATTTTGATTAGGTAACAGTTTTGTTGAGAAGCGCCTAGAAACACACAATAACACTGAAAACTGTATTTCTTATGATATCCGAAATCCAGATGGATAGGCCTGAAACACTATAAAGCACAACTGGGACTTGGTGGTGCTAATGCCTACGCGGGGTCCTAAGTTTCAGTTATCAACACCAGAAAGAGTCGACCATTTCGTTTTACCATTAGCTACCTTAATGAGCAATGAATCTATGAAACAGCCAACATTATGTATCCATTAATGGTACTGAAGATGATTGTATGGTACACAGGTCCCCTTCTCTTATGACAACACTTGTACGAGTCTCCATCGAAGGAGACTCTGGCAATCAGGCTGTTAGAGTTAGGTAGAGATGACTGAAGCATTCGTCCCGACATTCAGTGCTGGAGCTATCTTGTAAAATTAGAGGGCAAGGTAATGTGAGCCAGCTTGATTAGACAGAGGAGACTGTATCAGGAACAGGAAGGAATGCAAGGGAAAGGGAAATTATTAGCCCTATTGCAACTAAATTGCAGCTAAATTGACAAAGTACGGAAATTGCAAAAGAAGTGACCACCCTGAGGGGCCTAAGAGACTTTCCTTGTCCGAAGCAGAACCTTGTGGAGGCGTTTTCACCAATGAAAAGAGAACTTTTGATAACAAGTTCAATCTAATTCCGCTCTCGGCATAGGCTGATGGCTGTAAACAGTGCCTGTTATCTTAATGCGATGTATTTAATCCGAAAGGAGAGCAAAGATTTTTTGGATTTTTTCTAGGTTTATCAGGAAGCCATAAAGACGGGTTTATAACTCAGACAAGAGTCAAAGTAATAGGCTATAGATGCGATGGAATTCTTTTAAATAGGTAAATATATATCTACTTCCGATTTGCAATAATGTTCATATGCCATACCCAATCCCCTGTGGGAGACATAAGACTCTAATATGAAATGATAATCATTAGGACAGTGATTTTCCAATATTACAGACATTTAATGTACAGTAATGAGGGAATAACCTTGTCAGTGCTATAGTATGTAAGGTATCATTGAATTTCCCCACAACAACATGACGTTGATAGACATTAATTCTAATTGATCAAAATCTATTTCTATTTTTTTCTAATAAAAACAAACAAAACAACAAAAGGATGATATAATTATTTGAATTACTTTTATTTATTTAAATGAGTAGTAGAATATCAAGGTTAAATAAAGCCCTGAAGTAGCATGAGGGTTATGTACCATAGTTCTGATGTGCAATTGAAATGTGCAATTTATTTGGATTGGATATCCCCAAGTCTTTAGTAATCAAGGCAGGCTCGTTCACTTTACCGACTGGCAGAAATTAACAGATCCATCCGACGCAACACATTCACAAAATCCGTTTGGCTTCCTTTAATCGGTATTTGGAGGGGTATAATCATGTGTGAAAACAGAACTGGGAGCTGTGCCAAAGTCGAACGGGTACCATGCTCAGACTCATCCGTCATGCTGACCAACTTTTCACCCTAAAACCATCCCATAAACTCCTTAAGCTGTGTTCATTATAGTAGTGTAATGTGATATTTTGTCAATTAACCTTGGATCTTTTTAACCTGTATGTTCCAGTATTACTAGGAACAAAATATATCAACATTAGTTTGTGTAGTTATATTTTGCATTACATTTAGCATTCGCAGCATCGAATTGTTCCCCCTATAAGAGGCATTGGAAAGAGGCAGGCAGGCAGCGAAATTATTGATCCCAGAGCGGATTTAATGATGAAAAGTTAATGTGATGTTTACACTAGCAAAGCCTGACATTAGGATTTGATTTCATAGCACTTTGAATTCTATAGGCCAATTTGAATCTATAGAGTACATTCCACCTAACATGCAATCACTATGAATGCTGGAGAAACTCGAGTTACCATAATAACGTGGGCAATCACCATATACACGCTTCGTCTTATTACAATAGTATTTTGATTTCACTAAACTAGCATATACTTATTGCTGCATGATGGCTGCTGTGTATGGTGTTAGTTGAACTATAGTAGGAGTAGATCTGGTAAGGGTGTATGGGTGTTCCTGTTACTTCTGCATTGATCTTATGTCCTCATGAATTCCATCAATTGAAATAAACTGTACACAGATTCGCTTTCAGCTACTCAGTTTACTCCAATAGCAAGACGATGTTCAGTCCTCTAGGCTGGAATAAATGTCTTCACTTAATTCTCCCTACCACGGATAGCTGATTTAGTATATTTTAGGCACCTGCAGGTTGATTTTCACTGATTTTGAAGACAAAAACTTTGGGAAAACTATAGAAAATTTACAACTATTTGCTGTATATCTTTCTGAAATTAATTAATTTTCAAACCAACTTGGAAAATATCAAATATATATAGATACCGATACAGATAAAGATATGCCCATGATTATTGAAAATTCAAATACCTAAGCATTTTAACTTGTCTACAAATTTCCCAACATGCACCTTGATTTAGGCTAGTCTGCAGGTGAACTACAATAAATGTGCTATCCGTGGTTGGGAGAATTAAATGTCTTCACTTGATTAAATGTCTTCATTTAATTAAATGTTTGTGAAAGGCGATTTGATTTGCATCCAAGCACTAAACCAATATAAGTGGTGTGTAACTCCTATCAATATATCTTCACTGATACCTTACTCTATTCATCCTATATCTGTTCCTAATCTACCAGAGTGTCAAGCCTCCCCTGATCTCATCCTAAACCTGCCTAAGTCTTGTTTATATGTTGCACACACTTAGCTATGAAGATTGATAGGCATCCCCATCAATATCTGCATATATCAGACATCTGTTGCAACAGACACCCCTTTTGAAACAAATAAGATTCTTGCCATCTACCTTTGTCTTATCTTAAAGGGAACTGCGCATGGGACATTCAGACATGTTTTATGCCCAAATGTAGCTCTCTTGGACTTTACCAGCTCATCTGTTTGCCACATTGCCCAGCTGCTCTCAATTCTCATAAACGTATGTTACTTATAAAACGTCCCTCTTCCTCCCTGCTAAGAAGTTGTGTTTGCTAAACACCTAAACTCTTAACAGATCCCGTCTTTTACTTCATTTATCTAATAAATATCTGTACTCTAAACAGCACAACTTTTTATAGAGACCAAAAATCAGATAGAAAATAATTGCAGGGCCAGTTTGGAAAGGTGATGCTCCATTTGAAATTTTTGTTTTTAAATGTGTGGATATAATTGACTATTTCTTCAGACAAACATATTTCTTAAATTCCTGTCAAATGGACCTCGTCGCTTATGTTCCAGTATAAATGCGCTTTTTGATAACACTATTTGTGGTTGGGTCAAGTTTCTATCAACAATTACAAAGAGAATGACCCATCCTTCTGATCTTCATTTTCTTATTTTAGAAGATTCAAGGCAACCGTCCTCTGAATTATTTTGCCCATATGGGTGGCGTGTCTTTGGATACAAAATGGGCGTCCGTGGACTCAGGTGCACAATGATATATCTCTGTGGACATCAATCGGGGGATGGTCATAGATGGGGCATGCATACTATTGTTATAGCCCCTATAGCACAGCTCTTTAAATACGCCTTATGTTGCACCCCTGATCCACTTCAGCTGCATATCAAATAATATCTAACGGTTTTATATTCCCCTAACGAAAAAAAGTCTACAAAAGTAACAGTTTACATAAGTGTAGTCACCTGAATTATTTTTGTAATCTCGAACAGTAACAACTATAGAAACCCGTTTTCTTGGAGCTCTCCAAGCCAATTGATGGAATAATGGATCACATTAGTTGGGAGCTTTAACCATTCAGATTAAGTGTCAGATAAAATCCGATCTTTTGAAGTAATGATTAATATGCATCTCAGATGGTGAAATGTGTTTTTGTGTGCGTTGAGACTTGGCAAAGTTATATGATTCATTCGAAAAGTGTTTATCAAACAGTGGCAAAACTATAGTCCAAGAGAAAACCAATACTGGTTGTTTACAATATTTCAAAGTCAAGTCATTGTTTGGGCTCCTCATAAACTGATAAAGGTGTCAAGTGTCCATCCCATATTGAACCCTATATTACTGCCTTTTCTATCGAAAACATATGATATGCTATTGCTGAGCATGTGACCTCGTATCCCATATGTATTTGGCCGTCCCTCATTTGACCTTTATTGGAGTATTCCACTTGGCGATTCATTTTAAGAAAAAAATCATTTGGGAAGACAGAAGGAATGACTACAAAAATGCTGTTGTGATGCTGTGTGGCCTTATTTTCTGGGTACTTTTATCTTTACCAGGCACTATCATCAGCTCAGTCAACAGGTATTCCATGGTTTCCCGGAGTTGTATACTATATTTGGCAGGGCAGGCTATCCGTGCATTGCCTTTTCTCATAAAGAGACTCAACTCAACTCAACAGTTGAGTTGAGTTGGGTCTCTGATAGTCTTGATATGTGCCATAGGGTTAATACTAGAGATTTAAGCTTTCTCAAGACTTATCAGTCTGATCTAAAATCTTGAGATGTTGAAGATTTAAGACTGGATGGTCTTGATTCCTTAGCAGTCTTAAGACCTGGTCTCAATATGTGCCTGCCTTGAGACTGGATCAGGTCGGGGGGGGGTATCGGGACCTACCCAGCATCCTCTTTGTTATGGTTTGGCTTAACTGACCACGTGCTTTGTCACAACTTGCACAATGTAGGCACATTTGGGGCCCTGAAATACTGTCTTTTAAGAGAATGTCATCAAAATCTTGTTTATCTGAATTACATGAATTATATATTTTTTTTTTTTTTTTTTTATTGCATTTTTAAAGCGAAAGTCACTCAGTCAGATTTGACTGATATCCCGTGACTTCCTCTACAAGGGTACATGTACAAGATAATTGATTATACAATGAGATTTACCTAAAATATGGTTTTATAATGAAATCTAACAATAGGCTATAATGAATGTCAATACTTTGTAATATGAAGATTGGTTTCTCTTACGGTTCATATAATATGAATGTTTTTATATTTTGTTTTAATACAATTAAAACACATGGAACTTTGGAGTCCAAAATAGCAGTAACCCTTCTTGGATTTGTTTACATTTTTTGAAGGAATCTCTTACTTAAATAAGAAGATATCCAGGTCATCTACATACACACACATACATATCAATACCTTTTCTATTAGAAAACTACAAAGATCCCCCATAGGTACCCAGAAATAGAAGTATGAGAATCATTCAAACATGGTGTGTATCTGGGTGAATCTTCATTCATTTTCCCTGAATGTCTGGTGTTTATGTGCTGCCACTGACCGTTACCCCCACCCCTCCTCCAGGCGGCTCTTTGATAGGCCATAAACCCCGGGTGGTATGTCTCAGGGTGGTGTCAGGAGGAGGGGAGGGGGAGAGGAGGGGGAGGGGGCATCTGTGGCCTACATTTGTAACCGTCCTAGCCAATTCAAAATATCAAGAGGTCAATTCATTAGTTAAGGTATAAATAAGCTTAATCTAGTGGCATGATTCATTCAGGGACGTTTTGGATACATAGTATAGGTCATCTGAGCATCTTTATATAAATAACAACACTTTATTTTGAATGTAAAGGCCAGGCACAGTAAGCTCCTGGGGATGCACACTGGGAGGCAACCGACTGTAGACTGAGACTCACGGCTGGGGGATTGATAATATAGGTGCCGCGCGTTGCAATCTGAGTAGGTCCTGATACCCCCCTGAGACTGGATAGTCTTCAGTTCCAATCAGTTTTAAGGTCCAGTCTCTATTTGTGACATAGTTTAAGACTCAACTCAACTGTCTTAAGTGCATAATCCAATTAGATGAAGGCACATAGCCAAACCTCTTTTGGCTATAAGTGATTGTGTTTATAGGCAGGGGCAAGAGGATTTAAGACTATCCAGTCCCTATATGTGACCACTGGTCAGTTTTTCATTAAGACTGGTTAGTTTGCATTTATCTAGTCTCAAATCCTTAAGACTGTTGAGTTTAGTTCAGTCTCTACATGTGACTGGGCCTTTACTGTGTACCATCATTCGGAAACCTTGGAGACGTAGGACAGGCCTCAGGGCTTGGCTACTAAAAGACTGGCTGGGGATGCACTAACTACAGACATCCGCCTGAAGCTTTTTGTGAATTACAGAGACTTGAAGAATTCAAGGGGCGCTTTTGAAGATACTAGAAGGAGACAAATGAAACTTGCAGAAGGGTATAGACAAAGTAAAGAATATGTATTCGTTGTAAGTCTACCTGGAAGTATGGTATTTTGAAGGCAAGTAGAAATGAATAAACAGATTTAAGAAAAGAAATGAATACTTGTCAAAGTACTGCATGCTTCCTGCCCAATACACCTTTCTTATTAAGACTGCTGTCATCTTGTTTGTTTAATTGTTTGTTTGTTGGGATAGTTTAACGTCAGGCCAACCTTTCAGGGTCCATGCCAGACTGAGATTGGTCTGGACTCCCCTGCGCAGGGTCTTGAGAAAGGTGTATGTGTATAATTTGGACATGTCTCGGATGTTTTTGTTGAAATAGCGAGTTCTATAATGAAGCTTTATTGTGTCGTGTATGTATTTGAGTTACTATATCTATGGATCAACATTGGATCCAAGAAAAACTTAACAATATGGAAATACTGACACACCTCTCAATGTTGAATGATACCATATCGACTTCTGATTCAAATCAACACTGAAACACTTCCTATCAAAGCCTGGTTCAGATTTCAAAGCGGGTAAACAAGTAAAGTTAAAATGCGCCACTTATTGGCGTGCTCCTCAATTTCATTGTGAACAGCATTGGCCTATTAAAAACGTCAAGAAATCCTCAAAAGACCAAAAAGCGTTTCAAGTTACCGTAATGAAGATTGATAGGAAATCCGTTTCAGGTAAAATTATAAGCACACAGAGCTGGTGCTGTCTGATGCAATGTGTATTTGAACATGTGGCAATGTGCATGTCAGACTACAGATGTTTTTTACGTAACCTTTATAGATACATCTGTCTCAATATCAAAGGAGGCCGGTTAACCTTATATGGGGAAAATAACATCTAAGATGACTCCACAGTAGTGTATGAAAACTGAAAAATATAATAACCGACTGGAGAACAGTTCTAAAGAGGAATGATACATCTTTTGATTTTCTAGTAAACTTACCCGAATGCATTCAGCTGACAGCATCCTTCAAGTCATGGTAACAAATCGAAACTTCCTTTTCTAATGCTTGGGATATCACACTGTTTCATCAGAAGAAAAGCTTTTATAAATTAGTATTTACATGAGCCAAACGACCTTCTCCAATTCTACTTAGGATTATAATCACCCCACCTTGCCCTTCACCAGACATAAATAGAGATGTCACATAAAAAGGATCTGCGACTAATGTCTTTCTACAGCAGGAATAAGATATGCTTTTGGTTAAATGCCAGAGTATACCTTAGCAAAAGCCTGTGCTTCTGAGTGGTGCACCTTGCTCTTTAATTAGGAAATGCGGATTGAACGAAAATGTAAAGAGTAAAAGAAAGGTATATAGACAGTTTTTTCCACAGTCGTGCAAAAAGCGATTCACTGTGAGGTTTCAGCAGTCGCCACACCTGTACATGTACAGGTGTTGGGGAAAACCAGTCGAGGCCAATGGATCTTGATAGATTATTGGATCAAAAATAGGGTTTACATGCAAAGAGAATTTTAGAAATAGGTGTAAATACAGTTACTAAATAAGCTTCGGCAAACATTTACCAAAGTCAATATTTACCATCTTATGTTGTTACAGTTGCTTTCAAGTTTAGTTCCTGAGGGTAGTTGCCTCAGTCAAAATAAATAGGAGAAATGTTATCAAAAGTCCATAGGTAAAGTTTGCCAAATCAAAGTAAATGTAATTACAATTTCCCAATATAGGAAACATTGCTGAAGCCAGTCAGTCTGATCATAATGTCCCACCCTTTTAGATGATATAGCTCCACACTTGAAGTATATTTCAGTCATGAATTCGGGCATGCACAATTGCAGATCAGTATACGATATTGAAATTGGAAGCTGCTAGTGAGAGATGTACGCAGCATGCGTCCATATGTAATGCGACAGAGAACACGATAATCTATCATTATAAACTGATTATCCGAAGAGTAATCATACTGGGTTCACTGTGTAATTAAAGATGAGGGCCTGGCATGGTGAGCTTACTCTATTGCATATTGTAATGTCATCAATAGAGTTATCTAATTCTGCACCTCTTTACATCAGCATAAACAGCATTTACGTAAAAGGAAATAATCTAACAACTTCACTGTATATGACTCGTGTTACCTCATACTAGAAGAGTCACTTTACTATAATGAGAAGCAAGGATAGGTAATATGAAAATATGAATTCCCCCACCCCCTGAATGTAGAGCAGAAGGAATGCCAGCCCATTAAGTAGCCAGCCTATAGGTCAATCCCCATGTGGCATTAGAAATGGCCCTGGAGAAATCAAACTGGTGAGGTTCAAGCAAATTAACTTGATACTTGATTACTTAGAAAGGCATGGAATATCCTCTAAAAAGTTAGAATTATATAAATTCAAAGATACTTAAGTAGACTTTTCCATACAAAACTTCAATATACTTATTAACCTATTGCCTCATCTGATTCTGTTCGTGCATCAACAAGAAAATAATTCAGTCTGATGGTTTATGTATCAGTTTTAAATACTACAGGAGTTCGGGTTCGTCTTGCAAATATTTTAATGCCGAACGCCTACCTTGTCTCTAGTCCAACAAACAAGTAACCTCTCTATTTGACAGGTGTGGATGTGAGATTCAGTCAGGTCCTTATTTTAAAATGATTCGTCATATTACTTGTCGCGTCGGTCAATTGCTCGATTATTACAGGTTCTAGTCCTATTGATAATAGGATCTTAAAGTAGACGCGAAGACACTATTTTAAGCACCCCAATGAGCTCCTTTTATATAATCATCACTGTGTACGACAGGAATATAATTAAATTGGAGATTATAACTAAAATTAAGGGAAATCAATTGGGCTAGTCAGGTCAGGTTCGCCAGTGGCCCACCCCATACAAGCCAATGTAAACAATGGCCTATGACGTCAGAGGAGCCATTAGGGCTAACTGGTGCGTGGCTATCAATCATGTTTCAAAATTCACAATATGAAAAATACTGTTTGAAAAATTAGGCAAAATTCTAATTATTTAAAACATATATATAACTGTTCGTGGTGAGAGTAGTAAGTGCCTCAGTCTTATATTGATTAAGAAACAAGCACCTAAATTTGGTCCATAGGTTATAGTGGTTGGGCTATGCCTCAGGTGACGTCACCAGACCTGCCCATGCTTGCCTCCCCGAAATTCGCACTTAAAGTGTGAGACTGGCTTCGCACTTACTAAATAACACCCCTGCTCATTGTTTTGAGTGCAGAGGCGGTGTATCACTCTGCCTTGCTTAATATCACAGATGATAGAATCATACAAGAGGCTGTCTGAATTTTGAAATATTTCTTTTCGGGTGAACTTTAAGTCCAAAAATAATATCTGAAAACCATATAATTACAAGTGCAACTGTATAATCTCGTTTAAAAATGAATCGTTATTAAAATAACGAGATTCTTCGCCTGTTAATGAAAAAAAACTACTAAAATTTGAATTAGATAATTGTAAGTTAATCATATATTTGTATAAAGAAGAGGTTGTTATTGGCAAAAAGGAACTCGTAAGGAAAAAAAGGATATCCTATGTAGATACTGTATTAAAGTGAGAACAAATTTCTTGAGTTTTTAAAGATTTGAACATGTTCTTGTACACTTGTCACATCCTAAAAACATAGTCACCATGCTGAATAACATGTCTTTTGACCTTGTCTAAAACTTGGGGAAAGAAAAAGAAATTTTGTAAAGATTGAAAATTGCAGGCATTTTTGGACACTTTGCACATCATAAAAACATGGCTGCCATGCTGAAAATCATGTCTGATGACCTTGTCTAAAACTTGGAAGTAAAAAGAAATTTCATGAAAATCAAAAATTTTGAAGTCATTTTTACACAATTGGTGCATCATAAAAAGATGGCTGCCATGCTGAAAATCATGTCTGATGACCTTGTCTAAAACTTGGAAGTAAAAAGAAATTTCATGAAAATAAAAAATGTTGAAGTCATTTTTACGCACTTGGCGCATCATAAAAACATGGCCACCATGCTGACAAACATGTCTGGTGACCTTGTCTAAAACTTGGAAGTAAAAACAAATTTCATGAAAATAAAAAATTTTGAAGTCATTTTTATGCACTTGGCGCATCATAAAAACATGGCTGCCATGCTGAAAAACATGTCCGATGACCTTGTCTAAAACTTGTCTTTAACTCGGAAGTAGAAAGAAATTTCATGAAGATAAAAAAATTTGAAGTGGTTTTTTTATGCACTTGGCGCATCATAAAAACATCGTTGCCATGCTGAAAAACATGTCCGATGACCTTGTCTAAAACTTGTCTTTAACTCGGAAGTAGAAAGAAATTTCATGAAAATCAAAAAATTTGAAATTGTTTTTGTGCACTTGGCGCATCATAAAAACATGGTCGCCGTGCTGAAAAACATGTCCGATGACCTTGTCTAAAACTTGTCTTTAACTCGGAAGTAGAAAGAAATTTCATGAAAATCAAAAAACATTGAAGTTGTTTTTGAGCACTTGCTGCATCATAAAAACATGGCTGCCATGCTGAAAAACATGTCTGATGACCTTGTCTAAAACTTGTCTTTAACTTGGAAGTAAAAAGAAAAGTCCTGAAAATAAAAATTTTAAAGTTGCTTTTGCGCACTTGGCATATCATAAAAACATGGCCGACATGCTGACAAACATGTCTGATGACCTTGGCTAAAACTTGGAAGTGAAAAGAAATTTCTTGGAAATTAAAACTTTTGAAGTCATTTTGGGGCACTTTGCATATCATAAAAACATGGCTGCCATGCTGACAAACATGTCTGATGAACTTCTGTAAATGTTGGAATTGAGCAATTTTTTTATACAAATTTGAAATTGTGAACTTGTTTTTACTCATTTGGCACACCATAACAACAGAATGTAAGGGATTTGACACTTCTGTTCCAGTCTGTTCTGGTCTGCTGCACGGCTAATAACATGAGAGGCAATTGACTTTCACCTGGGTTCTACCCTCTCCCACTAAAGCTGGTCAAAACTCAAAGTTGTTTACTTGACACTTCGGTTCCAGTCTGTTCCGGTCTGCCGCACAGCTAATAACATGAGAGGCAATTGACTTTCACCTGGGCTCCACTCTCCCACTAGAGTTGCCCAAAACTCAAAGTTGTTTATTATTGTTTTAACTATCCAGAAACTTGTAAATTTTAATCAAATAACATGAATACAAGCAAAATACATATAAACTTATAAGAGAACTATGTAAAATACATTTAAGGTATTTTTTTGAAGAATTATAACAACACAAAATCCATTCTAATGTAAAAATTGTCAAAGGCCATAGGACACATCTACAAGTAACTAAATGTAACTAAAATCTCCTCTCACAAGAAAACCCATGCATCCACTCTCCAAGCATAGGACAGGAACCAGGGGATTAAATGTGTGATAATAGGGTTAACTGGCTCTTTCACTTGTTCAAAGAAAAAGCCATCCTATACTTCGCCCATCAAACTTTATACCATTGGTGAAACTTAATACAACGCGAAGAATAAAAAGGCCTCATTAACTTAGAATTCTGTTTAGAATATAGTTTTGACAAAAACAGAGGCCTTCCATTCAGTACGTATGCACATTTTCAAACATCTCAGACCCCCCACCCCCCATTGACAACAATTTAGATTCGCATTGAATTTGTACAAAAAGTATGTACAATTTTAAAAAAAATTTATTTAATGGAAGGTCCCGCATGTTTATCTTTATGTGTTATGTTTCCAGTCGTTTGGCCGCATACCCGACCTACCATCAGGCACCCTGCCTTGGGTACGGACCCACGGCCTAGTTTGGGCCCAATCAATGGACAAAGGAACAACGCTACCCAGTCCATGACCTTTTTGGCTGAGGTCCCTAATCACCCTTCTCCCCTAATGACATAAACTGCCCCGTCAACACAAGCCTGACCTTTAGTTAGGTCCCACCACGAGCTACACACATCATCGTCAAATAGATGCTCACTCATATTGTAGGAACGGCTCGAGATGGCTCTGGTTGTTTTGTTTTTTTCTGTTATATTAGCCGTGGCACAGGAGCATTATGTGTTATCATGTGCAGACCCGGTATTATCCATGCCTCGGGTGAAGTTATTCGTTTTTGGTTCCAGCCGAACTCAACACAACCCGGGTGTACAATATGTTGTTGAATGGCGCTTCATTGAAAATTGTAATCATTTTGGAGAAAAATATAGCCTCATGAATGTTGGCATTGAGAAATTGAGAGGAATATGTATGCTCAAATGACTAAGTTGGGCTCTTTAGTATGCCACATTTTCCCTATGTTTAAGCATTTGATTATCTCAGAAAATGGTGGCTTTCGAGAGGTAGATATTTCAATCAGAAGTCACTAAATGAAATCACAAAATATTCTCAAAAGCTACGGTTCTGAAATTCGATATGGCTGAAACGGTTTATTAGGAAGAACACTGATGTGTATTGCTGAATAAGATTTATAAAAAAAAAGTTTAGGTGTTTTTATGAGGTTTATGTAAGTTTACTTTCCGGAGGAAAGTATTTTTCCTAGCTGCACTCATTTCAAGAGGGACCTCTTACGGAGACATTGCACATTGCTTTTCCCCAGGCAGTGCCCAAACCTTCCCCTGACAGTGCTGGGGAACACCTTTACGCCTACTTTACCACTTCCCAGACATAAACAGGTAATAAGTACAATGTAAAGCCCCGCACATTGCCTCTTGGCACCAGTACAGGCCCTGCTCCAGTGACCAACTCAACTCAACTCGACTGCCATAGCTCCAAGAGATGCCAGAGCCACAACTGTCTGGTCTTAGCACAAAACCATGCCACAGAATACCACTCGACTGTCGTGCATATATGGAAAAATATAAAATATATCAAGATACTGAACACACCCTGAAGAACCAACGATTGAGTCGTACATCGTCAACAATTCAATATGTACGACCCGACGGGTCAGTCGTATCTAATGGGCAGGACGTAATCCAAGCTCCATTGTAAGACCTGATTCCAAGTCAAATCGACTAAACTGTCGAACAGTGGAGCCGGCGAGCCTGCCGCCTCTCTGATACCAGCAGTTTACATCTTGGCACCGTCACCCATGGGCCAATACGTAATGTAGAGACAAGTAAAATCTTTGTATGACAAAGTATGTGCAATCCCAAAGAGCTTTCATTTCCTTAACCGCACTGTCTAAAAACATGACCATGAGAATAATTTTGGTCCAGCTTGGTGAATAATGTATGTATAAGTAGCATATTTCTAAAAGGGAATTCATAATTCTCATAGAACGTGTATGTCTTTAAATATATTTTCTTAAGGACTACATCTTTTCAGTGTGATTTGCCACTCAACTGCAATTACAATTTTGTTGTATTTACTATTTCCGGAAAACAACCATGGTCATTCAGTCGGCGGGTTTACGATTGCATTTGGAGGATGCTACCTTCTTATCATGAATTCAATGAAATATCATATTATTACCGTAAAATATCTTATACTCGAGTTATGCGGTGTGGAGGATACTGACAGCTGTGGAAAAGATAATGTACTTTGATTTAGTCTAAGGGGTAATTCCTAGTCAGGAGATAAATGAGCCTACATCATGTGATTTGTGTCATCTCGTATATGAAAGAGCACCCTATACCCCCCCCCCCTCCCCCATCCCCCTAATCGGACGCAGGACTCCACTACGCGACAGACAAAACTGCCTAAGATCGTGAGGTTTTAGGGCTAAAGATCGCGCATGTGTCCATTTCAGGTAGGAAAGCTGCACTCAATAATAATGAACGTGTTGGTAAATTTTGATAGGAATTCTCCCGGTCTTTTTCTCCCAATTTTTGTGGAGCATTTTGGGTATATTCCACCTGAAGATGTAAGGGAGCACTCCAAAAATCGGGAATGACTGCCGATGTTTGTATTTTTTTACATCGGCAGAATTTCCTCAGACATTGTGCCAAACATCGTATAGTGGAATGCGGCCTTTAGGTTGTGGTACGCAATAATCCGTCACCATCCAGGGCTAACGGGCCGTCAGATGAGGAGGTCTACCAGTCGGCCCCGACGGTGGTGGCCTCTCCTCCTGGATCCTATTGGATCATAATCAACGAGACCCCGGTCAAATGTCATCCAGGCTACCTTGATAGGTGTGTGGGGGGGGGTGGGGGGTGGGGGGTGGGGTCGGGGGGGGGGGGGCTCCTGGGCTGGATCACAGGTACCTTGGTTCCTGGCCTAACTAGATTAAAATTATCCTCTCATCTGTGGACATACGAGATCTTCAATATACCAATATGGTATCTGCAATAAGCGAGATTGGTGTCTTGTGATATCGGGTGGTGTGGAATGACTCTAATCTCCATGCCTTTCTGATATTAAAGCCCAACACCGACCATTGCGATTTTTACCTGGTTGGCTGACTGATCAGTGCTAAAATCAACCGATTTTGCCAAAGGTCATTTGCATTGTTCTTCACCGATTCAGATTGAACTATTGCTGATTCAGTGCAACGATCTGGAGATTGTCCCCATAGAATCAGTTGATTCGGTTATGTGGATGCTAGGCTTAAGGCTGGCCTGTATATACAGGAAGATTTTTTTCAAAAGAAATTCATTGTAAAAACCCTAAAATGTTGGGGGGGAAATGTTAGAAAGTTCCAACCTCGCCCCCACCCCCCCCCCCCCCCCCCGGCCACAGCCTGTATACGGGCCTGAGGTCAAGGTTATATTCCAACATTAGGAATTAATAGTGAATTCATGACTTTCCCGGGATACATCAGACGGTCTACCACGTAAAATTCGTCCCTTGGGAGTTTTGGGTCGTCGTTGACCGTCTTGTCACAGACGTTCTGTACATTTACATACCGTATCCCCTGCCGGGTTCGCCGGCCGACTGAATGCCAATACACACTATGTGATTAGGAACTATGTGATAAGAAACATTGGTGTCCGATTGCAAAGAGTGCAAAGGCAATAGATGTTCTCAAGGCAAGTCCCCAACACAAAAAGATTTATGAAGAAAAATGCATCAACCTGTCTATCTGACCTTTCCAGTTGAATCTTACATGCTAAGGGCAAACATTGCCGATCGAGAATTTTGATATAGGCCTACCAAAATGACACTGTAGCATACAGGGCTAGCCTTTATAAGAAAATTAAGCAATTGATAAAATTATATAACCTTTGCTCTAATAATGCAACCTTTGCCTTTGCAATGCATTTTTTACTGCAGGAACTTTCGTTGATGGTTGCCGAGGTGCACTGATACAACTTTGTTCAATTCATTTGCATACAGTCAGTGTAAAAAGGTAGTTCCTACGATGGCATATATTGGGTAGATGTAAGTGTGTGTTAAACATATTCATGCCAACATCATGCATCACGCTAGGGTCACTGAAGAAATAATATAAGCCCATTCCACATAAGGGAGGTTTAACTACATTAGCAGTCTGTATACTATCAACGACATGATTATATTATAGGTAACATAAGGAACTACGTCTGGCCTTGTCACGTCCCTTTGGGTCCTTTGCATGTGTTCTGACTCCTGATTTGCTTTCTTGTTTCCCTTTCCAACCTGTTCCTGCGATTTGGTGCTCATATAAAGTTTTGGCGGGCTTGAGATCGCCATGTTGTATTTTGTTGGGGGCCTTGGCTGAGGACTCGCCTTTGAGGTATCTTTATGTTGCCTTGGCTGAATTGCTATTTGGGCTTGGGAACGTTTAGTTTTTTAACAAGTAACTATGTCCAGGTGCATGTTTTCAGAGTCCTTTTTTTCGGGAGTGGGGCATCGTAGTTGCCTCCATGCGTTGGTCGTATGGGAGCTGCCCTCGAAGAGATTGTGCTAGCTTATCAAACAATTATACTTTTGTGTTTGGGGTATCGAGTATCAGATCTTATTTGCAGGTCTTGCTGGAATACCTGCCCGAGCCCACTTTCTGGGGCCCACTCGGGTGAGCTATTGGTTGAGTTACCAGGACCCACAGGCTGACTTCTGGGCTCCCATCCTTGGGTGCTGATGTTACTGACATGCATGATTTTTTCCCAAGTTTAAACGAACAACAAGTAACAGTTAATGGTTGAGTGCCAAAGATGACACTGATTTACTCTTGTGAAACAAATCGACTGTAATAGACATCCATGGGGCACATAACCAATTGATTGGTCCATTCTGATTATGCGGTGAGAACACCAAAGTAGCAGGGTTATCAATATAATTCATGTAGGCCTATTTTAAGGTGATTGACAATTCGAGGCTCGTGAGTCCAAAAAGTTACACATCAAATTAAATGTCATGTCATGTCTACTTTCGTTTCATGTTAGTCATGTCATTGATTCATGTGTCATATTTCATGTATTCGACTTAGTGTAAAGGTATGACAGTCACATAAGGACCTAAGATGACGGGCTTTATAAGGTCCTTTGAGAGAAAAGGCTCAAGTCCGATCTGAATGCGGCATTTCATATTTTTCATTCTGATGATAAGTCGGATGGGCTTATTCTCTTGTGCAACAGTTTTTTGGAGTGCATTTCTTGGAAACCACAGGCAGGAAAGCCATTTTTATTGCTTCCTGGTTTGTCTGTGTAATCCTGCTAGGGCTTGCCTCAATGGCAGATTTACAAGAGCACATTAAATGATTAATCACAGCATATTGATAAATGATTAAACGAGTCCCGGGGGAAATATGCAATGACGAAATGTAGGTAACTTAAGGCTCTTCCTATGAGGAAAGCACTGATTAATGCAAATGACATCGTGTCATCGAGTGGACTCCGTTTACCCAGGGAGATTATGTATGATGGATAATGGGGAGACAAGCAGGGAAATCATAGCAAACACCAATGGTTTTCCCACGAAGATCTACTCGGTAATTATGAACACAAGAAATACGTGAAATTTGATTTCCATTCAAACCATGCCAAATTTTGTGAACTGCTTTAATTTGTCCCCGATTATGTGATTTAACAGGCATACCTTTATGACATTTTATTTGACTATGTTTGAATTGTTTAAGCATATTTAACAGCCAGTTGTTGAACATGACGAAAATAACCCTGGTAATGGTTTTAACCAAGCTCAGTTTTGATGAAGCCGGTCATCTGCGACAAGAGGACTGGAAGTGTCACACCTCAGGTGATTGTTTTTTAATCGGACCAATTGAAAAAGTGGTGAGAATCCCATGCGTCAGTTTGGTCAGAAATCTTTAAAGGTAACCAACCATGACATTTCGGCAATATCTAGTCAGGTTATTAATAGCCTATTTGCCTGTTACGGACAGTTGCTCGATAACTGTTTCGAAATAAATTGTCATAAATCTGAATCTAATTAAGTTTAGTCTTAAAACTTGACTCCTAAAGAAGACTGAAATGTTAGACAAAATAATCACCAATTTGTACAAGTAATTGGACTGATTGTAATACATAAACAGTAACATTATATTAAACAAAAGTGGTCACATTATATGAATAATAATGCATAGAAATAAAATTTACAGAGAAGTGCAAGACCATGATTGCTGCTATTGCTGTACGATGTGTAGGATAATGGACGAGTAGTAGTGCATGGGGTGGAATAATGCACGAGCCCGTAGGGCGAGTGCATTATTCCACCCCATGCACTACTACGAGTCCATTATCTGACATAAACCACGAGAGAAAGTATCTTATGCCCATTGGTACCTTATAAACATCTGAATTCACTACTTAATTCATGATCATTGATATAAAAGTTGCCTCTGTATGATCCTAGTGGATGGCCCTAGACCACTAAATACGAAATGGGCATTTTTCTTAAATTCAACAGAGTTACACATGCCCTAGTAATAATGACATAGGCTTTAAAAATAAAGTGAAAAGGGGCATAAGTATTTTTTAAATTCCAATGCAACATAAGAAAAAGGTAAGTGACAATGACATGTGACATTAGCATTTCTTAAATTTGACACACAACATTGACAGCCCCCACCTGTGCTCTGACCGGCGCTCCTCCACTCTGCAGCGAATCACCCTCCCCACTAGAAGTAATAGCCTGTGATCACTCTAGTACCTGAGGTGTCACTGTGGCAGAGTGAAGCTCCTTCCTGTAGGAAAACAGAGGTTGAAAGTTCTTGAAATTCCAAGCTTTTTTCAACTTGAATATCCTTGAATATTACACTTAATTCAACCTTTCAAATCAGCTTGGATTCTCTAGAATTAACTTGCTGGTATTGGCCGCTTGAATATTCAAGAATATTCTTGAAAATCCAAAGTGAAGCTGCTATACCTAGGATTTCCTTGAAACTTCTTGAACTTCAAGATCCTTGGCTTTTCTTGAAGCTTCTTGAACTTTCTAGGCAACTTCTAGTATTGGCCATGGAGCTTGAATATTGAAGAACGAATTCATGAAAATGAATTTTGTAAATCAGATACCTTAGATATATTCCCATTAATAAGTTATTGGTTTCTACTGCTTGAATATTAAAGCGTATTGGGGATATATGAGAAGGAACAGCCTGAGTTCCTTAGATGTAGCGTCCATATCTGTGGACAGTGGCTTAAAAGCTAGCTGCTAATTAAGTGAAGGGATATTTACTACGAGCTTATAATGTTATTGACTGTAAATCCTATATGATGGTCATCACTCTTCCCGAATGGCCGTCACTTGACCCAATCAGCTGTAACTTAATTGTCCTTGATGGCTGACAGTCATCTCAAACCATTAGCCAAGGCCCCTAGCTAACTTTTCAGAGTGGGGTTCTTTATTTAAGTAATAGGTCTACGGCTCAAATATTCTTGTGGATGGGTAGGGACATCCTTCACAGAAATATTAAAATATTGAAGGTGGTTTGTGCACGGGGGTTTCATCTAAACCTTCAGAATCCCCAGTAGCTACCGGTTTGATTAGCCCTCCCAAACCAGCCCTGCTAACACCCATATCACCACCCTTAGCATACCTAAATAAACAAATCAATATATAACGTACCTTCAATTTTCAGACTTCCATGATCTATGTGGGTCCATGTAGTCTATATACTATGTCAACTCTTGTCTGGAATAGGTATTGCCAACTGCATTCTGTATATTAGGCCTAATTCTTCGATATGCTCCTCCTCTACTTGCCCAATTTTCAAGATGTCTGCCACTTTTCCTCCAAAATTCAAATCTCAGGGTCATGTGACAAACCAATGAGATCTCAAAAACTCTTGGAAAGGCTTGAATAAACTTGAAGAGTCATGGCCAAATATAGAGTTCAAGAAAATTCAACATCATCTATTGTAATGTCCAAGCTAATTCAAGTTCCTTGAATTCACAGAAATCAAAAGTCCAAGGTATTTCAAGAACCTGGTATTTTTGTTCAGTAGGAAAAGCTTGGATCATCTTGAAATCAAAGCTCTTATTAAAGTCCAAGAAGATTCAAGCTAAACCAAGACTTAAGAGGTTGAATTTATTTGGATATTCAAGAAATTTCAAGAATTTACCAGCTAGCTTGGATATGTTTTCCTCTGGGTTCCCAGCAGAGGGGGAGGGGAGGGGTGGAGGGGGAGAGGAGAGGGGTGGAAGGGGTGTTGATTGCCTACTGAGTGTACAGACATAGACTGTAATTACATCCCACTCCACTAGTCACCCAAACTCAATGAAAGGGTAAATCTGGGTCAGAACAGACTAAATGAACCAACAATGGATAAAAGGTCAAACTGACCAGACTTCTAACAGCTGCCCTGGTAGGGTAGTGGTTAGGCTGTGGCACTCTGAATCCAAAGGTCTATGGTTCTATCCTAGGCTGTGCACATCAATGGTCAAACTTTTCATCAATTCAAAATTGGGTGTTCTTGGCAGTATATTTGAAGAACAAATCAGCAACTGTGCATTATTTCAGAGAACCAGTGCATTATCAGAGTAGCAGTGCATTATCACCTGAGAATGCACTGCTAGAACAAAGGAAATCTGAGTGAGAGTGGTTTATATGGAAATAATGTTGAGAATTCCTATGTTACAACAGATATCGGATTTTAAGGCAAATCCTTTAATAGCTGACTCCGCTCATTTCCTAATCATGTCAATCAGGATCATGTACCTGTTTCGAATTCACAATAGGTTAATTCTGACCCATTCCTGAACGTATCAATTGTGGCCACCTGAAGGCTTAGTATCAAATGTATGAATAGGCGATATATAACTTAAAAGAGAAATTTCATACGTTAGTGAATAATAGTTAATACCCTACATCAGCTGCGGAGCACCAGAGGACAACAATGCCTGAATTCGTATGTTCATGCCAATTTGTGCTGTCACTCAAAATTGTCTCACTGTACTTGATAAGAAATAAATCAAGTAAAGACTATAAGTGTACTCAGCATATATATGCATTTGCTATTGTCCCATATTGCACACCTAATGCCTGTTAGTGATGACGCCAACCATGGCGCCAATAATCGGCCAGAAGGATGTGTCTGACTTTGGAACCCGATTTGGAAAAAAAAAACATGAACACCTACTTTTTTGTGTTAAATATAAGTCACAGATATATAGCACTTAGATTGGCTATTAATATCTACATTTATTGTTCTATTATTATAGGATCGTTTGGAGTTGTAGTAAGCATTACGATTACAAATTAGTGGTCGTAGAATTCTGTCACTTCTCACTTGCCTAAAATCAAATTATGACTATGACAAGCAGACCTTGCAATGGTTTTATTATTAAGTTCTACTGAAGGGGGTCCACTTCAGAGTTTGGGACGAAAAGATCGTAAATGTATATTGTTAGATATGACCCACAATACGACATATCACTATACCATATGTCACTTTGGAACGCACCCATGGTGGAAACTCATAATGTATCAAAAAGGTACTTTAATAACAAAATGGCAAAGAGTACTTGGAAAACTATTTGTCGTAAGAGTCGGTATGACATCCGATGTCTAGTTTGTCACGACGTGGAATCTGAAATATCCAATAAGGCAGATGGACCCATTCGATATGGACCCGGCTTTTCTCCCATGTTCTATTCAGCTGCCGGCATACAGGCAGGCGGTGTGAAGCCCATTAAACCCCCTAAACCAGGCCTGGCGACCATTAGCATCTGGCAGGCCACTGGCCAGGGTCTGTCAAATATGACACGAGAGTATTTTATGACAGGACGCGAGTCAGACATTCCCACTGAAACCTCCGCCTTTTGACAAAAATCTACCGAAAAGGTCTGATATCCAATGCAGCCATATAAGTAGTTGGCTGGGTAGGCTTATATATAGTTTTTTCTACTATCTACCATAATGTTGTGAACCAAGAGGATCTTTGAATAGGAGCTTTTAACGCAGGAATAGCACGACCAAGATCAATCAAAGTTCAGTTCATTAATGGAAATTTCAAAGCGAACATTTTTAAAAACATAGAAAAATTGGGGAAAATCGATGCATGGCGTGGTGTGAGATTATCAGATTGTCTTTCTCCAACAGAATTGCGCCAACAGGCAGACCTGAGGAGCATATATGCATATGCACGAGCCAAAGGACTTAATGTGAAAACAAGGGGTAAATTACTCATTATTGATGATATCAGGTACACCCATCAAGATATTGACAAGCTCCCCCATGAACTTAAAATGGAAGACATCAAGACAGTAGAAGTAGAGGATGGGGTAGCCTTTCAATCGAGTTATTCATATTTGAGCAATATGTACATGTGCCCGATCAAAGATGAAGGGATCATCTATAAATCTGCCGAGCACTTCTACTCTGCAGAATTTGTACGGTACCACGACCGTCTGGATCTACTCAGTGACATTCTTGAAGCAGAAAATGGTTATGTTGCAAAATCACTGATCAAGGGTATAAAAATCAAACCTGGGTGGCACGAGGTGAAAACTAGGGTAATGAAAAAAATAATAACCTTAAAATTTGACCAAAATGACAACATCAGAGAAAAACTAATGCAAACCAACGGACAGCTCTATGAAGCTACTAGGGATAAAGAATTCGCCTGTGGCATGTCTCTCTCACAGGCTAAGTACATAAAAAAAGACACCATCCCAGGAAAAAACATTCTGGGTTCTCTACTCTGTGAGTATAGAGATTCACGACGTGGTTAAACTGGCACTTATATGATCTTTGCCTGTATTACGGCGTTGAGTGGGACCTGCTAAGTGTGTTTTTGGGAGTATTGAGGCGTTAAATTGCACACTTAGAATACGTACCTATATATAAATGAACTAACACAACGAGAACGGACTGATAAGTGTTTCTATTTGTAGGTACTGAGATGAGGAGCTAAATTCGATAGAGTGCCTATTTACTATTGCTCTTATACTATAACACTGACCTAGTGAGAAGAATGCCCGTTTATGTTAAATGTACATGAACCTAGGCTCCTTGCACTACTGCATCATTATACTATGTATAGCATACATTTATAATGAATTAACTGATACTGTCTAATTCTACTGGTAAAACTTATAAATGGAGCAAAAATTTGCCGTTTAATGCTGTTACTATAGTGATATAATGCTCTTGACGATTTCTGGAGGCGAGTTATGCCGATTCCAGGCTATTTTTCTCAAATGGTATAGAATTATTAAAAGCTGGATGTATATAATACGATATGCTGTGACCATGTTTTTTATTCATGAATGTATAACTTAGAGAATGAACTACATGGAAGGGGTATCCATATTGGCCATATTAACATAAGGAGTCTTCCAAATAAATGGGAATTATTTAAATCACATTTTGAATCGAATTGCTTAGATATTTTAGGTCTATCTGAAACTTGGCTTACTGATAAATTTCCAAGCAGACTCTTCGAATTATCAGATGAATACGAAATAATCCGGAATGATAGAAGTTGGATGGACCCAGGATCTGATAACATAAAAAAAGGTGGAGGAGTCGCATTATATGTTAAAAAAAATCTAAATTACTCAATTTCTGAAGTGAATATCTATAATAGGAGCAATATAAACATAGAATGCCAATGGATTAGTATCTCACATTCTAACTCAAAGGATATAATTATAGGTAATATATATAGACCCCCCCAAGGTGACTTGACAGAATTTTGTGATTCTTTAGATGAATTTTTTACTATTTTCCAATTAAACAAAAAAGAATTGATTTTAATGGGAGATTTTAATATAGACTTATTGGACAAAAAGGACCCTAACACATTGAAATTGAAAGACCTGATTAAGCCTTACGGGCTGAGACAATTAATTGATAAACCAACACGTTACTCCATTACCAAAAATAGTTGTATTGATTTATTCATCACAAATTCTGACCGTATCAAGATGTCTATGGTTTGTAACATTAATTTAAGTGACCATGAATTGATAGTACTTACTCGTAAAAAAATACAAAAAAAGAGACAAAAATGTAATTTTACAGGTCGAAGTTACAGAAATTATAACAAAGATCTATATCAAAGGAATATATCCCAAGCTGATTGGACATTGTTTGATTTAGCAAATACTGTTGAGGATAAATGGAATGAATTACTTATGATTCTACGTACGAATATAGATGTAATGTGTCCACTTAAGGATTTTAGGATTAAAAAAATCAAAGAACCATGGTTATCTCCCCAATTAATAGAATTAATAAAGGATAAAGATGAAGCACTTAAAATTGCAAAAAAAAGAAACGATCCAGATTTATGGAAAGTGGCCAGAACTTTAAGAAATAGATGTATAAATAGATTGAAACAAGCTCGTAGTACTTTTATAAAAGAAAATTTAGACCATAATATGAATGATTCTAAAAAATTCTGGCAAAACATTCAAAAAATAATACCTTCTTCCAAAAAGAATAGTGATAATGATTTCAGACTTTTTAATAAAGATGAAGGTTCTTATGTGGACACAGATCGTACAGCATCTTTTATCAATGACTTCTTTGTGAATATTGGCCCTATTTTGGCAGAAAAGCATACAGATGAATGGGAATACTATGGTACGGCCATCGATACTGTTTTAGACATCTTTTTAACAAATGAAGATGAAATTCTTAGTATTTGTAAGGAACTTAATATTAATAAGGCATCTTGTATTGAACATTTATCAACAGAAATACTTCGTGATGCTTTTATGGTTATCCCTGATAAAGTATCTGAATTGTTTAACTTATCTTTTCAAACAGGGAAAATACCGGACTCATGGAAAATTGCAAAAATAACTCCTCTAAAAAAAGGTGGAGATCCAGGTGATGTCAATAATCTTCGACCAATTTCACTACTACCTATCATATCGAAAATGATTGAGAAAATAGTCCATCGAATAACCTATTACTACTGTAATGATAATGGTATATTGAGTAAAAATCAGGGTGGTTTCAGGCCGGGGCATTCGACTTGTAGCACAACTGCGTGGTTTACTAATGAAATTTATAATGCTTTCAATAATAATGAATACTTAATTGCAACATATATTGATGCAATGAAGGCTTTTGATTCTGTTAGCCATGACATCCTTCTAAAAAAATTATCTAAAATAGGAATCAAAGGAAAAGCCTACAATTGGTTCGAAGATTATTTAACAAATAGATACCAATGTGTGAGAGCCAACGATATTGTATCTGATATGAAATTAATTAGATATGGGGTGCCTCAGGGCAGTGTGTGTGGCCCACTCCTCTTCATTATCTATATTAACGATTTATGTGACAATATTCAAACAGCAAAATTATCTCTGTATGCTGATGACACAGTGTTGTATGTCAGACACAAAAATCTTCAAGATGGCATGCAGATGATGCAAAGTGGACTAAATAATTTAAATTCATGGTGCTCAAAAAATAAGATCTCAATTAACTGTAAGAAAACTAAATATTGCATTTATGGAATGAGAGCTTTGCTTAAAAATAGTCGAAACTCAAATTGTATATTATCCCTGGGCAATAAGAGACTTGAACGTGTCTGCTCATATAAATATTTGGGTTTCATTCTAGATGAGCAAATGAACTTTAATAAACATATTGCAAGTCTTTGTAAAATAATAAATCATAAATTGTATTTATTATCTTATCTTAGGAAATATTTGACCAAACACGCGAGCATCATGATTTTTAAATCGATGATTTTATCTTTGATGGAATATGGAGACGTGATATACACAGGTACATCAGCCAAAAATTTAAACAAAATTTATACTTTTTTCTATAGAGGTCTGCGAATATGTATGGGTGATGGTGTTTACCACAACAAAATTGATCTCTGCAATGAATGTAATCTGTTACCGATTGTTGAAAGAAGTGAAATACACTTATTATTATTTATGCATAAACTGAAAAATAATACCTTATTATTGAAAGAGAAGAAGTGTAATACTAGATTACATGATGCGCCTGTCTTTAAATATTACAAACCAAATAATGAAAGAGCAAAACAGAATGTCTTTTATCGTGGTGCAAAAAAATGGAATGAACAGTTGGCAACACAACGTAACCTAGATTATATGGATTTTAAACAATCAATTATAAATACTAAGAAAAATCAACTATGAATTTTAAGCCCGGTGGCGACAAATAGAAAACGTTTGTATGTATATTTTAATTTGTTATACCCCTATCCATGTTTTTATGTTTCCAATTTTAATGTATTGATTACCTGTATTTTAATGAGCACTTTGTATTATTATTTTCCAGCTATCTATTTTTATAGACACTTATTGTCTTGAGTGTTTTACGATGAAAATTATGTATACCTTTATTGTATAAATATGATATGCTTGGGCCTAACGGTAAAGCATACTCTAGTATGCTACTCAGGCATTGAATGTAAACAAGTGCTTTTGCACTTATTTTATGTCTGATTAAATAGAAGAATTTAAAAAAAAAAAAGAGACATACTTCCAATCTAGTAGGTAGGCTATTCTAAGTTACATTAAGAATTCTGGTTAAAAACATGACAGGTAAAAACAAATACAATGGGAAAGGCTCTTAATGATAAAACTTCTTACCCTCTTGATGTAGTGTTATCTTTGTTCCACAACTTCCGATGACATATAAACTCCTACATATCTTTCAAAAATACTTACGGTATGTGCCAAAAAGACACCCCTCCTCTTAAAATATCAACTGAGTGGGTGACCATAGGCTATTCGCTTTCAAGGAACCAGTCCTACCCCAAACCACTTAAAGACGTTGCTCCGCTCATCAGGAGAGGTACTAATTTTTGTACTGTACACCTGGCTACCTGGATTATAATGCGTGAAAAAGAAATTCAAATACCAAAATAATGTTGTTATAATAATAGATTGACAGGACCCGCAAAATCGCGAACATGCCAATGCAAAATCCAGACAACAGCGAGATAACCTTATGAACATTGTGTTAATTAGTTTTGCCAATATACAAACAAATATCTGCAGCTACTCTTTGGAAAGAAACTGGGTAACTTCGAGCCGTGATAACAATGGAATAAAATAACTGCTGCAGCTTTTAAATTTCTGCACTGGATCTCCCATTTTCACCAGCTACCGAATTACCAAAGAATCCAATTTTGATATTACCAATGGTCGTTTGTATATCGTTTGAATAATTATTGTTGACAATCCATGTGAACAGCAAAATGTAACATTTTGTTGATATCAAATGGATGCGGCATAAAATATTGAACATTGTAGCCTTAGGTTCCATGCACTTTTCACACAAACACCTGTTGTGTACATCAAATATAAACATTCAATCACAGAATTGTCATCACTCTCAATGTTGAAGGTGTCAAAACGTGGAGAGATAGTCCTACACTATTATTCATTAACCTGCCTGATCAGTTTGAGTCCGGTTGGTTATCCCCATAATGTACGACCAGGCCCAAATTGGTGGGCCTTGTTCACGCCCACCTGGCCAACAGGGAAGCCTTATATCACTCGGCCCACTGTCAATTATAGATAGTGCTGGCAGGATATAACCTATGACGGGCCAGAACCCTGGTGTGACCAACCGTCGCCATGCCACAATGCTTGGTGGGGAGGTGGTGGGCCAAGGTATAATACTTCTCACCGGGACTTCTCATGGGCAGATTCTCAAAGTTTCCTATGTCTCGAAAAAAGGTTAAAAAAATCTGATTTGGCAGGTGCAACCCTGAGCATCAAAATAAATTAGAGTATTTCTAAAATCCATGCCTCTCCATCTCAGCAGGGTACCAACCGAAGTTCCATTTTCAAATTTCCTGTGTTTTCCCTGAGATTTCCCTGTCATTCGGCAATTTTTCCCTGTGTCATATCAAGCAAGTAGATCAAATTTAAAAGCCTCTGCATGCAGAAAAAATCTGGATAACCCAACAACAAAAAGTTGAATCAGGAATTTCAGAACCTGGCCAAATATTGTGTTTTCCCTGTGTTTTAGCAAAATTTGCAAATTCCCTGTGTTTTCCCTGCCAGGGAATTGTTTTTGCCATTTTCCCTGTTTTCCCCGTTTTCCCTGTGTGGTTGGTACCCTGTCTCAGGTACTTCTATTGCTTTCTTCCTTGATGTATCTAGATTTTAAGAAACCTGGCCCACAATAGATACGCTAGTGAAAATCCCAGGGAACAACTATGTTACTATGTACTTATAACAATTTTATCCAGAAAGACAGGAAAAATCGGACAGTATTTATGTCATCCCAGGCACGATTTAAGTAAATTAACAGCAATCCCTTGAATGAACCACGTTTCATGCGTCTGTGATTTCAGATTTGCAAAACATTTAATTTGAGAGGCTTTTTAGATATCTGACCACGGAGATTGGCGTCTGCCTGTTACCCCGTTTAACCCTTGTCCCGGCAGATGAGGTTTTATCTCACTAAATACACCCACCCCACCACTCTGAGGTGATTTATTGTACTTGACGTCTGTGAAAACATGCCGCCCTTCACAATGAGTGCCTATAAAGGGCCCTTAATGCTGTTATTCACTTCTAGTAATTCCATTAAGCGGGGAAAACGTGGATTGTCTGTGTCTGATTCTGTGACAGTCTCTCTTACATTACTGTCAGATTCAATTTGTCATAGGAATGGATATATCTAACAAAAGGTTTAGATCAAACAGGACATGGCACCTGTGTGTTTTATCATCATCAGAGATACATTTGCCTAACACAATTCGGTCACAAACGTGCTAACAAAAATGCCATACCCCATAATAAAGTAAAAAATTCTGGAAAATGTATGAGCGTTAGACCTTTACCATTGTATTTCTAATGGTGGACTGATTACGGCTTTCACTAATTCATCTTACATGTCACACACACACACACACACACTCATACACACACACACACCATATACACATAATTGTGGCCAGCCGAGGGGAAAGGGTACTCCGAGGTTTCTATATTTGCTGTCCTAAACCTAATATTTAAGGAGATATCAGTAGATTTATGAACAATAGTGATAATTTACTCTTAAACCAACTTATTGTGGCCAGCCGAGGGGAAAGGGTACTCCGAGGTTTCTATATTTGCTGTCCTAAACCTAATATTTAAGGAGATATCAGTAGATTTATGAACAATAGTGATAATTTACTCTTAAACCAACTTTTTGTGTAGAATTCATTTCTCATACCTCAAACATTCCATCATGATGGAATCTTCCCTTATTTGGAATGTCAATGGAACTTTTTAAAATGGGTAATTCACTGCATTCATTCTATTTGGTTGCCATGGAAACTAAAATTCACGAGATTTTTATGAAATTGTAATAACTATGAGAAACTATCATTTTCTGGTCTCTACATTGAAAACACAATACATTTATCATTTCTGGTTAAAAAATAATGAATAGAATTGTGTTTTTTAATATTTACTCATAATTATGATGATTTATGATAATTTATGCAATATCTCAATAAATACAAGGAAATTAAGCTTTTCCTCATTTTCCGCTATCCTGACAGTGTTAGGTTTAAGGACTCATAACTTCCTTAATAATGGTTGGATTTGGACATGCTTGATATCATTTGAAAGCTAAGAACATGCTCTACAACATCAATTTAATAGCAAATCCCGCACGGAGTACCCTTTCCCCTCGGCTGTCCACATATGTGACCCAACGTGGGAAAAGGTAACCTTGGGGGGAAAATATCAATTAAAACTCACAATGGACCCTTTCAAATGCTGCAAACCTTATTGAAATAGTCCTAAAAGATGCTGAGATATCCATAGTTAAATCCCTCTACTTTACATGAACTCTAACACCCCTGATTTGAATTACTTGCGTTACTTCCAAAATACAGCTATTTGAATCATATCATATTTAGCCAGAAATCATTTTTTCCTTGATATTGAATTTATTCAAAACACAAATAACTTTTCATATAGATCCTCTTTCAACAAACGGTTTTCACTTTTGAGATGGAAAATACTTTTATGAAAATACTTGAGAAATATATCCTATCAAAGCTGAAGATTCTTTTTTCTGTTGCCATGGTAACAAGGCGACGTTGTTTGATTTGTTAATATTTAAAGAGAAGACATCCCTTTCCAGATTACCCATAATGCAACTGCCATTTAAAATAGAATGTTTTTGAGCTCGAATTGGTAATCTCTGGAAAATTCTGCCCAAGTCAAAAATTTTAATGATGATACATATGATGAGCGTTGTTTTGTCAATAACTCCCTTAATAATAGATTTAGAGCAAATATATACCATATCTGCTTGGTTACCATTTCCCAAGACTGGTCACATATATTCATACCATGTGCTCAAATTATCAACTTTTGGAAAGCCATCAATATGATGAAGGCAATAATTAACCTATCCCAGTTTACACCAACATTAAGGTTTACTATGAAACATTTTCAAAATTGCCTCCACACCTTTTCCCTGCAGACAGTTGTATAATACACAATTAACCAAAGCAATTTGGTTTGAAAGATTGCTTAAATTTGTAAAATGGACATTTATATTTTGGCCTTTTTCCCATAGGAACAATGTTAAAGCTGGTCAGCCCAGCCTATAATGTCCGACCCTATTTTGTTCTGGAATACATCATTTTGATTGGCTGGCAGACCTGCAAATCTGTTAAATCATAATGTTTTAGCAGTACTTGGGGATGTGGAGAAACATCATTCTTGTTTATTTCAGTAACCCCAACTTTTGGAAACAGGAATGGCTTAAACAGTCATTTTGTCCAACCCTTGTCCAACCCCAGGATATACCCTATGTGGGATGGGCTTATTATCCTTGTACAACAACAAAAAGGCACAGTAAATTGAGCTCTGCATTTTGTCGGAAAAATGACAACGCCCGTCTGCAGAAAGGCAAGCTGTACCCTCATAATGTTCTGTATTTGATCATAAGTCATACACCATTACCTACACAATGCAGTAATCCACAGTCCCAAAACATACATCCATAACAGTAAAGCTGGACTCAGTATTTCCCCTATGGCCCTCAGTGGGTGCTGAGACCCTATGTCAATGGCTCTGGCTCAGCCCTGAGCCCGGGGGTAAAGTCTGGGAGTATTGCACCTATACATTAGAGTAACTGTCGACAGATGGACCTTTGCTCCTGCTGCAGGACCCAGCACAGAGTGAGTCATGGTGGTAACCTACCAGTACATAGTTAAGGATAATTCCGAGTTGGACATATAATCTAATAGAGATATATATTTGCAAGGTGAATCTTTAAATTATATTCCTAGCAGGCAAATCCATGAACACTGTTTTTCCTAACCCTTTCACCAATTCTATCCATTCATCAGCAGTAAATTCTAAGTACGCTGCTGTGTTGCATTACGCACAGTCATATTGAAATGCACATTTCCATATATACTGTTTTCTGTGTTACGACACTCGATAAATACATAAATGGAAACATTTTTTTCAAACATAAACTACAAAAAATTAGCAAAAGGCAATGCAGCAATTCATATACTTCATCAAATGTACCCTACTTAAATTCTGTGTAATTATGCCAATGGTAATAATCATCTCATTAATTCCCCTACCTTAAATTAAGCTTTAAATACTATTTATGTAGCGGGTTTCAGCTGTGTAATTATAATGCTTTTATCTAACTAGTTCTGAACAAATAAAGATGGTGCACTTCCATTTTAAAGTAAACGGGTAAACAGGTAGGGATAGGAGGGGGTACAATCAATCAGGGTACATGGCCCCTCCCCATAGGCATGGTGCCACTGACCCCTATCTGCAGACAGCCAAAAAGAAGTCAGGTGACCAATTGTTTGGCAGTAACAGTAATTGACAGGTGCCCAAACCCTGGGCCTATCAGGAGATAATTGTTACAAATTGGGAACAAGGCCCCACAAAAGACCAATTTTATGGCTCTCTGATTTTATACAATGCAGAATTTCTGATGGTAAAGCTTTGGGGGCGCCCTTACCAATAACCACTAGGGATGCACCCATAGCAAAAATGGTTTGTACTCAGTAGACCCTCAATAGATCAATGGACCATGAAACTGAACACAGCTTTAATGTGGCTATCTAAATAGAAAAATATTTTTAAACACATCCTTGAACATCCATGAAAATTACCTAATAATCACAATAAGCAATCCATTCTTATGGTTCGGATGTCTGTAAACAACCATTCCAACAGCCAAAACATCCATGGACACAAAAGCCAAGAAGCCATGAACAGCTTAGTGCCGATAACAACGTGCTAATCCCCCAGAGAGAGCCAAAGCCCGGATCATCCCCTGGATGCAGACATGTATAATACGCGTGAGCACACAAAGCACCACTACACTTAGCTAAATACTGCAAGAATACAACACCAAATTGCTCCATTTGACTGTGAATACGAAGACCTGTCGAAGACGAAGAGTCTTAGCTGAGGGTAAGGGAGTGTACAGTAAGACCGAGTTCGACAACCACAATCTATATGAGCAATGCTATTTCATGTGACGCAGAGATGCCACTCCCAACTGGTGAAAAAGTAGGAAACACTTTTCCTACTTTTTTTTCTAGAAACAACTAGGGGGGAAATAATCTTTAGGAAAAGATATTTGAAATTGAATTTGTATTTGAATAGCTGTAAACCAACCCCAAATATTCTAAAACAGATATCAAAATGTTGTAGGAAGAATCGGTTGTGCAACCCAAAATTACCAAAAAGTAGGAAATCCTACAAAAGTAGAAAAAATGCGGCATATCATGAAATTGATATTTATTTACACGGTTTACAGATACGATGGCTCTCAGTAGTACTGCACATTGTGTCTAAACTTTTAATGTAAAGGTAATGCTTCACATGTTATTAAAAATCCCGTGTACATTCAATGCCCCAAATTAAGGTTTGTCCACAATTGTGGATTTACATCATGAACGTCGACTATATTGACTTCCTGTTTTCATGGAATTTTGGTCAAACCACCATTCATTCAAATATTCAGTGTTCATTCAGTCTTGAATAAATGGTTGAAAGACTGAGTAGTATGTGCATGTTGAGTGATATTAAAGACCGAGGCATGTGTGACTCATGCGTGTAGGCAAACCATTGCCTCTGCCGTTTACCTGAATCTCGAATGCAAGGCAAAGGGCTATGATTCAGATTCAACTAGTTATGCTTGACAGTAGAGAAAAGCATATTTGATCCCAGAAACTATTTCATCTTGGGATTGGGAGGGGAATATAATTCGCCTTGGTAGGTGATCTACGACTATATAGGCCCTATATATTGTCTGAAGGGAGTGGCCGGTTTTACTTTTTCATCTGGAAGATAATATAATATATACTCTAAAGCCAGGTATGTATTCACCCCTTTAAAATCTAGCGGAAATGGAGTCGATTTCAATCCACTTTGCATGTCCAAACATGAAAGGAAGCAGCCTTTCCAAACACATTTTCGTCCATGAATATCCATGAATAGAAAAAAAACTTTTGTTTAGTTCGTGGTGAGTTACAAAATGGGGATAACTGATTGAAAAACTTCATGTATAGCTGAACACCACCGGTTTTTCATGCTATATTCTCCCTAATGTTTAGCAGATGCTATATCGCCACTTGTATTCCTGTGAATCAACCAGCAACCACACCACCACCCCTTTGTCGATATCCTGAAACAGTGTCACTCCCAGTTCCCTGAATACCGCTGTATCAGATAATATACACAGTGACTCGGTCAGTCTGGATCTTAAATTATCTCTGCGGTTGGATTAAGCTTCGTGCTAAGCCATGTAATTTAAGGCCTGGTCACATACACCAACTCGATCGTCGGGAGTCCTTCAGACCCGATTGCCGGGGACTGATTAGTCACAGAGAACACCATGGGGGTGTCACATACAATGACCAACTGGTCTGATATCTTTCCATACAACAATAATGGATATGATAGGTATTAAAACATACATGTTATACCTGTTCTTATAAGAACATGATATATCTTATCATGACTAAATAAGATTATTGATATTTACATACTATACGTACAATTTTGTGTCGTTTAATAATAGAAATAATGATCGCATGATAACATACAATATACCACTTAAAACCTTATTCTATGCAGAATCCAAATCTAAATGTTGTTTTCATGTCATGTGACCGAGCCTCTGTGCCTCTGCTGATCTAGTATCCAGTCACACCCGCTGTCGTCTTCAGTTCCAAGGCAACTATGACACAGAAGAGGATGTTGTCTGACCATGGAGAGTAAAATAGAATCTGATTTTACCCTCCGTCTGACATAAGTTACCGCAGAGTCTGAGGTTAGCTCCAAGTGACCGCTAGTTGGCCGTACTGTGAAGTAATCAAATTATATCTGATGTAACTGAACCCGAGGGGGGAAGACGACTTGGAATTCCAGAGTGCCACTACGATTTACTGTACATGCTGAATAGGTTTGGGCAAAATATGGATACTCTTTATTGACTGCTCTGAATTGGTCTTTTATTACCAATAGGTCCTGTTGTCAATTACCAACAGTGTCATTTTACATGCATGGTTAAGAAAATCGTTGATACTTGCAAAAAAAGGAGAAGGCCACTTCACTTATAATGATGATGATGATGATTAATAGAATCTAAGGTACGCTTAGCAGTATTTCAACTATATCAGGTCCAACTCAGGTTTTTGATAAGTTCAAAGTAGGCCTACTATGATAAAATCTATGGGAGGCAGAATGACGGCAAGGAAAGATGGTCCAACAAAGAGCCTGGATAATTGAACCAGGGCCCACTATACGTAGAAGTTCCATGTGCTATTCATTTGACCTATCCTTCCCCCTCACTCTACACTCATATCATGTGATGGATGTTTAGAGAAAGTGTACATAGTAGAATATGCTGTATTCACAATACACTCTCATCGACATTCTCCAGGATTGACTGTAAGGTGAATCATACAGAATTCGATCTTCATTTTGATCCCCTTTGCATTACAGCTCAGCATGTATGTAGGAACGTCATTTGATATAATGTTCCATGATGTGTAAAAAGCTATTTGAAACACCTTTTCTAGAGGTGATTACATCTGCACCATTGTTTAATGCAAGTTCCTGACATTACAATACAAACCTTTCTCATGTCCACATTGGTGCACTATCGAGTACTATCAGGGTACCTTAAATCTCTATTAGAACTATTTCAGGTTGTAGAATGAAATGTGTACCTATGCGGATCCATGGAAGCCCTTTTTCGCCTTTCTCATGAGTCTTGCAGTGAACCATCCCCTATAGACCCTTTGTGACCATTACTTTTAGTTTAGGTTAGTTGAAATTCATATCCCAATTAGTTTGTTCTGGCCTAAATAGATCTAGCAGCAGAGCACTATCGAAAAAGGAATATATTCTCATTCTAGATTGTACCTAGAATGGAAGGCATTCTGTATATCTCACATCAAAGCGCCATAGCCAAGAGTTATATCAGTATAGTCTAGATTTCAATGCACTTTGACGGCTTCCCGTGTCTAGCTGAAAGGAATCTCCTTGAAAAGCACCCAAATCTGTGGCTTTTAATGGCACTAAAACCTCTTACCGATTCAGCTAGGAATACGTACCATGCCTGTTTTGAACTGTCAACATATATGAGCGCATTTTGAGGTAGGTCTGTAAAGGGTATACAAAACATATAGGTAATCCTGACAGTTGAGGTGCAAATTGTGAACCTTTAAGTGGGCAAGGGTGCCTAGATAGCAGGATTATATTGGTGGGGCTCTGGAGCAGGGTGGCAATGTCGAGTATTGAATTCCCATGTCCTTGTCATTTAGCTATCCCAATTTCGCATGTAAGAAAATGCCTATGTCACTTGCCACTATAATTAGTGATCCAATAGTGCTTCAATAAATTTTCGAATTTAAGAAGTGCCTCTTTCGTTGGTCGGTTTTAAGGAGCTAGATTCCCATTGATGGGGTTTAGGGTTAATAAACAGAGCTGGCGGTTTGTTTTCCCTTCCCTCCACTGGTGTGGATATACCACTATAATAAAACATCTCATTCTGATTATTAATTTGTCAGTCTGGTATGGAATATACAAGAAATACCGCCTCCGTAAGGTGTAAGGGCACAGTCTTTACTTCTCACAGTATATATATATATATATATATATATATATATATATATATATATATATATATATATATGGTTTTCAACAAACATGATGTTGTAAAGTCAGCAAAAAAAACTGTGACATTGTACGTGGCAATTTAAACATTTCTTTTGTCATATTTTGTCACATAGACAGGTGAAATGATCGTGGCCAACAAAGAACTGCAAACATTGCTCAAGGTATTGTTTTACTAATAGTGCTCAAGGGGTCTTCCGCTAATTCTGTCACTATGATAATAGTGGCAAGTATTGTCCGCCGATTGTTTCTTTATAAAAATGTTACCATAACTGAGGCTATTGTCCATCACCCCTATAAAACCCCTATAAAACCCCAGGATTCTACAAATATCTCAATGATGGTGTTCAGCAAAGATACAGTGTACTTTATAATTATGAGTTTCCTTTTTCATCATTTTATCGATCCTCGATAAGCAGTTCTGCCTTGGCAATGCGCTCAAGTGTTTATCATCGGAAGTAGTAGGTATGAGTAACGGTCATTTCAGAAGGGGTTCTACCACAATCTCTTAGTTTCATCTAAGCGTCAAAACGGGTATTTGCCCTCTGGCTGTCCTAAGGGCACCATCTCTACGATGGTCTGGGGAAATTGTTCAAGAGAGTTCTTTACCCTGATGCTGATGACCCTTGGGACGTGTCCTTGTGTGTTAGGGGTTCAAGGGGTGCTGTGCTTTGTTGATCTACATTGCAGGTTGTAAAGGAACATGTGCAATATAAAGTATAAATTAGTGCAGGAGTCAAGCCATCGTATCTACAAAGTATATTTCCCTCTGTAAATATGCATGGCAAATATAAAGCTGTATAGATATGCTGATGATATAAAATCTCTAGCCATTTCAGAGCTGAATGTTAGACAATATCTCTAGCCATTTCAGAGCTGAATGTTAGACTGTACATAAAAGTTCTACAATGAATGCAATGAATGTAACGCATCCGTTATAATTGCATTTTTATCATTTTAAAACAAGAGTATCACGAGTAATATGACTGGTTGAATAAATTTCGTATTCGTATAAGTTTAACATAATCAATATTGCTCAGATTCCCTATTGTCTTACCTGTTCTCTTTCTAAACACCAAACAATGAATATTGATATCCGATTTTGATTCGTGTCAGCTCACAATGAACCACAGCATCGGCCTTCATTTGAACATCTTCAATACGATCGGAGACAGTTGGCGAGGTCTCCCAGGTGACGAAAGGTGAATAACCGCAACAGCTGGCACCGTCCCCACGGCGCGCGTCACGTACATACCTACCCCACCCCCGACCTCTCCCCAACCCTCCCACCCTACAACCTACCACCAGACTCATCTAAAGAACCCTCCACTTGTGTGTTACCTACCTGGGAAGCAGTAGTACTAGTAGAGGTGTGATGGCCCCGATAGGGGTAACCAGAGGGCTGTAGGAGTCGCCTGTTTATAGGTAGGGGTTCCAGGGGCTGCAGGTGAGAGTGGGTGAGTGCTGGTGGCGCCGGGCCTGCTCAAGTGAGCAGCTCCACGTGGACTGAGCGCGGGCCGAGCTGCTCGAGTCGGTCGGGGGCGGGGGTCCATGTCCCGCCCGCCACACCCGCCGTCAACTGCAGGCTTTGGGGACAACGTGGGAATAGGCGCTACATTGACCGTCGCCAGATCGAGCTTTCCTCTTTTCTCTCCCAAGCACATATCCCTTTTTTGGCCGCATAACAGGAAAATCAAGAATGCTCTTTTATAATCAATTGTTGATACCTGGGGTATTTATAAAAACGGTTGGTTTCAAATATACATTGCTTTTAGGTAAAAACCTACATTTTCGGAGAAGATTCTGTGACGTACACCCACATTAGTAGAGGTGACAGAATTGTATCAAAACCGTCTCCTAATTCGTTTTCTAAGTCGACGCATCTGTTTTTCATTCAATCCTCAACGGAGCAATCATAGAGAGTAAAAAGTATAGTTTCCTATCAAATAGTATTTTAGCGTGGGGAGAACGTCACCTAAAGAGCTCTTTCCTCTTTCTTTGCCTCTCGACAGCAGCGCAAAGTATTCAGGTCTTGTAGTTCACATAGACTATATAGATTCCTGTTGCATGTCCGACCTCCTCTCCAAAAACCCTATATCAGCTGTATATATGCCCTCGATACAGGTCGCCCAATAGCCTCTTCGGCGAAGTGCAGTTATCATTACTGTGTTACGATAATTACAAGAACGTCTAGGAATAATTCTAACAATGAAGTGGGATATCGAGTGGCTAAAACGTCAGATACAGCAGTGGCCCATTTACCTATAGCTAGAGCTCCTCCACCACCATCTTTATATACTTTTTTGACATCATTATCTGCTGACTGGGTTCCTATCAGTACAGAAAAAGGTGTGTAGAAAGATACTTTTCGATACGCTGACAATAAACTAAAGGTGTAAAGAATTAATAAACCGAAATCACACTGCCGGGTGTCGGTTCTTTGAAAATAGTCATCATCACGTAGAAGTAACAATAAGGTTACAATGATGACCGTAAAAGAGCGACGGAACTACTATTCAGTGTTTTCGTTGAGAATATGACTCCCTAATGAAAGTTGGGTATAGAGACTCCTTCAGCAGTGTTCTTTGACTGGTGGGGACAACGCATTATTAAGTCAGGAGAGAAAAATCTGCATATAATTATACAAACAGCATAGTTTTTCTACTCAGTCTAACTGGTGTCATGTCAAGAGATGCGACATGAGCGGGAAAATATTAACGTGGCATGTCTCATATTAACGCATACTGTAGGTCCCGCATCAAACACAGGGGCGGATCCGGAGATTTTCAAAGGGGGAAGGGGCGCCCTATTGTAAATTTTCCGCCAGACCATCCGGGTCTGAGAATTTTACATTAAAAGAGTTAATATTTTGCCAAAAAATAGGGGGACGTGCGCCCCCCATCCCCACCCCACAATCCACCACTGGGACATACCCTTTTCCTTGTTGGTTAGTGCAGTTCCCATATGAATAGTATGAATTATAATATTCTAACGTTAGCTGGTGTAATATGAACTTTAGTCACATAAAACAAAACTAATATTGCATATACGGATATTGACCTCAAAATGAGCTGCCCTGCTTTCTATAGTGTAGGCCTAGTTTTATCATCCTGGCCTTCATCACCAGAGTACCAGATGTGCCATAAGAAAAGGACGGACCTAGCGATGGCAATACATTATTCAGTTCTAAACGCCTGAACGTCAATTCATATCTGTCAACAACAGATAAATGAATTGAAAGTATGAAATGTTTTAGTACCCTTTCATGTAATAGACTGGCTGACTATTAAGATATTGCTATTACCCTGACGGGACTTATCCATGCAGCAATCATTTCATTCTCTCTGTAGGATGTTTAGAGACTGCACAGAATGTAGTGATCGCCATGTATGGTGATAAGTATTCTTAAATGAAACTCGTAGAATGTTGAAAAACTATTAGCACTATTTAAAATCAACGAATCTTACATTAAGCTGACATCCATATGGTTATGATGACCACAAGACGATCACCAAAAATTGATGAGCGAGATCTCCACTGCCGAGAGTAAAACGTTAGCTGTCGACTTCGGTTCCTGTCCATATCATTTTCAGGCTGTCGGCACTATCTCCAACTGGGTAGGGAATGACATGAAGTGAGATTCGTTGGGTCTAAAGAGTATATACATAGCCACGGTGCTCCATGACTCTTAAATCAAAGGTTATGGCATTTGCACAGCGCCCTCGTGACAACATCAGAGGGACTGCAGCGGGCCATAACCTAATGAAGTGTCCACAATAGGGAGTTGTGTGGGCAGAAGGTGGGGGTCAGACAGGGATGCTGTCATCTGGGGAAGGGGTGAGTCAGAACGAGAAGACAGAAGGTGCATCGAACAGCAGCTTAAACGTCTCCCCACGCCAGCGTATACACAAACCGCAGGAAGTATGGGTATACAATTCAGAAATCCTTAATATTTGCAAATAGCTCTTCGACTTTCAAACCCAAGACTTCAATATATCGTAAGTTCTTCCATATCCCTTCAGCACTGTACTTTATCCAATTTAACTTATTTGTTTGCAGGGATCTCATGAGTCATTTTAGCTGTGTAAATATCATATATATATATATATATATATATATATATATATATATATATATATATATATATACACGAATATATATACCCTCATTGTGGGAAAGAGGGGCGGGATGGTGTGGTGGGTTGGGTGCTCGCTTCGAATTCGGGCGAATCGCGTTTGTTGCCGGGCTTCGGCCTGTTACACCACCTCGCCTTGCCGTCGTTCTCACCCCTATAGATACGATCATGCACTTGTGCAAAGTCAAAAACCGGAGATGGTCTTGATATATGAAAAATTGCTGGGCAGACCTTAAACTCCAACACATCACCATCATCATCATTGTGGGAAAGGCTTTCTGAAGTCATTTGCAATGAGAATTCCTGTCTTAATATTAAATGGAGGAAATTAGTGGAAAAGGGGCAAGTAGAGTAAAGGTCTGAAGATTGACGTCGGGGCTGGAGAAGCTGGGCAGGGCGGGGTGACGACAGAAGACGATGTAGGACAGGTCGACCCGAGGACTCCAACGTCAACCACGATTCGGTTCTCGGAAGGAGAGGTCACGTTCACAAACAAGTCCGGGGCGTGGCAGCGCTTACATATTTCCCAGTTAGTGATAAAGCTTTCAAAACCTCTATCTCATATAGATGCCTTTGAATGACATAATTAGGCATAAAAATGACTTTTAGGCATAATCTCATATCTCTATATCAGGATTCCAACCCCTATACCTTCAGTATGGTCCTGTCCTCTCAAAAGTGGGGGAACAAGAGATCGGTTATTGCCAAAGAGGGAATACTGTCTGTCCATGAATGCTTATGCCAATTTTTGTGTTTAAAACATTTTAAACATTTCTGTGCAATAAGCCCATCCCAGTTTACACCAACACTAAGGTTAACTATGAAATATTTTCAAAATTGTCTTTATTTTCATTTCCTGAAGAGAGTTGTATAATACAAAATTAACCAAATCAATTTGGATGACTTACTGATCCTAAATTTGGTAAAATGCAGCTTTCTATTTTGGCATTTTTCCCATAGGAACCAATGTTAAAGCCTGTCAGTCCAGTCTATAATGTCCAATCCTATTTTGCCCTGTAATACAGTATTTTGATTGGCTGGCAAACCTACAAATCTGTCAACTGATGAAACTTAAGAAAGCATAATGTTGAAACAGCCCTTCAGAATATAGAAAAAAATAATTCTTGTTTATTTTAGTTACCCAAACTCTTGAAAACACGGATGGCACCCATAGTAATTTTGTCCAACCCTTGTCCAACCCTAGGATATACACAATGTGGGATGGGCTTATTGGTGTATAGAATAAGTCAAGTACAACCATCGGGTGTACTCAGCAACTGTTGTTGCACCCGCTTGTACAAACCTTCGGCTCCAGCCCTCGACAGAGGGTGCAAACCAGGGCAATAACAATTGTTTTGTGCATCTTGGTCTGTACTATGGATATGTCATACTTCATTGGCAAGCTGCATTGCTACAAATGCCTAAATTTTAAACTAAAAACACTAAAGACTGAAGCTTGACAGCGCTTTTTCCAAACAATAAGTAAAAGGCAGGAGATCCCATTTCCTTGTGGCTATCAAAATACCAATTGTTGTTTTTTGTCTGAAGACATCTTTATCAAATACCTGCCGCCCATTTCCAGACCGTATAATGAAAGTTACCTGATCTTTCCCACGGAAAAGATTAATTTGTGGGTGTATAGATCTCCTAAGGCTAAGTAGTCTTACAGTTAGAATTTTATCGAGGCGAATACGTTACTATAATAACTGACGTTAATTGGTCAATGATTGTGGTTTACACGTGTTTTTTTTTCTTTTAAATTTCAAAATTATTTAAGCTGGTCACAATCGGATAATCTAGTTTTCCGGTCTCCCCTATGATCCAGTAATCTTCACAACCCATGCAGTACTGAGCTCACATTTGTATTGAAAAAGAATGACGATGGTTATGAAATGATGATGGTAACTTTTGGATAGAAAAAGTACAGTTTCTATATGACAATATTCCCATTATATATACATCAATGACAATAATAGTTTTACAAATATGAAACAATGGCACTCTCAAGGTTCGGTCATCTACAATTCTTATATTGACAGGTGAATTATTCTAAAGTTCTCCCCCAACGTACAATGGCGATGACTTGGGAAAATATTCACTTGATTTAGTTTTACAGCAGGTGCATCAAACATCCTAAGGTTCATATTTCAGGCTTTTAAAGCAATACTACCATTCTGTGTTCCTTTGAAAACACATACCGGCAATTGCACTTCTCTTAACCAGGGTATCAATATTAGCCAGCTCAAGTAACTCGTCAATATGTATCTCCATTGGATTTCTTATATCCAGAGCACTTCTCAGTATATCATTCTGCAATATCTGCAGGTCAGCTTTATCATCCTGACTACAGGTACAATAGAATATATTGCAATAGTAGGGTAAAATAATCTTGACTTTTTCCCCTGAAGAGCTATACAATGAACATAGATAGATTCTTCTTTTATAATCACTGGCATGAACAGTAGAAATAAATTTTCTTTCGCAATTGGTCAGAAAAAGTCAGTGAAAGGGTATTGTAACCAGGCTTACTATTACTGTCAGTCTATAATATAGCTATCGTTCATAAGTGATTCGATGATGATTGAGCTGGCAGGGCAGCAGCCAGGGGAACTGGACTGAGGTCTGGAGGTGTGAGGTACATTAACAATTAAAGGGACTGCCTATGACTGGCTGGGGATATAAGCTTACGCTCACACTACCTGTACATCCATAGTTTGCGCACAGAGTGTGAAATTACTTGATACAGGTTGGCTAGAATTAATCAAAACGTTATTAATGTTGAATTATTAACCAGATGTGCAAGGCGAGGTCAGCATCTAATCTGGAGTCTGTATATATTTCCACCGGGTGATTGTGATAATAATACCCTTTATAATTGCACAAGCATGTATTTGATTGTTCACTGGGAACTCATGTCATCATGAGAAAAATGGATTGATAAAAATACAGCTTTAGGGAGTGTAGGGGGACTATCTTTGTCAAGTACTTTTGAACATGTTGGCTGGTTAGAATCAGGATCTCACAAGAACACCTGCTCAGTTGGCCATTGGCCAACGTTTGGATCCTCCTACATGTCTATATTATTATTCTGATCACTCGGCGTTGATAGGTATAACACACACAAATAACAATAAATGTACTGATCTTATGTACTGATCTTAGAAACATGGTTTGGTTATTACTTGCCATTCCTACTGTATACAATGCATGTCTCTTTGAATATCAGCGTTCTGATAATAGCAGGCACTATTGATAATTCTATGGCAGGTCATGAACCATGAATATTTGACAGTCTAGATGCAGCATGTGAAATTAACAATCCATTCAGGGTGTGTTCCATGAAATCAGTCCTATTCTGGGAAGATATTAAAAGTGCATGACACCATCATTCCTATTACATTATGTATTCCGTTTCACATGGCTCCCGACCCAATTGCTAATTTCTAAGTAAAATCTGATATTTATTCAGATTCATGAAATCCGAATAATTGTAGGGTATTTTATCATATTTTTGGGTTTAAGATTCTTGCCCAGGTCAAGGGATGGTTTTTGAGCCTATCCCTTTTTGGGGGAAACCACCCACCCAATTCGTATGAACCGATCCCAGCTTTCAAGAACCCTATCCCCTGCTGGAAATCAACGTCTAGAAAGATGTACATTCGACAAGTAACAAGTAACATATTTTATAACCAACTGAATATAAATACATAACAGAAAAGCACCATCCTTTGCCAACAAGAAAATGACAATGGACTTTCTCTATTCTGAGGCCACGGTAGTTTGTTTCAATAGGCACAGGTCATAGAAACTTCATCAAGTGTACTATCAGACATAAATCACCCAGAGTTCGACAATTTCTTTTAGGTATTCTGACGGGTAACTGGACCGATGGCACCATGGACCGATGGCACCATGGACCGATGGCACCCCCCTTAGACTGATGGCACCCCTTACATAGACCGATGGCACCCCCCTTAGACCGATGGCACCCTTTAGATAGACTGATGGCACCCCCTATATGGCACCATGGACCCATGGCACCATGGACTGATGGCACCCCTTACATAGACCGATGGCACCCCCCCTAGACCGATGGCACCCTTTACACAGGCCGATGGCACCCCCTAGACCAATGGCACCCTTTACATAGACCGATGGCACCCCCCTAGACTGATGGCACCCTCCATATGGCACCATGGACCGATGGCACCATGGACTGATGGCAACCCCTTAAACTGATTATCACTTTTACATAGACCAATAAGCCCATTCCACATTGGGTTTGTCCCAGGGTTGGACAATTACTGTAGAGTAGAGGAGCCAGTTTTCACACACTAAGGGCCCAAAAACGGGATTTGTTCCCAGAAATAAGTAAAAATAGTATATATATTCAAAGTTGGGTTGTAAAAATAATTTCCATGTTTAGAAAAGTGATAACTAGGTCATCCTTTTCTGCATAAATATATGTAGAATATATTTTTTTCGAGGGGAAAAACATGTGAGAGCTCCAACCTAATCTATTGCATAGAATGCACCAGGTGCAATATGCAATATGTGGGTCAAACAAAAAGAAAGATCAAATTCAGACTGTCTGAACATCTGCGAAGCATCACCAAGAAACAGATGAAAAGTGATGTACCGAGGCACTTCAACAAGTGTGACCATGATGGCACCAATGATGTGAAATTACACATCCTTGATTTCATATATGCACATCCCGAAAGCAAAAGAGCATCCAAATTGAGAAATCTCATAGAATTCAATTGGGTGCATAGACTGCACACGACTGCCCCGCAGGGCATGAACACTATGGACAACATGTATGGGTGATTATTTTTACAACCCATTATTCTCCTTCTCTGATCATCCAGACCTGATTGACTGCATAGGGTATCAAGTATCTAAATACTTAATGGTCCACCCACTGAAAAATCCCATGATTTTATTCAAGTTGTCCAGAAACAGAGTATTATTTTACAGAGCATTCTCTAAATAATATAAACTCACTCCACAAGTTCCTGATGAGATCCCACTGATCGAAACCACGAATCAGAATTTATTATTCACCTTCACTAGATATATCTCTATTATAAACCCAAGTGAGTACACAATGTACCACCCCAAGTTGACCTAGAACTCCTGCCCACCTGTAGGGGACCCCCTGGCACCCAGTTGCAGGGACCACCTGTTGCCACTGACCAATCAGTGACCAGTAACTAGGGACAACCATCATACACAACAGAGCTGAACAAATGAATCCACTGAGAATTGGGACAGCAAATTCTAGGAGGGAAATTTGGACCCACCTGACAGTCATTCGTGGTCGAACAGGGAGAGAGCTTGCACCATTCCCTCTCGCATATATATTCAAAGTTGTACATACTTTTGTCGGAGATGGGGTGCAAAAATCGTATTTTGATAAAGAAAAAAAAAATTGTATTTTATGATGAAAATATTATCATTTAGTTTTCCTGTGTTGTTTCCTCAATTTTCGCGCACCTGGTGCCTATTTACGCGCATTTTGGTATCAGTTTTCACGCATTTAAAATTTTTAAGGTGTAAAATGAAAAAATTAATATTAAACAGGAAAAAAATATTATACATGCAACATGAGAAAAAGATTATCAAATGATATCTGTTGTACTAAATAATTATTGCCTCTTGATAATTCGTAATAATGCATAATAACAATGCTATGTTGTTTGGCAAGATGTAATCAAGAGATATCTTGCACTGAAGTCCAGTGCAAAAGAATTGTTATAGACTTTAGGAATTGGTAGTAAGTATTGTAAGTTCGTTAGTACTGGCAAGGGTTCATAGTGAAACATGTAACGCTGATACATTGGTCTAACTAAGGGGTGCCATCAGTCTAAAGGGTGCCATCAGTCTAACTAAGGGGTGCCATCGGTCCAACTAAGGGGTGCCATCGGTGTAACTAAGGGGTGCCATCGGTCCAACTAAGGGGTGCCATCGGTCTAACTAAGGGGTGCCATCGGTCCAACTAAGGGGTGCCATCGGTCCAACTAAGGGGTGCCATCGGTCCAACTAAGGGGTGCCATCGGTCTAGGAAATAGGGTGCCATCAATCCAGGGCCATCGGTCCGCGGTGCCATCGGTCTAGCAATCTTTTGACGAACTCACAAACCAATCAAACGTAGCCTACAGACAAAAGACAATGAGATATCTTTATATGATGATTCATATTCGATGCAATAGGTAGTATCAAACCAAAACTACAAGTATTACCAATACATCCCCAAAGATAAAACAGAATTAGCAATTTCTTGCTCACTGCATCTTTACCAGCAGTACATCTACAAGCACAGATAAATTCAAACTGACGTACTTTACGAATAAAGGTAGTATTACCGTTTCCATTTGATCAATCGATTATGGCACAATTATGTATATTTCAGTGTATCTAATGGCTGATTCGCTTGAGTACAAGATTTCACGCTGTCCCTACACCGGAAAATGCATCCTGCAAACATCATATATGTCCTTTTTTTAAATCAATACACCTCACCAACCAATTGAATACTCGACAAACCTGCATGACCTTGAATAATACAATAGGTACATTGGCGATAAACAATCCCCTTCAGATCTGCCATTGTTAGTTAGGATAGCCCTCGGGCTTTGACAGAAGTAGTTCATGTGTCTTCATCAGTCTATAGACAAACCCAGGCCAAAACTGCATTTACCTTTTTGCGGGATGCTGTCCCAACACCAGGACGTCTATGGCTTTAGTTTGGACTTTAAATACAGTCCCCAATCACCCATCAGATTTGATCAATGACCTTTCCCTACCTGAATTCCCCTGACAACCGCCTGTTTAGAGACTAACAGCACTGTCCCATGTTGCCACAAAGCATGTCCAAACCTATTGAAGGCCCTATATGATTTTGCTATCTGCTAAATAACTACTGAACAGGGAGTAGAATTATCTATTTTATTTTTTTCAAATCCAAAAATCCTCGTTTGGACTGTATTTTGCAGAGAGCCTTTTGGGGATGAGTATATTTTAAGGGAAACTTTTGAGGCCCCAAGGTTTAAAGTCTGTTGAGGATGCCTGGACAAAAGGGGTTAATCTAACCGAGGCGTGGGCCCAGTTAACGGGCAGTGTGTTTGGAGAAGGGCATTTACCTGCGGACGGCTCATTGTGTCCCCACTCCGCCCTGACAGCCAAATGGCCGCCACCAGAGGCAAATGGCCGCCACGCCAGTCACGTGGTTACCTCGTGACGTGGGATTGCAGGCAGTGCACGATTACTTGTGATTAATGGTGTTTTTATTTCTTTGTGCTTTTTCCACATCCTGCCTTTGTTATTCTGTTTACATCGGTGGGATCCTATTTCTTAGTCAGGATGTGAAGTAACGAGCTTGAAGTTTGGCGTTGCCGATTACGAGTTGTGAAAAGGCATGCACACTGTTAACTATTAATCAAGTGTGAGTCGTGTTCATTTTACCAAATAGGCTTTGTATAGAAAAACAAGTCCAAAAGCAGTTAGGGGTCAGTATTGCTTTCTGAGAGTATCAAAAGATACAAAATGAGGCGATGAATCTTATGCCTTTGTTTATGGTAAGTGTAAACTGATACAATAGGCCTAGATATGTCTTAGATTGTGAATCAGATATTTTGATGGTAGGTCTGAAAAAATGACACTATAGTGACAAATTCAGAAATAATTTACCTGTGAAACATGGTCTGAATATATTTGAATTTCAAACTTGTACAGGCCTAAAATAATCAAACCATGCGAAGTATAAGAGCCTAAGACATATTAAAACATAGTTTCTTGTATTTTATTAATTTTGTTAGGCTGGATAAGGCCTAAACAATTTATTTTGGAGCAATTTTTTATATACCATCTGTAAAATATTCTTGCAAGCGTTTCCAGGCCTAGATTGATAAAACTATATGATATATAGGACCCTGAGATATAGGAGTACATAGATATATACATGAATTTCATGTTGATAGGCCTAATAAGGTCTAAATAATTATTTTTCAGATTGCAAGTGTCCGACCAAATGCCCGAGTTGCTTTGACATCCAGTCTCTAGGCCTAAGACTGTAACCATCTGTAAAATATTATTGCAAGCGTTTCCAGGCCTAAAATGATCAAAATATATGATATGTAGAACCCTCACATATATGAGAACATAGATATGCACATCATTTTCATTTTGGTAGGGGTGATAAGGCCTAAAATAATTATTTTTGAGATTGCCAGTGTCGAAAGCCTGAGAGGCTGAGTCCAGCAGCTTGTCTATGCCTATCATTTGAACTGCTGGAAAAGATACCTACCTCTACAGCCCGAGTCGTCAATGCGTCTGAATGCATATATCCTCCACAATTCATGCGTTTTGCTTGTTCTATATATCATATCTGTTGTAGATTAACAAGAAATTCCGCTGTAAAACCGTCTCAGCCAGCCGGGTAACATTTCGACGGAATCTTCTGGTAGACTGTATACTAACCGTTTTCGCTAGGGGCTCACAGTGAATACATACAACGGAAATGGGTCAAAGACGGACTATCGAAAAAATTGAAAAAATATGATGAAATAACCAGTTTGATTCCGCGTTGGTATATCTATTCTGTCCAATTTGCGTCCTCAGGTCGTCATAGATTCAATTAATATATATTGAAAGCATCAGATAGCGCTGTAATCCAGGCTGGAGAGAGGAGCCTTCCCCCTGAACGTCCAACCGCCAGCACGCTCTCAGGCGGTCTGACAGTGACAGTGTGAAGCGGTGGGGCAGAGACCGAAGGACCAAGAAAATGGTGCGATGTATTTGCGCAAATTATCGCGTTATTTCACAATCTATGAATTTCTGGACAATGAGATGCCTATCTATGTATCCAAATCTATCTGTGTATATCAATAACTAAAGTTAGATCGACCGTTTTCATGGTGAAATAGGCCTGCAAATTTGATGAACTTGAATTGAAAATCTTCCGGTAGACTGTAGTACTAACCGTTTACGGTAGGTATCACAGTGAATAGATATAATGAAAATGAGTCAAAGACAGACTAAATTAAAATTTAGACCGGATGCAAACAAATCGTAGACCGTTTTCTAAGTAGATGAATTCACCGATGGCGGTTTTAAGGCCTAAAAAGTTTCATAATGCCATCGCCTCATAATAAACACGACGTTTGAACGTGTTGCGTCTATCAGTTGCAGAGATGTCACACTTACATTGCCATGACATCACTACTCAGATGTAAATGAAAACGTTTCCCCCTACTCCAATTCAAAAATGAGCTATACACATATTTTGTCTTTGAAGTTTCTTATCTCGTTCTTTCATCATTCGCTGTGCCAGCTGCGGTTCTCAGATCACTAGAACACTGCAGTGAAACCAACGCATGTGTTGGCGTTTGTTTTAGCCTTCAATGACGACAGCAGGATTCAATTCTGAACCTTGCATGTTCCCTGCATACTATACCGTCTGTATGACACGCACTAAAAAAAAGGCTTAACGCAGGTGAACTGTCAGAGATTTTACATCATCAAAACCCTCTGCAATATAAGATCATTTTAGCAAATGATTTTCATCACTCCAGAAAACGTTTTGCAGTATTCTAATCGTATTTACTGCTGACTGTAAATGGGAGTGTATAATGCAATACACATTATTCAGGTACGTGCATGATAATAACAAGAAGCAAATGACTATCAAAGTTCCGATCGTTGGAACGATCGATGTTCGCCCTTAACATAACAATGGACATTTCATTGTGTTTGAAAGGTAATTGAACGAAATGTCAATATATCTAATGTATGTAATTTATAGCAATGGTGTCCCTCAATAAACTGAAGGCCTTCCTACAACCAGAAGGCTATATGGGCTATGAGTAGTGACCACCACCACCACTCCTCCTGTCACACACAACTCAGGGAGGGGCTTAGGAAAGGGGCTCCTCCTCCTAGTACTAGGTCACCTGCACCCACCCACCTGCAGGTGACAGTGGAGGTCCTAATGTGGAGGGGTGAGGTTGATTGGCTCAAATACTGGTTATGTAACCCACTTCTGGCTTCTCAAACTGCACCCTCCCCCACCCCCACTCCTTGAACTGAGTTCAAGGAGTGGGGGTGGGGGAGGGTGCAGGGGAGAGGCCTGCCCACTCAATTACACTTGATGCACACTAATTGTCCTTGCTTACAAATGCATGCCGGTGGACAAAGGCCTGTAGCTACTTGTATGTAAGATTGTGTAACTGGGCAATCAGATCAAAGCCCAAATACCTACAAAAGACATGACTGATTGAGTGAGCCCTTCCCATAAGCTACAATACTAAAACTATAATTAAGGGCTCACAAAAAGTGTAGTTAGTGTGGCCCATTTATTGAACTCAATCTTCTCAGAACTCGATTAATGAGGTTTTTGTGCCAGTGAACGTATCACTAAAAAAAAGACCCCCAACACCCACGACACACAATCATGAATTTTCATAAATACCATTAATTAAATATCTGGCAAGAATTTTTCCTTCATCAAACACGAAGGCTGCCTAATGATCCTGAATCCATGAAGCTCAGTAAGCCTTGATGGACCTAAAGAACTTGGCTGACACGGTGATAAATACTATCCACGAGAATTCTGTTCCACGAGAAGTTAAAACACATGCATCCACAATCACAAAATCTGCTCTCGTCAGTATCTTAACTTCTCGTAGCACAGAATTCAATATGTCCCACCATTAAATGTTCCAATGTCTTTCTAACACACTTTAAAATGTATTATATGTAAATAAATATATTATGGGAATGATTCTAGCATGATTTTTCAAGAAATATTCACGTCCAAAAGATCTTGTGGATTTAGGCCTATTTTGGCAAACTTTTCTTACCGTTGGCATAAATAACCGCCACGAGAAATTGTGAATGCTTTTGGTTGGCACCCCTGCCATTAGTGGTGTGTTAAACCCAAGAGAGGAGGTTCATTATTAGGCAGCTATGATCAGTTCATGGCAAACGTCAACCAGGATTGCCCACAATACAACTAGCAAGCATATGAAAAAGAAAAGATTAAAAGCAGTGTGTGTGTGTGTGTGTGTGTGTGTGTGTGTGTGTGAGTGTGTGTGTGTGTGTGTGCGCATACGCGCGTGTGTGCATTCACTGATATTATATATATATATGAGTATCAGTTTCGTATCTCTGTCATTCAATGTTTAAACTTTTGGAATTTCTTGGTATGGCTGCAGCACATTTTCGGTGACACAAACATATATAGAAACATTTGCATACATGTGCGCATGTGTGCATTTACGTGTGTGCATGCACGTGTACATGTTTATTGCAAAGTTTGGACCTAGACCAATGTCAGCAACATAAATTGGAGGATGCAAGCAGAATGGGGATTTTCATTATGTGAACCTCCTGCTTGGGAAAGCAAAGAAAGGCGGCAGTCCCATGGTAACCTTGGAAACTTGGCACCACGTGAGGAATCCTCTGGATCTCTGACAGAATAGAATTCTGCACTTCACATGACTGTGCACTAAACTAAAGCAGAGTTGTCTTCCACTTTCTATAATTATGCAGTTAATATCATATTACTGTAGCTCAAACTCATATTAATGATTAAGAATTATTACTAACTGATAAGGTTATTGTAAGCTAAGAACTCTGATACAAAGGTTAGGTGTAAGATTACATTCTAATGTCAAGCAAGGATGGGTTTCAGGTTATCAGAGCTGGAAGACCTGTGTATGACACCGAAGTAATGTATGATTTCACATTACTAAATAGAATATATCAGGACTACAAAGCTTCCCTTCAGGCTTATGTTATCACTTCCAAAGTGGCTCAAAGATGGTGACCCGGGACTATGGTCCGATCATTAACCGTGTATTTGGGACTCTCTGCTGGCACATCCTGTGCCACCATCAGATCATCAAAGGGTGGCCTTGGGCGTGTGATGCCCCTTTTATGGGACATTCCCACAAAAAATATCTTTGCCACTCTTTGAAAAGAGTAATGTAGTCATTCCAGTGGGAGTTTCCCTGGAATTATCCCATATAATATATGATCAACAAAGGCTGAAAAGCATAACCTTGTGCAGTCTGAAAGAGGGGATGGCTGGACAATAAACTACCTAAACAAACAAACAAATCTCTGCTAGCACGATACATAATAGTGCACTGTATAAATAGTAAGCCTAAATATGGCTGGCCATGATCCAACAGCCAGGGGGCACACCTGTAGTACATGACAGGGTTGTCCATTGGCTTTCCGTTTTTAGTAAAAGAGGTTCTTTGCTGCCTGTGCTGTTTGAATTGCCCGTTCTCCTACCATTTGAACAGCCAAATGGACTAAGAGAAAGGATAAAGCAAATCTATGTTACAAGATGCGTGTACTGGTCTCTCTGTATGAAGACTATTTTCTTTTCAGTGCTTTACACTGGCTGTAGGTCTAGGCCTATCGCATACGACAATTCACCAACGTATATGATGGAATTATTGACCAAACTAAGTACCGATGGGTTCACACTAGCTTTTTATCGTAAATATCGGCCAACTAGATGGTGACCTGATTTTCAAGTCACAAAATATGGAGCGTGTTGAATAATTTGTGCCACCTCTGTAACGATTGTGAACTGCTCGCGTAAAACTCAACACATTTCTAGGATTTGTCATGTGTTTCAGTGTCTGAGACTAATGCCTGCCCGTCGGCCAATGACCAATGATTTTGGATCAGGGCCGACAAAAACTGAGGAAAACATTGCTGAATCGGCCCAGATGACCGACGAATTTTTCAACCGGCATTTGTGCTATTTTTGGCCGTCATTTATGAAGCTGTTCTGCTGTCATTTACACTATTTCTCTGGGCCAACAGTAAGTTAACAAGGCTGACAGTATTTTGACATTATCGGCCCTGATGGCCGAGAGTAAGAACATTTTGTTTCAAACACTGCATTTTAATTCGATTAACATGAAACCCTAAATACAAAGTTAGTGTGAATGAATATGCTTTCATGTATGTGTACGGTCTCTAATGAGTGTTAAATTACTCATTTTCCTCTCGATCTTAATGTTAAATGAAGGAAAATTATGAGATTTATGTTACCAACTGCTTATGGCTATCTTTGTTATTCTGGAACGATAACTTTAAGTTACTGAATCGATTAAATGAGGCAAAAAGAAAATGGTTCATAATGGAATGGGCCTTCGTTTACCTAATTAGTAAGCCCATAATTACAAGATAAATCCCAGCTTTTTGGGTTTTCAGAACGTTAGGTTAAAAGCTTGCCTGGAAAACGTGTGTCTTTTCGGATGAACTTGATTAACTAGGCTCTTCTCAAACGGAGTGGATACTTTGAATGTGCTACATTTCAGTTATGTGAAGTGGGTATGTGGAGTGGGTTGTGCGATTATGGACTTTGAATGTATTTTATTTCATTGATGTTAAGTGGGTTCGAGTGAAAATGAAAAACAGTCAGCCGATAGCCTTGTCAACTTGACACCTTCTCACCTGATAAAGATTGTGTAAAATCGATATGAGGACATAAAATCAATGTTACCGAAGATAAGCTTTCTTATTAAAAGAAAGACATAAGTTATGATTTATAATCATATTCATAAGACCAATATATACTAACTAAGTAGCAACCTCTATTTGGCACCCAACATTTGACTTGCAAACAAACAATAGAACTATACATATACCCGGGTGTTATTAGTGAACACGTGAGTAAAGTTTTTTTTTTACAGGAAGGATTGCTGCTGCCACGCCTCGATATACAGAGATGGCACCAACAATCAATAATAATGTATAAGGCTTACTCTGTTTCAACTTAATAAGATATTACCTTGGCAGTTTGAGGTACTGACTCTACCTTTTTCTTTTATGTTGTTAAACCACACTCATTGTAGCGATGGTCTACGGTGTAAGTACATAACAATAAAGGTGACAGTACATTGACATAAAGTAACAAACAGATACATACACTCAACTAGAACAATACATCATAAGCAGTTAATGTCATCATTTGTGTTGATATCTTGCTCAAAATGTGGTTATCAGATAATGATCATTAATGTGAGGAACTGACCTAAGATAAAGCAGTAAATACGAGAATCAGTCAGTTGTTTATTTAGTATGATACCCTTGGTTTAATGGCTTGTTTGAAGCTTCCCTTGCCTTCAAGTTCCCGGAAGCGTACTGGAAGATTGTTTCATGCCAGAGCTCCCGTGCAGTATGGACTCTTATTCAATATCAAGATTCAAGCCGCTATACCTCCCCCACCTGGGCTGTCAGAAACTGGCGAATAAAAAAATTATTATTGCCCAAGAGGGCCTGTCTGTGAATCCGTATGCTAACTTTCTGTTTTCAGTAAAAATAAACTCTCGGTATTTTTCTGTGTAATTGAAAAAGAATAAATCAAGTACAGACAATGGGTGCGCTCAGTACCTACGTCTCAAATAAAACCCTTGACTGTATGTGCATTGTGTCCCCTTGGTCTGCACTATGTATAAAGCCCTAATTATACTATGTGTTGGGTCCGTGTTCGCGTTGGTGGTTTTGCCCAACGCGAACGCATCGAGTTCAGGTCATATTACACTACGCGTTGGACCCAACGCGAAATATATTACACTACACGTTTTGGGGTATTTTACTATATTACACTTTCCATTTGGTATTCTCGTTTGCGTTTGTAATTCGCGTCGGCAAAAACGCGTTTGAAACAGCCCGAACGCGTTTCAAAAACGCGGAGTATAATACGGCCTTAATATTATAATTTCTTTGGCTTTTTGGCAAATACAACTCTCAGGATCATGAATGTATAATTGAACAATTTTCCAGAGAAATTTTCATTGTAATAACCAAATATCAATCAAATAAAGACAAACAATTATACTCTGACCAATAGCCACGACCAACAAATAGTTGACATAAATCCATACAACCGTTCTACAGGGATGGCATAACTCCTCAGTGCCAGTGAAGGTAAAGTCTATAGTTTACAACCGTGAAACGTAACCGTCAATTATACTAATTCCATGAGATTTACAGGCTATTCTTCAGAGTTGTTTGGCCGCATTTTTGCGTCCCGGGGTAGAATGGCAGGCTGAATGCAGGGCGGGCGGCCCTCTGGGGACGTATTGAGTCGGTCCATCACAGACAAACAGAGCTGCTCGGGGCTCAGTGACTAATGCCCGCGGCGTACTGAGCCAGTGGCCGCTCTCCGGCTGGGACCACAACACCTCTGAGCAGCAATAGAGCCGATAATAGGACTGTAGAGAAGCAGGTTTCAGTGGTCAAAGCAAGGTCGTATAGCCAACCCCTGGATCAAAAGGGGTTTCTAGGTTAATAGAAGAGGGTTACCTCGTTGAGATTTGACAATATTCCTTATATTTCACTTGGGAGTTGTGAGGGGTTCCGGGCACCCAGGGACCCAGGGACCCCCTATCGATGTCCCTTGAAAGGACACCCATAAATGCTCCATCGTTCAATGAACCTAGTCTTATTTCAATAGTCTATTTGATTCTAATGGAAGGACAGGCTATATCTATGTGAAATGATCATTGAATTTATAGCCTATTGTAACAACTCTAGAAGTTGATTTTAAGTAAGAGATGATACATTTACGAGGCTGGCAAAGACTTGCTAACTCAATTCTATAAGTATGTATCTCTTACAGGAAAAGGTTTACCTATTGTAAGACATCTATAAATCCTCAAAATAGTTGAAAGTTTGTTCCCTGGGTTGCTGTCACGAGACATTGTTCAGGATTCAGACTACACCATGCACTTACAAGTTGGCTCATAAAAGGCAATGTTATTGTGTCAACAAAGCAATAGCAGGAAAGCTCCCTCTGTTATTTCTGTTTAGTGTTTGGGGATTTCTAAATGTAAATGGCAAAGGATTGGGACATGATAGTAGGATCTTGCGATTAATAACATAAGACCCATGGCACCTCCAAGATGTACATCATCTGCACAAAGTCGGATGGCTAAAAGGAGATAAGGATCACTAAATCTGAGGGGAAGCTCATACAAGAGGCGGTGTGTTTTGAATTGTTATAATGGTAAAACCAAAGACAAGGACTTGATATCATATCAATAACTACTCGTTGGATCGCATCGTCCATCAAACATATATGCACAACCAGTTATGTCCTACAGAATTAGTTTCAGCCAAATGCAAGATTCCTGCATTGAGGGAAATCATCTACCGATGACTTTTCATATGGGCCTAACGACATAACCTAGCTTTTCTGTTGGAGCCATATTCAAATATGAACAATTGCTGTTAGGAGGAGGCAGACATCTGTTTGACAAGGTGCTCTGCCCCCATGCGGCGTGTACATATGACACGAGGTAATCCCACAGCTGTCAGAGGCCCTGACAGGAGTGTGTCGGGGATCTGCATACGGAGGTCGTCCACGGCTGTCGGCAGGTAGGCCCCCCGGGCAGGACCCCACCTGAGTGGGGGCGGAGGGCCCCCACCCGGCACACAATATCCGGCAAAGGGCACCCATACACTCACAATAGGCCCATGAATAAATTCATGACATTTGCGGGATTTATTTTTGCACCAAAACTTATCCCAGATATCGGGGAATAAGTTTGGTAACCGGTGTAGCAGTCTTCAATGTTGTTCAGTGCTATCAGTAAGGTATATATACTTTTATGTATACCTTCTTTATCACTATATATTTAACCTGGCATAACAAAATGATATATGCAGCATAGATATCAGCGGTGGACCCAGGCAATTCACTTTTTACCTTTCTAAACCCTGTTTTGAAAAAAAGTGGCACTTGGTCACAAAAAACATTTGTTGCAAATTTCATCATTACTAGCTAATTGCTGAGGATATAAAGAAAACTGATGTTTTAGTGTATTAAGAAGATAGATACTTTGAAAATGACTTTATTTGTTTATTTTACATGTTTTGTATCACTGCATTGCAAAACATGCAAAAATAGTATTTCTTCACCTAACTCAAATTGGCCCTGGGACCCCCATTTTTCTTTTCATATATTCGCTTTGCATCACCAGGGGATCAAACATACAAAAGTATAACACGTTTCCATGTTTCGTTTAGTTAGTGGGCATTATCCTTAATGGAAGGCCCTTCCAAGTATTTCATGGATAATTCTCTATATAGTATACTGTAGGGGCCCAATCGGTCATCATTGGCTCTATCATGCAGGAGTTCAAGCTATGTATATACAGTCTCCCCTCAAACCCCTCGCACACTCGCCCAGCTTGGCACACGGGGGTACTACATAGGTGTGAACATACCCATTTCGCGCTGCTAAATTTTCGCTTATGGCAAGTTGTACATTGAAATATTTGTGCTCTTGCTGGTTCTATCGACATACTTCAATTCTAGTATTCATATTGTAATTTGTATATTGGAAGTGTGCAGAATGCACGAATATGTGTATAGAGATTACTGTTAATACGTTTACTGATAAATCAGTGCCTACATGCACTTCACGATTGAACATCAAAAGTAAGTAGGTTGAGAGAGGCACACGCCCCATATTGCCGGAAATTCTAACTTTTTGCTAGTACTTTACTTCTTTTGGGCCCGTCAACGAAGACAGAATCAGTATGGGCGCATAAACCCCTTCTTAAGATCCCATATCAAAGCTGATAAACTTGTTCGGTATGAGATGAACATCTTTGGGCTGTAGCCGACAGGCCAATAAAATTTCATTTCAGACACTGATATCGAAATGTATATTTTTCATATTTAAACGCTGAGACCCTGGCTGTGGTACTTAATTAATAAAATATACTTTTTACGTGAGAAGAGTCAGAAAGTGCCTAACTGAACTGATCCTCGACATCAGCATTAAGAAGGTTTCAGATATCAACATCCGTCGACAGGTTTAAGAAAACACATATATGTATGCTTCCCTCCGTGAAAAAATAAACATTATAAAGTATTGCATATTAGAAAGGCACCAGAATCAGAAGATGTTCACACTCACCTGTAGATCAGAATGTCTGGTATGTCTTCAGCAACAAGGGAATACCGAGCTACTAATGGAACCAAGTAAGTATCCACTCGGTGAAATCAAATTACATCCAATAAGAGGAGGATTGGTTTTAGCACAGCTGCATTAGTCCTGTTGGTAGCAAAATTGGTTTCATTTTTAAACCATGGAGGTATGGATAGATGTAAATATCCAATGTGTCACTGATCCAATCTCTCTTGTTCAAAACCTTGCTTTGTAGGTGTAGACAAGTATCTTTAGATGTATTTAGAACTGTAATCACTATATAATTAATTATAATACTTTATGGGTAGTCTGATTAAATTGAGTGGTTTTTTTCCAATCTATCCAATTAAACCCGTACGAAAAGTAACATGTGTAGTTTGCATACCGTTCCTTGCTCATTGAATAAGGATCCCTTTTAGGCTGTATCTTTTATAAGCTGCTCCCAGACATTAGGTGACGTAGGCAGATGACGGAAAACACTCATGAAAGGCAGATCTCCGTATGCAACGTTGAACTCATTTAATCTAAATCTGTATCTAATTAGATTCCAAATGCAGCGCCTCTGAGTTATGCAAGGCGAAGTCTAAAGATATTGCATCATTCCAAATTGTATTACATTCACATTAGGCAATTCTATATCTGTATGATGAATCAGATCCCCTTCAAGATTATGTTGAAAGCTATAAGAAATACCTTTTGTAAAAATATTCTTCCAATTCCTTGAGGAAATGACCAATTCCCTGAGGAAAGAAGATTCTTGCGAAAGGGAAACAACCTTCGACACCAAGAGAATTGAATATCCACTGAGAAATAGATTTACACTGCTCCTTTAGCCTCCTGGCAATGGCATAGATATCAGGAGGTGTAATCCGGAATGGTTCTGTATTTCATATATAAAAGACAGTTGCAAATCTGTACTTAGTACAACTTATCTATATTCTTCCTGTTGACTCCATCCGTGGGTACCGATCACTATAGGCAGTATCGACAGCACACAGCCGACCAGTGCTCACAGGTCACAGCTCTGACTCACAGGTCACAGCTCCTCCGAATCACAGGTCACGGCGAGGCAATGGCTGTGCCAGGTCACTCAGTCGATGACCTCTACAAACCAAGGTCCCGGGTCAGAACGCTGGGAGGTCAGATCCCGACAATGTCCAGGTCAACTGCCACAGCATGTGAGCTGCTCTGCTGATGACACGGGCGGTGAGTCTCTCAGATAAAGTGGGTCCGTGCATGCAATCCCCCCAGTCAACCCCTACACGCTCCCTGCATGTCGCTATTGAAGGATTCCCCAGTCCATAAACGCAGCTGCCTCCGTCCGGCGTTGCAGAGCTTCTCCTGACAACAGGTGGTGGGGTTTGATGTAAGGGCGCCCTGGAGTGTATGACCTGCTGGAGGTATGTAGTCAGAGGCAGCAGGAGGAGGGAGGCCCCTGCTCACAGCCTACTGAGACTGGCGGGAGTTGGTGGGAGGTGGTGGGTGGTGGGTGGTGGTGGTAGATGGTGGGGTGGTGGTGGTGCCACGGCAGATTGCGTTCTGTGCATGTGCCAGTGTGGGAGTGTATAGTTAAGCTTAAGGGTGTCCCGTGCCGCTGAAGGTACTGCAGCCCTGTCACACGCCGCATAGGCCCTCCACTACTACTGCTGCACCTTTCTGAAAACCTACATCATATGATACCTCCTCAAACCATCACAGGCCACCTGAGGAAGCCCATCTTATTCTGTCTATCAAACCGTTTTCACGGTTGAATCTTCAGGCAAATCTGGTTGTTCCGTTGGCCAGTGCTTGATTATAGGTCTAACGGCATCAAATTCAAAGCGATGGGAATTGCAGGATATGTTCATGTCCTCAAGTGCTTAATTCAGGGTAAATGTCGTAAACTTTGGGGGCATTTTAGGATAAATCTCTTCTTGTGTAGTGTATAATTGTGATATAGTTTGTATCTTTATCACATAAAAGATGCTGACATTAGTATATCCTTATACACTAAAATGGTTGAAGATTGCACAAACGGCTTCTCCTACTCCCGACCCTCCTCCCGTGTTATAGCGGTACTTCGGTCGGTGGCCTACACACCACTACTCTCCCCACAGTATTCCTTATTACAGCACATGATGATGGACTTGTGGATTTGTCAAGGGAGACTTAAACTCGCTTCTTCCAAGTCTCGGATAGTGTCTCTCTCACTCAATGTGACTCCAGTGTAACAGATGTGTTCATGTATTATCCAACAATAGCTTATCATGCGTACAATGTCCCTGGTACAATCATAAGTTCATATATTTTTAATGTATTAAATTGCAAGTATTCCAGACTCGCGATTAAGTTGTTACCTATAGCAAAGGCCCATTGTCTATATACCTGTCTACTGTGCTGTACAGATGCGTTTCTGTCCGAAATGTATGATCCTTAATTCCCACCTGGGGTTCCTTTTATCTCCATGTACTCCGGAGCAGGTAACAGATCCTTTGTTTCTTCATAAGCCAGGGTCTGTATGGATAATTGTCCAGGCTCCTGGAAACTGACTTTGACGGCACAGACTGTATAACATGTGAAGATAGGGGCAGTGCTAACGAGTTACTCGCTCTGACCGGCTCACGTCACCCCCGTGTCCATGCGTGCCGCACGTATTGTGAACGTCCCTCTCTCCCTGCACCGTTCATGTCTACTCCTGTTCCACTACCTGCCTGTTACTGTCGTCCTCGGCCAATGGTCATTCCAACGGCAGATTCAGAGGCTAACGAGTGGGCGATAATTTCTACTGTTTTGACCAATACCCATTTCCATTGCCTCTCTCAGCAGACCACTGCCTGCGGTCGGAAATGTCAGAGTGTCCGCCGGGTTTATAATAACGAGTTAATGGCATTTCCCATCAGCATGGGGGATAGGTTTACCACATACCGAGGACAGGTCCAATCCTGATCGAAATAATGGGTCAAATTGGGATTATGGAGGCCATATGGGTGAGACGACGAGCTTGAATTACTGTCTGTACGTATTATTAATCTCCACGTGGATCATGCCGTATTGCAAAATCCCATTCAATTATACAAATGATTTAGAGATATTTATAGATTTGACAGTAGCACGATTCCTTCAGATGAACAATTTAGTGAGCATAAATACAACCCCATTGAAATTACTCGGGTTATTGGAGACTTTCATCAAACAAATGAAGTAATCAGCTAAATGAATGTTTCTATTATTGCAATGGCTTCCGGGGCAAACGTCCAACAATCCCAGGGCAAACTGATCGAATATGCTAATTCCTCAGTTTGAGAGTTTAAACACTCGGTCGTGCTAAATGTAGAGGAATAAACGCCGAGGCACGCTCCATTTAAAATTCATCCTGCGGTTCAGTAGCCTCCCACCCAGTGCTAAGCGACTGAACGTATGGGCAGCATGTGTCTAGTCTACTACTGCCACAGTGCTAGTAGAAGTAGTATATAGACGTGGGAGTATGACTCGGGCCAATATCAACATGACATGAATGTGAAAGTAGGTTTTAATGGGGGGTTATAAAAAAATAGCGGATGTCACTATTTATATAAGGCAAAGAAGCCATCCGCGTTGCATGAATTATACATATGCAACATCTGGAACTGAAAGTCTGAAGGAAAAAGTGTGTATTGACCAGTATGTGTTTCCCACCTGCCGCAGGATGCCTCCTCAGGTGAGCAGGCCCTGATCTAGCCGCCCCGGGCCTACAGGTGGGGGCGGGGTGGTGGATCCCCCGCCTCCAGGGGGTAGTAGGGCCACATGAAAGGGGCGGCCGGAGAGGGCGTCGACTCGGCCTACTTATTCCCGGGCCAGGTTTGGGCTGGTTAAAAATGTATCCGGCTCCTATGTGGTATACCCAGAACGTGTGGGGCTGAGTCCGACCCTCGTTAATGATGGATACATCCCATGAGGGGAGACATGGGTGAAGTGGCCGTGGGTACTGAGGCGGGTAGTCACTTATGACTCTGTGTACTCCGGTTGTTTTCTTTTATGGCTTTTGTTCTCGTAAACGGGGTAGGAGCACCATATAGAAATGTATAGTTTAATGAGACGTCTATCTATATAGATCATAGAGAAAGGAGACTCCTTGTGTTATATTCTTGGTCACCCTATATGCCTATCCTAGAAAGTTATGACTCTGTACTTCTGCTTTTTTATTTAGGCCCTGTGTAGGAGAGCTATGTAGAAAATATATAATTTAATGAAGCGTCTATAGATCCACAGAGGAAGGGAACTCGGCGTGATGTTTTGTCGACCACCCTATCCTAGACAGTTATGTCTCTGTATGACTGTAGAGTATATTCCTGTGTCTGGGGGCTCATACAATAGAAACCAGGTTCATGTCTTTGCCATCTGAGACGTGCACACTACATGTTGTGTACGTGCAAAGCATGCATGACGCTGTACCGAGGACGCTATCGCCACAAACATGTGAAGCCTTAGCTGTATACACGGCTGGTCCTTTCACTCCTGGTTAACCTCAATTAGTGGTGAGATGTTGAATTCAGGGAGACACAGGCAATAGCGCTGTCGGTTATCGTAATTGCTCTGTCGCCTGGGATTCTCAATGTGTGTAATTAAAGGACACAACAGTGGCATATAATAGTAGCAGTTTACATTTCCAAAGCAAATGCTGTAAACTAGGAGTCTTTGCTATCATATGATTTCTTGTTTAGTTTTTAATAGAATCCTCATCCCCATTCAGATGGGTGCAATGTTTATTCCAAATGACACTGTTACGCAGGTTGGTATGGTATACAGGGTCAGCACGCGACCGTTTCTTGACCTCTCTAGACCCTGTTGTCAGTACTCTAAATGACACGATTTCTGATCCGATCGATGTTGTCATCCTGGTTTAACGCTTCCTTGACTCCGATGAGTATAACAACTAACTCATGCAGACACGCATTTCTTCTCCCTCTAGTTTTATCCATAAGAATTCCCTGGTATAATTACACGCCAAACGAAATGTACATCGTTGAAGTGCTTTTGAAGTATGTCTTTGATTACTGTTCATCTTCAATAGAGGCAAGCTCTCAGGCGGCTGACATGTATATACGTCCTCGAGCAGGGATACGGAGCACGTGGAGACGGTCAGGTGTAGCGGGTGAATCCCAAACACGGGGAGCCTGTAACATGTACTACTCCTACACACCTAGACACCCACCTCACTCCTCACACCACCCCTCCAAGAGACCACCTCACACAACTCATCCTCCAGTACCTGCACGGCCTCTCCTCCTGTCCCTGCCCGGCGCGGCAGCCAGCACCCTGGGGGTAGTAAGATGGGAGCCGTCAGTGGGTCTAGCCTAGACCTGTCCTGGCGGGTGGATGCGCTCCTCCTCCAGTGGCCTTCCTCCTCCTGGGTGTGGGTGCTGGGAGACGCGCTGTCAATAGCAGCTGAGAGGCGGGAGACGCCGTATGCATGCATGTCGGCAGGTCGTTCAGCGGGCCGCGCCGCTTCATGTGCGCGCGTCCCGGTATGGAGAGCCAAGTATCAATATTTCTGCATGTTTTTGTTTTTTTCGAAACGGGATCGGTTCAATACAACATCGTTTGAAAAAAGCATATCAAAATGAAAGATTACGATCACATTTCAGCAAGTAGAATAGCGAAGCACATTAATCTCTATAACAATTGTTAAAAACAGAATTGCAGATTTGAGAGATATGTACGTTTGTTGAGAATAGTATTCGTACAACAGAAATTGAAGCTTTTTTTTCTCTGTGAATGTGAATAGACTCTTGTAGTAAATTTTTCTTTATCTGGACATCTTTGTGAGTATAGATTACGTGTATCTTATCTTTTGAGTCCAAGGATTGGAACAAATGTGTTATGGACTTTATTGGAGAATATCAAAAGAAATACAAGTCACAAACAAATTAGATGCTGACACATGGCGCTCCATACAGGTGACTGTTTGTTACGCGACTCCTCTGATAAGGTGGCAGTGAAAGGTACCTGTTTGCATAACCACAACAGCACGTGCCCCACTTCTACGACCACCTCACATAATGTGCCTTACCACCTTGCCTCTATTAACTGTCCAAGTGTCAAACTCGTTTCCAGGGTGTGTGAGGTACTATTAAACCGTACCTGTCTGAACGAATGCGTGCATACATCTGAGAGGTTTACCGCCGGGTCAAACCTGTCATGTTTACATGCACGCATAAAGCACATTACTACACTGACAGCTAAGCATAGTTTATAAATAAATAATTAAATGGCCTTATTTCCCACCGCCTCACTCCCCTAATGGCCCGTTAGGCTTCATACCCACTAGGCGATTTTGACAAAGTTGTCCGACTGATTGGTGCTAGCGCAAGCCCCATACACACTAGGCTCAATCAGTGCACAAATCGGCCTGATTAATACCAAAAGAATCGTCCGAATTTTGCACCTATTGCGATCACAATTTAGTATGCATGTAATGTTGAAATGTACATGTTTGATGTGAATCGGTGCAAAAATCGGCCGTTTGTTCTGGTAGAATCGGCCCATGTTAACACCGATCGGTCGGTCAGAATCCTCTAGTGGATATGAGCCTTTAATGCCGCAGGTTGTATTATATCATACAGATTAGGCCAGATCGGGTCTGAATGGCAGCGGTCGGAGAAATCATCAGGATTGTTACGGTGATGATTGTCTCCATCCATTAGTAATGGCATCCAGGCCTGAGTACGATCCTTATTAGTAAGGTACTAATTCCAAGTACGTTGCATAGGGAGGAATTGTCACAAATGATCCATGATTGGTGACAGGTTACATCGGGCATTATGGAGATCATGTCCAGCTATGCCCGGGCTAAGTAGGCGGTTTACTCTGTGAATCCAAAAGATATTTGAGCGAAGAAAACATTATTCTCCGGACTATACCCAGAGGACATAAACTAACTTTTGCTGAGGCTGGAACATCGGAGTTAATGGTTATTGAGGAACGGAGCGGCACATGTTTATTCATCCATATAATTGCAACGTTTATGTTTCGGAAAGACTTCGGGTACTTTACCTCGATTTTGTTTTAAAGTGAGGCGGACAGTCGCAAAAAGGTTCTGCTACTAGTAGAGGCGCTGTAGTCACTTCCATTTTAACTCTGACTGGTGCATTTCTAATAATGTTTTTTTTCTGGCCATTTCAAGCTCGGACGCTGCAGCGGAGCTGTGTCAAAGCATTCGTTAATTTGAAAACAGGTCTAACACTGCAGCGGAATTGTGTCAAAGCATCCGTTAATTTAGAAACAAGTCTACTGAATGCTGCATATTATATTATATTAAATTATGCAGAAAGGACTAGCGCCCTTGTTTTGAGATAGGCCATACTAATAATGCATTGCCCATTAGTAGAAATGGACGGAGTCCTCTCAAAGTTTCATATCCTCATCAGCACTGAGTAATTGATATAGAATAATTTACAAGTAATTTGTGATTCTCAAAAGATCTCTTTTCTTTGTTATACTCAAGTATTATTTGTCAGGGAATGGAAGATTCTGAACTAAAAAGTACCAATACAAACATTGGACCATCTTCCCTAATAATGGCGTTTTTTTGTATTTCAGATTTTAGAAATGCTATACATAGGAGATTTCCCGTGTCCATAATATATCATAAAAGCGTCACTTATAGAAATACGCTGTTTTATGATCCAACGTGTATCCTACCCCCATGCATTGATAAATCTTAATGTGTGAAAAGGCTAACGGTATTTGAAATAAGGGGCAGCTAAACAGATGGAAACAAGTATAGGAAACCCACAGTGATCACAGGAAAAATAAGACTGTTATGAAAAATGAGTTTGAACCCTTCGATATAATCTACTATTTTTGTTCCTTTTTTCTTTTAACATAATTTAAGTCCGCATTGAAACCAATTTCCATCATAAACTTATTACCCTACTTCTTCTAAAACGATGTCCTTTCGCATGTTGCTGCCTACATACTGAACTTTCTTCAGGTCTTACCAAGAACCAGCGAAATAGGCCATAACCAACCTGTCCATCTGGTTGCTGTTTTGTTAAAATGCTTTTAAACAGACCTGTGGGAACCAGCAAATTGGGTCATGACCCCATTTCTTAGTTCCGGTCTCATCCTCCATGTGGCTTCATGGTGTAGTGGTAAGGACCCTCACCTCCAGACCCAAAGTTTGTGGGTTCGAATCCTGAAAGAGTTCATCATTGCCAGCATTTTTCAGCCTGGCGAAGCCACTTGTACTATAGAAATCGATCTTGTTCACAGGGGTCCTCATCACATTAAAATACAGCACAAAAACACATGAATATTCAAAACTTGAAATAAAGGTTTTGAATCATATGTGTACTAAGGTAAGCTGTAATTTTGGCTGTACTCCTCAGTCAACTGGTGGAGCGGGTTCGCTGCAATAATTAAAAACTGCCTTATGATGTCATATATTACAAGTAGACTTTTTAGTGAGCCTTCTTCCCAACAATCTGACGTTTTTAGCGTGGTCTGCAGTACCCCATACATTACTCTCATCCGGCGGGCCTAGGAGGCATGCACCAGCCCAGAGCAAAGTTAATATTTGCCCCCGAGAACAAAGTGCATGGGTGCTACAGTTGTGTTTCAGCACTTCTGCCTTTTCCTTGATGCCTGAGTTCAGTAATGGTGGGTCCCAAAATAAGTGTATTTAAGTGTATTTTGTCGGCCGACTTTTAGGGACCTTCCTTAAGCGCCAAAACTTGCTTGATGTTCAATTTTATTTCATTTTTCAGTTGAGCACATTCATAATAGAAACATATTGTTCATGATGTGAAATATATACAGGTCCACTAAACAAAACTAAATAAATCAAAATTAATGTGACATCATGCATGGTGTTTTTCACGGAAAGTAATCTCTACAGTTAAACTTGACCATTTCAAATGTGTATTTCCCAGGGAAATCGGTTAATAAAGCAAACTGTTTTTATGTTGTGTTCAATGGCGAGCGGACTTTTATGTTGAAGCGAAGGTCATTTCCATTTTAATGAATGTCCTTCCATCACATACAGTTCCAGGGTAACTTGACTGGGGACACATCTCTCCATTTGCAGCTGATTGTATTTGCTTCACAAATATTTAAACACAAATGCAATCTATCAAAAATATCATCAGAAGATGTCTGTTTAATTTTCAGAAATTGTTGGTAAGTATCACCACACAACAATGAATCATTTAGTTAGGCGTTGACTTATTGATATGCGTCAGAGTTCATCAGCGTCCCCATAATATCCGCTGAAGATGACGGAGAGTTATAGCTATAATATAGGAACAGAGATTGATTGTAAATTGTCATGTCTGCAGCAGTACAAAAAAATGTTGGATTCTCAGTTTAAAGAAACAACAAAGTAAGGTAACTCATAAACACGTCAACTGCTATCCTGTCGTACAAATCCTATTTGGGCTGTTTGCTATCCCAAGGGTAGGATGCCAGAAAATGATGCTTGTGAAGAGTTTAACTAGATAAACAATGAAGACTTTAAACATCTCTACTAATTTAAAGAATAAACAAAAACGGTGGCAGTTATTTTCCTATATCACTGTTTTCGTATATCACTTGCGAGGGGGATCAAGCTCAATAATTGCACGTTCAGTACCTCCCCTGAGGGAAGATGCATGAAACCATCAACCTCTACATCTACTCCCTTTTTATCTGTGAACTATGCTATTCATGGTGGCTGTGAACTATGCTATTCATGGTGGCTGTGGTCCCTTTATCTAACGTTGCCTCATAACGTCTCCCTTACTTTTGAGGTATTCGTGTGTCTGACCGAAATGATGAGGTGCTGACTTCTTATACCATATACTTCCCCTTTATCAATGTGCACTATGTATGGTTAATCTCATCTCATGATACATGCCAACTCTAGGGCAATTCCCAATTTCCCACGCACTATATGGCTAAGGATATACATGTATATAGGTTGACAGTTACATAAATATATATATATCTATATCCTTACCTATATCTTAAATTCCATTGGAAGGCATTGGGTTTATACAGGGGCGTTTGTCCGACACTCATTGGTTACGAGGGTGGGAAGGAAATTCTGCATTTGCCAATTGGAATTTTTCTATTTCTTCAAGCCAGTAAAGATGTAGGCCCAAAACTAAACAGAGTGAGTAATTTAGAATTACTGGTCCACTGGAAAATCAATACTCTAGAGTCAAAATTAAAGAGAGATTCTATTTTCAATTTTATCCACTTTATATGAACCTACTGTGTATCTGAATAGCTATCAAACGGAGGGTAAGAGCCGGAACAATAAATCAGGACCTAGGTTTGTATGAGACTTGTCTAAGTGCTGCCCAAATAGCTTGTAGAGGCAACGCTGTCGAGTTTACTCGGTCTGACCGGAAAGAATAATTGGTCTGTAAATATCATTCCGGACAGGGTAGGTCAGGAACTTTTATGGCGTTTGATAATAAATCCATGTCAATACTTCAGTCGTTATATATTATGATGTCATTGTTACCCCACATTATATTGAAAATGTCCTGCAATACCTATTAACTCTAAGTGCTTAATGGAATAGGTCTGGCACTAGGTCAGGTTTAAAGAGGCAGTTGCTCTCATGATAGCTTACATGCGCTTGTCCCTTGTATTTCAGTTACAGGCAAATGGACCATGATTGTAGGGTCCCTGAGAGTCATACAACTCACCGGATGAACCAGAGAAGGGAAAATTTAGCCCCGAAATGCACACAAAGCTCGTTCCCATTAACCCACAGTTGCTGTCACATTAGCAGGTTAATCAAATGGGGTAAATTACTTGTTCAAGATATAGACCTGACTGCTCGCTTGCTTACTCGCCTGAGGGAGGTGAGTCAGATCGACAAATTAGGTGCAAGGGTGATTATATCGCCTACACTTTATCACTGAGAGAAAGCGCAAAGGGTGAATGGCAGGCCCACCTCTTGGTTTTTTTCTCATACATGTAGTTATTATATTGGCACCTATTAATAGTGATTAATAATCGTACTTTAACAAAAGATATGATGGTGATGTTCGGAGATAACGTCAGCCATTCAGTCTGAGGTTGACAATTTTGAATCAGCGCTGAATGGAAAAAGTCTTTTTAACGATAGATGTTGAGATTTTCTCCCATCACACTGAGATTGACAATCTTTTTAATCCGCTGAAATATTACAATCGAAACATCTCATTCAACGATAAATATTGATATGTCCTATACGTTTTAATCAACCCGTTAATCAGTGTGGCCTTTCTAACACTGGCGGAGGATATAAAGGGGTGATGGGTGGCCGGTATGTGGTCTGTCCCAGGGGCTGGTGATGGCAGAGCACCAGCCCTATCTACATCACTGTTAATGAGGTGTTGACTGGCGGGCCGGCCCATCAATGAGGCAGGGCCTGATGAAGCACTGAGAAGGTTATCACTTATTAGAGCACCACCCGTTTTAGTAATATAAAGTGCACATAAACTAGACAGTATTTTATTCTTATTTTCAATTAAAATCTGTCATTTGGATGATGGGACAGAAAACAAAATGTTGCCTAAATATGATCTGTGAATCCTCACTGTGGCTTGTATGATTAATCAAGATTGATGGAATCCTGAATACATAGAATGGCCTACAAATAAGCGGGAAGCAGCATTTGCAATAGCAAATCTCCTCAAATAAATGGCTCGATGATAAATATTTTCCATTTTTACTGTAACGTAACTGGGTACTGCTAATTATATCTGTGAAATACAAGAAGCACAAAGACTATAAAAACTATGCTCATATAGGAAAAATGGCACATATGGCAAAGAAGGTATAAACTTTCCTATACATGCATAAGCCTATAGGCTATATATGCCTGCTTTACAGAAACCGCCTTCTATAATCAGATCGATAGGTGAGCACTTTTCTGACTGTGGGAATACTCTGTTTTCAGCTATGGGAAAACAGGCAGATACTATAGCAAGGTCGTCTTTAGAACTGTAAGTGTGGGGTCAATAACCATAAGAAACCCATCTGATATACGGTCAATATCAACCGGAAATAACAGGCATGTTGGGTATGTTCCATGCGACGGAAATTGATACGTGACCATGACAAGGACACATCGCCTGTTGGATATACACCCAAGCCGTATATAGAGGACAGCAGTACGTGACATCATAAAACACACCTCTAAGATGCTTGGCCATACTTTTTCTTCTAGGAATTGACAAGCCTGGAAGACTTTCCTCCAAATCTTTCCAGGTTTTAAGGATAGAATACAGTACTTTATATGCAGGATGTAAGTTGAGGACAGTGAAAAAATTGGAAATAGCACTAAGAAAATCTGAATGTATGCTAAAATGTTGTAAAACCTGTTCTAAACATCAATTTTGAAACTGATTTTTGGGGTTGCTGGGGAGAAGAAAATCTGTTTTACACTGTTTAAGAGTTCCGAAAAAAATCGGAAAACGTATATCCCTGTATATGGGCTGGTAAAGTCATTCGGTGGGAAAGGGTTTCTTAAATTGTCTAGTTGGGTCCAAATTATTTTCATTTATGATTATAGAAAATTCAGGTGACAAAATGACAAAAAAAGTTCCAATTTCAAACAGAAAATTGAATTAACCTTAATCCTAAATCAATCATCTGCAACAATTTTTAAAAGAAAATTGTTGGATATCAAAATGTATAACCTTTTACCTAATATATGCAATGTGATGCTGTACCTTTTCTACTCTGAGAAGGAAAAACACCCTTGATAGTCGTACAGCACGTTATGTGAATTAAAGAATGGCGATATCGCACGCAACTCGACGGGGCAATTTTTTAAAAAGCCCATATCACGGAGACCAAAAATCTAGGCCCTTAATCTTATTTCACCACCGTTCTGAGGGGACCGATTGTCTAAGCGTTATCATATGGTTCTATCATTTAAAATTATTAGAATAGTTTCATTATCAGTTCAAAGGTCAGACAGATGAGTGCAATGGTCAGAACTTGCTGAATCTAGCCTCCCCCGCCAACTTACACATACACTCCCGGCCCCGATAGGCCGGGTAACATACGGGCGGATAAAGCCGGGGCTCGTAATGAGGTCAGCAGTCAACTCTGAGCGACTCAGGTCCACTCCCCGTGCACCATGAGGCTGGACCGACCTGCAGCAGGTCTTCATCAATCGACGATGCGTTAGCGGTTAATATTTTCTGCCCGCAGCTGGTAATTCAGAAGTCAATAAAGCATGTATCATCCGCGTTTCCCATAGATTTATAGATGATAATTATTTTCATAATTTGACAACAAAAGGTTCATTGATAAAATAAATACGTGCCTTTCAAATCCTGCTTTGTTTTTTTATCACCATTGTGAAACAAAGTCCATTTGACGACCTTGGGATTTTCTCGTCAACGGAGCTTTCACATGATATTCGGCTAAAATTGACTGTATTTGTAGTCCCGTTAATAACAAACCTAATTCAAATTTGATGAGGTTCTTTTTATATATGGGTTTGTTGCTATTTAGATATGCAAACGAATTTTGACCGATTCCCAAAGAAACGAATCGTAACATAGGATAACATACTAATATTAATGCTAATGCTTCTGTCGTAGATTATGCTCAGTGCATAAGTGCTCCTAACACAACACAAAGTACAGAGTGTCCCCCGCCGGCTCGAAGCTATGTGAGGGCATGAGACATGTGAGCCGTCATGTGAGCCCCCTGTCGGGCATAATGCTTAATGCTCTGTACAACTGTCTGGGTTCAATGTGCGCTACTTTCCCCCAGGCACGTTAAATGGGTAATCCAGCTGATGTAGGATGTCCAACTGTATGTGTTTTGATCCACATACTGATCCCATAGATTTAGCTTACTGCATTTTAATTGCTATGGTTACTCCTATGCTTGAGATCTATATTGCTTGTTATGTGCATGTTATGGAGTTTTGAAGTATGATTTAAGTGGACCCTTGGTGACAGAGCGCTATTTTTTTCATCACAAATTTCTATGATACTGTGACGATGTTGCATTTATCATACATGTCGATATACATGTATATCTTCTTTCTGATTGATCTACAGCTCATACCTCCAGGCTCCTATAGATAAAGTAGTGATACGCGGATATTCTTCTCAATCTCTTTCTAATACCGTGTGCCTTGAACTATCCGCTTATTTATTTAGAATCATGTGTCAAACGGCAGGGCAATAAAGAAGTGAACATGGCTTTCTAAGATAAAACGAGCCCAGCTGCAGTGCATCCTTTAGTATGTTTATATTGCCCTTTTATGGGATTCCTTCATACAGAGTACTTATGAATAGAAAAAGTAACAGCGTACAATTCATTTTTTACCTACAGACAGTGCAGTAACAAAGGCAAAACATATCACAATGCCATGAAGACAAAGGAACTGCACGCCATAGAAGTGACTGCATTTCTATAGTCACCAATACGCTTTGCAAGCCCGATTATTGGGGGACTGTACATACTGCCATACTATACAAATATATGAGAGCCCCGATTCAGCCTATCAGAGAAACTAGGACTAAATTGTCTATAAGTATAACGGGAACTAGTTTGTATAGCCACTCTAACACGGTAATAATTTGATATATATCAAAAGAAAAAGAGATTTGATATAAAACGAAAATCCTTAGACCTAAGTATTCGGTAAGGTGTGAAAATAACATCCTTCACTATCAAGATTAGAGAATTGAGTACGCCGTCGGGCGACCAAGTATTCGCCGAGCTACTAAAAAATTATTCGCCACGTTGGGACGCACTTTTAGTTAGTCGCCGGGCGACTAGGGATACTTTAGTATGTCGCCCAATGATTAACTTGTCCACAGTGTGTATAGAAAAATATTAAACATGTCAAATATTTTGCCCTAAACCCATGGCGACTAGTGGTTTAGTCGCCAGACATCTTAAGGCGCCAGTGTGGACTTGATCGCCGGGCTACTAACTCCCTTTGTCGCTCGGCGACCAATGATATGTATTCACACAAGTGGGGACCAGGCATCAAACTTGCGAAAAGAGAGAAAAATGTTGCGTGAGTGCAGGCAAATGCATGCCATTGCAGTACTTAGCCTATATCCTGTATCCACCCAACCTTTATCTGCACAGGTCTTTGGAAAAGTGATACAATGGGCAAACTTCCACCACACCTGTGTATGGCCAAATCTCATTGAAGAAGATCCGTCGTGTTTGATTTTCCCAGGTAAAGACACATCTAACCATGTAATCGGCATGTAGGCTGCACTAACATTAGGTAAACACGTGGCCGAATATTACAACGGGAGGATCTTAGAGGTATTGTCATTTGGAAGGTCCTGGTGTCATTTCAAAGCTGCATGCAAACACAATTTGTAACTAATTGTCACAACACCACCGATTGTATAAGGGCGTGGCATACAGGAAATACCCCATAGAAGCATATATATTTGATATTTCTTTCTAACAAATTGTTTTGCCCATTAATGTGGATCTAAATTTTAAACGTTGAATACATGTAGACCCCAAAGAATTGTGAAATGAGCTGATCTGGGACTTTTGAAAAATAAATTATCCCTGATTTTTCTTTTTCATCCGAGTTGCATGAACACAGTTTGGATAATTTTACCCATGTAAAAATTCATTGCACCAGGGACCGATCCATCTGTTGTTTTACTGTGGAAACCGATATTTATTATCTCTTAAGCTAAATCCAAGGAGATCCCTGAATAAATGAACCATCAACAAACACACGTGGAGTATGATCCGCCGACGTTAACCACAAGCATCTTAAACATTGTTATTCAACAAATGTTTTCCCTTTATAGTAGGTGTTGAGGAAGGTTAACCAGTGGTCATTTTTGTGCCAGTTATGACTTCTGAAAGGTGAAATCACTTTGGGAAGAAATTCAATTAATCGTAATAACCTGCGAAAATGTCAAAGATCTGTATTAATGCGAGGCGTTGAGTGCAGTCTCTTCTCCACAAAACCAATTTACTCCAGAGAGGAAAAAAAGTATGGAGGATGGTGGCTTGTAAAAATGATAGTTCCAGAAACAAAACCCAAGAGGTCGAGCCATTTTTGATTGAAGACGAAAGTCAGCTCAACTTTCAGATTTGGGGGTGTCAATAATGGGACAGGACAATCCTGATACTTTCAGAGTAGGACGAGGCAAAATGAGTCTGAGGCACAACCAAGCAGCAACGTTAGAAAGAGGCGGCGCAGAAAGTCAATGTATTTCAATGTAGGCCTATGCGTTGGTGAATTTCAATGTATGCGTTGGTGAATTGACGTTCAAACATAATTGTGAAATTCAAGGTGCATGAAATTAACATCCGGATAACATGATGATAATAATGATAAAATAATGTAGTTTTCACACTAATTTACCAAACTCAAAGCCAGTCGCCTTGTTATGTGCCTGTGGGTCACTGACTCAACTTTAGCTCGCAACCAAAGAAAATCAAACTCAAAGGGCAATATGACCGTTTGGATCTATCGACTTCTTTTTCCTCCAAATGCCGTGTATAGGATGGTGGATAGGATGGGAGTGTGACGTTCACGGTACCAATAATATTCGGTCCTCTTACAAAGACTAATAATTCTCCGTTCAGATGAATAATTATTGTCACTAAAGGTGATATGACCACGTGGCAATTCCTTGGATTCAACAGGACATCTGCTTACTGCTCCCCTCCCCCACCATACACATCAATAACGTCCAATGTGAGGAGAGAGCTTTCAACCTAGGGGCAGCAACGAGGATAAACCTTCATGTACAAATCAGTGATTATTATTTTGCAATTATTTTTACTTTATTACATGTGGTTAATTATGTGTTGCAATTTTCGTAACTATTTGCTCAACTACACAAATTGCTGGTTGTTGTTGTTGTTGTTGTTGTTGTTGTTGTTGTTGTTGTTAAAAAAATTCATTGGGGCCCTTACGAAGGGTTTGCCAATGTTGTTGTTAATAACTAGTAACATAACTGTTATTAATATCAATATTAATCAGTATTAATACTAAAACCGTTAAGAAAGACTCCTTACTTGGGTCAACCGGAGCCATCCTTGCTGAAGCACCGATCTCAGAAGGCCTAAGGTAAATCCAAAACACTTTGTTTACAAATCATGCAGCAAGACCCCTGTTGACGACGGAGACTCAACAACTAAGGTTTATGCATATAATATTATAGGCATGCACTTGTCCTGCAAATCGAAGAAGTTGAATTTTAATGCATAGGATGTGACCCATGATCATTTATCGATGTAAACATGCAGGTATGTATTAGTCACACATTCATGTATCAGGGACGGATCCAGAGCTTTAGAAAGGGGGGGGGGCGCCCTTATGTACAAATTTTAGGGGCCCCCTTGGAGGGCTAGAGCTTTACATTAAAAAATCTAAATTTGGCCAAAATTAGGGGGGGGGGCGCCCCCCCCCCCCCCCCCCCCTAAATCCGTACCTGATGTATTGAACACAAGTCATCATTTCCCCTGACCAATCCCTTTTTGGTGTACTGTGTATTTTGTAAATCCATGCAGGTACATTGGCATATAATTTGTTTAGATGTAGGAAACTGTAGGATGACCAGTTCAATATGTCCCCTTACAGGTCCACATCCCACCTGTTGCTGATCAGTATGCATCATTGGGGGTATAATAACTTTGACCAGAACGCCATCTGATGACTTCAAGATGCACTACTTCTTCCTCGGCTCACTGCATGAAAGTGTTCTTGATTAACTGTGCAAATGGAAAGCATTACCCCAGACATGTAGTTCTAAAACAAAAACATGGAAGTCCCAGGAGCGATAAACTTGTCTCTAGAGAATAATGAGGAACATTAGCTAAATGTACTGAACATTAGGTACCTGGTGACATATATAAAACCAAATGTATGATTAAAATAGGCCATGAAACTGAACATTAGGTGTCTCATAAGAAATATAAAACCAAATGTATGATAAAACCTGGTCACTGTAAGTTCCAACCTAAAGGGCTAATTTACTTGGGACTAGGCGCAAGGAAAAACTGAGCCTGTGCATACATGTGCACATTGTTCGCATAACAGGAAGGTATGGTTTACTTTTATATAGATAAGCTATGCGCAATTGTGTCACGTCTGTCATAGAACTATTTAGAATGGGTCGCGGAAATGCATTCCGCATTACAAAATCGATAGGCGGTCGGACGTGAGTGTGTACAATGTCATTCTTGGGAATAAAGGGTATACGTTTTCAAGGCCACAGAGGCAGATCCAGGGGAGTGTGTGTGTGTGGGGGGGGGGGGGGGTCCTGGGGGTCCTGACCCCCCCCCCCCCCCCCACCCGCTTGTCCCCCCATTTGTTTTTTTTTCTCCTTTTTTTGGTTCACCCCAAAACTACGAAAAGAGGGGGGAATGCCGTTCCCGTATGTGAAAATGCATGTCGTTTTGATACCTTTTATGTTGACCCCCCCCCCCCTGTATGCGCCCCTGCATCAGTTTGTTTACCATATTGTAGACCTGTATGACCCCATTTGCATAACAAAAATTGTTCAATCTTCTTCCCATCTGCGGAGATGTATTACTACCAGGCAGAAAAGCCTTGCATTCTGAAGACATAGCAACCGAATTGGAATTTCTATAGATAAACCGTAGTTTAATGGGGGTCTTACACAAAGGCTTTTGAGAACAGAATAATGCGCTGTTCAACGCTTTTCGCTTTTCAAGAAAGGGAGATTCGTTTCTTCCCGAGTATTACACTGTCTTTTTTGAGAAAGATTAATTTTGTTATGAGGCAAACACCGTGACATACACCGTTTCGATGCTTTAAGTATAAGCGGCTTAAGCCTGTATTCCACATACCGATTTTCCTGCCGATTTTGAAAATCGGCAGTAGGAATTAAGCTTGAATATAGACATATTTTATATCAATATAAAGGTCTAGCAATATTATTTCAAGTAGTATATAGGATGTAGCTTTTCATGCCATATTCTCAAAGAAAATCAGGCAAATACAAAATCGCCAGCATCAAAATCGGTATGTGGATTACAGGCTTTACTCCATCCATTGAACCGATTTTTAATATATGGGACATGAGCTTTTCTTGTCAAGCTAGCACGGCAAAGGAAAAGTACATGACTTACAAATGGTCATTTCCCTAATATGTAAGCATACATTGAAAACAGTAAAACAGTTCGTATGGTTGTTCTTCTTTAGTCCTATTTAATTCTTCTCTAAAACTTAGAGGGGCCGATATATCTTATTACTGTCTTCTTTGTTTTTTGAGAATTTAAGTAAACAAAGATAAGGAAATGTCACACTTGGGTGCATGAACGTGTGACGTTGTAATATTAGGGTGTGAAATATCATTGCAATCTTGACAAATTTGAATAAATATCCAGTCGCATGTCGGAAAGAGTAAATAGTTTCGTTTCAAAAATATTTCCATGGCCCTTCATGTTGATAAGCTACATGTCACATGACAATTTAAAGCGGTATCAGCATTGCATTTAAAGATAATGCCTTTAAAATAATTGATACATGCATGTTTACCAAACATTACAACATCTGGTAAAGGCTAATGGAATTGTATTTTCAAACAACAAAAAAGAACTTAACATAATGTCCCGCTGAACACCACGACAATACCCGACAAGGTTCAACGATTTTCTCGGACACAAGTGTTTGTTTTGGGTAAAGGTCGACGGCCAATACTATTAGCATACACCGCGGGGTCGAGGTATTCTTCTCTCAGTCTGTGACCAGGAACCTGTTATAATATGACTCGATCGGGCCATGACCGGTGACACCGAACAGATAAAGTATTTACAGGAATTCATAAAAATTGAAAAAGATATGCGCTCACATGAGTCAACTAAAGCATTTAGATATACACTCTTTAGAACCAGTGTACCTTTTCATGATAGACTAGGGAACCAACTTGCATAAATAATGCGGTTATATTAAATAGTTTGGATGTCGGTCAGGTATAAACTGTTAAAACATAGTCTAAAAGGATTTTTCTATTCGCTCCCTAACAATCTTGCGGTGGATTATACAAAAGAATCCACTTATATCTACTACTACTACTACTACAGACAATCAAATGCCTATAAACTTAAGATAACATGAGCACGGTCAACCCCTATTGATAGCTCTTATCGATTTATTTATTTATTGATAATATTCCAAAGGATCGGCTGTATTTCAGGCATTGTCAGGTAAGTATGTTGTAGCACTCGGGTTTATGTTGTTTGCGCACACAACAGGATGAGCGAAGGAGTCCCTTCAATAGTTTAACTGGGGCTATATCAACTTGACTCAAAAACTTCATTCAATATTTTTACTTCACCCATTACTACTATATCTATATCCCAACTGCTAATGTATACATAACAGGAGGGGGACTTGGTTTGCGCCCTCTATTTCCCTTAATGATATTATGATGATTACAATATCTATAATAGGTAAATAAAAGAGCAGTTGTATCTCTTCCAAATGTGGAGAGAATAATATTATAAAATTTAGATTCAAAAAATTGTGTTTTCAAACCGATGTTTACATTATATATTTGTCTAACACTGATGACGCATCTATCATTAATGTGATACGTGTATGCTTATGTCAGGGGATTATATTCTTCAAAGCTATTTCGTGATATGGGATAGGATATGTATGAATGTAAAGTGAGCAGTTTAACGCCACTTTGGCAATACCCCCAGAATCAACCGTTGCCTAACCCTGATGTACAAGAAGACCAAAGTATAGCGGTCAACTTCGGTCATTTATCATGCATTTGACACTATGCACATGCATATATATAGTTCTCTTTTGGTTAATAATGGGGTTATAGATATCTAGGTATGAAGAGCAATACCAGTGCTCATCAGGTTCCATGAAGTGTAAATCAAAGGTCTTCATTATAGTTATGGGGGACACTTTTATGATTGCCGAATATCCTTTAAATAAAATAATGCATGTCTCTCAAGTGCTTCCATTCCTAGCTATATACAATATACATGTGTTTTAGGAGCGAATAAATACCCGTATAGGGAGTCAATACACCATCTATCGGTATCAGCAATGTAGAACCCTTCAACTTGCAGTTGGGTCATGTTTCTGAACAGGGTATCAAATATCAGTGAACGAAATAGGCGACATATGTTTCCAAATGCCTGGAAATATAACGTAGCATATACCAGAACATGACTGGAACGCTGTGTAAAGTGAAAATGAGTCTTTAACAGTTACTATGCATACTTTCAATGTCCATATCCACTATCATAACCGGAAGTTCGGAGATTGTTATTATATTCAGCATATGGTATATCTAAACTTTGCTGACCCTATAGGTTAAGCCATGCAAGGTCTTTCAGTCAAGTAGGGCAGTAGGGTTTTGTTTTCAGGAGGATTTTCTTTTCAACCTACTTCTCAAACAAACATAGATCGTCGCATACACACAAAATGAAACCTACTTTTTGTGCTCGTAGGTCGGCAGTGATAAGGGTCGCTGTATTGCCCTCCTGGCTCTTCTCCTGGTAGGGATCCAACGTATACGTACTCCCAGGGGGAATATGATCCCTAATTGTTACAGTTCCCAGTGGTCACAGTGTGAGTAAACACCGCCCATGTCACTGCTCCAAGAAAACAGGCCGACACACTTTCCCAATGGGGCCAGCGGACAATTTTGGCGGGATCCAGTATAATACTGAGAATGAGGGGTGATTCCCCAATCACCAGAGAGTGGTACTTATGGAGTGAGTGTGTTTAAGTTTGGTGGGTATAGAGTAGTGGGTCTGGAGTCCATGTGCACATCTGTGAGGGCTGTATTGGCGGGGCCCTGTCTGGGTATATTCGTAAACACAGACCTCGTATATCATAGAGGACACATACAAATCACCTGTCCTGAGCCTTAGGAGGAAGCGATGTCGACCACGAGGCCTTAAAAAACCATGTAGAAAGAATGAGCTTTAAATTCTATAGCAATGTTTTTGTAAATCTGTGAGTGTAGTGACTCAGGATAAAGCAGCGGCATAACCTTATTTTGGTACAAACGCGTCATTGAACGGCTATTTCAAATACCTTAAATATCAGTGCTCCTATATATATCACACATATATATGTAAGATATACATGTGCACAGACGGACACTTTTTGTGTCGTATTTTGCTGTATCATGTTACAGGAAAGGTCCCAGTGGTTCCGTATGTACAACATATTGAAGCTTACCAACATGCCGGAAATGGTTATTCAGGGGCGGATCCAGGGGGGGGGGGGGGCCGGACGGGCCTTGCCCCCCCCCCCCCCCCACCCCCCCCCCCTTGCCCTGTTAAATCATGTTTGATGGGGGGCCCACCCCCCTGTACATTCATGTTTTTGGGCCCCCCCCCCCCCCCTCTACAAATTCCTGGGTCCGCCCCTGGGTTTATTATACCGCTTTATCTCAACTTGAATGTCCAAGCATGGAGACTAAAATAAAACTTTACTCTCTCTGGTCCAAGGTAATGTCCCACCCATAAGGGTTGGTTAAACGGCACCACTAAGAGCAGAGTGTTTTGTGAGTAAACATTGACTCATAGCTTACATCTATAATCTGATCTTTGAAGGCAGAAAAATCATCCTGCAAACCTTAGTTAATAAAGGTGAAGCGCAAAGGAAAAAACTAAAATCGCAAATATGGTAAAAACACTTAGTTGTTATTATGTTAAATGAGAGAGAGGACGTGGCTATGTGCTACTTCAACAGCAACCGCTTGAGAAGTGACAGTTGATGATGTCACAACCTTCTATGACAGATCAGAAAAAAAGAAGAAGTTGTTATATGTTAAACAGTATTAGACTTGAATTAACATATACAGATAATTCATGGAGGTAAATGAGCTTTTGTTAGGAGAGAGAAAACACTCTCAAATATTATCTCACAGGACTGTGATGTCATGTAGGCTCTCAGTCACAGGGTTATGCTTGGGTAGTTACCCATAGTAAGAGCCTTATCAGAGTGCCCTACTTATCTCATAGAGCATAGATGACGTCACATGTACTCAGCGGAAGCCACTCTACAATATAATTTTTGAATATTATAATTCCTCCCATATTTATGATATATTAGCAGGTATCGAGAAACACATATTCAACACAATATGAAAATTAAGATTGCCTTTGCAGTTCTCCTTTAAGAAAAGAAGGGGACCACTTGGGGGCATTTTCGTTTATTGACAAATCTGCCTTAAGGGGTATTGGTAAACCGTTTTCCGAACGTGCCCGTGCTTGTGTGAGCTAGCTGACCTCTTGGTAAGCAACGTTGACCCCACTCCTCCACTTGACGACCTGTCCCCGTTTGGTTGGCTAGATAAAAATTGCTGGGATGTGCAATGTTACTCAGATGGTATGCAATGGGGATTGACAGGAATGGTTCCCCATGATGTCAAAATAGGACTGATTCTCAAAAAGGACAGGAACGCGATAACGGCTGTATGTTCTACAGACTTCATTTAATTCCTTGTAAGGCGCTCAGGCTTAGGGTTAAATTACAGACGTTTTGGATGCCTGCACATGTTTGGATGTCTGTTACATAATGTAACTTTCAGTATTAATAGGGAAAGGGGTGCGCTCAACCGCCCTTTTCAACCTGGTGGAATGTGGATGCACACATTTAGCACTATCAGATCTTATCTTACAGACCATTCGGTCAATTCAGCAGTTCGGACAAGCATTAATTCTAAACTACAATCATCATGGTATCCTATAATATGGTATTAAGCTATGTGGGCTGAACTGTTGTTACATCCTGACAGTCAATGCGTGGCATTGAGGCAATAATTAGTTTTTTTGATTTTCATGTACGGCAATACTTTTGGGTAGATAAATGAAATAAAAAATACATATTGCACATTCACCCATCAATGTTTGCACTGAAACAAAATTAACCCATGCCTAGATATACGTTGATCTAGAGGCGGCCCTATGTCTAAAGCAGTGGTTGATGAGCCTTCCGGGATCGCCATCAATAAGCCAGATTAACGGGAGTCTGAGAGGACATTTCCTACTCTGGGCAGGTGAGTATGTCAACATGACGCTATCTCTAACAGGTAATCTAACAGGTAGATGCCTCAGACGCGCCATGGTTATCGGATTAATTACCCCCGTTTACCTGTACCGAGGCACCTATCTGGTCCTGAAAGTCTAAGGGGTTTCAACTTTATGTGGGGAAATTCTTAATGTTTTTTTCACATGTTTTCCAGTTGTTTAACTTTTGAAATCTATCTGTTGGGGAAGAATTATGATTTTGACTATGGTGAGATTGTTTTTCTTAATGGCAGGGATTTCTCCTCATAAAATGTAAGTTATCGTTATCTGTTTATTTCCGGATGTATACACGGGCAGTTATCCCTGGGTCGGAAGGTTATAGAGATAACCGCCGTCGACGACCCGGTTACGTTAAACACGCGCTAATAGAAAGGGGGCGCGCGGCCCCCTATTATTAAAATTGTACATTACAAAATCTAAATTTGCCCAAACAGATGTGGGTGCCCCCTCCCCGCCCCTCTAAATCTCCCTCTGATCGGGATATCTACCATTGAGACTGAAAGAGTGATCCCTCGTGAAGTGGGAAATCGTGTTTCTCGACTGGAGAGCGTGTAAAGATAAAACGCTTAGACATTAAAAAAAAAACTGTGGCATCCCTTTTTAGGCAATCTAATTTACAGTGGCAGATACAGAAATTCGAAAGACGAAGTGCGAGGCACAGTGAATTCTCCTGAGTGTGAAAAAAGAACGTTTAGATGTAATTAAGGTATAGACACCTAATAAATGTTATAGGAAGCGACAGGGAAATGCTTTACTCCAATTTAACCCTTTCATTGCGCCAGATGCCTTGAGACATCACCATCATGTAAACGCCAGATGCACCCTACTGACACCCTTCTGGGACCTTCTGGACACCTCCTGGAGGAATAAATACCCTAATGCTCCTGAAAGGAGTTAGGTGTAACCTTGAAGTCAGCGAGGGGGTGGGGGTATGTAAGGGGGTGGCATTTGGTGACCATTGTCCCTTGTCTGACATGTCCGACGTATGAAAACAAAATGACAACCGCAAAGATCTATCACCTGTTACGCAAGGTCGGTCCCCTCCACCTCCAATCCCCGGCCACAAATCAATTTTATAAAGCTGTATTCCCAGAGATACTGCAGGGGCGGATCCATAGGGGGGTTCCAGGGGGTCCCGGCCCCTCCTTTTGGTGGACCCCTAAACTAGGGAATGGAGGGAAAATGTCGACTGCATGTGTGCGAATAAATGCGTTTTTAGTACTTAGCCTATACCGCATTCGGGAGTCCTGGTCTGCGCATGCGTACACCTTTGACCCAGTTTCCCGTGGGTGGACAAGCGTACCCTTTTAGCCTATCAGGACCATCCCTTACCCAATATGGCGGCGCCCACTGTGCCTCTCCCGTACGCGGTATATGCTGACCCCCTCCTTTTGGAAATCATGGATCTGCCTCTGTACTGTACCTAGGCAGGATAAGACCAATAGCCTTGCCTCCAACACCGAGCCCCAACTCTAACAGAATGAGATACTGGATCCGTCCACAGCTATCACGCTCTTTCACTTACACAGATCTTTACATTTATGCTCGGAAATGAGTTCTTTCCTTAGATTCTCCGTAATAGGTTAATATACTAGCGCATGTAATTTCGCCAGATTAAAACTGTAAGATATTGTAAGATATAATAAGATGTCCGTCCCTCACATGAAAAATATGAAACAAGTAAAATCAGATTATCTCTAGGCCTAAATGCTACAAAACTTGATGTAAGCAATTATTTAAGACAAACATCTGGAAACTCGCCTCTCTGATTTATAAGCGCAGAGTCACCACCCATATGTTTGTATGTATGTATATATATATATATATATATATATGTATATATATTTATATATATATATAATATTATATATAAATCTAAGGGATGTCTAAGCAGTGGTGCCTCCATCTACTGGATTAAAATACCTCGAAAACTCGGCCCCAGAGAAGTAGTGAACTCTAACTTAAGCAGATTTGCTTTCAATAAACTGTCACTGGTGGCCTAAGAAAGTTATTGTCGTCGACGCGTCCGGCGTCGATCGGCCCTCTTCGGGAATCTTCGGCCGTTTCCGTTGCGGGGACGCGCCGAGTTGGGCGGTTTTGAATCAGATTGCCTGTACCCACGAAGCCGACTGCCCGCACGACAGCCCAGCCTCGCCGAGACAGGTGTAATCTCTACCAGAACTCCTCAGTAAGTACAGATATTTGCTTACATTGGTGCCAGGAGTGTTGGTGTGCCTACCCACCAGGATTTTGTCAAGTTTGGATCCAGGAAAAGACATTTTTGTGCCATTTTGGTGGAGATAAAACTTTGCCAGTGGAGACTTGTTTACATCCAAGCCCCTGCATTGTTTACATCCCAAAGACTCTAAAAAGGTCTGAAAAAGGCCATCTACAGTGCTGAAACTTACAGGGATTATTCACAAAGGACCCCCCTGTGTGTGTATGTGACATTTTGTGTGGTTTGGTGTGTTTTTGTGGACTTATTTGGTGAAACTTGGCAACTTCCTGCCCACCCCAGGAGAGGTTGGAAGTGGCCATTTTTAAATCCCAAACCATTTCATCACACAAATTACAGAGCCATCCTGCATTTACTAAGACTGTTTATGATTTAAGTGTCACTTATAGGGACTGTATGTCACCTACATTTTAATTCTGGGCCATTATTTTTACATGTTGTGAACTTTTTAAGACTAAAAACTGGGGCTTAGTTTTCAAAAAAGGCCCAGGCCTCCTGGCCAGGAGTCAGCCATTTTGGCTAAAACTTTACAAAAACATTAAGTGGGCCCTACAGAACATTCTGCATTTATTATGTACTAAGTTTGGCCATATATTTAAGTTATTTTACCCTGAATTAGGAGTAATTTTCATAACTTTAGTAAGCCTACTTGGACTTAGTAATTTTGCCCATTTATCCTATATAAGGCCACAGAGCCTGGTGACTTAATTTACAAACTCCCAAAATCGGGCTCAGGCTCTCGTCATAATTCATCGGAAGTACTACCCTGATTTATTTGGGTATCAACACTAGAAATTAGGCTAATTCTCCAAATTTAAGGTAATTTCTGGTTTAAGGTTGCTTTTTCCGGAGTCACCTTTATTAGCCTAATTCTTGAAGATTGAAGATAAGCCAGGGATTCATCCAAGTTCTTCGGGTATCAACACTAAAAATTAGGCTAATTCTCCAAATTTAAGGTAATTTCTGGTTTAAGGTTACTTTTTCCGGAGTCACCTTTAATTAGCCTAATTCTTGAAGATTGAAGATAAGCCGGGGATTCATCCAAGTTCTTCGGGTATCGACACTAAAAATTGGGCTAATTCTCCAAATTTAAGGTCATTTCTGGTTTAAGATTACTTTTTCCGGAGCACCTTTAATTAGCCGAATTCTCGAACATTGAAGATAAGCCGGGGATTCATCCAAGTTTTTCTGGTATCGACGTTAGAAATTAAGCTAATTCTCCAAATTTGAGGTAATTTCTGGTTTAAGGTTACTTTTTCCGGAGCCTCCTAAAATCTATGCAATTCAGTCTAGTGGGAAATACGGTACGAGATAACATAGGATAAGCAACAACCCTTCCTTAAGATCCCGCAACTCCAAACTAACCACCGACGCGGCACCCCAGCTCGAACGTTCCGCGACCCATCATTCGTTTTACTGAACGCGCTTGTAACATGGCCAACAGTATGCCGGCTGATCCCCCGTTTAACCTTAACACGGGGACCGAAGACCAACTAAGGACCATACCAAGAATAGGTGCGGCGAGGTCTAAGACCCTCGCCAAGGTTCTTCGGCAGCATGGCCCGCGCACGAAGGCTGAACGATCTGGCCCCCTATCTGGAGAAAGACATAATTGAAGCCCTCACCGCCGCCATCTTGGAAAAGGTAATTGACTTTGGAGAGGAGGAAGAAAGGGAAAGCCTGCGCTCAGAAAGGGAAAGCCTGCGCTCATCCTTGAGCAGCGCGAACGCTACAATCACCGAATACCAAAATGAGTCTGAGGTGCGCCAACGAGAGGCCGAGAAGGAAGCAGCCGAGGCTGACCAGCGTGAGCAGCTTCGGCGTCAAGTGGAAGAGGAGGAACGCATAGCGTCGGAGCAAAAGCAGCGTGCTCGAGCCGCCCGAGAAGCAACTCGTCATCGGGTCCGGGCCGCGAAGGAAGCAGCCGCACAGGCCGAGAAGGAGGCAGCCGCCAGGGTCCGGGCCGCGAAGGAAGCAGCCGCACAGGCCGAGAAGGAGGCAGCCGCCCGACGCACCGAAGCTGAAAGAGAAGAGGCTTCTCTTCAATCCACCGACGATGAAGAGTTAAGTGAGGACCCTGAGCAAGATCCTAAAGAACTGCGACTTAAAGAGCTGGAACGCGAGGCCAAAGAAGCAAAGGAGCAGGCGGCCAAGTGGAGAGAGGCCTACAACTCAAAAGGAAGAGACAGGAGGACCAGTCAGGATCACCCAGAAGATCCAGAGGGGCCGGGAGAGAGGAGCGAGGGTTGGCAAAAACCCCAGCAGCACTCAACTCCTCTACGCAAGGGGAGCGTGCGGGATAACCGCTACATCCCACACCACCAAACTCCAGAAAAGGAAAACAGGAGCAGCAGAAATGGCAGCTATCTCTCAGAACAGCTGCACTACCGGGATGACCGTCGCTCACAGGGCTCGCCGTGGGAACGTGAAGACAAGGGCCGTTATGAAACGCCCCGCCACGCCCACCACAACGACCTCCGCTCACAGGGGAATTCTTCTTGGGAACGTGATAGTTACAGCCAGCATGATGCCCCTCGCCACGGGGAGTGGTACGACTGCCAACCTCAACCACCAAAAGAGCCCCTAAGGGAGAGTGGCCGTTCCAACCATGGCCGGAGCGAGGGGCGGGCCAAGTCATCCAGGTTTTCCCAGCAGGGCTCAGGCGACTACTGGGAAGTGGACTCCACCTCCTCCAGCAGCGAGGATGATGTGGCTCCGGAGGGACGGGGCTACGAATCAAGGACTCCGCCTCCTCGGAGACCGGACACCGGCAAGATCCCAACTTACCATGGCAAGGTCAGGTGGGAGATATACGCTGACCAATTCAAGCGTATCGCCCGAAAGTGCCAGTGGAGCCACGATGCCAAGTTGGACAACCTGGTCCAACACCTAAGAGATGATGCCCTGGAGTTTTACGGGACGATTTCAAAGGTCGATCGTAAAGACTTCAACTGTGTTAAGAGGGCTATGAAAGATCGGTTCAACCGGAAGAACCCCCCACAAACGGCCCGCATGGAGCTTCGCACCCTCCGCCAAGATCAAGGGGAAGAGCTCGAGCACTTCGCCCAGAGGTGTCAGACGCTGGCCAGGGATGGCTATAGGGGAGACCCGGAAAGGACCGCCGAGAGGGCTGCCATGGACGCCTTCCTCCATGGCTGCCTGGATCGTCGGGCAGCATTGTGGGCTGGCGAGAAGAAGGTGGAAACCATGAGGGAACTTCTGCGGAGCGTTAAACACTCCATCCAGAACGCCAAGGCCCTCGTGGGAGAGAGGAAGGTCCGGTCTGTCTCCTTCATGGACGGGGACGAGGCAAGCAACAAGCAACCCTCAATCGCCAGGGTGGAGAAGGACCCGCTCCAAGGTCTGGAAGAACGCATTCAAAAAATGATGGAGCAAGCGGCAACAGCAGCAGCAGAGAAGGTAATACAGGCTGCCACCGCGAGGAGCACAGCGAGGCCACCCAGATCGCCTAGCCCGTATCCGAGCAGGAGCCGGTCACGGAGCACTTCCCCAGGCCGACCAAGGCAGTGCTTCAACTGCCAGGAGGAGGGCCACTTTGCACGGGAGTGCCCAAAACCCAAGCGCCAACCGGTAGCCCTTGAGAAGAAATCGGCTTCGGAAAACTAGGACGGGGTGGTCAGCGCGACCAATCGCCACCCCTCCTTAACCGAGGTCGACCACCGGACCAAGTGTCATACTTGGGCCCAGAGATCCCACAGGCCCCACAGTCACCCCTCGAAGTAGGCTGCTCCCAAGACCAGCCCTCATGCCCGGACCAAGAACAGCCATGGGATCAAGCACTGCCTTTGGGGCAAACACGACAATCAGAAGACCCGAAGGAATCCCCAGATGAGGAAGCGAGAGCAGGTACAGCTTATCACCAGGTTGGTGCTGGCAAATGTGCTGTACACCAGGAGGACCAGGAAGTCGGGCCCGTAACCCCTATGTCTCAGGACTACCACGTGCGGAGCGTCACCTTCCGTGGGGGAAACTCAGCCAGGGATGTTCCGGAGAGCCTCTACATCAGGGTGAAAATGAACGGGACATCGGTGGAAGCTCTAGTGGACTTGGGAGCCCAAGTCACTGTGATGAGCCAGGAATTTCTTAATTCTATGGTTGAGCCCCCAGAGTTCCTCGAACAGGTCAAGCTGAAGGGTGCGGGGAAGGATAGCGTGATGTCAGGGCACTTCACAAAGAGGGTGAAGATACATCTCGGGGACACCCAGTTCCATTGGTGTGTATATGTGGCGCCAATATCGGATCCAGTGATTCTCGGTTTGGATTTCCTCAAAGCCATCGGTGCAACAATTGACCTGCCCTCTGCCTCTATCACCATTAAGGACCAGACTGTTGCTGCAAGCTACAGAAAGGGGCAAAGTAATGAGCCGCATCCCGTGGCCAGTATCGCCTGCGCAAGAAGTATCTCCATCCCGCCAATGTCAACCAAACAAGTACCAGTGCGCACATGCGGTGACAGGAAAAACTTTGGCAATGAGGCCATGCTCTGTCCCAAGGTTTTCAGCCCCGACATTGTGTGCCCCTATGCTGTCCTCAGCGGTGAGCAGGAAGAAGGGGTCGTGGAGCTGACAAATATCAGCGATCATTGGGTAAAGGTAAAACAGGGTCAAACCCTGGGCCTGGCCCACCCTGCAGCAACTCTGGACGTTGAAGTGGACCAAGCCAGCATCCCCGCGATGCTGAGAAGGATAGCTTTGGAGGACGAGGGAGAGAACACCTGTAAAGTCTCCCCTGAAGAACTAGCGACCCTGTCCCCGACAGTCCCACCACATCTCCAAGACCTGTTCCTTCGGTCAGCCAAGAACCTGACACCGCCTCAAGCACGTGAGGTTTCCCGAATCCTCGTAGAATACCAGGCCGTGTTCTCAGTCAGCGACACCGATCTAGGATGTTTTACAGCCATTAAGCATTCCATCGACACACAGGGTGCTAGACCAATTCGCCAGCGCATGCGCCGGACCCCCTTGGGTTTCCAGGAGGAAGAAGAAAAGCACCTGACAAAGATGTTGAATGCCGGGGTAATCAGACCTTCGTCCTCGGCATGGGCAGCTGTCCCTGTGTTGGTGAGGAAGAAGGACGGATCTGTACGGTGGTGCCTCGACTACAGGGGTCTCAACAGTGTCACGGTCAAAGATGCCTTCCCCCTGCCGAAAATCGAGGAATGTCTTGACTCTCTGGCCGGGAGTAAATTCTACAGCACCCTCGACATGAACTCCGGGTACTGGCAGATAGAGCTAGAGGAAGACGACCAGCACAAGACAGCCTTCATCACCAAGTATGGACTCTTTGAGTGGACCCGAATGGGATTTGGACTCTGCAACGCGCCCGCCACCTTCCAACGTGCGGTCCAGCTAGTGTTGCATGGAATGCAGTGGAACAAGGTCCTCTCATACCTGGACGATGTGGTTGTCTTCGGCAACAGCTTTGGGCAGGCCCGTGACAACCTAGTGGAAGCCCTGGAACGTTTTCAAGGGTACAACCTGAAGTTGAAGCCCAAGAAATGCAGCTTCTTCCAGCAGGAGGTAATGTTTCTGGGCCGACTCGTGTCTCCTCAAGGCATTCAAATCAACCCAGGCAGCAGGGACACCATCAAGAACTGGCCCACCCCCAAGTGCGTCCGAGATGTTGAGTCCTTCCTGGGATTTGCCAACTACCACCGGGAGTTTGTACCTCGCTACGCGGAAATCGCGGAACCACTCTACGCCATCACCGGGCCTAAAGTAACATTCAGTTGGCCGGAGCAGGCTGAAGAGGCTCTCCATCTGCTAAAAGGAGCATTGATGGAAGCCCCCATACTACCCTACCCTGACCTAAAGTACACCTTCATACTCGACTGTGACGCATCGGACACCGCTGTTGCAGGGGAGCTGGGACAGATGGTGGGGGATAAGGTACAGGTGATTGCCTACGGGAGTTTCACTATGACGAAAGAACAGCAGAAGTACTGCACCACCCGCAAGGAGCTTCTGGCAGTGGTGCGCATGGCCAGGCAATACCGCCACTACCTGCTTGGACGACCCTTCCTGGTTAGGACGGATCACAACAGCCTTACCTGGCTGATGAGATTCAAGAATATCCAAGGACAGCTAGCCCGCTGGCTCGAGGAGTTGGCGGAGTACGACATGTCCATCGTCCACAGGCCAGGAAAGAAGCACATCAATGCTGACTCACTCTCCCGCATCCCTGACCCCCTGCCTGGATGTGACTGTTATAGCGCCGGCTCGTCGCCAGAGCAGTTGCCCTGTGGGGGATGCCCATATTGCCGACGAGCTCATTTGCAATGGGCACGCTTCGATGAGGAAGTGGATGATGTGGTACCACTGGCCTTGCGCCGACAGACCCCGGAGAGCACCCTGCCGACACCATCCATAAGGATGCTGACACTTAGTGGGGAGGAAGAGGACGAGGTTGTCAGCACAACCTTTGGGGGCTACTCCAAAGCAGAGCTTCACGACAAACAACTGGAAGACCCCGACCTCAGGGAGGTTATTGGCTGGCTGGAACAGGGAACGGGCCCATCCCAGGCCACACTAGCCCTAAGTGGGCCTGCCGCCAAATATCTCTGGGCCAACAGCCATCAACTTCTCATGCAGGACAGGATACTCTTCTATCGCTGGGAGTCAGTCAACAGACCCAAGCTCTTGCTGGTCATCCCGGACTCATTGAAGGCAGAGGCCCTCGCTTCCTGTCACGACCACCCAACAGCAGGCCACTTGGGACATGACAAGACACTCGCCTGGCTGCGGCAAAGGTTCATTTGGTTCCAACTACGGACCGACTGCAAGGAGTTCGTGAAGTCCTGTGGCACATGCAGCAAAAACAAGAAGCCCTGTATTAGGCCCCGAGGCCCATTAGGACAATACCATGCTGGGGCACCAGTTGAAAGACTCCACCTGGACATCCTTGGGCCCCTGCCTTCCTCGGAACAAGGGAACACCTGTATCCTGGTGATCGTGGACCAATTCACCAAGTGGGTAGAATGCTATCCTATCCCAGACCAGAAGGCAGAAGTTATAGCCCACAAGTTCGTCAATGACTTTGTGGCTCGCTTCGGCTGCCCGCAACACCTACATACAGACCAGGGCCGTAACGTGGACGGGAACTTGATCAACTCCATCTGTGACCTCCTACGTATTCGGAAAACCCGGACAACCCCTTACCGTCCGGCGTCAAATGGACAAGTGGAGCGTTACAATCGCACTATCCTCCAGATGGTACGCTGCTTCTTAGAGGGGAAGTCCAGGCAATGGGACCGTCACCTGCACCTCTTAGCCGGAGCACTGCGGACTGTCCCCCACAGAACAACAGGGTACAGTCCAAACATGATGATGCTCGGTAGAGAAGTCATGCAGCCGGAAGACATCGTTTTCGGGACGGCAGAGGCTAACAGCTCGGAGCCAGAACCCACATCAAGCTATGTAAGGGCCTTGCGGGGAGCACTACAGGAAGTGCACCGTATGGCCCGGGAAAGGCTCAGGACCTCTCAGGAGTTGCAAAAGCACATTTACGACCGAAAACTGAACCACACAAAATATGAGATTGGAGACCTGGTCTACAAGCGCGACACCGCCAACAAAAAAGGGGAGAGTCCGAAGCTGAAGCCCATGTGGAAAGGCCCGTACTTAGTAGAAGAAATACTTTCCCCAGTGCTAGTCCGGATCGGGGAGCGAAAGAGGTCGAATGTTGTACACCATGACAGGCTATTGCTATGTCGGGACAGGGCTATCCCACTCTGGCTCAGGAGGAGGCGCCACCGCCTACTCAAATTTGGTTGCCAATCACCGTCGCCGGAGGGGGATGAGGGATACGACCTACTGGCTGCCGGACTGGATGAGCCCAACAAGGACCTTCACCTACCACCTCTGGAAGGGACCCAAGCCGAAAAAGCACAACAGGGAGAGAGAACTAAGGAAGTACCGGAGGAAAAGGAAATCATTCCCGGTACCCTGACCATCTTGGGAACCAGGGAGTTACCGGAGGAAGTCACTCCCGGTACCCCGAGCTCAAGTAATATGGGTGTGGGGGCAGCATCCAAGGTGTTGAATAAGGCTAAGGATACAAGCATGAAAGAGAAGTCAATGGACACAACTACAGGCCAGGAGCTGAAGATGACGGAGGCAACAGGGGCTGCAACTGGAACCGAACCAGCCCTGACCATCTTGGGAACCAGGGAGTTACCGGAGGAAGTCACTCCCGGTACCCCGAGCTCAAGTAATATGGGTGTGGGGGCAGCATCCAAGGTGTTGAATAAGGCTAAGGATACAAGCATGAAAGAGAAGTCAATGGACACAACTACAGGCCAGGAGCTGAAGATGACGGAGGCAACAGGGGCTGCAACTGGAACCGAACCAGAACGTCGATCACGCAGGGGTAGACTTATACGTGTGCCCGTTCGGTTACAAAACACAGTGCGCCGTTTGCTCCGCCCACTTCGTATGCGTCGCGTGCCGGCCTTTCCGACTTCTCACTAACTCCTTATCAAAGTGTAAATAAGTAGGATTAGGAACTAGGACGATAGAAGACTATATATAGGAGATAAGACTACAGATAAGGAGTTACCAATATTTCAATGCCTTCCAGACATGCTTTCGAACGTGTTCCTGCCTGCCGGAGACCACCTCCCCGCGCTGACTGCCGCAGGGAGCTCTCTGCGAATGGCCCCTCCACCTGGCCTGCCGCAGAGGGGTGTCATCTGGCTGCCCATCGACATCGCGGGGCTCATGGGCCAAGGGGGGACCCCGGTCCCCCTGCCCCAGCTGCCTGGGAGCCAGTTGGCTCTCACTAGCTGGTACCCAAACAACCACCAGCCCCCCGTGCCAGCTAGACTGCCCATCAACGTCGCGGGGCTCATTGGCCAAGAGGCTAGCTGGTACCCAGACAACAACCAGCCCCCCGCAGCAGCTAGACTGCCCACCAACATCACGGGGCTCAGAGGCCAAGGGGAGACCCCAGTCCCCCTTCCCCAGCTGCCCGGGAACCAGTCAGCCCTCGCTAGCGGGGGCCCAGAGAACAGCCAGCCCCCCGCACCAGCCGGAGGTCTTGAAGTGACCTTTGAAGGCTTCGGACCCCGAAGGGTCCAGTGGGGGAACCAGGCAACAACCCCAGAACCAGAGAGGGCAGAAGGAGAGCGCCGCACGGTCTCGCTTGGGGACACCACCCTGCCCTCAAAGAGAGCCCGTTCGCGTGCGGTCTCGCTTAGGGACACCACACTGCCCTCAAAGAGAGCCCGTTCACCCAGTGTGGAGGCCGCCGTACCAAGGCCCCCTGGATATGGAAGGGTACCACCGCAGAAGCAAAAGCCGATACCCTCAACAAGAGCCCGTTCACCTAGTGCAGGGGCCACCAGACCAGGTCCCCCTGCAGGTGGAGGGGCGCCAGCCAAACGCGGGAAGCAAGACTGCCCCATCGGCCGACGCTGTGCCTACCAGAGTCACCTTCGTCGCCATGTGTTGCTGTCGCACCTGCCTTTCTTCATCCAGCCAGAGACAGCATGCTGGGGCTGCTACACCCAGTACGCACGAGTTGGCAACCTGAGGAAACATCTCCGGGAGTGCCCCAAAGCCAGGCCCTTCGATGACAGGGCACTGGAACAGTACGTCCGACTGTGTGCGGCCCTGCTTGAGGAAGTCGCCGAGCAGATGGGTAAGAGGCGGAGGGACCTGTGTGACCTGGCCCTGGAGAGAGGGCTGGTGGCCAACGGCCTCACAGTGTCACCGCTCCAGGAGGCGCTGATGGACTACTACGACCGGTCCATGGACACCGCCAGTGGGGCCGCTCGGGTGATGAGTCCCCCCAGCAGCGAGGGCTGCCTCCTCCATTGGAAGCTGATGGCGTTGCTGATGTCCATTTGCGGCGACCGAGGCCAGGCCAGGATAAGGACCTGGACCCAGAGGGCGGGCCCAACCCGGAGGCCAATCCCTGCAGGGACCGACTCCCACTGTCATCTTCGGGAGTTGTGTCGGCGGCTTGGTGGGAGCCATGCCGTCGAGCAGGGGCGGGACCACCTGTCCTCCCTGACGGTGGTGAACGTTGACTGCTTCCCCAGGGACTGGGGCCGTCAAGACCTCGAGATCCCTGGGCTGCGCGTTGTCAACGCCGTGGGGCTCCATCCAACCCGGGTCCCAAGGGAGGCCAACAAGGTCAACGATGTGCTCGCTTCAGCCAAGCGAGCCATATGGAGGGGCGCCGTGGCCGTCGGAGAGGTGGGGATCGACCTCTACCACCGGGACTCCGAGGACGTGGCCCTCATGCAGCAGGCAGCACTGGCCAACCTGTCAGCCTTCGCCGCCGCCAGGGGGCTGCCCCTCGTCATCCACTCCCGGGATCGGAAGCAGAACCAGGAGGCTGGTGCAATGTGCCGGGAGGTGCTGCAGCAGTCTGTGCCCCGCTCGCAGAAGCTACAGCTGCACTGCTTCGACAGTGGGCTAGACGAGCAGCGCCGGTGGGAGGAGGCCTTCCCCCAGGCCATGTTCAGCATCTCAGGAAAACTCCTGAGGGCTGACCGTCACCCGGAACTGGACCAGGTGGTGCAGGGCCTCCAGCTGGACAAGCTCCTCCTGGAGACCGACAGCCCGCACCTCTGCCCGCGAGGGGTCCGGCCCAACCAGCATGGGCCGACTTCCATCTGCCGGGTGGCAGACCGAGTGGGAGAGCTTCAGGGAATCCCACCCAGCCTCATCTTGGAGATTTCCTCGAAGAACGCCCAGAGGTTCTTCGGGCTGTAGGTCAAGCGGACCTACCCCTTGTATATAGTAGCGCTTAGAACTGTATAAACACCTGTAGCTGCTAGGCCATGGACACATGGGGACCTTGTTCCGCCCCCGATGGAGGGGGCTCTCCTAAAAAAATGGAACGAGGTGGAGTGTCGTCGACGCGTCCGGCGTCGATCGGCCCTCTTCGGGAATCTTCGGGAATCTTCGGCCGTTTCCGTTGCGGGGACGCGCCGAGTCGGGCGGTTTTGAATCAGATTGCCTGTACCCACGAAGCCGACTGCCCGCACGACAGCCCAGCCTCGCCGAGACAGGTGTAATCTCTACCAGAACTCCTCAGTAAGTACAGATATTTGCTTACATTATCAATGATTTCCCAATGTACGGATAGATTTTTTTACGTATGGAGTAGGCCCTAGAGAGCAAATATTCGGCTACGCTTAGGCCAGGGTGTTCCATTAGATCTACCATAGATATACATAACATCTTATGTATCTCTATGGATCTACACAGTATAAGTGACTGAGGGCGGGTATAGAGGTACCAGGTAACACCTACAGCAGAGGGCCTGCCCTGGCGCGACTCCCGTTGGTCTCCTCCCGTCGGAGTCACGCCGTCGTGGCCTAAATGACGGGGCCTAATTGTCCATTAATTTGACTTTAAAAAGGGGGGTGGCAAGCAGTAAAAAGTGGAACTTTTCAATATCTTCTTACTATTTTCCAGTATTTTTATAATACATATTTTAAAAAAATGTCCTTTCTGGAGGCGAGGGGGGGGGGGGTGCCCGCCACCCCCCTGTATACGGGCCTGCATCATAATTACATAAAATTGCATCTTAAGGCATTGACTATACTTTCTACGAAATATTCAAAAAATAGACTACTAATTGTGTGACTGATACTATAATAAGAAGACACCGGTATAGTATTAGTTATTGAGTATGAGGTCCGATAGGGCCTAGATCTATACTATTTAATGCCAGGGCCCATTACTAGCATTATCATATGGTAAGGGCCGAAATTGCCCCGGAGGTAAATATAACGAACGGGAAACGACATAACAGTGTCTTCTTTATTTAATGGGTTCAAACCTGATAAATATTCAAATACCGGTATCTAATCAAATAATAATTTACACCCCCGGCCACTGTTATCACTGCAGCAGGAGATGAAATCTATATTCTATTTCTATAGAGATGACGAGGCGAAAGCCTGACTACCCGCAAAGGATGCTACCTTGAAGTGGCAAGAAAAATCCTGCCAACCGCCAATGACGTATGTTCATGACGTCATTAGTGATGTCATAAAGAGCGTCAAAACTCCCAGGGGCCTCATGTGATATCTCACAGGGGCCCTGTCTCCAAGGGGGGCTGTCCCAGGTCAGTGGGGAGTCCCAGGGACCAAAGGGGAGAGGGGGAGTACAAGGTTTCGCCCAGAGGGGCTCATCAGGCATAATAGATCGTGTATTACATTTACAAGGTATTCACCTTTCAGGTGAATTTGGGAAAGAGAACATACGTCACTTTGTGGAAAACCAGAGAGTACAAAATCAAAAGATTTAGTCCCTGGAAGAAAAGGGGTTTTCCAGATCCCCCTCCCGGGACCCAGGGTCCACCCATGGTAAATAGAAATATTTTAGATGAGGCAAAGTGGGTGGGCCCCTCGGTCAGACCAAGATATGGTAGGGAGAGGAGATATCAGTTGTAGAAGGGGGTGTCTATTAAGTTCAGACCACTAGGGATGTGGGTGTGGAGCCTGAAGATCCAGTTCTTCTCTATTAGGTTCCTAAGGTCCCTCGCTGTCATCCCCTCGGGAGCACAGTGGATGAAGTCCACAATGTGTATTCTTAGGTCTTGGAGGCCTAGGTGGTCCCCCGAGTTGAAATGTGTCCCCACATCTGAGTCCAAGACCACCCTAGAAATCTTAAAATAGTGGTCTTGAAATCTGTCTGCGTTTGGTTTGGCCCACATATTGCTTCCCATACCGGGTGCAGGTTATGCAAAATGTGCTTAATCATGAAAACTAAAGGTTTAAGTAATATAAAACTTTACCTAATTTTTTTTTTGCATGGTTATTATAATACATTACCCAATATTTTGGTTCACTGTCATTTATGCAACATGGGCCACTTTTTTTTCAAAATTTTAAACTCAAGTCTTTAACCAATAATTCCAATCTTTTATCTATAATTCTAATCTGAACAAGTATGGCAAAACAATGTGAGATCTGCGCAAGAGCACCTCTTTTTAATGATATAGACTATGGTATATGGGTGTAGATCTACAGTTAGGCAAAGATCCGCGGATTTAAGTCTGAAATTGACTCTATGGGGGTACAAGTATGGAAAAAGAGCCAATTAGGGGGTCCATAGCTCTGTTGTGATTTTATTGTAAAAATTACACAAAAATTGTCAACATTTATCATCATATTTTCAGCAATATCTTTGGATTGAAATGTCCAATTATTTTTCTGTTTGAAGTTATGAAGAGCACTGTGCGAGGCGGATTTGACAGGCATAAACAAATCATTGAAAATTTGAATTTTATTTTTAGTGTGGTATTGCTACCAATTTCATTTTTTCCCTGACATATAAGATAAGAACATCCTTTCAGCCTTGAACCACCCCTGGAACTGTGGTATAACTGTCATTTCCTCCTATTTGGTCTGGGACTTGCAGAATACAGTTACCCTACGAATTTTCTTAACAGCTCCTGTAACCAAGGCAATGTTGCTGGATCGCAGCAAGGTCCCTAGAGTTGGGTAACTTATCTAGTCTAGAGTAGAGTCAATTTTCCCTGACTTTTTTTTTTAATTCCCCAATGCATTTCCCTGACCAATTCCAAAATTCTCTGTCTTTACCCTGACCTTGAAAAAAAACCTTTTCCCTGACCTGCGGCAACCCTGTTCTCCCTTTACTCTGCCGGGCCGATTTCTCCAGTTACCTCCGGACTCCCGTGGCGGGACCCCGGGAGGCCGAGGCTCGTGGGCCGTTCGCCCACTATCTATATCCCCCGGGTATGCATACCCCGGGTGTACATTTCGAGCAGCCAATCAGAAGCAAGCATTCCATTTGGATATTTTCCTATGCACGCCAGTGACATGTTGTCATTCTAGAGGTGGGCTAGATGCCCCAGGGTACAGAGCAGATAGAAATGGGTTGAATGCCCCAGGGTATTTTACTATTTAGAGGTTAGAGGGCATGGAGGGGTTGTTGGTTGGAGGGGGTATTAGGGGGTAGTGTATCCAGGGTATGGAGGTGGAAGTGTACCCAGGGTATGGAGGGGATAGTATACCCAGGGTATGGAAGGATATAGTATACCCAGGGTATGTAAGGGCTATGAGGTGGTAATGTACCCAGGGTATGGAGGGGGTAGTATACTCAGGGTATGGAGGGGGTAGTATACCCAGGGTACGGAGGGGGTAGTATACCCAGGGTATGGAAGGGTAGTATACCCAGGGTATGTAAGGGCTATGAGGTGTAGTGTACAGTATATAGTTGAGGAAGGGCATGCCAGCATAAGGCTATACGCCATATGCGGGTCTAAAAATAAAGCATCGCGCGGCGAAATTTCGCGGAAATCGCGAACGGAGCTTGGGTGGACGTTTAACATAGGATCCAATGGAGGAAAACATGTTATTTCGCGATAACTTTTTAAATCTGGCTCCAATCTTCATACAGTAAATGAAAAAAAGTTTGGAATTGATACCAGGAATGCGATACAAGCCTTCAAATTTTCGCATTTCGTGAATTTTTCGCATAATCGCGAAAATTCGCGTTTCCCCCATAGGCCCCAATGCTAAACGTGGTCACTTCTGGAGCCCAGTAATTCACCGCGCGATGTCGGAAATGGCGTGTATACCGCAAACCCGTTTATTCCGTATAGGGCTCGCTTTTTGGAAGTATACCCAAGGTACAGTCAGCAAAGACCCTGGGTCTAGTTAAATTTCTACTTTAGACCCAGGGTATAATCTGTAAAAACCCAGGGTATGATAACTCAAGGCAGCTCCCCAAGGCTCTACCTGGCTCCATTCTGGAACGCCATACCCTGGGTATACTACCCCCTCCATACCCGGGGTATACTACCCCCTCCATACCCTGGGTATACTACCCCCTCCATACCCTGAGTATACGACCGCCTCCATACCCTGGGTATACTACCGCCTCCATACCCTGGGTATACTACCCTCCATACCCTGGGTACACGAGCCCCTCAATACTCTGGGTACACTTTATATATATATATATATATTTATATATATATATATATATACCCACTACTATATAGAAGTATTACCCCATCATAACCCCCTCCATACCCCGGGTATTCTAACCCCCTTACCCCCTCCATACAACCTTTTTTGCTATTAGAATACATCTTTACTCATATAAATTTCATGGTTTTCCACTTTTTCTAAGCTACAAACTCTATAATTAATTATTCTATGTTGGTTTGATTACTTAAAATCCCTTTAGTAGGGTCCTTATAGATGGACTATGTTTTTGTAGTGGTGGGACACATTCACATACCCAACTAGGTACTGCCTTGCCTCTGATTGGCTGTCTCCTTACTATAGTGCTTCATACCCTGGGTATGCATACCCGGGGGATATAGATAGTGGGCGAACGGCCCACGAGCGAGGCCGAGGCGGGAGGCCGGGAGCCGGGCGGGTAGGCCTACTTGTCAGTGTCAGTGTCACTGGAGTGACACGTTATTTCCCCACTGAAACACAACATGGTGGTTATATGGCCACCAGAGGGAGTTATAGGGGTTTATAACCCCCTCTCAGCCAGAGGGGGTTATAGTCAGAAATATAACTCCCGCGGGATTCCTTGAAATATAACTCCCTCTGGCATTAATTTGCAAATTTTAATAATCAAAATAACACACTTAGCTTTAATTTCTCCCATCTAGTGGTGAAATAAAATAAAGAACACCCTTCAGGGAGTTATTTGAGAAGTGATAACCCCCGTGAAGCCCTGGGAAGCCCTTGGCCTACGGCCGCGGGCTTCCCAGGGCTTTGTGGGGGTTATCACTTCTCAAATAACCCCCTGGCGGGTGTTCTTATTATAGTATTCAACTCTGCAAAGAGCTAACGCGTAAAAACAACGACAGAAATGAACTCTTATATAGGTCTACAACGTACCTAGGGGTTGTAAAAGTTTTGTTTACTATGGATCTTACTATATTTCTCAGCCAATTCCACAAAACACACAGAATCAACAAGTTTGACAGCTCAATGTTTTCTTTCGACGACGTCACGTGATTCTCGCGGCCCCGCGAGAGTTCGCGCGAGAATCCGACATCTTGGTTTCCAAAGCGTGGATCCTTCCAGAAGAGAACTGTCAACGAGCTAACAAACACAGAAACATGGTAAGTAACATTGATATCTAGGCAGCATGAAGCGTATATAACAATCCCGATACTTTTGACACATTTAGATAAAGGGAGAAACATTTATCCTGTTATTCAACCTGGTGTTCCTCTTTGACAACCGGTCTTTTTCGGCGAGAAGACCCTCTCACATGGCCCCAAACAACGCTGTCAAAACCCGGAGAGCCACCGAAATCATGCATGGGCATGTTGAATTCTTTCTAGACAAGGCTTTCTTATTTTCACCCAGGATTGGATCAGCAGTTGAACATTTAACTTGTTGTAGATAGTGTTATGTTTCTTCCGTCTCTTTACTGTGGGCCTAGTTACGGGGACTGGCTGTCAAACTTAAGTTTGAACTGAAGTCAAGACAAGTTGTGACTCATCATTCCAATGGCAATGCCAATACTATAGATTGTTCATAACGTTAGTGTTCAGAGCGGCTCTCTTTTTTAATCTTTATTAGACTGTATGATTAGACTCGTTCCAGTTGTGACAACCTTCTCAGTCAAATTTTGCTTAAGTCTGTCGGAGGGGGCAATTATTGTTAGGTGTCACACCCAATGGCAATCAAAATCCCACAAAAAATGTGAGCTCCAGCCATAATTTTAGATTAATCATGACGTTCCAGAATATGTAGTCTAGAACTATCTAGAGACTAGAAGGATTTTCATGTGACGGTCAGACATGGGAAATGAAAATGGTCACGGAGAAGTAGTGAAATTCATTAATAAAGTGGCAAGAAGTCATGGAATTTTACACACACAAAAAAAGTCATGGAATTTCTACTCGTTTCTCCCCTCCCCCCCCCCCCCCCCCCCCCAGAAATAGGCCTAGATTACTTATATTAGGGCTATTTCCTCAAAAGCTGATAAACGGTCCACCGAGTCCAGAAATTTACCCTGTTACGACAAATCCCGCAACACTGTACACTAGTCTACAGCAAAAACAAAATGTGTATGGAATTGGCTATTGCTAAACCTAATAAATGTACCTGGAATATTGTAATTGATCGAAGGGAAATCATGGGGGAAATTGTCTCTTATTTCACGGAAACCCTGAAATAGTGCAAACGAAGTAGCTTGACCAAAGGCATAGGCAGAGAGACAGTTACCTAGTATAACTTATAACGTGAACTGTGATATTTAAAAGAACAACAAGTATCGAGATGAGCAATTCATATCACGCCTTATTTTCGAATGACGTTGATAGGTCTATGTGGATAAAAAATAAAAGCAATAAACAAAACCACGCAGACATAGATATTAAATGTAGTCTGTAAATTGAGGTTGAAATGTTAGAACTACTACATGAATGAACAATTTGCCATAGCATTAGGCCCTTCGATTAACAATTATCTTTTCATGCAGGTGTCCTTACAACCAGTCCCAGTTCTCAGTCGTGGTGCCGAGGAGGAGAAGGCGGAAACTGCCCGTCTTGTAAGTATGATGATTTTGCACATTTTCTGAAAAAGCATTCATCAACATACCAATTATAATTCGTTTAAATGTTTTGCTATACACGTATGTCAATGGATATTCTAAATAATAATAATCAGTTAATAAATCAGTCAAAAAAACAGTTGTCAGTCGTTCAGTACCATTTTGTTTTAAGATGTGGCTGATTTGTTCAATGTTTTCTAATGTTTGTTCATTACATTTCAGTCCTCCTTTGTCGGTGCCATTGCCATTGGAGAACTTGTAAAGAGCACACTGGGACCAAAGGGAATGGTAAGCTGATAATTGCTGTTTGGGTTATTATCTCTTTATACAATGTGTATTAGACTATGTATTGAATGTAGACATGTTTTCCACAGCTTGAATGGTAAAGTTTTGAGTCAGGTGTTTGCTTCCGACTAAGAGAAAATATTGATGCAGAAAAATGTGTAGAGTTGGATTCGGGTCGCAGTTTAAGGGGTCCTGAACTGAACCCCACCCCACTTTTGGTGGCAACTTAAATTTCACAGAGAGATGAAAATCCCCGGACGAACGACGAAAATGACAGATTTCTTTTTCAAAAACCCATCCTTCCATCATTCCTTAAGTAAAGCATGTGGAGACACAACCTCCCCCCAGAGTTTGGGTTCTATTGAATTTAAATGTACAAATTACCAGTGGTCACTGTGGTTGGTCATTTATTCTTACACAATCTACAATCAGATACTTGGTACGTTTGCCAGCGCATTATGCAGTTAAAACTTAGCCCGCCTATATTTCGACATTAGTTCACGATTTAATTTGTACTTTTCATACTGTTCTGTAAAATTTCTAATGTGTTGCTTGTTATGATCTTTTTATTCAGGACAAAATTCTGCAGTCAATGGGACGCACTGAATCGATCCAAGTAACAAACGATGGAGCCACCATTTTGAAATCCATAGGAGTAGATAACCCAGCAGCAAAGGTCCTGGTGGACATATCCAAAGTACAGGACGATGAAGTCGGAGACGGTACTACATCAGTCACAGTCCTCGCCTGTGAGCTTCTCAAAGTAAGAGCAATACACAAAAGAAAACTTATGAAAATTATATGATTTGCAATCCAGTGATAATTTTGATATGCCGACTTAAAATCTGACAAGTGATGATTTATATGGAGTCAGTCGAGCGATTACCATAAAAAAAATTCCCTGACAGGGAAAACACAGGGAATTTGGAAATTTTGCCAAAACACAGGGAATTTCATTTGGCCAGGTCCTGAAATTCCTGATTCTCAAGATATTAGAGATTTGACATTTTGTTGTTGCGATGTCCAATTTTTTTCTGCATGCAGAGGCTTTTAAATTTGAAAAACTTGCTGGATATGACACAGGGAAAAATTGCTGCGGGACAGGGAAATCTCAGGGAAAACACAGGGAATTTGAAAATGGACTTTCGGTTGGTACCCTGATTAGCGCAGTTGGCCAGCACGCCATAGTTGAAATATTTGCTTAGAATATTTTTCAATTTTGGTAAACTTACAAAATATTAGAAAATATCAACATGCGTAGTAAACAGGAAAACTTGAAACCATGTCTGCCAGATTTCAAGAAACAATGTTCTTATCTAATCTCCGCAAATGTATTATGAATAAAACCACATTAAGCGGTATTTGAATCGAAATAACATCTGTCCTGTAGGAGGCTGAGGCACTGGTGGGCCAGAAGTTGCACCCACAGACAATCATCGCTGGATGGAGAAAGGCCACCGACACTGCCCGCGCTGCCCTGGAGGCCTCTGCCATTGACCACGGGTAAGGCCAGTTGCTAACACTCACTGTCATTTGTGTGCAATACAATTATAAGGTATACACATCTAATATAAGTAGATTTCTCTCGCAATATCAATATAACATGCGCCCCAAGTTACTGGGTGTCTCGTGCATAGGTCTTCGCCATAGACAGAATTTGCCGTCTTTTTCACAATTGAATCCACGTGTTTCAGGAATGACGCCGCCAAGTTCCGGGAGGACCTTATGAACATCGCCAGAACGACGCTGAGCTCCAAGATCCTTGTCCAACACAAAGACCACTTCTCAAACCTGGCAGTGGACGCTATTCTGAGGTTGAAGGTGAGCAGCATAATCAAGAAATAGAGACTCAGAAAAGATTCCTACATTTCAACTTTACTGACTAGGAACTATTCTATACCTTTGGTTACAAAATAAATCCTTATGATTGATAAGTGTCCTACCAGTCGGGGTAGTCTGGTGTTCATTTCAAACCAGAAATACTTTGTTCAGTGTGTAGGCCTAAATCAAAGTTCCCTAAAGTTTGTCATTAGTTATAAAACATTATTTTATTGATAATGTTTTTTCTGCTTCAGGGAAAGCACAACCTTGACGCCATTCAAATCATCAAGAAGCTGGGTGCAGGCCTCGTTGATTCATATCTTGATGAGGGATTCTTGCTTGACAAGAAGATTGGAGTTAACCAACCAAAGAAAATAGAAAATGCCAAGATTTTGGTTGCCAACACTCCTATGGATACAGATAAGATCAAGGTAGGAAGTTAGAAAACGTAGCTGATTACTAAGGAAAAATGTATTAATGATATGTAAAAAGATTTTGCGGAAAGTTTTCTTTAATAAAAGATTAATATTATCCATAAAGAAATAGAAGAAAGATTGTCCCTGTATATGCTGATCAATTTAGAATATAATGCAAGTTTATAAATGATTTACTCGTAATTAAATTTCAAGGAGAAAATCTGATAGGTAGAAAATTTATTTGCTTATAATACTCATTTTCATGATATTTTTAGGTGTTCGGATCTCGGGTACGTGTTGACGCTGTATCAAAGGTGGCCGAGCTTGAGTTGGCAGAGAAGGAAAAGATGAAGGACAAAGTAGAAAAGATTGTAAAGCACGGCTGCAATGTGTTCATCAACAGGTGAATAATGAATTATTCAAATGATAAACAATCATATACTGGCATTGAAATACTGTATAAGAGTCACATAGTGGGCATTAAAGGGAGCCAAAAGCAATGTTTTGCCAAAATGGGACAACATTTTGTAAACTTAGATAACTATAGAAATACATTCTATGCACCTAACCATAGCTAGTAATACACTTTTAACCATGAAAACTTACTTGAATTTAACTTAAATTCAATAAAACTCCTATCTATTCTGCCTCTAGACAACAATGTTTGTAAACAAACCAATTTTGGTGGGTCACCAAAATTGACCAGGGACATGTTTAATTGTGTTTTGGTGAAATTAAAGCCTGCTTTCACAGTCAATACTTTATCATGGGTCTCAGTTATGGTTATAAAATGTATTTCAATGGTTAATACATTTTGCTGAATTTTGGCCCAATATGGCTTTTGGCTCCCTTTAAGAACTGATTCACCTATCACGTCAGCAGTCTTGGCCTGTATGGCTGGTATACCGTTCAAACCTCTATATTAGACCATCCTTTGTGAACTATCGAGCTTCTAGGGTTTACAAAGGAGAGTGGTAAAAAATATAGTTATTTGAATGCGGCGGTATCCCCTTAAAGTTTACACCCAAGAAAAAGAGAAACATTACATGGTCGCTTTTCTTGTGTTCTTAAAATTCCGGGACCGCCCTTGTTACAAGTGACCATCACATTTATGTATGTTCAATGCCCATAGAATTAACCAGGCAATGATTCCTAACTTGTGTTCATCATTTAACTTCCAGACAACTCATCTACAACTACCCTGAACAATTGTTCGCCGATGCCGGAGTGATGGCTATTGAGCACGCAGACTTTGAGGGCGTTGAGAGACTTGCACTAGTCACAGGTAATACTTCAATCATTTGTTTATTGATTCATTTACAGTAGCTCAACATATCAAAGTGTACACGTCCGCTAAAAATATGAATAATCTGTTTCTGAAAAGAGGAAATATAAACAATGCTTGAATTGATTATATCTTACAAACTCAAAAAAGTTATCCAGTATTTTTCTATTCTGAAGTCACTAATGTCTTGTAGCCCATTCCCGTATATACGGCGATTTGTTTTAGATTGTTCATGTCAAATTTAATCTTTATAGGTGGAGAGATTGCTTCCACATTCGACTCACCTGAATTGGTCAAGTTAGGTCATTGTGATCTCATTGAGGAAGTCATGATTGGGGAAGACTGCCTTATCAAATTCTCAGGTAAGTTCGGTGCTTTGCCTTCACCAAAACTCGTCACACTTAAAGTAAAATGGTATGCCTAGTGTGTAAAGACAAGAAAGGGGAGAATTCATTAGAATGAGGAAGGAAGTACATGTCTAAGCCTATGGGTACCATCCATAGTGAATAAGCGTTCAGATCAGGGAACCAATAGGAGAGAAAGTTCCCTGTATGTACACTGATAACTATGATGAATACTCAGTATTCTACCCCATACTGTAAAATAGTTAATTTATTGTTTGTTTACAAAAATGCCCCACAGCTAAGTGCGGTTTCAGGGGAAAGCGTGTGACAACTAATAAATATCAGATATAGTTCCTTAATAAAAATGTGCGATTTCTTTTTTACCATAACAATGACTTGATACTTTCTTTATTTCCAGGTGTTGCACTCGGCGAGGCATGTACCATCGTTCTGAGGGGGGCTACTCAACAAATCCTGGACGAGGCCGAGCGCTCACTTCACGACGCACTCTGCGTACTCTCACAAACTGTCGCAGAGACTGCTACTGTCTTCGGAGGAGGTGAGCAGTGATTTCATGAAACATTCTCAGAAAATGAGATTGCTCTTTCAGCGACAGCACATTAAATATATCATGAATATGGTTAATGAGTCTGAAAGTTAAAGTACAAAATTGATTTTAGATCTAATGATTGAACATCTATTTTGGTTGCCCAGAATCTTTTGACAGAAATTACTTGGTAGGCCCTACAGTTCTTTTATACGTGTGCATGTTCTCGATTTTGATTTTGCCAACGTGAACAAAGTTGCTTAAAGTTGCTTTTATTTTTGCGGGCTGTACTAAGTGCTAGCATGTGTAACTATGGATAAAAGCCAGGATTAAGTATAAAATTCCGGAGGTAATGAAAGAGGGTTCCAGATGAAGCAACTTAAGTTACTATCTTTGAATGTTACCAGGTGCATCCGAGATGTTGATGGCCAACGCCGTGGCCGATCTGGCAGCTGCCACCCCCGGCAAGGAAGCCGTAGCTATCGAGTCTTTCGCTAGGGCCCTAAGACAAGTAAGTATTTTGTTAAATGTTGAAAATTCCAGGATTTTAAGAAAATTGTTATGAATTAATTTTTTTAGGGTTTTTGTTTGTAACATCTACTGAGTTTGAAATTAGATATTATTAGTTTGAAAATAGATATTATCACATAAACATATATTTATCACATAAACATATATTTCTCAGAAAATTTGGGTCTCGGTTTAACTAGTTGAGATGGTCTGCTATAAATATATGTATACGACTGTCACATGTGCATTTTCAAATGTACTGCAGTGAAACGATTCCAAATTTTGAGATACTATACATGTACCTGAAACTTTCAGTTGCCGACAGTGATCGCGGATAACGCTGGTTACGACAGCGCTCAGCTGGTGTCTGAGCTGCGGGCCGTGCACACCAAGGGACAGAAGACCATGGGTCTCGGTGAGTCACAATATAACAAACCTTACCTGAAGAAGTACGCGCTAATAGTGTATTGAAATAGTTCTACCAGTAGCAGTCAAACTCGTTGTTATTGCGAACTTAAAATTTTATTTATTTCCAATGAATGCATCGAACATAGGCTATTTCCTCCACATTTTAACAATATTATGAAAATAAGATGATTTTAATTAAGATTCTGACGAAGACTAATGAAGTCGAAACATGTTGATCAAGCAGAGACATTTATTGTCCTTTATTCATTAATAAACTACACTGTCGTCTATCGTTTGACCTCGTCCAGTTTGGTAATACTTTACAATTTTAATATTATAAAAAGTAAAAAAATTATGGCAACTACGTGTAGGTACATTGATCGTGTTATGCACTTTCCTTACATCAGAATTTCTTTTCGCTTTGTAGCCCCCACTATTAGTCCATTTGAGTGACTTTTGACCTTTCTCTCATTGTCAACCTCTTGTTCCAGACATGGAGGCTGGTGAGATCGGCGACATGAAGGCGCTCGGTATCACAGAGGCACTGCGCGTCAAGCGTCAGATCCTTGTGTCTGCTTCTGAAGCAGCCGAGATGATCCTGCGTGTAGACGACATCATCAAAGCAGCACCCAGACAACGTGGGGGCGACCAGTGTATGTAAACGGGATGGGGGAAAGGAATTTAGTACATTGTTCTGTGGTGGACCTACCTAGGATGTATGAATATTGGAAACCCACCGTGCTGAGTGGTATGTGTGCCTGAGATGGGATCTCCATGGAGTACGTCGGGCCAGTCAGCAGATCAAAATTTTGCGGAGAATTTATTCAGTCCTTTTAAGCCAGGATTTATAACACCGTTTTTGAACATCTTCGTCATGAGTGTTCATGGTCAGCTGTTGCATGTCTTAGGATGTACACCGTGTGAAAAATAATGTAACAACGTGGCTAAGTGCGAGTGGACTTTTGTATCTTCTCACTGGGAATTTTTCAAAATAAATTAATGGTTAATTGGCCTGGGTCAAAATGTTCAACTGTGCGCATTACGGCCGTGTTGAAAGCGACTCAGTGTCGAATTAAAGAATGAAAGTACAATGTACTCCGTATTCTCATCTGACATTTATTTCAATGATATCGTGTCATATACCCATATATATATCTTTTTTGTATTGTTTACGCTATTTAAGTTCAGCGAATAAAAGGGAACACTTGAATCTGTTTGTTTGATTTATTCTTTAACATAAAGGATACGATAATATATGTTGTAAACTATCTCAGGGCAAAGCAACAAAGCTGGGGCAAAGGGGTGAATAGGGCAAAGGAACAGAGCTAGGGCAAGGAAAAGGGCTGTTGTATACACCTTTCCCACCAACCTGCACAGTGAGCCCTCCCATAGACACCTTGTACCTAACGGTTTGAGCCTGGTCCCTAAGGAAACCATACCCCAACCGTTTGGTTCAGGTCTATCCGCTAGCAGGGTGCCACGCTATTGAAAAAGGGGTAAGGGGGTGACGAGGGGAAGGGGATGTAATACCGATTTTGTAGCCCTTGTCCACAATGTCATTCAGACGGTACCAACCACACAGGGAAAATGGCAAAAGAAATTCCCTTTCAGGGAAAACAGGGAATTTGGAGATTTTGCCAAAACACAGGAAATTCCATTTGGCCAGGTCCTGAAATTCCTGATTATCAAGATATTAAGGATTTTTTGTTTTGGCAGGGTAATACAAGTGTGGACTATAGTACCTTTGAAAGCCCTGCCAAAACAAAGGTATAGGTCTGTTTTTGAATTGGGTCCATTGTAGTATGGCGGCGGACCATGTAATTGTTTAATTGGTGTGCCCTCTCTGACCCTCAGTGATGGTGGTCTGTGGGGCCTCCACTCAAGTCTATTCTCATTGGTCACTGGTGGTAGAGGTAGGAGGGACAAATATCAGTGATTGACATCCACTCCCCATGGGTCCTATATATAGAGGTATCTCCAATTTGAGAGACTGGACAGACCAGGTTGCCCTGAAAACAATATTAATTTGTTGTTTCCAATGAATGTACTCATGTAGTTATATCTGACAAACACTTAAAGTATAAATTTTCAAACTATTTTTATTGATAAGCAATTGATTTATCGTTACTTAATTATGTAACATTTTCATTTCAAATTGATTTTAATTTCAATTTTAGTAAGGGCAAACTAAGAAACAGAAAATGAAATATCCTTTGGCCTTGACTGGCTCCCCTCTCACCCTCCACCTCCCTCTTCCCCTCCCCCTCCCCCCACCCCACCTTCCACCACCCTATAGTGGACCACATAACTGTATGGCAGGGGTGCCAAGGTGGGTGGGTGGGGGGGCTGAGGCAGTTGCGGGGTGTTTATATACAACCACCACTACCAGTGACTACTACACACCACCCCCACAGTGGGGAGGGGGGGGGGGTGTAGTGGGGGAGGGGGGGGTCCTTATGTTGTATGTTGAATTTACTGGAACCCTGGATTTTATTGTTAGAAAATCTTTCCCGCATGGGGTTGGTGTTTGAAGAGTCCCTGTCAAAACATCGGCCGGTCTCCGGCCGAAATCTTTAGATGTCTATATAGTGTTGTTGGGTTGTCCAAATTCTCTCTGCACGCAGAGGCTTTTAAATTTGAAAAACTTGCTGGATATGACGGAAAAATTGCTGCGGGACAGGGAAATCTCAGGGAAAACACAGGGAATTTGAAAATGGACTTGCGGTTGGTACCCTGTTCAGATATTATTAGATAAACCTCTGTCAAGAACTTTTTGTTTCAAAAATCGAATAACCGGACACCTTCAGTTTCCTGAAACTAGTCATCTGATAGATAACATTGATTAACTCGAACTAATAGGTCTTTGCCAGAACTTCATTTTGTGCACATGCACTGGGTTCATATTTTCATAACTAATTAGGCTAATCAGGTAATTAATTTTTTATTAGGGTCTCACGATAAGCAATTTTGTCTTTCACAAAAAATGATGAAATTATTGCAAAGTAATATCAAAGATGGATTATTTGGTGTAAATTATATTCATGAGAGACAGAATTTGTAGTTACGAGACACTTATCAAAATGTCCCTGATTAGCCTAATTAGTTACGAAGATATGACTCCAGGTGTTATTTAACCACTGTTTTATTGATTGAATATATAATAATCTATTTGTTACAAACAAATGTCTATGGAAAATTCAAAACCAATTTTCTGATATTTCCTAATCCGTCTTTAGAATATCTATATAAAGTCAAATAGCCGGAGCTCTTCGGTTTTGTAAACCGCCATCATATCGATACATTGATTGGGTACGTGTATAGGTCTTAGTTTTTTTATGAAATCTAGGGGGGAAAGTTGACATTTTTATAACAACAGAAAAAAATATTCTCAGACACTATGAATGATCCTAACACGTAGTTGATATGTGAATTGTGTCCACCAGGTGATGTGGAAAAAAAAACGTTTCCTAAATTTTCTGAAATTGCATATGGTTGCAACATGGACTTCATTCGATAGAGAAAATATCTAATCGTCTTTTCTAAGGTATAATTTATCTGTTTACTTCGCGAACAAGCTTCATAGACTCCCGTCTGTTATTTACTTTAGTGATGACAGTTTTGCCTTTGGATTTCTTAACTTTACTTAATCTTTTCTTATTAATTTTAAACTAAAACCTAATATTCGTTGCGGTCTTGGGGCTACAGGGAATAATTTGTATTGATCTTTTATCATAGTATGGCATGTACATAATTGGAAGGACAAGTCAATAACTATTAGTGTAATGTCTCGATAACCAAATTAAATTAGCAGGCTTCGAAATACTTTCTTATAAACCTTCGTATCATTTTGGAGGAATTGTTTCTCAGTTTAGCATTTAGGCCATAGAGTTTTGTTCTAAGAAATAGAAAAAGACTAGCTCCTACAATAGTTTGTACATTTCGAAGTACATAATCTCTAACAATATTTCATTACTATTTAATTAATTTGGTATTTATTTGAGAGAGGTATGCATATAAAGTGAATGTGGAGTGAAACCTAGATGACTCCATGATTTCTAATCAAACCTTAGAAAAATCCTTTCTACTTCTCAAAAGAGGTACCTCTTTTCCTGTTCCTTAAGCAGGCTAAATATATGATACCATTTATAGACTTTAAAACTGAGTGTTTTCATGTATATTTATTGAGCACTTTTTTCCATGGTTACACTGAATAATCATGAATTTTGTGTCAAGATCAGTGATAACATTTTAGTAGTTTATAGATAATCGTGAAACCAGCACAGACATTGACATTTCGTATGAACCTAAGTAGTAATATCAACATTAGTAGAGGTTTTAATACGCGTCTTCAAAGTTGTTGGACGTAGATGTCTTGGAAACTTCAGGGTTAGTATGTATACCTTGATTACATTTCGTTTGACAAAATACTTGGTAAACCACAAAAAACTGACCTACCTTATCAACATTTTGGCGAATTTCAAACGAATGCAATAATCGACATACACAGTACAAGATATGCCTTGTTTTTAATTTTCTGAAGTGATGTGTATTCATCTATTTCTATCTTTAATAAAAAATGGTAACGTTTTTGCGTCTGACATGCAGTTGAATTTTCTCAGTGTTACATTCTACATATCTATGTGAAGTGTATTTCAACAGTTTGTCTTTGGAAGTTTAACTTATGGACAGGACCTATCATCTTAATGAACATGTTTAGTATTCATAAAACTCTTAGAAATACTTATACAAAATCCTTCCAATGGAGTCACCTGAACAAGAATTCGTAATTGAAAATTTACCCATACAAAAGTACCAGTCATACAAATCTCGTAGATAACCTATATACAGACGTATACATAATTATAATGGTTTAAATATACAAGCTGAAAACGTCAATAAAAGTTAACCTGTTTCGTCGAACTATCAGACACATTTTAGAATTATGAAATACAATGAAAAGACTCAATTGTTATAACCCATTGCATCAATCAACACTTTTAGACCATCATAAACTGATTCTAAAAATTATCAAAAATGCTATGTACAATGCATTTGGTTAAAGTATTATCGTTGTCAAAATGTTACTCAGATTACCCGATCTGATATGTAACAGATCTTCTTTCATTGGCATCTTCAGAGTGTTCGGGTATAAAGGGGATCAAAATATTTAGACCACTCTAAACAAGCAAATATTTGCTAATATGTTTATCAACTCACTTTCATTAACTGTAACCTATGATTGGACTTGCTAACACTAAAAAATCGTTTGTCCCTAAGTTTATTTTTGATCTATAAGTAAAAATCGAATCGTTACTTTTATGAAAAAAAAAACAAAAAAAAACACGCCAAAATCAGCGGATTATAACGATTAGAGCATTTACAATTTGTAAATATATAAACAAAAGTATATGATACAAAATCACGGTAAATGCACGATTACTATACTTTTTGGCTTTAAATCGTATAAATCATTTTCAACCATTAGATTTTGCAGTTGTAATAGAATAGCGAAATCGAAAATATTCCAAAAGAATACCAGTTTAATTGCGGTGAGGTATCTGCACTTATCCATATATTTAGTTTCATAAAAAATATTTGATTTGACATAGATTTTGCCCGGTGTAATGAGTATTGAGGCAGGGGCTATTGAACAGGATTACTTGAGCAGATAGAACTGACAAGGGTTTATGGTTACAAATATAGATTTCCTCACTGAATTCCTAACTACAATTATTTACAGCCAATTGTGCATTTGTCTTCCTTTAAAATGTCACGAAAAGGTCAATCACTGATACATACAAACAGGGAACACTGTTCAACATCAGGGTTACTAAATGCTTATCTAAACCTCTCTCTTTTTTTTAACTGGTGCTACGTCTTGACATTTCTTGACATGTTCATATAATGAATACATATAGATGAAGTAAAAAGCACTGTAACTACCATCCCACTTATAATTTTGGTCTGTACTCATCAAACTGCTGACACTTTGGTAATTACGTTTTAGTCAAACGTTACAGCCTACCATACTAGGATAAAAAATCGATTATCAGCACCCCAATTTTCAATTGCTATACGTAATAATTACGTTCCTATATGTGAGGGATAGTGATACCTCTATATAATAGTGAATTTTCTGTTTGAATCAGTGGCTCTCATAACTTCATGATTTTGCAAGTAAATATTACATAAATATCTTTACTAATGTCTTAAGCCCGTAATCCACACAAAAGTACTTGCTGCTGATATTGTGCATCTCTATGTTAACATTCTTTATCAATGTCGTCCACTTTTAGCTCAATTTCGGCTGCCAAAAGTGCAAAATTGGCAATCAGTGCTTAATCAGCAAGAAAAATGTACCAACATGTTGGTAAATTTTTATGCCAACACTCGTGATACAATATGGCCATTTTCGATATTGTATGAGTGGCACATTGGCGGCGCACATTCGGTATGTGGAATACGGCCTTTTTTTATTACCGTTGGGGTGCCGTTCTCAAAACTGAACATCTACACAATATTGAAAATTCTTTACAAAATGATATGCTATGGTCTGGTAGTCTTCTGTGCAAATACCTTACTTAGCGTGAGCTTATCTACGTATACGAATTCCGTTGTTAGTAGTATTTATATGATTACTTTGCAAGCAATTACTTATAATCATGCCAATAAAATTTGGGCTACTTGAAATTTGTGGGTTGGTCTGTCCACAAAAACTCATACCGGTGGTTTATATCTTATATTCTTGTTTTCATCAAAATAAAAATGATAAATATTCAAAGATTTTAGATATCTTCATGCCATCGGCTTAGAACCATTTCTTCTCATCATCTACTTCAGATATAAATCCCATCTGTTCTTGATAACATCATAATGCTAATACCTTCCATATGTAATGCATAGGTACGATGTAAACAGAATATTATCTGGCTTGTTTGATATCATTCTATACATTTATAAGCATTTACAACCAAATAGTATCGTATCAGTATTTTATCCTCATAAGCCAGTTTGCTTAGTTAAGTCCCGCTCACATTAGACATTGTTCTTAGTAATATCTTGTTGGTATAAACCTACTCTAATTATTCCAGTACTTGCTACAACAAACTTGTTAATTGGGTGGTGAACATCAACCCAGCTGAGAATATCACCCACTTTCTACAGTGCTAAATATACAAAAGAAATTAGTCGTTACTTTTCAAATGAAATTCTTACTACACGACTTGTATACCTTGTCCTTCCATTAGAGTAGAAAATATTGCACTTTGACCACGTGAGCTCTAAGTCTTGAGATCTTTCACCATAGGTAAGGAAATAAACACCATACATGTATAAAGGACTGGCATTAGCTCCGAACACACTATGCGATTTGTCCATCATAATGGTTCAAGATGAAATTAAACCTCGTGATACTTTGCCGTACACTAATATGAAGCATTTTACCGCATAATGTGTCCAGGGCTTTAGAAAAAAAGTTGACGTTTTTTATGGGCATCGATAGCTAATGGTCATATGGTCCATGTCATATGGAACATGTGATCACACGCATCGCTTAATATGCAAAGTGCATTAACCCAATCCCCAACTTCCACACGTACCTCATACTGAGTTGCACCAACCCACTCTCAAACGTTCATGCGCACACTAGATGTACTCCCAAAAGACGGGCACCCAGGACTCGCATTTTCATAAATAATCAGGCTAATTCGGGAAACTCTGATTAGTGCCTCATGATTAGAGAATGTGTCTGTCACAAATAAATTACACATCTAATATTCCCTCTTTGATATTATTTTGCAATCACATCATTAATTTTTTTGAAAGAAAGGATTGATAATCTTCAGACCCTAATTAAAAATCCCCGATTAGCCTAATCTGTTACAAATATATCGGCCCTGGGAATTACAGATACGTTTGATCAAGAGCAATGTTGTATCTGTGAATAGTTTTTGTCTCGGGACCCCAACTTTGAACCATCTGGTGTGTACCTAAGGTCATATTCTGGTGGTTTAGAAGCACATTGTAGTTGGGAAGGGGGCTGGTGCAACGCATGATTGGAGATATACAAAGGCCAGTAATCTTTATCTGGATTAGTATACAAAGTGCCTCAGCAAAATAATTATGATTTGGCCACAGGTTGATGAGATACATACATATAAATGTAAGTGTGTATAAAAGCTGATCTTGGTATTTTCCCAAAACACCAATAGTCACAAACCTAGGATATTATAACATCATAACAAATCTGGGAATGATATAGGACAATTCACATAAATCAGTGTTGAAATGATAACTCCACCGCTTGATTCCTATATACATGACATGTGAAGATAAGTTTGTTTGATCTAATACAGTGCTGTATTGAGAGGCGTCATTACAAAATAATATTCAATTATTGTTCAGCTCAACATACAGTAAATACATTAACGTGACTAAAGACTTGTCTTCTTGTCACCTTCGTACTTTAACTATACGATAAGATCATCGAGGAATTGATATTGAGCTTTAAGTGTATGTATGGGCACTTCACGCATAAACAAGTATCTCTAGATTATGTGTGAACAATACACTTGTGGTATTATAAAAACCCATGGACCTTTTTCAAAACCAAGTATATTTAGTTTTGTGAAGGGAAAAAATCAACTGTGACCGTAAAAATACTTTCATGACAAAACAGTAATATCTATCATTAAAAGCCTTGGACATCAAATCACCATATACATATATCATTTATGTAAATTAAAAGGTTGATGTACTTAAACTAGTGATTATTTCTGCAGCCCCATATCACTGATCGAGAGTACTGGACTGCTGTAGTATAACGTTGGGTGGGCGTGTCTATCAAATCAGTTATATTCATAAATATCTCGGTGGGCGGAATCAGCTGATTAAAAATATCAACTCAGACCTAACTTGGTGAGGTTGATTTGTTTCCGGAGACGGATGATTTCCCAGTAAATGTCATTATCTGCAAAAAGAAACATATCAAACATTACAGACTGCCTTTGGGTTTCTTTTATTTATTTTTCAAGAGAAAAAAAAAAATGCAATTATTGCGATATAAAAACATGAAAGTCTGTTATGTGAAGCAATTTATGTGTGAAAACAGTTATATGTTTCATGATAAGCAAGGCATAACTATTTCTTCTTCTAATTTTTTTTTTTTTTTTTTTTTTTTTTTTTTTAGCCACGTACACACTATTTCTTCTTCTAACAACACCGTGATACAGACACCGTGATTCAAATAGCGGCGACTATAAATTTACACTTTTTATTCAAAACCTATCTTAAGCAGTATCAGGACTATGTTTTGGTAATCTAATGGGCTCGGAACACAAAAGCGATTCATACTGACCGTCACTTTTGACGAGTCCTTGCGTGATGTACCGAATATAGGTGAAGAAGTCACACACAGCGGTTATCTACAAATAGAAATGCAAAGTACATTTATATAGGTGTATACTGAACGGCCACGACTAACCATTTATTCAAACTGGTCACCCAGATGCAGAGCCTCAAAAGTCTTTGCACCTAACCTGCATTTTTCAATAGTACCATAGGAATTAATTTGGAAAAAGCTATAGACATTCTTCCCGTGCGGAGAGCAGAGGCAAAGTTATTGACAGCCAAAGTATGCCCCTCTAGCGCAAAAAGTGCGCAGATAAGGGTCAGTAATGCATAGCCTACATCTAAGATTCTATGTTTACGGTAGTGAATTACAGCCTAGCCATATTCAACGTACACAATGACCGTCCAAAGGCCAAAGTCAAAGATCAATTTCATTCAATACTTCAGAAAAAAAAGTGACATGCCACCTGTTGTTATTTTATCCAATACATATGTACAGCCGTGTTTTTATTCTAGATCCTAACTTATCTACTCAGATACTTTATCGACTATTTATTGTTTAGTGTAGTATCATTCATGTTTCATTCATGTATTTTCTATGCAGGTATCTTCTCCGCAAAGTCTTGCCAGATAAGAGTTTGCACTTTGAGATATTGAATCGTTAGGAAAAAACAAAGGTGCACTTGATAATGGAGATGTATAATAAGAAGTCTCCGACTATCTGGACCCCTACCCTGGGGTCCGGTATCTGTTTTGGCTACTCCCCCTTCCTCCTTCCCCCGTCTTCCCTCCTACCTCTCCCTATCCACCCTCTCTAGCTCCCCTACCCACTATATATAGATCGCTGCAGCAAATTGGGAATTAAAAGGTACCTTTTCAAACCTTAAAACAAAAAAAAATGTAGTAGCATGGGAAGTTTTCAATCAATCTTTACAAAAAAAGTATCATAAAAAAGCCTATGAAATTCTCTACCTCATGGTATGTATTATCATGGTATTTATATAGGAAATTACCCATAATCCCTTGCAACGTGAACAAAAAAATATGGAAAAAACATCAAACGTTATGACATATCTGTTAAGCTGGCGTTATAATTCATAATGAATTTCTATGATCTCAATTTTTTACATCTTAAATGAATAAATGTCTCATACAGTTTCCATTAATGTCTTCCTTTTTATTATGCACCTTTTATTTGTTGATTTATTAACATTTGTTTAGAAACTAAGTTTTCCCAAAACGTTGCCATTTTGATACCTTTTGACACTGATGTCATTGATTGTATCTACACTATTTCCGCATATTTCATGATAAATCCGATGATGATTTAATTAATTAAACAACATGAAGGAGAAATGTCAACTACAAACATGTTTGCAGGTCTAAAGTACAAAATATTTGATGTCATGACATGTTGTCATGTTTTTATGGTTAAGAATTAAGAAACAGAGGTCAATGTCATGACCCAGTTATCTGAGTCATGGCCTGGTCATGACAGATTGGTAGCACAGTCTTATCAGAATAGGTAAAATTAATGGCTGGAAACGTGAAATTATTCTGTCTTTTATATTTCTATTAATTCAAACATATTACTCAAAGTTTTCTACAAGACATACTATCATTTATAAGCCCTACCATTATGAATAGAGGGTCCTGGAGAATGTTTATGGAATGTATCTCACATATTTATTAGATTTTTGGTGAATCATAGTGTTTGAAAGGACCAGCTTTGTGCCAGTTTTGGGCTTTAGACACAGGTATTTGCTATTATACTGATAATTTGACCCAAAAAAATGTCTTTAAATTAGATGTTTATTGTATGGTACCAGAGATAAGGACTGTAATATTCTTTTAAAAACTCTTTGGTTTAAAAAAAATTGTTTTTAGTTTGTTTGAGATGGCCTTGAATGTGGCTAGTCCAAAGTTCCCAATTTGCTGCTCCGATATAATGCACACACACATACCAAGGCCAATCAGCCATAACGTCATGCGCTGACCAGAGGAACTGCCTCTAACCACATGGCAATCAAACCAATAAACCTAAACCTTTTGATCTGAACACGTTCTGTTCTTGACACAGGGTTCCAACGGACTCCGACATTTTTTTTCTGTGATTTTTTAATTAGCAATATTTCAGATATACACAAGTAATCAGTCAGTTTCTGTAGAAAAAATAGTAAAATTTTAAACTCTAGAAAAAACAATCCATGATGTTTTGGCGCTTTTAAAATTGTCTGACTTTTTCCTGACTTAACAATTACCACTTTGACCTTCCAGATTTTCCATGTCGTGTGCGTATTTTGTTGCAACGTATCTCAGTATCTGTATTCACTTAGTCGTTAAGAAATTTCTTTCTTTCCTTTTTTTTTGTCATCATTATCATACAGTTACATGCAGCTAGTACTAGGCGTGACAGAATGAATCTTTAATATTTATCATGTAATTGACCCATTAATCAATAAGCGGGTCTGTGGGGGTTAAATGCTATATTCCACTATATTGTGGCAGCTAAAAATAGCGGCCGCAAATGCGACCCACCGCAAAGTGGAATACTATATAATTATGGCCTTAACCTACCCTGTTCCTGGCTAGTTGTGAGATGACGTGCCAGGTGTCGCCGTCACCCAGACGTATCCGGTACTTGCACTGACGGGTCATCTTTGTCAAGGCACACGGTCTGAAAAAACAGGGAAACGTTATATACTTTAGGTTACTTCACAACATACATGGATACTGGTTTTGGGTTTCTTTTTATGTTTGGGTGATTAATGACACAGCTTCCAGGTAGGTGTATTGAATACAAGGTCTATTGGTTTAACTGGAAAACGGAGAAACACCATTAGACTTTTTTGAAACACTTTACTTTTTCAGCGATCCATTCGTTAAGAAGAACCATTACAGATGACCATTAAATAGACGCCGTATCATTGATTATATAGTGATTGACGCTAGATTAACCTTTGATATCATTACTAGCTTGAGGTTGAATAACGATCAAGTTTAATCTAATTAAATTTTTATTGGGAGCTCTTGAGGGATCGGTGATACAATCTTGTAGATTTATATTCAAAAGTCACTCTACGTACCTAGGGAACGGGTTCTTCTCGTGATCGGGTTCGATCGTCAATGTGTTGTTTAACACAGCTCTAAACACAGCTTGTGATAACTAGAAAAAAAGCGGGAGGGAATTTACATTTTACTTTGGTGATTAAGAACGATATGAAGGAAAAAACAGTGTTATAGATATACTATTCAATAGGTTTGCATAGTAATTGGAATGCCTTTTCCAAAGTGCCATCAAGTTTCGAGAAACTGACATACTATAGTAATATAGTTTACAAACAAATATTAGAAAGTCCGAATGATGAAGACGTGGCTATGTTTTGTTGTTGACAGTAACCGTTAAAGATGAGTCATCACTGACTCATACCTACTTTTTTTTACTAACCAATCATTCATCACAATCTTCTTCAAATAAATTTGCACTGAATCATAATTATGGAGACGTACCTCTTTGTTGGCAAACTCCATGCAGGGCATGATGTCTCCGTTTATTATGAAGTTTAGGAAAGGTGACGCTTGGTCGAGCGTCCTTGGGGAACCACTCCTCCATGTCTTGAACAGATCAAAGAAATACGGATCCACCTGGAAACAGAAGGTGACGCTTTACTCAACCTGCGATATGGCCGACTGAGGAGCTTTATTATCTAATTCACACATGACCATACACTATATTATTATATAGGCCAAGTTAGGGCATTGTGAACAACAGACATTCATTAATTCGTTATCTGTAAAATATGGCTGGCATTGAGAAGCACATTCTTCCAAACCTATATGGGACAATAAGTTAGGTTTAGGTATGAATTCGAATGTGTTCGAATGCGATTATACAAATACCACAGGTATTTTTTATCAGAATAAAACTGGATCCCGAGGCTACCTCCTAATGTACCAACAGACCCAAATGTTATGGTCAGGTCATTTGGGTAAGGAAATAAGAAACACGTTTTTTTTTTACTGGGAAAAAACACAACAGCCGGATACAACATTTGTTCATTTCTATGCTAGCCTAGTGATACGATTCATTATGTTCCACAATGTCAAGTTTTCTGTACCCCTACCTCTTTCTCCTCGGTTTTGGGTTTGACGGGGTCCACGGGGATGTCGACTTTGGTCATCTCCTTGGTGAAGTTGTGGTGGCTGGTGGAGCGGCGGTGGCCCTTGATGAAGGAGGTGACGGAGGCGACGGGCCCCGTGGACTCCTTCTTCTTGGCCGACTCGATCTGCGGGTGGAGGTGGCGGTTGGGCATGCTGGGGGTGGACGTGATGACCAGGGTCTTCAGGGCAGTCACCTCGGCCTGCAGCACCTCAATCTGTACGCGCAAACACTTGACCTGTTATTTCTTATTTTTACTCTATGATGCATACACCTGGTTAAAATTTGCTGTAAGTCATTCTTTGAGAGTAATAGTTAACTGTTTTTCTCTGTAAAGTGAAAGGTTGTTCTACTATTTACAAATGCATTCATTATTGAATGTCAATGGATGCTTAATAAAAAACAGCCAGTCGTCCATCAAAACTGTCGTCGAGTTGTTTATTTTCAACTTCTTTTTCACTATATACTGATTTATACAAAATAATATTGAAACACTGAATATAACATTCGGTGAGTTTACCTATTTTCTGTAAAACATGGACGACATTTTTCGTAATTATAATTACTCATTTTTATTTCAGCTGATAGGCCTACCTTAGAATTAGCCTCCTTAAGTAACTTCTCGGCTTGCATTCTCCGTACATGCGCATCCTGAACCATATTGTTGGCTTCCTGTAAAGAATAACCAGTAATTATCTATACTTGATATACAATGCTGAGAACCGATACCATATATGAATTCGCATATATACATAGTGCATTAATTTTATGAAGTAAAAAGCGTTACTTGGACCTATTGCTATCAGAATTAAACGTTTTAAAATGCTCTGTTTTTGTTTGTTTGTTTGTTTGTTTGTTTGTTTGTTTGTTTTTGTTGTTGTTGTTGTTGTTGTTTTTTTTTGTTGTTTTTTTTTTTTTGGGGGGGGGGGGGGAGGAATAGGGGGCGTTGTGTGAATATATGTGTTATCTAATCTTAAAATGTCCATCCCTTGTCAGAAGGCAAGTGAAGTCAAACTTAATTGACAAAATATGTTATATTGTGTCCTTTAACTCAGGTATCTGTATTATTTTCTAATACACGTGGTATGGGTCATTTATAAAGCGGATTCAGTGCAGCAAGGTGAACTTAAATGACCTTGTGAAATATCAAAAACAAGCAAAATAAATATATGTCATACAGAACTTCGCACAAAGTTATGAGTCATGTATAGGGGGATTATATTTTATTTACCTGGCCTTACAAGTTACATGAGTCGGGAGAGAGGGTCAGGTGTCGGGGCCAGGCTATACCCAAGGAGACTCTCTGTAACCAAGCCCCCAGCTCTCCCTTTGACCACGGCCCCTGCACGGGGACACCTTGGGTCGGACCCTGCGGTCAGTTAACTGGGTCACCAGTACCCACCGACCGCATGAAGGAGCCAAGTACCAACCAAAACTGCTTACTCTCGTTATTCAAGGTCCCTTATACTTATATACTTATAACATAATACAGATTTATACAGCCTTATAACAACTTGAGAAGTACTTTATAACAAAACAGGCATATACACATACGCCTCTCACTTTCACTGAAAAATCGTACATTTATTTCTTCTGCAAATTATTTAAGGAAACGTAATAAGTAGTTCAAACATCATCCAAAGCCCTAAAATTTAGGGCCTATATATATAATCTTGTTTGGAAGAAAACAAAAGCATTCTTTAATTTGAAAAAGAAGTGACCGATCAGCGCCCTGCCTTGACTGCAAACGAAAAAAAAACTTTTCGGGATATTTTCTTAATATAGGTAATTGATATATTCTGAGACATTACTAACATCCACTAAGGGGTAATAACATTCCATAGTCTGAACTTGTCTTATACTCAAACAAACACCATTGGCCCCGGTAAAGGCGACCGCTATAGTGGTTCTATATAACTGTTTACTTTTGTCTGCGTGACCTACTGAAGTCCCCTTGTGCAGCGAAGCGTGGTGACATCAACATGCCAACGTGATGAGCCAGCACAGATGTCACGCAACGCCTACAACACTATTTCCAGGTAAATAGGAGGTTCTCAGTTTATCTAACTTAGAAAAAACAAATATGAAAAAAAAAGTATTCATTTCAGACGAAGTGTGACTTCCTGTAGAAGAAGCTTCTTGTCTAGGTTTTCTGAATTTGTGGTTTGAAAGGTGTATTCTCTAAGACAGGTGTGTCCTTATCTAGGTATAATGTTAGAAAAACTTAGCATGCAACAATGGCGCATTTCCTATCAAATTTATTGAGACACTTTCACTGAAATGCGCCATTTTTTGTACATTTCAATAAAATTAAAATTCCTAATGTTCCATGGGCGCATTGATCTCAAAATTAATGTGACATTTCATGATTTAATGCGCCCAGGGCGCATAGCGCAGCCCTAACATTTTCACAGGATAGATCCCTCTAAGTGTAGGAAAGTCCTTAGTTACAGCATAGAAGTGTAGGGAGAGGGAAGGCCGACTCCCACGTCACCAATTACATAACGTCACGAATGTCCTGTTTTCCGCAGCGCCCCCACCGGTATAGAGACACAATAGTGGCTTTACCTAATCCCAATTGAAAAACTTGATTTACTGTAAATCTTTTTCGAAAAGTTAATCTCTTGTAGGTGGGCTATATGCACGTATCATATATCAAACTGATCGTAATGAATCAGACATGAACGATATCTAGGTTTTAATTCTGATGCTCAATGCAGAAAATGACGCCAGCGTAATGGAACCACCCAAAAAAGACAAAGAAAGAATTTCAAAGTCATAGTTGAGGGTCGAATTCAATAATGACTTACCCAAATTGATATGGTTTTACAGAATTTTTGTAGCAGAATGAATGTCTTTTCTTCATCTGACAGTCATATGTGTTGTCATGACGTGTTGTCATGACGTGTTGTCATGACGTGTCATCATGTTTCTATAGTTAGGAACCACGTTACCAAAGTTCAAGGCCATAACCCCGTTTTCTGGGTCATGCTCAGGTCATAAGAGACAAGTGGCACACTCTGATGAGAAAAGATGAAATTAATAGATGTAAAGTCAGTTAACGTTTTTATTTGTGACTTTACGCAATTTTATCTGATTGCCCTTGGTAAAATGAAAGTAAGTAAAATGCTAGTAAGTCGAAAATTATATCAAGAATGGAAGTAGATCTTGGCTTTTATTTATAGACCCTTTCCTGATTGCCTCATCGGAAATTTTTTTTTCACATTATATATGATCAATGGTCATCGTTTTAAACCCTTAATTTCTGCAATTTTCATATAACAATAATTTTGTTTTCAATATTTATACAAGAGGTCGTTATACTTCTGTCAGGAAATTTATTTCATTCATACATAGCCCTCCAACAAAATTCTGAGGGTATGATAATCCAAACCTTCAGTAATTTGGGATTTAATGGAAAAGGCACCCCTTTTTTTCCATTAAATATTAACTTCATTTAGCATAATAAGCTATTCCTAAGATCTAGCTTTTTTTGTTTCACTGCATGTGGAAATGTACGTCATCATATGTATGTATACATGCTGCAGAGGACTTAATCAATTTCTTTGTGTTTTTTTTTACTACTGTCATATTGATTCGAACTTCTTTAAATAGCATCAAATTATATTTTTATCAGTCTAACAATAATGCATAATTGTAAATATTGGTGATTTTATCAGATTTTCACCACAAAATTTCCATCATTTGATTAAAAATTGACACTAAAATAGTAAAACAAATTATTGGAATTTGGTTTAATAGGAAATCACATGTTGAAAAACTTTCTAATTCGAATTTCATCTCTGAAACCAATATTTCTGCCACTTTTGAGACATTTTCTTGAACATTGGCTTCAGTTATTTTTTAGGAAATGTGACTACCAGAAAGAACGTTCTATGGTTACTATGGGAACCATTATATAATGTAAAATAACGTTTTCTAAATCCAATTTTTATTGGTCGCATGATGATTTAGTCATTATACACTTCATACAATTGTCACGAGAACATCCCTTTAATGACATGTGACAGGGGCTTTTCTTAAATTCGACACGGCGACAGGGCTAATTCTTAAATTCGACAGGCGACATAGCTTGTAGTGACATTCGACATGGGCTTTTCTTAAATCCGACGCAGTGACAGAGCCTATTTCTAAATTTGACAGGCGACATCAGACCCCCCCCCCCTATCCAGAGCCCAACCCAGTGGTGAGCTGCTCATATACGGAGTAAACGGGTTGTCGGTATCCTCGCCATTTCCGACATCGCGCGGTGAAATACTGGGCTCCAGAAGTGACCACGTTTAGCGTTGGGGCCTATGGAGAAAATGCGAATTTTCGCAATAGTGCGGAAAATTGACCTTCTAGGAAAATTTGAAGGCTTGTATGGGGTGCCTGGGATGATTTTCAAACTTTTTCTCATTACTGTATTAAGATTGGAGCGATATCTAAAAAGTTAGAGCGAAATAACATGTTTTCCTCCATAGGATCCTATGTTAAACGTCCATCCAAGCTCCGTTCGCGATTTCCGCGAAATTTCGCCACGCGATACTCTATTTTTAGACCCGCATACAGCCTATAGGCTATGTGTCACCACATTCAACTGCTGTGTCACGTGACATATAGGAGTCGGGGAGGGTGTATTTTGCCTCTATTAGGCTGTGTAAATGTAATGCTATGTTACAATCAGCAAAGGGTTAATATATCAGCAAAGAGTTAATATATTACATGGACACTTTTTTTCTGTATGTATCAAAGTGGTTCTTTTTCTACCTTTTCTTCTTTCAAAGGCAAGATGACGTTAAAATGAAATAGATAAGAAATTTTTACGATATTACATGAATAATTATGTATTCCACAGACTGAAATACGTTTATCAGTCAATATTCTTTAGGAACATAGCGGGATCCTTGTGGTTGATATTTTCTGAAAACTGTTGTAGTCATAGAACATGAATTCTTCAAGTAAAAATATTATTCATATAACCAAAATATCATACATTTGTAATGAAGTCTAGTACAGACTATGTAGAAGGGTTTATTTGTTTTGAAATATGTTTGAATACTCCAGCTCTAGGGGTATGAGACCACTAAATTCAACATGGCAACACAGCCAATTTTTAAATTCGTCACAGCAACAGGGCCATTACTTAAATTCGACATGTGACATGGCACCTAAGGGACAAATGACATGGCCCTTTTCTTAGATTCAACATGGGACAGGAGCTTTAAATAGATAGTGACATGGGACATGTTTTTTTCTTAAATTCGACATGCGACATGGGATTTAACTGAGGTATAGTGACAGGCGACACAGCCATTTTAAAAATTTGACACGGGACACGGGACCCCCCATCCAGACCCCCAGCTCTACCTATCTATATACCTGATGAAAGTAAATGACGTCATGAAATAATAATTACAGCCTTATGGATCAGCTAGTAACATCTCCACATCTTTATTAAATGAACTCTATGCTGATACATCATAAATGAATACCATACAGTTCACATTTTAGTTTAAAGTGATTATGACCATTCAAATATGAGGAACCTAAGATTACATTTTTATTGTATTGGCTTAAAAAGGGTAGGCCTATATTGCACATTATATTTTTTACAGTCCAAATTTTGTCTATATTTTTCAATTTCTATCATACGGACATACATTTTTACGTTTTCATTTGGCCCCTAGATAGATGTCTCTGTCATCGACTTTTATGGTTTTCTATTTCTAACCCCTAAAGGCACCGTCCCTTGCACATAAATTTACAAATTGCTATTATTTCAGTTCAAGCCCTGTTCTTGTCCGTCAGTATGCCATTATTTGCTACATCGTAACTCCTGTAATACCCCACCAAATTCATGACGTGACCAACCACGTTGCTGAATTACGTTTTAAAATCACAAAATGTGTCGCCAGCCGTTGTTTCGTTAGGCTAACATCAGCAGATCTTAGCTTAATGACACACGGGATTTGCTTCATCAACTGACTGAAAATCCCCCCCAAAATGCGCATTTTCTACCTTACAAGTATCATACATAATATTATTTCTTAATTGGTAAAACCAACAAATCACTGATAATTCAAGGACGTGATACCTATATAGAAAATCATAGTGATAATGGTCTTTGTCTATCATATATTTTGTGAGATATTCCGGATGATTGGCAACTGCAAGCTTGTAAAAGCTCAAGTATTGCCCACCTTTAAATTTGAAATGGAGACATACCTTGACACCGACAAAAGACTTCAAGATTTAGAAATCTCAAGTTCTAATTTGAAATTGAAGCCTCTAAAATTCCTTCATAGTGAAAATAGAATATCTTTATGCTTATGCATGAGACACACAACAATATTTTCTTTGTATGATTATAATTTCTTAAATATTCATCTGAAGTGAAAACCAGATTTTATGCATATCATTTTACTTTTCCGAGAAATCTGAGACTTTCAAGTGTTGTGTCTGTACAACTAGAAAAAAAATCTTGAAAAATGTATAAAGGTTTTCTATTTTTAAGAGACCTGAATACAAAATCTAGGACTCAGTTTTTTTGAGAGGAATCTTTTTGACCTATGTACAACGTTTCATAAGTGTAGACTAAGTTGTACACTTTCAACATATATCAAATGCAATATATATTTGCTCAAATTTGCCTTTAATACTTTTTTAGGTGTAGTACAACAGTGTTTTTAAAAATGCCATTAATGCTGAACATGACTGATGTTTAAATCAGAATGTCTGACACATTGTCCTAGAACATGAACAAAGGTTTGAAGAAAAATGGACCCTGAACACAATATCTGGTACCATAGTTCAGAAAGTTTTTCACATACATTGAGTACAAAATACTGATTCAGATTTAGGATTTTGGAAAAGGCATATTTGTCAGTAATTGTGTAAGTGAATAAACTTTGTGTATCTGGACATTTTGGATTTCCGTTCTTCATATTATATTCAAGCCACATCACTGGTCAACATGAATTAGGAAAAAAGGGCAAGCACAGAAAATTCCTCCAATTTTTTGGTCGTTAGCGGATGACAGGAACAGAAATCTGGTTGCCCACATATATTCCAGATGAGGATTTCAATTATTTGTTTTAAAGTATCTGGTTGCGAGAAGGACGACTAGAATTCATTTTTCGGTCGTCCACACCCATTTTCTGGTTGGTGAGGACACCTGGACATGCAGGTTTTCCTAGCCAGTACAGCTGTATCAAATATTGAGGTTGTCTATTGTCAGTCTGTCATGGTCGAGATCACTGAAACAAAGAAAGAAATAATGAGGTAGTTAATGATAGTTGTTTCTTACATTGAAATTATTTCGTACTTAAAACAATTTTATTGATTAAAATTACACATATTTTTGCACATGCATTTACGGGTGTGCAGAATTAGGCATAAGCTCAGAATCTGGCTCAAAGTGCACATTTGCGCAGCAGGGTGCAAGATTTCTTTAGGTGAGCATCCCTATTGTGCGTGATGTTGATACCATACATCTAGCTTATATATATGGAGGGTGTTTGGACAAAATTCTGGGCGCACAGTTCTAAAGATTGTGCACCTGTCATGTTCTTTTTTCTTTGGTAGGGGGGGGGGGAGGATTTCATTTAAAAAAATCCCCGTTTTTCCCTGAGATTTCCCTGTTCCACCCTAATTTTTCCCTGTGTCATTTCCACCAGGTTGTTCAAACTTTTTGGTCTTTGCATGCAGAAAACAATTCTGAACAACAAGAAATCAAATCCTTAATATTTTGAGTTTTGGTAAAATTTGAAAATTCCCTGTGTTTTCTCCGTGTTGTGTAGTTCTGTGATCCAATATTTCTATAAATTAATCCTAGAGTAGAGGAGCCCGTGTTGATGCACTTAGCTAAGGAGAGATAACTATAAAAGAATTAAAGAAAAAAATAACAAATTTTAATGTTTTTTGCTTCTATGCTGAGGGGAATAGATCCCGAAAATATAGTTATGTAAAAAAATGGTGAAAATGAAAAATTATTTTTGTGATAACCTAATATATTAATTTTAGAGGTTGAGTAGCCAGTTTTCACACACTGGACCATATATCATTATCAAAAAAGAGTTAAATTTTTAAAGGTTTTAAAAAACAAAAAACGTTAGGTCAATACAGAGATGTCACCCTATGATCATGAAAAATCCAGAAGTTTTGTAAACAGATTTTCTGGATTTTAAGCAGGAACATAAAGAATAAATTAAATCATATATTACGTTCATTCTGACATTAAAAAACGTTTAGAAACGGCATAGACTATGTTATGTGCTGTCTGAACACAAATATATATTGCTTTTTCTCCTTTTAAAGTACTAACTTATGAAAAATGATTATGAAGCCAAAAATCTGGAAATCCAGAAAAAAAGAAGGAAAAAAGGCATCCCTGAAAATATGCTTTTTAAATAGAAATTGTCTGTGGCATAATTGTGGGCAGCCTTTAGTATATGCATTGTATGAATGATATGTTCAGTCACATAATTTGAAACAGGAACAAGTGAAAAATAGGTAAAGAATGCGTCTTTCTGTGCATTTTTATACATTGACAGAAGCATTAATCCCCATAAAAAAATATACAAGATAATATGAATTAACTCTTGCATTTCTATACTTTAAGAAATGCTTCTAAGCAATAACCTATTCATTATGTTATTCATGATTTTCACGAATAAAATTAGAGGAAAATTAAGAAATTTCGCAAAAATATGAGTGAAGAATACGCAAAACCTGGCTCCAGCCTAATTTTGGGTCATTAGTTTTCACGCAAGGTCATTTTTTGAAAGATATAGATAAAAATTAATGTATCATTTTTGTGGATAACAGGATATGACCTAAAACTTATATGTAGAAAAATTGGTGAGGGGGAATTGTCTCTTCAATTAAGAAATTACTGTTATGCTTTTTAATTCAGAACAAAATAAAATATTAACTTTCTATCCATTTTCGAAATTTATGAGACCCTAAATCATATTTGGAGTGAAGAAATACTGAATTTTGCATTTTTCATAACAAAATTCATACCATCAACTCATCAAAACGCCCTCTTGGAAAAACAAAAATGATATGTATAACATTTACAGAAAAAATAATACGTCCATAAAAATGCTGAAAATGCACGAAAACTAGAGCTGCACCAAATCTGGCTCCTCTACTCTATATTTATATGAAAAATAGTCATGACGTTTTTTTTTATATTTCTCCCTAGATCTAATATTTTTCAGAATAATGATTACGTACATCTTCATCTTTGTTGATGGAAAAAACTAAAATGATTATAATAAAGTTCCAATGCAACGTTGTTGAAGGTTCCTTGCACATAAATTTATAAGATCCGAATTTTTGTGCATTTCATTTCAGTTTTGTATCCTAAAAATGTAATAAACAAAAAAAAGGGCATAATGTCAAGATATCAGAGAATGATTCAGGAAAGAAACTAAATTTGGGAATTCCCTACATTCTGGGCTTTCAGTCCTGTCCTTGCTATGTCACAATAAGTGGAATTCAGGAATCCCAGGTTATTGAATCCATTTAGAGTGGTAAAAAATACAATTCATAATAGCTTGTAGATCTAGATCTATGGGTCTAAATAAAACATTGGATGCCTAACTTCACTTTCCTTTCTATTTATTTTTGAGAGTGGGGGCTTCCCTTTTATTGATACGTGGGTTTCCCCAATTACTCACTGTGTGACGTCATAAATTTGGGGTTTTCCCCTCAAAAATGAAATAAAATGCAAGTTCTTTTAACTGAATCTCTTTTAATGTTTTAATGTTTATTAATTGTTGCCATAACCTTGATTTATAATGTTGTGACGACCATGAATTTCAGAGGCGGATCCAGGAATTTGTAGAGGGGGAGGGGGGGCAAAAACATGAATGTACGAGGGAGGGGCCCCCCATCAAACATGATTTAACAGGGGAGGGGGAGGGGGCAAGGCCCGCCCCCCCTCCCCTGGATCTGCCCCTCCCAGCTGCCCCTGAATTATTTGGTTTTTAAAACATTGTAGAGTTTAGTTTGGGACCAGCGCCAGTGCAAGTGCAACGTAGCCTACCATCACAACGTTGTGTCAACTTGTGACAATTCAACATGCCAGGGAGCCTAGACACATGTTTACACACATCTAGAAGCAACCAAATTGAAAATCAATCGATCTGTATCAGTGTATATACGTTTTCAAAATGTAATTTCGTCATGTGCTACTAATCAAATCTGACAAAGGCCTTGACCTAATTTTCGGCCCCAAGTCGGAGTTTTGCCGTTTGCGGTAAAAACAACATGGTGCGGGTTGCAAGCAGGCCTAAAATGCAATATATTTTCCATTTCACATCAGCAAATCAACGTAAATGCGATAGGAATTTATAAAACCATATGTATCTTACAATACCTTAGACCATATAGTGATATTTTGTTCAGAATTAGATTAATCATCTTAAACTTACCGCATGTTTCACGGAAACGTCATTGTCGTAGGTTGTGCTGTTAGTTGAGTCTCTATTCCGGTGGGGGCGCTGCAAAAAACACCAGACTGGTGGCGCCACTAGCGGAAAACGGCGGAAGTCGGCGTTCCCGCTCCTACAGTTCTATGGTTACAGTGATGCATGGGTGACCGTAACTAAGGCCAGAGGGTGACAGATCAGGTTAGAGATAAAGACTGACCAATCAGAGCCAGATAAAACTGTCACCCTTGGGGTTACTAAGCAACTCTAGCTAGGGATTCTCCTTACCTTGTCCTTGAGAATCCTTTGAATGTAACACATGTACTTTGCATTTATGTGGACTGCCCTCAACCCCTTTCTGAAATTATGCTTTCGCCTCTGATTACTGAAATGTTTTTTTTTGTGTGTGGATATAAACTTTGATTTTAATTCGGGTAGCGACGACGACTTACCTCAAATAATTTGGCTGTGAGCTCTTCCAGCTCAGCACTCATCTGCTCCTGGACGTGGGCCAACTTCTTACACTGCTCATCTTTGAGCATCAACTCCTGTCAGCGAAGACAAATTGTGATTAAAAAGACAATATATACTCAATGCATGCGTACCCTCCGCAATGACATATGCTTCGTTTCCCAAAAACTTTTTAATTACACACGAGATTTAGAAACTCTTGACCAAACCAAGCAATCTCCGTCAGCCAAGGTATTATGCTAATCTCCCCATGGATTATCGATAGGATAAACTAGTAGCCCTATCTACTATCACTTATCAGTTATATAGCTACTGGCAGATGACTGGCGAAAATAATAGAGACGAGCGTTATCAAGAAACGTTCACGGCGTACCTACATAATATATATTTCTGCATAAGCCGAATAAAGAACGTTTTTGTTGCATGAACACAAAGTACAGAGAATGTGTAACTATTCATTATGTGATTAGAACAAATTGCTCGCATAACTGGACATAGTTCAAGATTTTAATAGCTAAATTCTAAACCAAGTTCGGCTTATGTTATCTCTTCTTATGGGGTACAAAAACGTTAATACTTGAAAATCTTTTTATTGTAAGATTTGAGGGCAATGAATCCCAGATCATTTAAAAACATTCTGTTGAGATTATTGGGTCTACCAATATCAGAAAAAAAAGTGTTTGAATCCCAGATCAACCGGCTTTTCTCCACTATAAACAATTTTCAGACATCACCTGGCACGCCACGTCAGACACACTTACAATAATGTTTACATTTCTCTTTAATATCACCATTTCTCATTGTATGAAAAATGACTATTTTTTTCTAATTCACCAAAGAGCTTACTTTCTGTGCCTTTTGCAGCTCCTGACTGAGGCGGCTGCTCGCGTGCTCCTTTACCTCGTACATGGACGCGCTCCGTCGTCGGGCGGCGTCCTCGTCGTCGTGACCGTTGAGCCCCGAGTCACCGGCCTCCCTACAACAATTTTTTTTTTTTTTTTTTTTTTTGGGTCTAGACTATTTCACAAAATACATGTGCTCTTCCAATAGTTGTACTCTATCGTTTTATTCTATAATATATTAAACTTTATTGGACTCTCAATGAGTCTTTCTGCCATTTTGATGATTTAATAGACATCCCGTGAATCATGAGGAAAGTTGAAAATATCATTATCAATTCATTATAATGATTGGTAATGGTATTGAGTAGGCTGAGATTATACTTTAATGCTTCAAATGTAAGTGTAGTGTGTATAGTCCGAAGTTCAATGTTTACTAGGAAGGTGGAACAGGACCGTACGCTACCCCCACGATTGATACTATACTCACTGTTTATGATAAGTATACGCCCGCCACGTCATTAAAAAAAATCTTCACCTTGAGAATGCTTATGAAGCTCCATGAGCTAGGACTTATCCGTTTTTATCATTCCCTCTCTGTAACAACATATTATATAATCACGTAAAATTATATATAACGGTAAATAAAAATGTCGAAAACATACCAGCCATTTCCACTCAGTGAACGGTGAGGGGTCTTTCTCAAGAGAGCACTGACGTCCTTGGTAGCTCCTTTCTCCGTACCGTTTCCTGTGGCGGCTGCACCAGCTGCAGGGCCGTCGGCTTGCCCTTCTTTAGCCACCTCCGGGGAGGGCCCATTACTGCCTTCACCTGCCTTCTCTGGCGTGGACTGCTCCCTCGTTGTACCGACCAACGATTGCAGGTTTGGAGAGGAGTAGACTTTTGTAAAATCATTAACTTCAGCTTGAAGTTGACAAGGTGCAGTAGCCATGATGGCACAGCTTCTTGTCGGGTAGCTCTCTTCCACGACTTATTCAACACATTGGTTGCCAGAAGTATTTCCTCGGGAAGTTCGCCTTAGCAGAGATTTTCCACTAATGATTCTCCATTAGAATGGATGATGCTGCTGATATCTTTTATGAAAGGCGTTAGGCTGAAAAAGGAAAAACATTGACTGTTATGATTTATTGTTTGAGATCCTGAATATATATGTGCCGAATATACATGTATGAAAAATAGCAGGGATGCGTCTAGGGTTGACGGTAAGATCAGAGGGGAGTTTTATAGACAGAGGGCAAACCCTGAGGGCAACACGAGGGGAGGTCCGGGGGGTTCGTCCACTCTTGGAGGAACCTTTCTCTAATTTCTCATGTAGAATATGATAATAAATAATAATAATAAAAAGCATTTTAGCCCTTTTATTCATAAAACGATCCCCCCCCCTAGATAAAGAATAATAGTCATACAACGAACCCCCCTTTGAGAAAGGCTGGCTACGGGCCTGTAACTTGTAAAATATGTGTTTACCCTCATTGATTAATCTGGGGTTCAAACACAATTTACAGATTGTAAATTTTGAACAATCAGCCAAACTTCTAAGGCCTAGTTTTGCAAGATCCTCTCTGACGATGTATACTGAGACAGACTCAACAATTTTGTTAGGTGAACTGCTAAATTCATCATAACTCATTTCAAGATACCTTTTTGACTACAAACAGAAATTTTGATATCACGTTATTACTGATGATTTCCAATCACGAATAAGTTAGGCTACGTATTGAAGATGGGTTGATAAGAAATAATGGGTGTTTCACCGTGGTTGCAATTACTATCATCTTATCTGCATTATTCCATGTCTCATCAAAATCTTTTATCTACACTTACTGTTTCAAAAATCAAAATAAGGCCTTTCTAATACTTATTTTCATTATTTTCACCAATTTTATCTGACACCAAAAGCAAAAGAAGACAAGTCTCGAGACAAATCCGAGAACTTTTTTGACTTTTAACACATTCTCTACCAAAAACACAGAAAAAATAAAAATGATAGAAAGAAAAATAATATTGTGTAAGTGTAACCTAGATCTATTCAGATTTATCCCTCTTTAGACCTCTGCCGGGCTCTGGCCCTAAAATAAGGCCGGATTCCTAGACTGATGGCACCGCAGACCTATGGCACCACAGACCGATGGCACCAACCCTAGACCGATGGCATCCCCAAGCTAGACTGATGGCACCACCCTTAGCTTCAACTTTCGGTTCATTCTTTAGTGGTAATTGAAGCTGGAATCATTATTTATCGTACTGAACAAAATATTAGACTGGATATTAATGAACTATAGTAGGTTAATTATCAGTTTTGGCTTATGGATAATAGCTAGCTCCTATAGCAGTCTCTGCCTCGTTCGACTGCTGTCGGGTGCCATCAAGCCAGGGCCATCAGTCCTCGGTGCCATCGGTCCAGACACCAAATAAAGAAGACACTTTTATGTCATATTCGGTCAGGTCAATTTCGGCCATTGCCCTAACAGGCACGGGCCAATTGACCTACAGATATATCTGACATTATATTACTTATACTACTGTAACAGGAATTTAAGATATAAGAATGGCAGTGAGGCACCTGTTACAACTCTGAGCTGATTCAGATAAATAGGTAGCATGATATTGATAATTAAATATATGAGACTACTTACCAGGAAACCGCTTCCCATAGGCTGCTAGTGAGAGCATGGGGGGAGCAGGGTTGTATGCTACTCTTAACTGTTAAAACATAAGACCACTAGTGGGTCCACTAGGTGAGGGTAGTGGCTGTGGCTGCCTTAAGCAGGGTCAAATGGCTACTCAAGCAGAAGAGAGACCAGTGCTCTTAGATGTTGACTCTACAAGTTAATTCGGCCAAATGACAATGAGTGGCTGCAGCACAGCTCATTATATAGCAGAGCCCAGCGTGCATCCATGTGTTGCTCGATGCGGCACGGCACAACTTGGTGTGGCACTGCACAACACCGTGCACCACCGTGGGGCACAGTGCAGCACAGTGTGACTCGGTGCGGCACAGTGCAGCACAATACAGCACTGTGCAGCACAGTGCAACACGCAGATGCAGAGAAGAAACAACAGAAGGGCAGTTCTGTTACACTACTATTAGTATTACTAGGCATAGATCATAAATATATTAGAGGTCTCTTGACTCTTGTCCACTCAGTCAGTGTCAGTGCCAGTGCCAGTGGCAGTGCCTGGCAGTGGTGAGTGGAGTTCAGGCCGTTGAACTTGTGTACAGTCCAGAATGCACGGCCCTCTACAATTATTAGCAATGCCAGTGACAAGTGATTGCTTATTTAACTGGTTTTTGGTTTGAGAAATCATGACATAGCTTCTTTTGTAGTGACCGTAAAGCACAGGCTGTCATCTCTGGGGTTCACTCAAACCTGAATTCTGATTGTTGTTGACGTTTGTACTCAGTTGTAGGCGTGTTGTCGATTCAGGTCAAGGGGGTGGAAAACAGATGACCACAGCCGATGTAAATAAGGCTAACATTAAAGACTACAAAACCGACTGACTGTCAGTATTGCAAGTTTAGACTTCATGTTTTCATGAATACATGGTACATATATTATACTTCATCTACAAGGAGGTTAAAAGGACTGAAAACTTTAGTTTACTTACAACTCCTCCTACATTTCGCTCGCCGAAGACAGCTGTGCGCAAGTCAAGTTTACACCGGAAGTTGGATTCGAGATTATAAATTAAGCTACGTAAAAGAAAGATGTGTAATTTACTAAGTTACCTCAACTTTAATAGTTTCAATATTAATACGACATAATGGATAATATTTTTTTGTGGCTGAAATACTGTAAAAGAAAAAGATTACAGGTTATTTACTTAGTATTTACATGTTAATCTGAGCCGCTTTGTTTGGAGGCTATCGAATATCCGCAAACGAGGCCAGGTATTGCTCTTGAACTTCTCAAGTCAACACAAACTTCTACACGGTAAGATTGTGTTTTTCCAAACATTCTATGCCTGAACGTCAACTTTGTAGATTGCAATCCAGCCCAATCTTTGTAACTATGTCATAAAGATAACATGAATGTCAGATTAAGTCAAAATTCATTGTAAAAGTGCCCGAATCGAGTGATGAGACAGGCCGCCTAGACCTGTTTCAGGGGGTGTCCCAGCCCAGGTCAACCTCACGGGCACCGACTGTCCACGCTGCAACTTGCAGGCGTTTTGAAGATATTTTAGAGTCCGACACACCACTAAGGCCTATGCTTGGACATGTTCAGCTTGTGTCAACCATTGCATGTCAGAAAAAACACTAGTACACGATTTTAAGTTAAAGATCATTCCAGTTTTTCTGTGGTTGACCCGGACAGGCTTGGACCATAAATGATCAATCTCACTGGATCCAACCTAAATGATATGGTCCTTCAACCCTTCAATCACCTGTAACACTTTTTACTGTAACCACCCGTAACGTCAATCCCCATAATCAACCTATTGTGGACATAGTCCTAGTACAGGAAAACTGGCATCTATTATTTTAGGTCACTCAAAAAACTACACGCCTGTTCCTGTACTCCCAAAATGAGTAAAATTATCTTGCTAGGTTTTGTTATGTTACAAAAAAAATGAAACATGTTCCAAAAATATTGACTTGAGGGACATTTATTATGCTTTTTGAATTTCAAATGTATTTACATAACTTCAATAATTCCAAACAATTACACAATAATACGATAGAGTAATGCCATGGTTTAGCCCCGTCAAAATGGCATGTGCATTTAGGAGGCTCACTGCCACACTGGCAGCACAAGGGCAAATTCTTGCAGGCTCATCAAATATTCTCTTGATCTTATATTTCTATTTTATAAGTGAAATCCTAGGTCACAACCTCAAAAACCGGGGGCAACTTTTGATGGTTAACTCATCGTGTAATGTAACATACCTATCTTTGACATGTAGGTGATGAATTAGTAAAGGCATCCACTGAACCCAAGAGAAGAAACCAGGGCTGATTTGATATCCATTAAACTGGCCAACAACCTCTCGCTATTGCCCTTTCCCCTTGTAGATTTAAAAAAAACATAGATTTATTCTAACTTCAACTTTATTCTGCTTTACAGTATTGTGAACAACTAAAGCAGTAACTTACTTTATATTTTAATTTCGTATCATTTATCATTTTGATTATGTCAACCACAACCATGATACTAGAATGACCAGGTATTTCAAGAAATTCCTCGCTTAGTAAAGGCCTTCAGTATCTGGGTCTTATTGTGCTAATGTGAAGACACTTAAGTAAAAAATAAGGGATCTGGTTTGATAGTTGAAAGTAGTAAAAAACAGAAGTACACTTGTAATGGTCTTTATTGATCTGGAGACTTCTTATCACATGCACATTGTGATTGGGGGAATCCCCGACACGCCACAAGCAGAGACCATCTAGGCGAAGGGGAAAAAATAGTTGCATTGAGGTAACACAGCTGACAATGTTAAGATAGGTAGGTAGGGATTTTGTTTTTCTTTGGTCTCACCGTCTGGTAAATATCGAATCTGTGTCACTGTGATTAATGTTCTATGCAACTGAATGTTCTCATTTCTGTTACCTTAGCATTGTTGTATATAATATATACTTTTCAAAACAAATGATATGTTTAGAAGGGTTATCCTGTAATACCCGAAGAGCGATCATCCAAGAGAACCATTTCAAATATTTATTATTAAAAGGCTCATTTGTGAAAAATTGAAGGGTCCTTTCCAGCCAAAAAATACACAGGGCAACATTCAGGGCAGGACTAACCTTTTTTCATGATACATCCAAGGGGTTGTCTGGTGTATGGTTTATCAGTACTACACATAACAGTGTCGGAAATTAAGAGATTATCTTGTGCACCCATCGGGTGCATAATTTTGGTACATGCACCCTCCTAATACATAGTAATGATATAATTCATTAAAAGTGTGCACCTTGTGGGCGCACACCTAAAAAAATCGCGCACCCGGCCGCGAAAATGTGCGCGCCAGGTGCAGGGCGCACCTTAATTTCCGACACTGCATAACTGGAGTTTTGATTATTCTGAACATTACACCCCCAAAAAAGAGGAGCAGTGTACAGTAAGAATAATTGCATGGGGGGGGGGGGGGTATATTTTTGGGACCATGCATCCTGTGATCACAAAACATTTCATTAGACATTGAGGGCATGACATTGATAACAGATTAACTTTAAAAATTGAAAACAAGGGGAATTTGGAAATTTGACAAAAACACAGGGATATTGCCCTGTTTCGAGAACTGTCTCATTCTTGAGGTTCTTTTTTTTTCCATAATTTTCTATCCTAAGATCTCTAATACATAGCACTTTTCCAATTATGCCCTTCCAAGAATACAATTTCAACTTTCCCCACTAAGCTTCATACATCTTTCATGACCCTTTTAAATTTGACCACTTTATGATTAGGAAAAATCATCAAAACCATGCCATGAAACATTTTGCCATGGGACAGGGAATACCCAGGGAATTCAGTCGCAAACTTTGAGTAGAGACTCTGCTGAGTAGACATTCTCATCCTAATATATCGGATTTGTGACCAAACGTTGGCTGATTCAGGACTTGTCTATGCCCTTAAAATGCAAATATATGCCAAACACACGTGCAAGACCTTCAGACAGTAAGTTTCTAAATAACATTTTCTTCAACAAGATATCCCAGATTTTAGGGTAGGGCCAAAAAATTTGGATAAGTAGGGTGACCTAAATCCAACTATTATTTTTCTTTGGCTGAGCATTCTAGAATGTACAAATGCTGTGGGGTTCAGATATACACCCTTGAAAGTTCATCAAACCACAAGACATGAATTCTGAAAGAGGTATACGTTACCATTAATCGACCCCCTCTTGAATACATTACATGTGGACAAACCAAGAAACGGGAAACATTGATGTAGCAGGGTTCAGTCTTACTATAAAATTATTAGTACCAGGTGCTAATACAAATCTGTCCAGCATTTAAATCAATGCCAACCCCTCTTTTGAAGGGTACCAACAGTACAGGGAAAATGGCAAAAAGAAAATCCTTGACATGGAAAACACGGGGAATTGTGCACATTTTGCCAAAACACAGGGAATTTCATTTGGCCAGGTCCTGAAATTCCTGATTCTCAAGATGTTAGGGAATTGACTTTTTGTTGTTTGGTTGTCAAAATTTCTCTGCACATAGAGGCTTTTAAATTTGAACAACTTGCTGGACATGACACAGGGAATAATTACTGCGGGACAGGGAAAACACAGGGAATTCGAAAAGGGAATTTGGGTTCGTATCCTGCTTTTGGTTGATGAAAAAAACAGACACTAGCATTGTGGACCAGATATTCAACTCTTGCAGATCATAAAGCTTTAAGTCTTATCTGCTGATGTAATTGGATGCCATTGGATTGTTTTTGACTAGAACGTTATACCATATGATATTGCAACGCTCTAAATGTGTACCGTTTGGAATTCAGCATAGTAAATAAGATTTTTTTCCACGACGTTGGTTCAGTTTTGACCCAATTTTCATCAATAACCTTAGGCTTTCAATCGATCTTAGTTTCAGACTTTGGAACATTACAACACTATATGGCATGAAGCCAAGCTGATTAGATCGTATGGTTTATGTGTACCCACTTTCAAGATAGATTATCAGTTGGGATTTTTCTTGGCCCACTTTTTGATTATTAATCTGATCACATACTTAAGATTATATGTACGTCTGGAGGAAACTTCAGATCGATACATGAATACGAGACTAATGGGTGTCGACCCTTAAAAACGAAAGGGCGTCATGGCCATTTCTTAAAATGACATGTGATAAAGGCCTTACTGTCAGGAGAAAAAAAGACACAACACAACATTATTAGGGGTACTTAAATTCGACATTGGAGGTTTTAAGAATTGACACCAAAAAAATGAAAATATAGTGACATGGCTAATGCTTCAGTTCAATATGCGACATAGGGATCAACCCCCCATCTATACCCCTAAACCAGTGAGAGGAGGTCAAGGTGCAGCCAAGGGTTCAATATCAAGGTTGCCTGTAAATCTGCAATTGGAGACAATTTCTTTCTTTCTTTTTTTAATCATCAGTTCAATTCTATGGCCAATACTGCAAAGTTCCAAATTAAAGATACGGCTAAATTTAAAAAGAAGCCCACAAGTCACAATGCGGCCTGAAATTAGGGTTCGGTTTATATATTAAGCTTTTTGCCTGAGGGATTTTACGGTGCTTTTCATTTCTTTTGTTTCTTATTTTCTTGTCTTGATCTCAAAAGTTGCATAAGAATTTCCTTGCGTTCATGGTAATAGAGAATTGACAGGGATGTCAAAAGCCCCAAGAGGACCACTGGCAGTTGTGTATGGGCCCTGCCTATGGGTTCCTGCACATTAAAGAACACCTGCCTTGGCAAATGTGTAGGGTCTCTACCTTCTCAAAGATTCAGTCATTTCATAGATTTTTATATCATCAGAGACCACTATAGGATGTATTGCTGGCATGATACAGAGGTCAGACATAATTACAGTTTTTGCAAAGTCAGCCACTGACACAAATCTGAATGAATGAGTTAGAACTTGTGTTTTCTAAGTCAATAAGGTGTTGATAAATGAGGATGAATTATTATTTTCTCTCAATTAGGTAATGACCTCCATTTCAGGTGAACCAAAATAAGGTATGTTTTTGTGATTTTAGGGTTTGACATTGTGGGCAAAGCTGAAGGGCTTTAACACTGTTCCCTATGGGAAAATGCCATTTTTGCTTTCAAGTCCTACAGCTACATATTTAACATCATATTGAAAGTAAAAACTTATAAAGTTTAGTTTTGGATAATACTACAAGGAAAATTACCGTGAATCAAGTATGATGAACATTTTTCTACAAATGTTGATATCATAGAAATAAGGGGTGGGCTAGCTGGCAAAGTGGACAGGTCTATTGTCAAACCTTGCTCTCATCATGATATGACCATAAGTTTTTGTAAGTTGTTAAACCCCAACAACCAACCTACCCATCTCCACTGAGAAGCATTGGATATGAAACGGCACATAGATAAAGAGTGATAGTTTCCTACAGGTGGCAGCACGCATAACTGTCCTCTGTCAAAAGGCAAACGGTGAACACCTGGTGGTCTGACTAGGTAACCCACTGCACACCCTTCAGTAACTCTATTCATGCACACCATCCCTAGCTTTTGATTGCTACGATTGGGGTAGCTGGTCAGAGGCTAAAGTATTGATATAAAACAGGTCCCAAATTAACTGAGGATCTAACACAGTCCCTACAGCACTGCACAGGGACAACAGGGAAAATGACAAACAAAAAGTTTGCATAGCAGGGAAAACACAGGGAATTTCATTCGGCTAGGTTCTGCAATTCCTGATTCTCAAAATATTAGGGATTATACTTCTTGATGTTGGGTTGGCCAATTTTTTTCTGTGTACATGTGCTTTAGAATTTGAATAACTTGCTGGAAATGACTCTTTTAACATAGGAATATTTTGAATTTTGGGTTGATGTTATATATTCATTTTTCCCCATGTGTTTTACCTCCCCCCCCCCCACTTAGACCACCCCTCCTAAAATATCCGGCCCGCCCCATATGATGAAAATAATGATCTATAAGAATTCTAATATTTCTTTAACGGACCTTAACATATAATTTATTATTCGCTGGTATTTTCTCCATCCACTACTCTTCCCAAAGAATATATTACTCAAAAGAATACAGAAAAAGCTGAGCTGTGAGATGACATAAGATGTGTCTTTTTTGTGTGTGTTCCAGGCATGCCAGACTTCCGCGGATTTCCGCGGTTTTTGAAATATTTAGGGCCACTTTTGAGATTGATCCAAATCCGAGGAGAAAATATTTTTTTTATATAGAGGGGGGTAGGGGGTGCTGACAGATTCTGAAGACTAAAATGATAATTGAGTCAATTTTTGGGGTTGGTTTCTTCTTTTATATTAATAAGAAACAAGTATTTTTCTCTTTTATATGACATCATATAACCATTTCTTCTTTAAAAAGGAGGTTTTAATGCATTTATGATAAAATTCTTAATTTTCCGCGGAAATGGCATTCACTGACTGGCATGCCTGTGTTCGTGCGTGCGTGTGGTACATTATTTTACTGCGTTGGAAATTAACTTTTTTATGGGTCACCCATCCAGGCTGATAGTGCCCAAACTTTGTTAATTTCCAACCCTGTTTCATGGTCGGTTGTAATGCACGTTTGTTTGCATCTGTGAACCCGCATGTACTGCTGCACCACTATGTAACCAATGACCAAATTAAGGTGCACCAAATGGACGGTCTAGTTTGTTGTACTAGAATTGGATTTAAAGTTTCAAAAAAGCAAATAAATACAATTAGTTGACGCAATGCGGTTGTGCTCATTTATTGTGTAGTTCCAGAGATACAATTTTTCCTACTTTGGTAAGATGTCCTACTTTTGGTAATTTTGGGTTGCACAACCGATTCTTCCTACAGCATTTTGATATCTATTTTAGAGTATTTGGGGTCAGTTTACAGCTATTCAAATACAAATTTAATGTCAGATCTCTGTCCCTAAAGGTTAATTCCCTCCTAGTTGTTTCTAGAAAAGTAGGAAAATCGTTTCCTACTTTTTCACTAGTTGGGAGTGGAATCTCTCGTAGTTTGTGTCTGCTGTATGTAATTAAAATCCCTTAATCACGGCCAGTCCGACCCTGTTGTTCCAACGAATTAAATCAAATTTCAACTCAGAGGCGCCATACACTTTTTGGGGACCTTTTTAGGGACTTGCACATTGGCACAGAGTACCCAGAATTGTTTGATGCCCAACCGCCCTCCCCGGACCCCAGTGTACATTTTTCTAACACAGACTGTAGCCATCCCGGACAGATAAGGAGTTGCCGGATTAGAACGATAAGACAAGTTGCACCGACCTTGCTTAACGTGAGATAAGGTCATTGTACTTTATCATGACAGTGTCAGTGATACCGGATGTAGCGAAAGTAATATTGATTTTTCTTCATTTGCAGACTCAGTGATAATGTTAGAAAAACTTAGAATGCGACAATGTTACACTCCCCATCAAATTTACTGAGACAAATTTCACTGCAATGCGCCATTTTTGGTACATTTCAATCATTAAAATTTTCAATGTTCCATGGGCGCATTGATCTGAAAATAATGTTCCATTTAAAGTTTTAATGCGCCCAGGGCACATGGCGCGGCCCTAACATTTTCACTGCAGACTGTATGAAAATGTATTTGTGAATCTGATACACATTGTTCATTACATTCACTGACATCAGGGCAGCAGATCTATGAACCAACATTGATGTAGGTACATATGTAAGAAATGTATGTGCTAACTGTTTTTTGAGACATAAAAAAGAGAACAGTAACCTCGTCAGGGTGGCTGTTTAAAATTAATGCAGCCAGAAGTTTAATGTGTCACCTGCCTGGGTAGTTAGTTTCGGACAAAGTTTCATACAAATTCGATTTTATGAATTTTGCAACATACCGCATTATAAGGTATAAAGCAGCTATTAGAAAATTAACTTGGATAACAGACAGGGCGCCCTATTCACAGGTCAACCTGTGGTTTTCCTAAGGATAGAGTACTGCGCTCTGCGGCAGTTTTGCGCTTCTTACATCGATACCATTATCATTCAGTGTACTTGTATGCATATATTAACTTAAGGCAGCTTATAATATCATTGAAACGATAAACATTAGCCTAATTTGATGCCATAACTTCAAGGTCTATAACAATGTCTCAGATCAGAAAAAAAACTTAATTAACTCATTTCGATTTTTACCGGGAAAAACTAACTTAATAGTTTGCGTAATAATATTCCAATGAATAAACAGTTCTCATAAAAAAAAAAGTCCCTGTTGTTTAATAAAATGTTAAGTAATGAGATTAAGAAAATTCTCACAATTCTTTTTTTTTTTTACCAATCAATCATAATATTAGATAGAGAAAAATAGAATGTTTGACGTAGCATTCAATGATTCATGCAAATATCTCTTTGGATATAGGGATAGGGAAAATTTACTAAAATTGCTGCCAACTTCAGGATTTCATCACGAAGTGGTTGTCTATATCCTTACTGTTTTTACACACCGACTAGTCTCGTATGTAAAGCAAGACAGTCAAAAGATACGAATGCGAGTTTACTGGTGTCCGAAATTAACGGTACACGCTGCACCCATAATGCACTACTTTTATGTCAGATAACGTGTTTTTTTTCTTCTTTCTTTTTTTTCAAACAAATCTTTTCATGACTAATACTTGAATATATGGCTTTTTCAGTTACTAGTAGGCACGGAACATTGATATTTGAATTGGATCGTACTTATTTAGAACTATTTATAAGGATTTTGATAACTGCCACCAGAATTGAAAAAAATAACAAATAGTGGTTGTAGATTATTTGACCCTCTCCTACGCGTTTTATAAGAATAGTCCCTCATAGCCCGTCATATCTTATCAAGATCTTTGGCGATCCAGCATCTATGGATATGTGTATAAAAAGATCCAATCTCTATAGTATTGGGTTGAACTGTTTAAGTTGCTTGTTCATGTTGAATAAGAATACCGTTAACTTCATGCCACTCCACCTCAGGTCCCTATGCTGCCTTCAAAGATACTTAAAAATAATCTTTTTTTCTTTTTAAATTAATGTGCGTAATTCAAGCAGCAAGGGCCACTATCTTTTATCTGGCCACCATGTTCGGCACATCAGGCGACGATAACATTGAAAGGAAAAGCTATTGATATGTGGTTCAAAGATCCGGCCCGGGAAATAGGCTGAGAGAGTGTGGTGGGAGGGTGGTGTAGGTAGTCGTGTGGCCATCTCATTGTCCGGGATCCGGGATCAAACGGCTCGCGATAAACCCTGATCACCTACCTGCTGCCATCACAAGTAGGCCACGAGCTTTGGTTGATCTCCAGTAGATGATACCAAACCATTCACATGATTCAGTGTCATTAGTACTTTTGAATATATCCTAAATTCAGTGGCGGATCCGTGATTTGATTCAAAAGGGAGTGGGGAGGGCGTTATTTGAAATATATGTCCGTTATGACTCTCAAATGTATTTTACATTAAAAAACGCATTTATTTATGTGTTGGAAAAGAGAGAGGGGCACTCGCCCCCCACCTTCACCCTCTGAAACTGCCAGTCTGGTTATACTAAATGATTTATAGTCGGTACAATATTCCATGACAAAAATAAATTACATATTTTAGATGTTAATGTTGACGGGTTGACCCTCCTCGTGCAGAAAAAGACCAAACTTAATCACAGTGTATGGGCATAGCGCCGGGCAGATAAAGGTAGCAATGGCGCAAGTTAAACTTTAAAAGACTTGCGTTTAGGTTTTGTGCCAATTATTCTAAATCAGTGTCCGAAATTAAGATTTAAATTTGTGCACTCGCCGGGTGCATAGCTTTCAAATGTGTGCACCTGGAAGCTTTTCAGTGCACCCTCAGTGATATACAGCTATTCATCCTATCAAAAATGTGTGCATCTGCGGGGTGCACATTATCAAAAAGCATGCACCCTGATGCAAAAACATGCACCCCGGGTGCAGGGTGCACCCTTAATTTCGGACACCGTAAATGCATGTGTACATTCATTTAGTTTTAGGTATTTGATAAGATAAATGACTTGGGCATGTGGTCTACCTAGTTTGCTTATCCACGATAAGGTTATGACCAAATTGTGAGCTGATAAAAAATGATATTGTCAGAAAAATGGTGCGACAATGGCGCACTCCTCATTGAATTGAACGAGACATATTCTCACCAAAATACGTTATTCTTGTATATCCCCAAAGTCTTTTGAAATCTCAAATGTTACAAGGATGCATTGCGTGTACTTTTAATGTAACATTTCATGTTTTAATGCAACCAGGGCGCATATGGCGCGGCCCCTTACATTTTCACTGTTCTTAATGTGTAATTCATTTGGAAGATTTCTTTGTTTTCATTGTATGAATCAGTCTTTTTTTTCCCTTTTGAATGCGTCAAAGCTCTTATGAGAAGAGAATCTGTTTACATTAAGTTTCAACGTGGATTTTTCCGATTACTGGTTTTAGAACCTGCTTGATTGACCCTATAATCCTAGTGCACAAGAGCTGGAGATGTAGCTCCGTGGTAGAGCACTGGTCTCCTTATTTTCAAAGGTCTATTGAAAGATCGCAGTTTTTCTTCCTGGTTTTGTACTGGCGTCATAGTATATTTCCAAGTATGTTTTATACATCTACCTCCTAGAGTGGTCCACAGCGTATCAAACTTGAGAGATAGTGGTTTTAGAGGCTTTTATCCCCGATGCAAAAGAAGATCACATCTTTTTTCATTTTTGGTTCTTTTCGCTCATTTCAGCGGTCAAGTTTTCTGTTCTTCCATTAGATATGAATGTGGGTGTCTGTGCGAGTGCGGGAGGGGGTAACCGGTTGCGGTGTGTGTGTGTTGAAGGGGGGGGGGGGGACTCCGGGAATCTGTTTATCCCCCAAAAAGATGCTAAATAAACAATAAATTAATTGCTTTAGAAATGAATAAGTGCATGGCCAGAAGAAATTGTTTACTACAGCTGTCAGGGTACCAAAATTTCTATTGTCATCCGTTTTAGTTTTCCTAACCGAGATTACTGCAATAATCAGACATTTTTTGACTGTCGAGGTCTGTCACTTCTGTCAGTACGCCCTCGTCCATTCACAGGGTTTTGATTTTTTTCCAACAAAATCGATTGCTAATAATATACCAGTGACGTAGTCAATCGTGATAAAGAATATATTTAATTAAGCCGTTGGCTTGCTCTGTAGCTGTTACCTGAAAGGAAACCTTTTAAAGTGAGCACAGATGTGTGCCTCAATGGGTGGCATTTACATAGGACCCGCACTTGTGTATCAGAATTTGACTTAGAGTGCCAACACATCTAGTGTTCATTCAGTTAGTGTCCACAACTGAGGATAGATTTAACTTCTTACATTCGACAGTTTTCTAGGAAAAGGTCTAAAAAGGGTCATACATTGAATCTGATTTGAAAATGAAAATCATTTTTCTAGAGATATTAAATTTCGCTTACACTGTTACAGCGTAGTGACTCAGACTGACTGTAGTCAAACCAAAATTTGAATATCTTTCTCATCGAGTAGTTCAGAAGTCCCTCCAGACAATTTCTAAAGCTGTAAATCGTCCCCTTACTCAAGCTACTGCAAGAAAAAGAACCAACACCCTTAACACAAGGTGATGCATCCATTTTTGAATCGAGGGGAGGAAATTTCTAAGCATGATATACATGCTACGCAGGCATTAAATGTAAACAAGTGCTTTTGCACTTATTTATTGTCTGGATAAATAAAGGAATTTAAAAAAAATATATATTGTTTAAAACAAGTAAAAAAGATAACATCTTAAATCATAATTCCTCAAATCCATATCGGTTGGATAAATCCATATCATATAGAGAAAATAGTAACTTCTATATATACGTATTACACAACTAGATCAAATGATCATTATTGAAATTTTATCAAATCAGCCGTTTAATTCCGTAGCTGTCAGTAAATGTCAAAGAAATCCTAGAAAAGTACATTCGGTATACGCAGTCTTATCTTGATATCTGTGATCAAATGGTAAATAGCTTAGACCCTCGTGTCACGTGACGACGAGTTGATGACGTCACAAAACTGGTCATCCCAGGCTGGCCATGGATAGAGCCTTACTGATAAGAGTTGGGTCCTCTTTGGTCCGGGTGGGCCCGTATAAAAGGGAAAGTGGGGCCTGCTGGTGGCAGTTGGGAGGTGGCACAACTCGTAGTAGGAGAGGCAGAAGGCACACCTAAAGTGAAAAAAAGTTCACAGGACAAAGAACCCACCTTTTCAGCAATCATTTAAGGGCCTATCGTGGAAATACATTCTCTCTTATTGCCACATTTGACCAGGAATAACGAGCATTGCACTTGTGAAGTTTGCCGGTTCTGAAGAAATTCCACAAAAGAAGTTAGGACGTTTTTGAATCAGAAAATACAGCTGGTCACTTACGTCTGCAGACATTTTTAGACAAGAAAGCTGTGGTCTGATTGTCAATAGTCTGTGAAAAATCGAAAAAAACATTCCTTATTGTGGACTAAAATGGAGAACGGTGTAAACACAGGGAAATTAAATGGATTCAAACACGACATTTCCAGTTCCAGGAGGACAAGGTACCGTTTGTTCTCTCTCAGATTAGTAAACTAACATGACATTTAGAGCATTTCTGTATTGTTTTGAAGGCACATCATATTATCTATGGGGAATTTTATTTTTAAGATGTTAGCTTTTTCTCCATATTAAACGGTGAAAAATATCTGTAGGACATTCATACAGAAAATCCCAAAGAACAAGTCAAAGATCCTGTTAGTTGTATCAGGGTTTTAGGTGGGCTATTTTGAGTGTTGGGGAGTTTTAGCAACCCCCAACTTCTTCCTAATGTAACCCTGTCTTATATCTCAGAAAATATAACGCTATACATTATATCAAACGCATCTTGACAGCACCACTCAAAATTAAAGGTATAAATAATACGTAGCCGTTAATCTATAGAAAGTATGTACAATAATATGGGCTTGGATATCACTTGAGAAACCTGTTTAAAAAAACACACTAAAAAGAACCCTCTTCTCCTTTTCCTCATCGGAAAAACTTATTTACTGCTAGTAAGCAGAAATAAATGTTTTTATTTTTATTTTTATTTTTGCGTGTACCAGGTATTTATCATTAATAAAACCAATTTGTGTCAATATTGTAAATAGAGCTTGAAGCATGTATGTCTGCTAAGTGTAGAATCACTATCCGTTGTTAGGCATGGGGCCAGTTTAGAACAATTTGACCAAAAGGAAGTGGTATGCATTTGCCAGGTTTTGGTATACATTCCTTACTCATTGTTATAGCAGACATAAAATACATAACAAAGAATGTGCCTCAGTGGGCTGGTAGACGGGACGGGCCAGGTGGGCGGGTCAGAGTCCCTGTTTACCTGGACTGATAAGGGACACCCGTAATACCTGATCACATTGTGACCACAGAGATAAGCCCCTCCCCCACCTCCCCACCTTGAACCTCAAACCCTGATGGAGGTATGGCACGAGGATCAGTGTGACCAGGTGGTTATTTCCCGTTCAGAGCACTTTTGGACGTGAGGGGGACATACGAAGTTTCAGGATCTGGTAACTGGAATTTAACGTATCATTTTGTCTTTGTAAATTATTTGTAAATATTGGGGGTGGGGGTGGGGGGAGTTCGGCATGGCATAGTATAGCTAAGTAATTGAGTTAGATATATTCAGATCCCAGGTTTTCCCGAACAGTTTACCATAACTCCTGATACTACTACTAGTGATAGGTTGCCTAAATGGTTAGAATACGGTCAAAGTTTAGATGATCCGCAATTGTATGTATACGAACAATTATCAGTATGATTAGTGCATTTGGTAATGAAAACAAGTGGACAGAATCCAAATCAAATATTGCCGTAGAATGCTTGCATACAATATTTCGTGGAGGACATATGATTCAGATTGTGATATGATGTTGATGGAACCACTCCTTAATGACGTATAGTGGAGTTATTTATAGTCGTATCTTCTTCTTTTTTTTATTAAAAAAAAAACCCAGATGTATCTCTGTGTATTGTTAATGTATGACACATAGGTTTGTAATGACCTCCTTGCGGTCAATAAGATACGTACCATATTTACTACCTAAAAGGTGCGGCGTCACATTTGAACTTGTCCTCAGCCAACTCCCCAAGATCACCGGCTGGACACTGGTCAGGGGACAGAGCTGACCAAAACCCACCTCTGACCTCCTCCAGGGTGCCTTACGTAAGGCCGGACTTAGGTGCGGCACCAGGACCACCCCCCCCCCCCCCCTCCAGCTAGTAGATCCATAAGACCGTAACTTAACGGGTTTCATTAGGCTGAGGACTGAAACAGTGTGAGACGGATCCCGGCTCAGTTAATGCTAGGGTCGCTCGGCAGTGTAACGCCAGGACAAAGGTACATGTCAATACTTGTAGGAAGGAAAAACAAAGGTAAGGCGAATGTCTCTGTCGCCTCAAGCCCCATACCCATTAGGCGATTTTGCAACTGATCGGCCAATTTTACTCCAATAATCTGCGAATTGTTGTGCCGAATCAGATCAAACATACATTTTGAGATAGCATACTGACGGGAGAATTCTCAAAAACATGACTGGCGATCGGCAGAATACTCGTCGTAGTTGGTATGGGGCTTTAGTTTTCACTAAGAAAGTCGGAGGAACTGGTTGGACTTGAAAATTAATAGATATAAGGATATTCTTCAATCACACGGAAACTAGTCGACCCATTTACTGTCTAACCACCGGGATGGTTTGCTTGTAAATTCATCAAACTTCAACTCTAAGATACATACAAACATATTCAAAGTACATGTATATTGACAACATGACTTGTGTTGAACCATGAAATATTTGATATCATGCTAAAGCCCGTATTTCATCTATGCCACCCGAAAAGAATCACAAAGAGAGATGCCATTTTCCCTTCTTTTCCCAAATTTCCGAATATTTGGCTGTACCATATTTTTTGTTAAGTCAGTAGTTTTGAGAAGAAAATAGTGCAATATTGAAAATATTTGTTTCCAGGCAAAAGATAAGAGTATCTCGGGGTTGTTTAATGTCAAAATGTACTTACTCTAAGACTTTCTTCATTTTAATTCTTCCTGCTAAAAATCCAGAATGTTCTTTCAACACATTTTCGGATTTTTCATGTCTATAGAGTGGCATCTCTGCACAAAATGAGTTGTTTCTTGCTGACTGGGTCTATATAATGGATTAGAATAACAATGGAAGGTTGTCAGTAAAACACATTATGTAACCCTTACTGTGACGTCTGGATAGAGATGAGGGCACATACCCATTTTCTGCATCCCGGGCGCTCCAGTTTTCGTTTCCGTATTTGGAAAAATTGGAAACATGTTGTTCACGTGAAATGAACGTGTCCTCTTACTTATGCTGGCACAGGTCAGATTAGGATGGTTTTGAATAAAACCCACCTCCATGAAAACAAACGTTATGGTTCTGTGGCCGGAGTTCGGGGGTGGTCACCATAAGGGTCCAGTCTCTGCCCACTGGTCAGTGGTGGTCAGTTGTTTCCTGAAACCACTCAATATGTTGCCGTTGGCTCTGACATCACAATGTGTACAAACAGACTACCTGCATGCCGTGTGGGCCGCCTCCCTGGGCGTGCCACCTCCGCCTCGCCCGGCCCTATTAAAGGGTGGATATGATGGGGGATCCCTCAGTTGATCACTCAGCTCAAAAAGGTGTGGATCAGGCAGAGGCCCCGCTCCGCCAGTGGAGACTTGGTAGTAAGGAGTTGTGGGCGGTACCCTGCGTCTTGGATTCGGCCATAAAGCTTTAGGAGTTTATTACCTTGGATCCGTGTGAATCACTGAAAGGCAGAAAGCACTATGAAGATTTACTTAGGATGTGCCCTCAAAAGGCTTGTCAAGTTGTGTCGGTAAGCTGGAATATGAGATATATTTGTTGTCATTTCTGTGGCCAACGACTTCAAAATTGCTATTTGCCTAGGATACTTGAAAGTTATGCAAAGACAGAAGTAAAAGTTAAACCACGGTTTTTACCAAGGTTTAAGAAATTATTAGAATACTATGAATCAGTTTTCCTGACTTTCGGGCCCACAAAATTCTTAAAATTTTGCGATTTTTGGGTTGGAGTTCTAAAAAGTTTAGAAAGTGATGCATCACTCAGAGGAACACTTCAAATATGCAAATATAGGCAATATAACATTCAGTATTTTAGTGCATGCAAATTTTTAGTGTGGGTACTTGTCGACCCGCCGTTATATTTTCTTGGTAATGTTTTAATAAAAAATTGTCTTAAAAGTTCTAAATCTTAAATTGGTCGTACAAATGTCATACATGAATAATCCGAAATCTGCAAGCTCCCTGAAAATAACGTGATCACGTCACTCTTTTACTCGAAAAGTAAGGACCATCTCGTTGGGACCATTTAGAGTAAATGTCATCCAGGTATCTTTGTAGATAACATACAATCCTTCTTTAATTCAATAAAAAAGAATAAAAAAGGGTTACACAATGATGTTTGAAATGATACCTAGAACATTTGCACGTGAAGTGCAAACCAGTGACGAAGAAAAGAGTACAGAAATAGCTTTATTAAATTGAATATCTTTGTGTCAGAAAATTATCCCGGTTTAATTACTTTTATGGCCAGCTGATTTCTCATGACATCGTATCGGCTGTACTGCGGACTGCAGGGCTTTCCCTAAGGCTGATGTCACTGACAAACCTTTACACTGACAGCATGGCTCAACATTTATTAAATTGAATAGCTTTGTGTTAGAAAAGATATCCCCGTTTAATTTCTTTTATCCCCGGATGATACATCATGAGGTCGGGGGTAGGGGTGGTCAATGTCGTTGAGGCGTTGGTACCACTTGTTGGTACCACATTGGCATGCAGCATGGAAAAAAAGGACATTTGGATGATCCCTGCACGGAATTGTGCCCAACTGGTCCACAGGACTGCAGTGAAGAACAATTAAGAAAGTGAACTTAGCCTGTATAAAAATGATATCAATCCAATAAAACAACAAAAATTAAGGGTTTGAACTTTTGAAATACAATTTCCCTGACATATTCGGATATATACAGCGAGGTATATGTGCAGTCTGACCGTAATTTACTATATTGGTTGAGGTAATGAAACAGGAACTGTCAAATCTAATAATAGTAGGTATGCTTGAAATAATTTCCAAATTGTGACCACAGTTGTCACTGATTACCAAGGAAGTAAATAATAACGTACAGTATGAGACAAGTATAAAGTCCAATATCCTGTGCCGTGACGGATCCGGCATTTTAAAAGATGTGGAGGGGGGATGCCTTTGTTTTTTCCCTCAATGAATATTGGATCGGATTTTACATTCAGAATTTTTTTTCTTTTTGCCATGGCATTGTAGGTGTCATATTTAATTTCTATATAGAATTCGGTATTTTTCATCTCACGATAATTCAATTTAACTTATTTATTTTTGCTCAGAAAAATTGGAAAAATTGGAAAAATGGGAACATTGTAGGATTACTCTTCAGTGCTACATAAACATTTTTAAGGCTTCTTGATTTGAATACTCCAAAGTTCCTTACGAATTTACATTAATAAACATCCTTATCAAACTTGCGTCTGTATTCCAAGCATCCGTCCGCCCAATCTTTGGTTCTGTGGTTAGGAGTCCTGTGGTTTCTGAGCTCAATTCATGTGTGAGCGTGACTTTTCCAGTTCATAGTGATATTGCAAAATGACCAGCGGTTGGTTAACATTGAGAGAAGGATTCGCTTTAGCGCTTCTTGATGTGCATGCAAAATTGAGAACCTTTTGCTCTGTTCTCTTAAGTGAATGTGTTAACGGAAGTTATGTGTGTGGCCATTCTATGGTCACTTCACGGGTTGGATAGACCTTGTCAGGGCCCAACAGCACAGGGGAAACAGAGGAAATGGCAAAACAAATTCCCTGAGAGGGAAAACACAGGGAATTAGCAAATTTTGCCAAAACACAGGGAATTTTATTCAGACCGGTTCTGAAATTCCTGATTCTCAAAATATTTAGTGTTTGACTTTTTGTTGTTGGGTTGTCCAATTTTTTTCTGCATGCAAAGGCCCTTAAATTTGAACAACTTGCTGGATATGACACAGTGAAAAATGCTGCAGGGCATGGGAATCTCAGGGAAAACACAGGGAATTTGTAAATAGAATTTGTGCTGGGACCCTGCCCTGTGCAGACTAGGAACATAAACCCATATTTGAAATATGATTCATAGATGCCTGAAACTTGAAAGACACCACTATGTCATCTAATCACGAGAATATGGCCTATTTACTTTTGAATAGCAATTGGTCTATTATCACCAATATAGCAGCCGGTTCCTTTTTGGTTAACATGACGTCATCTGCACAACTATAACTGGTGGTAGGCCTGACCTAGTATGAGTTAAATATAAGCACAGATTGTGTATACTTCACACGGTGTGACCTAAAGTCTGCCACTTATGTCATATACCTTACCACATATACCAGGCTGGTTTCCCTTTCAAATAAGATCATGCGTGTTTCATCTCTATAGTGGAGAGTGAAGCTGGCTAACGTCAGAGGTGTGTCTGACGTTTCAGTTAGTTGTTTTCTATAGTTGACTCCTATACCACACCACTACCCCTAGTCTCTCACTGCTACACGGTAGGCCGACAGGTGCGGAGAAGGGGCCTTACTAACGCATCAAGGGGGGAAGGGGAGTCTGGAAATTTTGCAAATTTGCGTACCTTCTAGTACAAATTCAATGCGTATTTTTGCCCAAAGGGGTGGGTAGGGTGGGGGTCTGAAATTCTTGAAAATGTGCGTGTGTACTAAATGGAAGACCCCTAAGCCTCTCGGTAGTACAGTTTGACTCCTATACTTAATGTCCTGCTCTCCTTCTCCGTTCACAGACTGAGTGTCGGCATGGCGGAGGCGCACAGTGCCGTCGCCTTCTCCTTCTCCGTCTCCCCGGACGGAGTGGACGTCAACCTCAACCATGAGGCCATCAAGGCCGTCTGGCAGAGCGGGCTGCGCTCCTGGAAGAAACGCATCGCCCGACTCAAGGTAGGCCGTTTGTTACTCCAGAGCCCACCTCCTGGGCGGGTAATAGGAAATGTTAACTCGTGATGTACGTTTTGGTTAATAGGTTTACCGTTAGTTTCGAGGGTATTTTCCAATTTTTAATCCGGATATTTCTGACGACGAACTTCCAACAAAGCGAACTCATACTTGACGATGACGAAATGTTCTAGATAAAATTAAAACTGCTGAATTGCATATTACCCACATCATTTTCAGAAATGGTTATCCCCATACATGATTTGCAAAATGGTCGTAAGTATCTGTAAACTACACATACATGTACTTGTTTGTGGAGGTATGGGAACCCGACGTAACTGTCAAATTCTGTGTTCACCTAATAAAATGGGGGAAATGCCTTTAAAAATTCCAAACTATTTCTATAAATCTACATAGCCTTTTACGTTATTTCTAACTGCTTGGCTTGTCTATTTGTCTCAGAATAACTTCATAAACGGCGTGTACCCGGCGTCGCCCGTCAGCTGGCTCTTCACCATCACCATGGTCCTCGGCCTCACCCTGGCCAAGGTCGACCCCTCCTTCGGCCTCATCTCCCGCCTTAAAGCCATGCCCGGGTAAGTAGGGGGGCATTCACCTCAATCCAGTAGATACACTGAAGCCTGTTTTCCACGCACCGTTATTGTTGCTGGCGAAATTTTGTCTTTGATTCTCTCAGAGAATATGGCATGAAACCGTACATCTTATATCATTTGTTTGTAGGGGAATTGTAAAAGATTTCTAGTGACATAATATTTTAATATTTTACCGTAATCCCACTGTCAATTTTGGAAATTTGCAACAAAATCGGCACGTTGAATATAGGCTGTAGTGTGTTAGAAAGCTGGCCATATTTTAAAAAAGCGATACCTTTTTATAGAGCAGCGACACCTACAAGCTCAAGATATTTATATCCTTAGAAAATCTCCCAATGAATGTAATAAATTTTGATAATAACAATATAACTCGTCAATATACCGCGTCACGTGATATTTTCATTAAGCGTATTGCCTTGAAATTTATAAGACTATTAAGTAGGCACGAAATAGGAGTGTTTGAGTGAATTGTTGAATGTCAATGTAATACTTTGGAAACATCTGTAGTCTAGAGAAGGTTTTTTTCATTTTGTTCAGAATGCATTCTGTACAAATTATGTTGGTAACACAGTTTCTGTACGTAACAGATGGGAGAGAAGACACGATCAAGAACAGGGAAATCTCTTTTGATAAAACCCGCATGAAGTGCTCAGTTATCCTTCAGCACGTCATTTCTTGCTTGTCTTTTATACGTGTAGATGCTATTCATTCTATATGAAAATAAGAAAAGGATATCTGGTCATACACATGCCCCTAAAATTCACTGTTTGACCCACAGGGTTCGCAGTCTTGATGAGCCCGGTCGGCTGTATGCAAGCTGCGTGGTGTTCGCAACCATCATGTGGGTGTCGATCATCCTGTGTATTCGTTACCTACTCAAGGGGCTGCTCACCTACACCGCCTGGATGTACGAGCCTCGCGGCAAGATGTCGCTGCGCACCAAGGTTTGGCTGGTGAGTAGGACATGCCCATCAAGATATACTGTGGTTTTGAGCACTGATAAAGCAATACTGAACCATAGAGTACATAACCGTAACCAGACAGACAGAGTGCTTTAACTGTTTACTTTCCTATATTTTGTTTGATAGAAATTTGAGAAGTCATATTTAATTTAATGTGGTAAAATAAAAAAAGTGTATCAACATCTTAAATAATTGTAATTCTTTTTTGGACCATAGAACGCATCAAGCGCATAAGTCATATAAAAGGCAACGTTAAATTCGTTCTACTTTCATGTCCTCTCTGCTGAATATCAAAATAGACAAACTGTAAACGGAAAAGATAGGGCGTTTTTACAGCCTGGCAACATATAGTGACGGTAAAGACAGCCGTCATGTTGTATTTGATTGCCGTTTGGTACATTTTCACAAACGCTCGAATGTCTAAACAGACATCGTCCAACAAGGTGACCCCCTCCCCTCTATAAACTAACACAGTACCCTTTATACTAGATGTGACCTTTATACTATGTATTCTCTATCTACCCTAGATTTAACCTTTAAACTGTATTCTCTATTTACCCTAGATTTAACCTTTTTACCGTATTCTCTATTTACCCTAGATTTTACCTTTATACCGTATTCTCTATTTAGCCTAGATTTTACCTTTATACTCTGTTCTCTATTAACCCTAGATGACGACCAAGTTGATGGGGGGTCGTAACCCGCTACTGTACAGCTACCAGGGGTCGCTGCCCAAACTGCCCGTGCCTACCCTGGACGGCACCATGCAGCACTACCTGCGCTCCGTTCAGCCACTCATGGACGAGGAGAAGTACAAGCGTATGGAGAAACTGGTCGAAGAGTTCAGGTCGGGCATCGGGCCCAAGCTGCAGCGCTACCTCTCTCTCAAGTCCTGGTGGGCCACCAACTATGTAAGTGGGAAAATGTGGAGCAACCCCTGTAGAATGCATCCTTTGAATGAACCTGGGACATCTGTTAGCTTGGCTGTTTTGGCCGATTTTAAAGATACATGTATTGCATTGGAAGTAGCTTGTTTTAGTAACACGAGTGAAATGTTTCATTAATTGTGCACTTACAGTCTCACGTATGAGTAAGAAGATAGGAGCTACGGGGATGTATTGAGATGCGTCGTGGTTGCTAAAACTAGCTAATGAGTCAAAATTTAATGGTAGATTAAAGAATTACGTCTCCAATGGGAGCCCTCGGTTTGGAAATTTGTGCTGGCTACTGCACCGGTGGTTTTGTGTCGCTCATTTAAAGTATTTCGTTGATTTTTTTTTACTAGGAAAAAGCTCAGTAAAGGAATGATATATGATACCGTCATATCATTGTTGGATTTCCTGATTATATTTAGAATGTATGTAACGTTATGTTGCAGGTATCTGATTGGTGGGAGGAGTACGTATACCTGCGGGGCCGCTCTCCCATCATGGTTAATAGCAACTTCTACGGAATTGTAAGTACAAGTCGCCATTTGAAAGTTATTGTATTACTAAAAATGGAACAGATACAAACGATATGTAAATAAGATCGTTTGAATTATCAGCATCTCTCTCATCTTTTCAATTCTGGCAGACGCGAACGTCTGTACATGTATTTGTATTTGAAATGTCAAGGTAGCTTTTTACGTAATGGAAGGTAACACCGAGGAATTTTCTTCTTGTTGTGTCTGTAAACAATTGATATTTCATAAATTCACTTTGGTTTTACTTATTTTCCGCACAAACATGCAGGAAGATAGGAGACAAAAGCATGGTTAAGGAGCAACTGCTTAATGCTTGAAATTGTACTCCAGAGATTGCCCAAAGATAGAGGAAGGGGCGGAGTGTTATATTTCAAAGCATTGGATTTTGTCGCACGATGAAGGCTCATACTATTTCAGTTTGAAGGACAATTAAGGAATCGAGAAATGGTCCCAAAGGTTGCATAAGGTTCTGTTGCATATTATATTGCGATATTTGGTTCATGTATCCCTGCATCAAATCTCTGTTTGTTTCGTCTCCCCCCAGGACGCAGTATTCCGACACCCAACCAAAGTACAGGTGGCCCGGGCTGCCAACATCATATACGCCATGCTGCAGTTCAGGCGCTCTATTGACCGCGAAGAGTTAAAACCGGTGTGTATCTAAAGCCCCATTCTTTCTATCGTGTGCACATAATATTGTGTTTGCGCTGTGCAGTAGACAGGGTGCTTACACATGTTTCTCACAGCTCTTTTAGTCTACGTATTTAGTTCAGTGTTAAATATTGAGTGATGTATTTATTTAGAGTGTAATTGTTTTGCTGAAACCACCAAATCTTCTATAGTTTGTACTCAGGCTCTGTATATATATATACACGCTCTTTAGTTCGCCCTAATGCCTTTTCAAAGTTTATTTGAGCCACAAAACAATAGAACTACAACAAAAAACAAATAGGCAGTAAAGATCTTTTCTTTTAAAAACTGTATAAAAAAGAAATGGAGAAATTAGTCAGTGAGCACCCTGTGTAAAGAGCTAGGCATGTGCTGCCATACACAACAGCCTTGGCGCTTTCTTCGGTCTAAACATTAAGACTTAGTCTGTCTTGGATGCATTTTAATGTGAATGTGTATTGTATGGAGACTTCCATAAAGTATGTACGCACCAAGGGAAGGAGGGGGGTCTGAATTTTTTGAAAATGTGCGTACGTACTTAATGGAAGGCCCTGTGTGAATGCTGGATTAATACTGAAAGGCTTTACAGGGTGACAGCGCCAATCTTAACTCTTCCAAGATACATCGATTTTTCTAACCAAAGTTCTGTAACACTTTTTCGATGAGAATTCAATTTGAAATTGTAGTTTTTCTCCACATTTTCTTTTTTTTATTATTATTATTCGAAAAATAAGTTTTGAGAAGAGTCTAGCATGCCCACCCCAAGCCAGATGTTGCGTCGAGATTGCAAGATTTTTTTTGCCAATCGCTATATGATTTAGATCCTTGTTTCATTGAAAAAAAAAATCACTTTTCTTTCAATCTTGAGATAAGTTGTCACGTACAGGTTTTATTGTTTCAATTTTGAGTTAAAGTTTTCCTGAAAAGCGTGGGCACCCTAATTGTAGTAGATATGTAAATATAGATAATCAAGGCTGTCTTGTTTAGAACTAATTGGTAACTAATGTTGCATGTGCTATGTTATAATGATTGTATCACTACGTTGGCACTAATTGTAGTCGTATGATTAACTTGATTGCAATTTTTTTCCATGTCATTTGAAGATCGTAAGTATGAATCATAAAAACAGTTGTTTTACATCCCGTTGTTCATTAATGTTGTTTAGACGCTATTAATGTGCATGCGCAATGTGTAGGGCGTAGTGAAGTGGGTTAGATGTGATAGAGAATCTTCATGAAAGCTGACGATAATGGGAGAATGTCCTAAGATGGACATTCCAAAGGTGTTGGTTGGATTACCGATAAGACGGAGGTGAAGCACAAAAAGTACTTATACTGTTGATTCGGAATATATTATTATCTTTCTTTTATGGGAATACTGAAAGAAAGATATGTTTTTATCAATAAACTTTTTACAGAAAAATACAGAAGTAACACTTCAGTTAGAAATACCCTCTTACTTTATTCATTTGCAGTGTACCTTTGCCGAGATTAGAAACACGATACTTTATCATAGTTATACTTTAAAATGTACCCTAAAAATCAGTATATTCTGAAAACCTTCCCGAAAATAGATTGTACATCTAACACTTAAACCTTGTAACGAGTGTTGTTTTATCATCAGTTGATATATCATGCTCTTCAAAGATATATTTAGCATGCTTATTTTGAATACCTGAGAGGCCCTGACCTTCTGTGTGATTTTTCGAGTTGAAACTTCTTGAGACTACATGTGATCTCGGTCATCTTTTTGTAAACATTAAATATGTACCGTAGATCATGTACTCTGAAGCCAAATTAACCAAACTGAAATTTTTGAGACATTCTTTTGTTAACATAGAAACACTTAAAGTAGAAATTCCAGGAATCTCAAGCAATCGTACAAATCACACAGAGGGTGCAGACAAGGGCCCATATCTTCTTAACTGATTTTAGTGATTGGGCTAATCAGGTGAAATTTAATTAGTGTCTCAAAATGGCAGATTTTCTCTGTCACCAAAAGAAGTGATGTAATTTCAAAATATCTTTGAAAAAGATTTGTTAGATGTAGTTACTTTGATTGACACATGGAATTATTATGAATGAGACACTAATCAAAATTCACTGATTAGCCTGATCACTGTACTCAGTTTCTAAAATATGGGCCCCAGGACTCTCGGCAGTGTGAACAGGGAAATGGTTGAACATGTTTGGACAGAGTGTATTATCTAAGTGTAGCAGGTCTTCATCAGTTTGGAGTGAGGAGAATATGTCCCGTGGTTCGGAAGGACTATGCTAGTCACAAACTATATAATATATGGGTTATTCAGGTGGCACAAAGGTCAATTGCACTTATCTACAACATGTTCACTTTATGTGAACGGGTCCTTCAAAAATGCATGCACAGTCCATTACCATTATATTTGCCGAAATACAACGCTGTTGTGATGTCAAGTTCAGTCGGCATTATAACTTGATTCATCCTTAGAAAAAAGATATTCGCGTCTATGTTCAGTTAAACGTTCTATTCCCAATGAAGCGTTGTGGAATTCTGACAGGTTTCCACTGATGTTTGGTCCCAGAAGAAAATAAAATCCGCGATCTTGCATACTATGGTACATTACAGTAATGTGCAGTGTTTGGCAGTCCACAAGATCCTAACGTCCCCATTTCAAACGCTAAATCATTATAACAGAAAAAAAGAGAAAGAAAGAAATTGGCCTCCTGGCTTTTTGAATCGCCATGTTTAGTCCCATTTTCATGCAAAACATTACTTTCTTTCAGAGAAGAACTTTGATTTTAGTAAGTCTTCTTTGTGGTGGCAGACGCACATTGAATTTGTGGCTTTGAGTATTAGATTTGAGTCGCTGACAAACAGTTTATTGGTCTTTGTAGATCCTACTTAACAAGACCGTCCCACTGTGCTCCTGGCAGTACGAGCGTCTCTTCAACACCACACGCATACCGGGAGTAGAGACAGGTGAGGCTTTGACTTTTGACGGATTTATTGCACTTGATGTGATCATTCACGGATATTTATGAATATTAAGAGGTGCTTCCTGATATTTTCACATTAGTTGTGGGACTACTATTTAGACGGTTTTAAAAGGATTATGTTCGAAGGAACAAGATTAAATTTGTATGCACTGAACTAGGAAAGGAGTCGCGAAAATATTTGTACACCACGAGCTTTATGAACAATCACATTAAACTCTACTCACTTAATAATAAGTTAGATACCTTATGCGTTTTTATTGATCATTGGCGTATTACATTGCCGTTGATAAAAAGAAACGATGAATTGAATGTGTATGGGTTGCATGTTGATTCCAGATAAACTGGTGCACTGGAAGGACTCGACCCACATCGCCGTGTACCACCGGGGCCGCTACTTCAAGGTCTACATCCACTACAACGGGAAGCTGCTCACCCCGCCCCAGCTCGAACAGTAAGCACAACTTTTGCAAAACTACAAACATGTAAATTGTACAGTATTATTTTATGAAAAACGTATCATTGTAAAACTAGACTTGAGATTGAATCAATGTTCATATGTTCAAAAAATTGTATTGAAACTTGAAATGGAAAATTGGCGTATGAATTGGATCAATAATGAAAACCGGAGTTAAATTCCGAATATTGAATATTGAATCGTTAATACAAAAAAACAACAAACAAACACACAAAGAACACATGAGGTGTAGGATTCTGTTCATCATACACTCCGTGCCTACCTGTCAGATGGGTAGGCACTTTGTTGATAAAGGCGACTAGGGATCAGATCAAATTCTCGACCACTTGAATCCATGGCATGGACTATGTTATGTCACAGGTGTTTCCATTTACTTTTAGTTCTATCTTCCTAAACCATATGTTTCTAAAAAGAGAAACAAAAGGGGAAAGTTCGGCCAAAGGAACAAACCCTAGCGTTAAGAAGTTTAATGAATTATATTAGAATTGGGTAAAATTATTGCAGAGGGTGGGGTTTTTTTTCACTGAAAGACATCCAAAATATTTTCAAAATAAAAAAAAAATCCTACCTTCCTTCCCTCTTTTCTTGAGCTGATATTACGGCCACACAACTCTTTTTCCTCAGCCTAATGACTACTGACCTATAACTCTTCTTTTGGCCCCTCCCAGTATGCTGCAGAACATCGTAGACGACACATCCTCCCCACTGCAGGGAGAGGAGCACCTGGCTGCACTCACCGCCGGAGACCGCATCCCTTGGGCCAAGGCTCGCATCGAGTACTTCGGTAAGGGTGTCAACAAGGCATCCCTCGACTGTATCGAGAAGGCCGCCTTCGTGCTGGCTCTGGACGAGGACCCCCAGGACTTTGACGTTGTGAGTACTGACATATGCTTGTATTGATATATCAGTTTAAGTCATGATATTATTGTAAAATCACTAAAGTACTTTTTGATATTTTCTTACAAGCAATTTACTTGTATCTATCTAAATTTTTCCAATTGGTTTACAACCATAGATATAGAAATGCTTGGCTAAAGTTGTATAAACTGTATTTAGATATTATGGACGTTTAGGTATGAAGAATTTCTTGGAAGAATTGACTTTGTATAGCATGCACCGGATAGACTCTGCCCTCATAGCGTTTGATATTGATCTTTCTCTTTTTTCTTTTTCTTTTTTTTTTCTAGTCTGACCCAGACAAACTTGACAAGTACACACGTGCCATGCTCCATGGCAAATGTCATGACCGGTGGTTTGACAAGACATTCACCCTGGTCGTGTGTTCAAACGGACGGGTAAGTACCAATTAATGCTCAAAGTGGCACTCTTTCGTGACCCTTGAAAGTCCAATAGATATATTTATGGCGATAAGAAATTTTGATATAAAAAAAATGCTCCATCCCTGGATATCAAAATTGTGAATATTTTTCTCAGATGATTTTACCTTTGTAATCAGACATGTAACGATTTAGATAGTTAATAGGTGTCTATGTAAATGATGAAGATTAAGAAAATTTACAAAAAGCAGAACACATTAGCTTCTCAGGGCGCGAGGATGGTGGAGTGGTTAGCGCGATCGGCTCACATGCGGGCGAACCGACTTCGATGCTGCAATTTGCTGGGCTGTCACTGCACCTCCTTGCGTTCCCCCCAGTGACAACAGCTGGGTTATCAAAGGCCTTGTGCCACCGGCCGTTGAAAATGTAGGGGTATGGTCTCTACCTTCTCATAGATTCAATCACCATCACCACCTTTGATATGACCCTGCCAATTAAATAGGGTGTAAAGCAACCAATAACCAACCAATCATTAGCGTCTCTGAGGATTTTGGAAGATTTATTTCTATCTTTACAGATTGGCTTCAACGCTGAGCATTCATGGTGAGTCCTAAGTTTAATTGCTATTTTTTTGCCTTTGTACATAAGACACACCAGTATTAAATAGATAAAATTTGATTTAGAAATGATAAATGTATGTGAAGTTAGCATTTGTAGTATATTCAGTGATGTTCTCATTGTTTCTTTTGCTGAACAAATATTCTCATATAAATGAATAAAGATTTAAGTGCACTAAATCATGTAATAGATCACGGTAAATTTGTTTCAAGTACTATATGCTCTTGTCTCTATTTTATTTCTGTTAATATGTATGTCATATTGATATGCAGCAGATATAATAGAACATTTTTCTTTTGTTTGGTGACTTTAGGTAAAGAATTGCTCAAGACAGCTCTTTACATTTTCAAGCACATCAATACTGTATAGAAAATACGCGAGCACCAATTACTATGAATTAGATAATATTTGAAGTTATGAGAAAAACCGAATTGAAAAACATACTCTTTGATTTTGTCCAGGCCTAAGTTATGAATTTCCCATTCACTTCAATGAATGGGCATTCAAGCCTTAGTTAGGATATTTTACCCATCTTTTACCTTGTAGGAATATGTATAAGCACATGGGAGGAAAGACGTGTGTTCCGGAGGAAGGCTCATACAGACTTATTACTTAGTAGTAGCATTTGCAGTAAAGCTGGGTTGTATTTGTTGCAGGGCCGACGCGCCAATCATGGCCCATCTGTGGGAGTCGGTGATCTGCGACGATGTTTCTCTTGGAGGGTATGCCTCTGCTGTGCTATACATAGAAACACTGTCCTTGTGGTAGAACTGATTCTGTTCACTATCTATCCTTTCGCCTTCAGCTACTTGATTATCGTGGCATGACCTGATTATGATTACTCGTCTGTAGCAGTGCTTCACATTTCCTAGCCACTCACCACTAGGCACACCTTTAGTAGCGCTGGACTCGACTTGGCCGTTTTGAACTTTGTTTTTTCGGGGGAGAACGCGGTGCTTTCTCAGCTTTCAGTAACCGACTGACAGGGATGCCCCATCTACAACGACGGCTGCCACCAAACATGGTTTTGATAATTATGCCATTGAAAGTTTATCTCATTGATTTCTGAATTAAAAGACATATTTCACTATCATTAAAGCATCTTCAAATATTAGATATATTCCAAAATAATCCCTTGAATGTGAACTTCAAGAGCCATATCTCACTACCTTACAGCATCTTAAATCATTAAATCTATTCCCAAATATAACCCCTCGAAAGAGAACTTCATACATGCAGGCATCAACTTCAAAACCATGCTTTTCGTGACAGACCACAACCCTATAATCTGTATATATGAATGAGTTATAATAACGCCTTGGACTTGGGGATAAAGCATCTGGGGCTGCCTCCTCGCTGGGCCATTGTTTGATATGAGCTGCTCGCTGCATTATGACGAGTCGAAGTGAGTGAGCTGGGAGTTGCTCACTTGGTGCCCTGTATGACCAGTTCTCACTGACATTGTAGGGCCGATGCCCCCATCATGGCACACTGTTGGGAGAGCACTATTGCCCAAGAGATGACCACTAACGGGTAGGAATGGTTACCATAGGATCATATGTGGTTGGAATAGAGTTACAGAATGACGTGACATGCTCTGTGAAAATCAGAATTATCCAAAATAAGCCTGTTTTTCACAGAGTACGTCACGAAGTTGTCCCTGCTTAACCCCAAACGGAAATGGCTTATTAATCGACCTAATGATGTGCTCTATAGGCCCTATTCATCCCTAGCTAAGGTAAAGCGAGTGAAGAATATATTCATAAGGCAATTTTTTTTTATGTATTTTCAAGTTGAGTGACTATTACCTAGGCAATAATTGTTTCTGTCAGTTTAGACCTAATTTATTGTCGCTGATACAGGCACGCCTGCCTAAAATTGAACGAAAATAGAAATGGATTGATTTTATCTCCCCGTTAAGAAATCTTTCAAAGTTATTTGTGACAGAACCCTCTTTTAACAGACAAAAAAGCCTACAAATGTTTCAGAATATAGTACACATGTTTCTAGAACAATAAAACCAGTAAAGTTTACCATTTTTCTAAGCGAAGGGAGGAGGGGAGGTTGAAAAGATATTATTTCGTCCATCCTGTCCATTTAGTGATATCGGTAATTGTAAAAACGAATTCAGGGATTGTCCAGTCCTTTTAACAATGTGCCTCCCAGAATAGAATTAGGAATGAGACTTGTCCGTTCTGTACACATAGAGTGCACACTATGACGAGATTATGCAACTAGTTGTTAAGGCTAGAGATTTATCGTTAAAAAGCCGCTTTTTGGGACGTGTAAACGTTAAACGATGGTGTGAGGTATTCTAGTCGATTCCTCTGTTTGACGCTAGAGGGCACCACCCCTGTTAGACACGATCCATGAAATCAACCTTTGAAGCATATCGAATGCCTCTCGTGTAATATTTTGTATATGATATCGATAATAAAACACTTTTTTAAGTGTATTAAACCGGAACCTAACACAGTAAAAGAAGACGTTTCAAAGTTGTTTTTTGACGATAAATCTCCTTCAGCGAATGTATGAATAGCTTTATGTTCTTCGCTCATCCTTCGATCGCGTTAGACTTTCATGTATATATTCTGTGATACTTAATTTGTATTCTTCTCTACTTTCTTTTCCGCTCCTTGTGCGTGTGTGAATGATTATTCCCATCCCCCTGCATTTTCTTTCTGTCTCTGCTCTCTGTATGCATCTTGATCCTCCTCCCTTTGGCTGATCTCCCTCACTCCCTGTAACTACCTGACCTGTTGTCTTGCCTGACCTGTTGCCTTGTCTTGCCTGACCTGCTGTGTGTCTGTGTCTGTGTGTGTCTGATCTAACACAGGGCCGACGCTCCCATCATGGGGCACAATTGGGAGAGTACCATGGTTGATGACCTTAACATGGGGTAAAAACGACAACTCAGTTTTCTTCCCGTTGTGTGAAATTTTGTGTGCAGTTCTGTGGTGGGATTATTTTTCGCTTGCATATTTTAAGTTATATTGTTGGAACCCTATTTTCCACACTAATCTATGGACAACTTACCCCCTCCGAAAATATCACAATCTCTATCTATGGACGAGAATTGCAATATTTTCGGAAGCGCTAGCTGCAATTTTAGCAATGGGTGGTCCTGTTTTCATTTGTTGTAACCAAAAGAGGTAAAGTGTATAACTTTACATTATTGGGTTTAGTTTGTCACATACATGCAGTTATTAGCATGGGATTGTTGTCCACGACGCATAACATGCATAGGCAATGGTTTTAGGCAGACTTATTCCAAATTTCTCTGTTCAAGCCATTTACATCTAATAATGTCTTACACTTCGAAGAAGTACACGTTTCTTTTATACGTTTTCGAAATTTAAACGAGGGGAAGGCGTTAATGAGGTAAAAATAAACAATAAGGCTGCTTTTCAAAGTAGATTTGGAGAGAATGGTAAATAGAATTAGAACTGGAATGCATTGGGTGCATGCATAGCATTAAGCTTGAGAGTGAATGTTCTTTTCCTGTACGTTTCTAGGCCTACCGGTATTCCTACACAACTAACATCAAATTGAATACTAAATATCACATTAACCCTTATCATAATATATCGAAAGCAAAACACCTAATTTACGTAACTAGACTTCAACGTATATTTAATGAATAATATTTGATGTAATTAGCATAACTGGAAAGAAAAAGTTTAACCCTAGAAATAATGGTTAATTCAAACGCATAATGTTCAAGTTTTTTGTGGATGGTTTTGACTAAGTTCTTAACACTGTAACCTCCCCCTACCATAGATACAAGGATGACGGACACACAAAGGGCGAGATGGAGTTCCAACCCCCAAACCCCATCAGGCTGCAGTGGGACATCCCCAACGAGGTGCGTACCACAAACCATTCAGTTCTTTACCTTTGTTCCATCTTTCATCTCTTGTTTTGTCATTATTATGTGGCCTTGTCCCCAGTACTCTGATGCAGTAGTCTGATGTAATGATTTCATTCCATAACTAGTTCTCATCATTTCTGTTGTTTCTCTGTGAATACTTTTTCCCTATTACCCCAGTACTGTAACGTATTAGCTATTCCGTGACCCATACTCTAATATAGTCATATTATACCCGCAACTAGTTGAAGTTCTCATCATTTTCTTTCTTCCCCTATGACTGACTCCGTTCCAAGGGCTGTGAAGTGATAGACATTTATTCAATTACCCAAAATCTGATTATAATGACATTATACCCCAACTAGTTCTCACCGTTTATGTTCTTTCTCCCTGACTGACTCCGTCCCCAGTGCTGTGACATGATAGAGAACAGCCTGTCGGTGGCCCGCAGTCTGATATAATGACATTATACCCCAACTAGTTCTCATCGTTTATGTTCTTTCTCCCTGACTGACTCCGTCCCCAGTGCTGTGACGTGATAGAGAACAGCCTGTCGGTGGCCCGCAGTCTGGCCGAGGACGTCGACATGCACCTGATGATGCACGACGCCTATGGCAAGGGCTTCATGAAGAAGTGTCGGATGAGTCCCGACGCCTTCATCCAGATGGCGCTGCAGCTCGCCTACTACAGGGTACGTGTCAACTGAGAATTCCTTGTCAATTGTACAAAAATGAAAGCAACGGAAAATCGTGATGATATTTGTTTGTGATGAGAAAGATATTTTTGTGGTAACGAATTTCTGATTCTACCTGGACTGCAACAATTCACGAGATATTTTTAAAGAAAATAAACAAATCATGGATGAAGAAGAAATCGTATCAAGTGGGCATGCCAAATAGGTGATTCATTGATAGTTATTAGAATAGCATACGAGCTACCAAGATGACAAAAGAAATGCCAAGAGAGCAACTTATGCTTGAATATAAACGCGTCTGATAAATATCTTTGAAATACAGATAATCGTTAGTGTTCTTTTAGTGAAAGTTACCTTACTTTTAGGAAAGGACATCTTTTTCTTTTTTCTTGTCCCAGTATAAGGCTAGTGGCAACATTAGGGTCACCATTTCAATTGAATTGTCTCTCTTCGCAGGATGCTGGCAAGTTCTGCTTAACCTATGAGGCTTCCATGACCCGACTGTACCGCGAAGGGCGGACAGAAACCGTACGCTCCTGCACCAACGAATCAGCCGCCTTCTGTAAAGCTATGGATGACAAGACAAAAACGGTCAGTGCTTCCATGACAAACATTAAAAAAAACTTATTAACTACATTTGTTTTTATTTATTACTACGGCAGGTTTGTAAGCAAATTAAATGTTGAATACAAAAAAAGGAAACTTGTCATGTAATATTTCTCTCCTCGTCTGATCATTACACTTGTTTAGTCTAAAGTAAACATGGTAAACTGAACTATGTGATAAGTAGCGCATTTTTTAACAGCAATAAATGTGTGCAATATTGAGTTCTACGCCTCATAAAGAACCTCTTGCACCAAGCTGTTCCTAACCATTACAATTGTTTTCTTGGTTCATTTACTCCCAGTATTATCACAGGTATTCAGTTTTCATCTCCTTCTGTTTTGTTTTAACAGAGTGAACAAAGAATAGCTGCCCTGCGGGATGCTGCCGAGCAGCACCAGGAGGGTTACCGTAATGCCATGACCGGTCAGGGTATCGACCGGCATCTCTTCTGCCTCTACGTCGTCTCCAAGTACCTCGGCATTGACTCGCCCTTCCTCAAAGAAGTCCTCTCCGAGCCATGGCGGCTCTCAACCAGCCAGGTACGAGTGGGAGTAGGAACGATTTCCCCAAATCCACATTCAGATATCCACTCCTAAAAATGCTTCGGTAGTAATGCCAAACATGTTAAGGCTTTGGCGCAGATTTTATCGAAAATAAACTGACTCCAAAATATCAAAAAAAAATTCTACATATGTAGGGTTATTCCTAGAAATATAATTCGTGTATCACAAGCCTCTTTTAGGCAAGTTTATGTGGCAATTTCCTCGAAATATGTGACCAATTGCTAAATTATCTTATTTTTATGAAAAATATCACTCCGGGTCTGGCCCATCAAAGTTAACCCAGTGCGGGAATTAAATTCTTAATGATGAAATGGCCTCTAAGAATATCCTTGTTTATCCATAAGTTTGAAGTCTGTTGGAAATTCCCCCTTTTTCTGTGTTGTAGACGCCACATCAACAAACAGACAAGTTGGATCTCGCAAAGAACCCAGAACTCATATCAGCCGGCGGAGGCTTCGGACCAGTAAGTATCTTTTAATCAATCATATTTTCATGACAATGTCTCGTATCCTTTATAAGCAATCATACGGAGACTGGTACCGTGCCTATAATTTGGTTTCTTTTGTAATTTCATATTTTATTCTGAAACTATGATACAAGGGACTGGTTTTCATCGCCCAAGCCCTTAGTTTTAATGGTCAAAAGAACACACACCACATGTCACCCGATGTGTGCTTTCAGACAACCATGTGTTTTTTAAAAAAGTCAATGGATGTCTGAGTTGGCAAATCACTGGAAGACAGGTGTGTGTCAGGGCCCTATCTTGTCAGGAAAGTCATTACCAATAGTCCCGTCGTTTTTAAAGATGTTTATTAGGGAATTTTTCACGCAAAGGAATTCACGTAACTCAGATATATTTAGTATGGACTACTCGGGCCGTCTTTTAGAATACTCCTGTGATGTAATTATGTTTACCCAGTTCAGATAAAAAGGCACGGAGATTGTCTTTTCTTTGCACGGCTTATAACACTCGACATCTATGGCTGGTCTATTCATCTCCTACCCTCATGCCCAACACTAAATTCACACAGAGATGCGATTTTTCCTGAATTCTTACAAAATCGAGGCCAGAGTTCTGTTACGAGAACTTCTTTTCAACCTGTTTGCGTCCGTGATACAATTAGGAAAACTCCTTCCCAATTTGCTTAATTATTCATCAATTAGGAATGGCCTCTTTCAATCATAGAAAGTAGGCTGAATATGCCCGACTGTCGTTGAATAGTTTTTACTTAAAGAGTGCATTGAATACAGTGACCAAAATGGAGTAATTTACTAATTATGAATAAATATTTATTGTGGCTTTTGGAAGGTTTGGGTATGAAAAAAGTATTGGCAATTCAAAACGAACTTGATACATTGTAAAACGTTGCTGTGGCATCAGTTGCCTACTTAACTTCATGTCAAAACATCAGCCATCTGGCTCTCCCTGTCTTTCATTTGTACTTGGACAATGTTTAAAGCGTAGTCTCATTTCAAAAATAAGGATTAAAAATAGTCTTGTTCAATACCTAGGAGTGATCCCCTGAGATGCCATATGATAGGTATCACCCTACCTCCCACGTCCACCTTACCGCTAGCCCTTCACATGCACACTTTACTAATCAAGGTGTATCTTCTCTCTCTGCTGGGGTTACCACAATGTGAGGAGGCCTTTCATAGGATTGGTCAATCAATGGTTTGACTAACGTCAGCGGGGTCTCCCAAGCTGTCTCTTGTATTTCGGAAACTATTTCGGAATAAGTAAATAAGTTAGTTTGTTGGGGTAGTTTAACGTCTGGTCAAACACACAAGGTTCTTTCCAGACTGCACAGGGTAATGCTTTTCAGCTTACAAGTGATTGTATCTACGATTTGGTTTAGGAGAAACCCACCACCGGGTGCAATACCTTACTCGTTTCGAAGATTGACAAGGGTCTCTCATGTGCAATGTCCCATAGAAAGGACACTACAGACCCGGCCTTTGATGACCCTGTAAGGAGCACAGGGTGAAGTAAAAAGGTATGCGTGCCTGAGTAAGACTATAATATAAGAGAGCTAATTAAGGAAACATCACCTAGGGACATCCACGGCTTTTAGCAAGTTCGTTGTTCAGTCTATGATAATGCTCCCTCTGTAATGTGATTATGCGGATGTTTTCAATGACAGAAGACTCTTGTTAAGCCGAGACGTTTATTTTTGTGGCGGTTTTAATATTTGGTGGCTTGTAATCACCGTCTGACAACCATTCATCCCCACCCACCACTGAAGGAAAAAGAACGTTTTTTGATATAAGGCTTTAACCAGAATGTCCGAAATAGCCAGACTGCAAAGGCGTAATCACTTGACAATGGTCCAAAAGCAACGCCTATTGTACCAATTTGAAATAACAGGTACTTATCTAATAACCAGAACTCTTATAAAATTATCTTTATGTCAGAGCTATTTTGCGGTAGTTAATCAGGAACTCTATGCAAGTTTTAATGTCTTCCAAATAAATAACCTTTCCTTCCTTGCTAGCCACTCTTTCCTAAAAACTTCATTATTTTTTTATTTAGGCTCTAAAAAACATTCATTTTCATAATATCCTTTAAACGGCCCTTCCCTTTAATTCCCAATTACAATATGTTCGACGACAGACATACAACCTTAAGGGTATGTCCTCATTAAGGATGAAAGGGACCGTAATATCCTTTAAAAAAAAAAAAAAAAAAGCAAACAACCGGAATACACCAGACCCGAGCAGCTTACGCGCCCTTAACAATTATGAAGAAAGGTGTAGTAGGGGCCGAGATATTTGGGTCCAAGTATTAGCTTCATAGTCTTATCTAGTACTAATCTCAGCCAATTACCATTATATAGTTTAGATTAAATATTAAATTCTGTAAATATGTTAACCTCTATACTTTAGTATACACTGTGCACCCTGAGTGGCCCTAACCCAATCACTGCCTTACGTAAATGGGGTCACCCCTAGGCCGGACCCAGTGTCTGCAGTAACCCTTATGTGTCTCCATGAACATAGAGAAGGACAATTTAATAACCATTCATTAAATTGGGGTCATTATCACCAATCGTGTAAACGGGTCTTGATGGTCTCACTTCAAAATATACACGTAGAATGAACGTAAAATGAGACTAGGTCGAGCTGTTCAACCGATGGTGCCGTTTGAAATTGTCCAATAAAGCACATGTAAAGGAATTAGACAACTACCCTAGTTATAACCATTCATATCTAATCAATATGTTAACCTCCTAGAAATAGAATTCCCCATCACCTACAAATGCACATTCTCAGTCCGCTTTTGTCAAAAGTAGGCTATACACGACAGATCAGTTCGTGTGCGGTACAAGGCCTGAATGTTTAACTACTAAGTTGTATAATCTTGAAAAAAAGAAGTAAAACTTTGCGGGTTTTATTTCCTGATTAAAAATTCATTGAAAATACAAAAATTTCGTGATTTTCACTCGAAACAACTGATACCCAACACAACAAATTGCTTGCCTTGCATTGCTTTGTCACATTTAGGCTCTTAAAATGTGTTAACAATACGTCATATTAACTCTTAAATCGAATCAAATTCATTTATCAAAATGCTATTGCCGTCGAGTGTCAGTGCGTCAAACTTAGGTCGGAAATTTGTGCTGAGAAGCGGGGTCAGGTGGAGATTTAATAAGGATCGACTACCTGTGGCGGCTGCCACTGGAGAACTCGTTTAGCCTTGTTATCTTGGCTCGTTATCGTGTTATCAGAACCCAAACCTACTGTTAAGCAGTGTGGTCTACCCTTAAAAAAGAAAGGAAAAACAAACGAAAAAGGAAAAAACACCCCGTGCACAAAAAACTGCATATCACTTCAACAGCTTAGCGAGAAATGTCAAACTTGATTTGAGTGATTTGGTAGATGGGAGCAGGGGCGGGGGGCATTTCAGATAATGTGACATGAACTTGAGAACCCCTCTTACGCTAATGTAGTATTGACCTTTTCAGACCTCACTCACTTTATAACACTACTCGCAAAGGATGTCTTAAAAAAGAGAAAATTGATGAATTAGAACGACAGGGCGCCCACGCATTTTTTGTTTTTGATATCAAGTTTAACATTTATATATGGCCGAGTAGATATTTTTTTTATCTAATAGGGTCAGCTGGTGAGATATTTGATATCAAATCTGTCAGATGCGTATGAGATGGGCGCATTCAAAGTGGCTTATATCATGTGATAACGTGGCTAGGATGTTTGTCAAGATTTTAATGCTACTGCTTTGAGTGCCTGGATCCCAGGACCCAGGTTTGATTGGCTCTGCCCAACTCTCTCCAGGGCAACTGAGGCCAAAAAATTAAAGAAAATAATAATAAAAAAGTGGCTTATATCAGGGGACATGTGTTGACGTATATCTCTGGTCTGGCAGATGAGGTTTGGTTAAGCCCCATACCCACTAGGACACGTTTAACCTCTAACGATGGAGTTTTCCTCAGATCGCCCGCCCGTATGGTATATTGAAATATGCGTGTTTGATAAAATCGCCGGGCAAGTCGTCCGACGATTTCCCGGTGATTCAAACCAAACAGATACATTTCAATGTACCATACTGACAGTGACAGGCGACCAGTGAAAAATACGATCGCCGAAGCCCAAATTGTCCTAGTGGGTATGGGGATCATGGTCACTGGTTTTGTCTGATACAGAATTTGTTTACACCGTCTGATTAACCCAATCATAAATCGCCTGATTAACCCAATCAGTTAGAGAAATATGCCTCCAGAAATGTGTCTGGGGTACCATGTAGACAATAAAAAAAAACGTTAAATCAAACGGTTTTCACAAAATCCAAATGCAACTTTACGATAGGGATTTAGTTATGCATCAAATGACGTGAAGTAGTTGGATCATAATAATTACCCCAGTAATAAACTGTAACTAGACATGTTTTGAATTCCTCGACGGCCTTTGATATTCATTTCTGGAATTGTGGATTACAATAGAAGTCACTCATAAATGGCTGTAAAGGTTGCCATTTCTTCGCGGAAGGATCTAAAGTTTCACTGCAATCTCACATGTAGATGCAGGATGTTTTGATATTAATATGACTACACCTTTTCAAGGCCCATACGGCCAATATGTTGCCACCATTGTCGAAATATATATGAGCAGCTCTTCATAACTGGGGAGAAGTCACAAACAACACACGAGGTGATTTTAATACTGCCACGTGTAATTCTTTACCTAGTGGGTGGAAAAAGCAATTATGCCCTGCCCAGCGGATGGCGTTTGTCGACGACAGGCTTATTAAGGGGCGCCCTGTCTACCCTTTGTGGGGAGCTGGTATACCTCTCCTGTCACGACGGCCCTCCCACACAGAACCACACTTAGTTATTGTAGGTTTCTAAACGCGCCCCTGGGAACTAAGTTAACGTGCCTGGAACCACGTTAACGTAGGCTGCTCCAGACGGGGGTGAGGTGCGATGGGGAGGGTGGGGTCTGCGGGGCGTCTCTATGGGCCAGTTGGGAGGCACATTACAAGTTGTTTGTCCAGTATGCGTAAACAATGGGAGTAAAACTTTGTAAGGTTATGCCCTGAGTAATGTAATGTAAAGGCTGGCGAAGGGTAACGTGTAGGGGAGGGGGGGGGGGGAGCAAGGTGTACATAGACAGATATATGCACCGCTGGTGAAGTAGTAAGTACATTATGTAGATTTTGCTTTACCTCTAATGACACATAAAAGTGTATTCTCGTGGTTTTATGCAGAATTTGTCTGTATGTACCACTTAAAATCCAAAAGAAGTAAAAGGAAACTGAACACCCCTTCTCCCAGAAATTGAATAGCGATAAACAAAGTATATTTAAGGGGAAACGAACTGGGTTTTTGTACCTGATTATCGCACCCCGCCAATAGTTAATAACCAAGGTACCCTCCCAGCTAATATGGGAGCATTCAGTGATATTCCAAACCCCTTTTTTCATTATTTACATTTGATCATTTTATATAACATCAATTTATGCAACATGGAAACAAAATACAGAGTGCTAAATTTATGGCACTGCTGGTGAGTTGTGGCGTTTTATTGGAGTCTTTGATCGGCCTGAAATACCGTAGACTGAAGGATTTATATGTATAACGTCGACCTTCTCCTATCCCTTACACGACTATGTGCAGTCAGAGTGTACATGGTATACTACAGCCCCCCACTCCCCATAAAAAAAAGAAAACCACTTTAAAAAATCACCTGATTCTTTCTCCGGTCGCAGCAGAATAACAGGAACTCATGTAACTATTTGCTCAAAGGCTACTTGTTTGTGAATAAATGAAGATCTCATGATTTCTTCTTCAAGTTTTCTTGTAACTGAAATGTAATGTTTGATAGTGGTGTATTAAGCTGGTTACCGACGATGCGACAAAGCACCAACTGATTCTCTTCTATATATTTTTTGTTTATTGGGAATCATATTTTCGGGTCAAAATGTCCTTCTGTAAAGAATTTCATTTAATAGTCTCAGATAAGTCATGTATTTGAAATAGTGATAATTTTTAACAAACGATTTTTAAAATGTGTTAAAAATAATCAGCAAAAAATCGCATCGTTGATCACCCCCTTTTCGGTATACAGTGCATCTGATGGCTCCTGTGGTGATCTATCAGGGTATAAATAGTACACCAGCAGCCTCTTACCTTCTATATTTACCGCGGGGTTTCCCCATTCTTAAACAGACATGCAACGGTTCGCTACAATCGATATATCCTCAGAGAATAGGACTTTACAGTTTAAATTGGGGCATTTTCGTCGATCATAATGGGTTTGTTTCATGTCATTTTAAGATCAGTAGGCACAACGAGCAACGGCGCCTTCAGTACTCCTTGAGATCAGGGCCGTACAATTTTTAAGTAATTCGTGTTTAGGAGGTCGGGGCTCCTAATACTTCTGTCAACCGCTGCCTGTTCCTGACGTTTTTCTCTTTGTACATGATGGGAACAAACAGTAGATCTCATAAAATTTCCTTTCAAAGTTTGTGCGTCATTTTTCCCAAAACAAATATTTAGAGAAAATATGAAGCTATTATGATCAATGGATAGCTAAATTATAATAGTTCATCTCCAGATTTTCAAGATTCACCTTTAAATACTAGCAATACTGTGTCTATGGTTTCGATTTCAAAAAGTACCAATGGGCATTTACTATAGTTCACGATGTTGGGCTTCACTCTCACTCCACATTCTTGTATTATCTTGTATTGAAATATATATGTTAAGGGATTGTAGTCTCAAAGCAGAGTATTTGGAGTTTCCCCCCGCCTCCTTAGGTACTACCTGATACCCAGTTTCAGTTACGGGTCACTTTGTAGAACTCGACCTGGTTCTGCCCAGGTTATTGTTGAACACATGCTTTAGGAGAAAAACAATACTGACATGCAAACCTGACGTCAAACTGTATGGGTGGTTCTTGACCCTGAAATCCAACACCAAGACATGATCTTGTTAAGGCATGCAGGCCATATTCCCCACTTGACGATGATAGACCATCTGGGGTGGGTGTTTTGCCAACACAACTAATTTGGGTTTCAGATACCAACATGTTGGTTGGTATCCCCCACGGCAAGCTTTGCATGAAAAACTATATGAAATATTTGCAGTGGGCCAGCACAAGAGCCACCGCAAGAGTTAATCCCTATATTTTATAATGCAATGCTTGGTTTTACTTGCGATAGGTGTGAGCACCGCTAGTAAAGAACCCAACGCTAGCAAATCACAGCACATTGGAAATAGGGCTTTAGCGACATGACCTTTTCTGAATTTTGACATGGAGCTATGCCCTATTTTCAAATTGGCAGGGCGACACGACATTTACTTAATTTGACATGTAACATCAAGATACCCCCCTCCCCCTTAATCATGGACCCCTTTATAGTCTGTTGTACATAGACCGAGATTTTGGACATACATTTAGGATTTAAAGTTTAGACATTAAATAATATTATATTCAACCGTAATGCTACTAAGCAGAATTAGAAAAGCAGACATCAATGTTTCCTGTTGGTCCAGACGACCACATATATACCTATAGGAATCAGAGGGTATTAAACATGAACTATTCTCGAGAAGTAAACAGTGATTTCCCGCTCCACCTTAAGGGTATTTCCAGGTAGTGTCTATATATGTCAGTGTCTGCCGCACTGCTGCCCTAATCAGGGCCTATAAATGTTCCTAATTAACCAGTGTTTAAGGCCTTAGGCGGCACGCAACAGTCGTTCCTGGAAGACAGACCAATAAGCCACAACCTCCAGCTTATTGCACTACAGATTCTTCTCTGTTCTTGAACTGTTCTGTTTCTTTGAGTTTCAATCCTAAACATAATGATTGCAGGACAATGCCGACAACATTACCTCTATTCTTTACGCCCTCGCTCCTCAGAACACTGTTAGTCAGTGTATCCACAAAACTTTCTGAAACCGCGGAAAAATTGTCCAACTTCTCAGGCTATCACATCAGACTTTTCCATGTCATACCAGAGATATCATACTCAAATGAATGTAAAGAAGAATACAGCAAAATGGTCGTGAAAAAATAACTCCTTTTATATGGTTTAGTATACAAATATCGTCGGACATAATGTTCGACATTAAAGGGTAAAACATCTGACTTTGATGGAAAATCGTTTGATATGTCCGGACGTCCGACGATTTGGGGGATACACTGGTGTTGAACACCATTATATACGCTATCCATACCAAATGGTAACTTTCAAAACTTCAAAACGATCTTAAAGGAACAGATGCAATTCATGTCTGATGAGTACTTAAGGCACTCCCCAGATTTGGTGCTGATGGGTGATTTCAATATAAATTATGCAAAAAGAGGTTGTCATGAAGTTCGGGAAATGAAAGATTTTGAGAGGCAATTTGGTTTAAAGCAAATAATTAAGGGGTCAACCAGGGTTACTAACAAAAGTAAAAGCACTATTGATTTGATTTTCACAAACATAATGTCACTCCGTGATAGTGGTGTGATACAAGCCAGCATTTCTGACCATATGCCCGTATATTTGATAAAGAAAAAGGAGAGATCTCGTGTAGAGAAGGAAATCATATATCGGCGTGACTATAAAGGTTATGAAGCAGAAATATTTTGTACTCAATTAGAAAATGATTGGAGATGGATTGATTATTGGACTGTAAAAGATGATCCAAATCATCTATGGCATATTATGCTGACTATTTTCAAAAGCAATGCTGACAAATTGTACCCTGAACGTAAATTCATTGTTCGTAAAAGAAATGCAGATTGGTTTGACAATAAGCTTTCAAAGTCTATAAAAAAGAAAAATCTGCTTTATAGACAGGCTATGAAGTCATCATAACATACTGATTGGGATAAATTCAAAATTGCTAAGAAAAGTACATCAAAGTTAATGGTAAAGGCTAAAAGAGCTTTTATCAAAAGGCAACTTGGTGACTGTAAACGGCAACCCAAAAAATTTTGGCGAGAATTAGGAAAGAATTTTAACATTGGTAGAGGAGGGGGTAATACTGCATGTGAATGCATAAAAGGGGAAAATGGGGATATACTAACTGGAAAGAATGCAGCCAATGAAATGAATAGGTATTATGCAAGTGTAGGTCAACGGTTGGCTGAAAAATTTCAGGCTAGCTGGAAACCTCCATTGATTTTTAATGAATTTGAAAAGAATAAGTTTCACTTTTCTTTTGTTAGTGAGGAAGTTGTAAAATGTGCTATCAAAGGTTTGTCTATTAATAAATCATCGGGAGTTGCGAATCTTAGCTCCCGATTAATAAGAGATGGCTTCTTAAAATGATAACTGAATTTACATACCTTATAAATGAGTGTTTAAGATTGGAAATTATGCCTGACCCTTGGAAGGTTGGGGTTATTACCCCAATACCTAAAGGTAGAGTTTCGACTAATGCAGGAGATTGGAGACCAGTATCAGTGCTGCCGTTTCCAAGTAAGATTATAGAAAGAATTGTATATAATCAATTAGTATATTATTATGGAGCGAAGCCTCTAAAGCTTCGCTCCATTTTATGATTATACTTAAGGGGTTATCAGCCTCATCATTCAATTAGCTCAAAGCGCGCCAGGAACATTCGCAGCATCAATTGAACTTGAGTCCGGCGGTCAGCCTTAATTTAACCGTTAAGATGGGAACCAGCCGCAGTGAGTGATGTAAAAACTTATTCTTGATGATTTTGAAAAGCAAATAGATTCCACCCCATTATCTCATTAATTTTATATAATTTTGAGTATTTACTCGATTAGATTAATAGGAAAACACCTGTAGAATGCAAATGTTATCGGACCCGTGAAGTTCAATGTATAATTTTTGCGTAAGCGATGATTTCACTCGAAAAATATTTTGTTTGCATTTCGCCGTCAAGCCTACCTTGATAATCAAATGGTGCATTAATACTTTGAACTCACAAAGAATAAGAACGTCTCATATATATTTCTGGTTATTTGTGAAAAAATTAAGTGAAATAAAGAAGTTACCAGTGTTTTTGCACATTACCATTACGAAATATTCATTTTTTTTCAATATGGCGCCGAGCTGGCGTCTGGGCGGATGAAGTACAGTGCGCATGCGCTGACCCAGTGCGGGTGCCAAGAACTTAAAAACTAAAAGATGAATGCGACAGTTTTTCTGTGTGATCTAATGGTATAGGAAGTACCGAAGTAAGCTAGGGACATTCATTTGAGCACGATAGCCCTTTTATTTTGAAATACACTTCTTAACTTGACGGAAAACTGGGTTTGAACTTTGATTATTTTCGCCGATACAGTGGGCGATAATACAAGTATGGAGTGTCTCGGTCGATGCGGCAGCAGGGGTCCCTCTTCTTTGGGTCAGATATGATCATATTTCGAAATATTAGAGCTTTACAGCAGCGTGGGATGTATTTTTGACACCTACACCTCTCAATTTGACTGAAAACCGGGGTTAAGATAGACTATTTTCGCCAAAAATACGTCCATTTGGCGTGTCAGAACTCAGGTTTGTCATACGACAGCCCCGACCTGACGGCCCCTAGCTTTGACGGGACTCACTGCAGTGGACGCCGTGAAGCTAGGGGGGCAGGGTTAGCGCGAATGGCCGTAGCCCGACCTGACGGCCCTCCTGCACTAGACAGAGTATTTGTCACTGAATATTGCCATTCCAGTAGCAGACATCGGGAGCAGGGAGGGGTTGCGGCACAGGCTACTCAGGATGTTGCTTTTGCCTTGGTTAGATATGTAAACTACAAAATATTTTGAAATATTAGACATTACAGCAGTGGGGAAAAAATTCTTAGTATATTGGCTACCCACACTTCATAATTTGACCGAAAGCCATGGCTAAAATAGGTTATTTTAGCATAAAGTACGTCTGTGTCAGCATGGCAGGAAGGGTTGACTGTCTGGTTTGGGCAATGTTATTGACACTAAAAAAAATAATATTTTAGGCTTTCTCAACCCTACCAAAATAAAAATTATGTATATAACTACGTTCTGTTATGTCTCAAGGTCCTATAAATGCTCCTACTTATCGTATGGTTAAATCATTTTAGGCCTGGGTACGTTTGCAATAATAGTTTACACATGGTAGGATAAAAGAAAGTCTAGATAATAATTTAGACACTGTCATGTGCTCCCCCCCCCCCCCCCTACAAAAATAATATAGACTATCTTATGGTTTGATTATTTTAGGCCTGGACATGTTTACAATTCGAAAATTAATAATGATAATGTCCTTCTTGGGATGAAATGAATTATACCATTTGTGAATTTGTCACTATAGTGTCATTTTTGGAGACCTACCATCAAAATATCTAATCTGCTTTGAAATTTGATATATCTAGGCCAAAGACAAAGCCACTGTCATTGTCTAAATCATTGCCATCTCAATGCTGAAACATAAGCGTCACACTGTCAATAAGTTCTGCTGTCAGTGTCCAGGCTTACAAGTTGAATATTTTTTGTCACTATAGTGCCAGTTCATACCCACCTATATATTATTAGAAATATTTTTAGATTAGATTATTAAAACATTAAACCAAGGCTTCGCTCCATAGGTTGGGGCTCTGCTCCACCCAACCGTAACCGTTGAGCGTTTTCTAGTTTTGAAAGTTATGGTTATTTAAGGTCAAATCAACATGGTTTCCGAAAAGGACACAGTACATCAAGTGCAATTTTGGAATATGTCCAGTTTCTGTATAATAGTATTGATGATGGTTCTTATATAAGTTCTGTATTTGTAGATTATAGTCGCGCTTTTGATACTATAAATCACAATATTTTATGTAAAAAACTTGAATTGTATGGTATGGACAAAGCTTCTGTGGAGTGGTGTCGGAATTACCTAACAAACCGAAAACAACAGGTGAAAATAGGTAATATAAAATCAGATATGGAAGACGTTACCCTGGGTGTTCCACAAGGTTCAATTATTGGGCCATTTCTATTTGTTGTTTATATTAATGACCTTGTTATGAGTCTTTCTGATTGTAAATCTGCTATAACGTTATATGCTGAGGACACTATTTTGTACTTATCTGATAAGACTTTACAGCAGGCAGTCACATCTATGCAGCATAGTTGCAAATGTTTGGAAGAGTGGTGTAATGTAAATAGGCTTAGTATAAACACATCCAAAACTAAACATATGTTATTTTCACAACATTTGACTAAAGATAGTGATGAAGCTATTGTTTTATATGATGAATCACTGGAGACTGTAGAGTCATACAATTATTTAGGTGTTATAACTTATAGTAGATAAATGCCTAAATTTCAAGGAATTTGTTGAAAGCAAATACAACAAGGTAAATCATCGGGTCTATCAATTAGGAAAGATCCGACGATATGTAACGAGTGATATAGCATGTACTATTTATAAGCAGACAATTTTACCACTCTTGGACTATGCAGACTTTATGATAGAGAGTTCTTCGATGAGTACTTATGATAGATTGGAGAAATTGCAGGAGAGGGCGGTGTCCTATATAGACAATGGAGAGCATAGGGATATTAGTATGGATGATCTCTATAGTCTATATAAAATTCAGCCTCTGACGCTAAGATGGAGCCTTATGTATCAACAGAGTAAAATTTATGGTAAATTGATATTGCGCCGACCCAAAATTGTTTTACGGAGTAACAATAAGATTAGATTTAAGCAAAAGGTGAAGCGAAAGTACGAGATTTATTTACGTAGTCCTATGATAAGAGGTATACGAATATGGGAAATGTTAGCAGTTAATGTACAGCGGGCAACCACAAAGGTTAAATTCAAGAAAATGATTAAGCTGATTTGTCGTTGATGATGAATGCACATTGACCTTACATTGACATGACCCTGGACTATGTTTTGAAGAATCTAACTTATTCATTGCTCATCAATCATGTAAAATTCATCTCATATTACTGTACTATATTATTGTATTATTATTCATCTAACCTCTGGAAGATCATGTGTTACGCGTGAAGAAGTTAATAAAATTTCCACCAAAAAAAAAAAAAATACCCGACTCGAGGTTTTCCATATTGTATGTGCGCATCAAGGGGGCGGGTGTATGATCTTTTTGAAAATGTAAGTTTCCTGTACAAACAAAATGCGTACTCCAGCCACAGGGGTTTCGGAGGTGAGGGGGGGGGGCCTCTAACATCTTTGAAAATGTGCATGTGACTAAAAAAAAAAAAAAAAAAGGCCCCTAAATAATTTTTTGTTTAAAAACTGGCCAGTCGCTAACACCCCACGACCTAACCCCTGTTCTCTCCTTTCTCCGTCCCCAGGTGGCCGACGACGGGTACGGCGTGTCCTACATTATCGCCGGCGAGGACACCATCTTCTTCCACATCTCCTCCAAGAGGTCCTGCCTAACCACGGTACGTACGCCTTGGTCGGCAACTTCTCGTTCTCATCCTCCATCTATGAAACGTCTTCCTTTTTTCTTCTTCTTTTTCTTTAATTTTTATTATTAATTTTAGGACATTGTATGAAGGTCATAAATGCATTTGAGATCTAAATTTTATGCATGAATTATTGATGTGATGTTGCAAAAACAAAACTATTTTCTTTGCACTTGATGTGCTTCAGGAAAAAGAATAAATGCTATTCAGCTCGTTGATGATCAAGGCATTGAATTGCATTTAATTTCAATTTTAGTTATTCTAGTGGGTTATTACACACGAGATAAAATAATTTACGTGATTGGGACAAAGTGGTAGTTACATTTGGTCCCCAAGAAATGGGAATTCATGTAAAATATAACACGCCACTCCAAACACATTTTCTTTCTAAAGCTTCTGTTTTGCTTTGCCACAAGAAACACTTGTAATAATACGCGTTTTTCCCTGTTTTGATTGCAGAACTCCCGAAAGTTTGGCTACACTATTACCAAAACACTGGACGATATGAGAAAGTTATTTGACTCGAAATAAGTCCCTGAGGTTACGAAAACTGCAGCAAGTCTCTCCTCTTGTATATACGGGAGGGGGTGAGACACCAAGGATCTGAGAGGTCATCCCGGTCACTGTGGACCCGAGACGGAACAAGTGGTGGACGTCTTAAGGGGAAGATATAAGGAGAAGAGAGGGCACAACTCAAAAGAGCCATCTAGAAGCAGATCTACAATTTACAAACCAAGCTGATGTCACAAAAGGAGTGGCCTGTGCTTTTACTTTAATCACCACGTGGGCGTCCATGTCGCTCATATCCTTACGGACAATTCGGTCGGAATCTGAGATGTATAGGGAAGGGAGAAGGGAATTTTTTTGGTGAATTTTAAACCTTTGTACTTATTCCCTTTCAACGTTGACACTTCCCAGAGATTACTCTGATTAACACTTCATTACGTACACACATGGGGGTAATCATGGTCGCAGTATGTTATAGTTAACAATTAACAAAAACGTCTTTATTGGGAATTCACTCACATGGACTGTAATAAAGGTGTGTGTAGAAAAGGCAGGGAGGTGTGAACTCTAGAGAAGAGGTTAGGGTATTTATGATATGAATAGGCTTTTCATACTGACTTCTTCCTCATAACCTGCGCGTGTGTGTGGTGTTGCTAATATAAGGTGAGAATGTAGCAGCGCAGCGTTTACTCCATACTCTACACGGATCTTCATACCACAACTTGAGCTGAGAGATCTTGAGAGATTGTGTGAATGGGAAGTGCCTAGAGATACGCTTTACAATCGACTTGATTAACTGGGTTGGTTCATTAACGTTGACTGTACAATTTGATATTTTATGTAACTTATTTCTCATCCTCCATCTATGAAACTTCTTTTTTTTTAAATTATTATTATTATTATTAATTTTAGGGCATTGTATGAAGGTCATAAGTGCATTTGAGATCTAAATTTTATGCATGAATTATTGATGTGATAATTTTACACAGATCCACTGAGTGCTTGCGCACTTAGCACCTTGTGATCTAAAGATGTATAACTGGCTTCAATAGTAGACCCATTTGACATGACGTTTTGTCGTAAGCTGACTGCTTCCCTTGTGGCTTCACGTTTACAGTTCATTTGACCACTACAAACATGTATATCACTATTTGTATATACCACAGCAAAAAATTATCCTCAGATAAATAGCAGTCCTATTCGTTAAATTATTATCCATAGTCGTACTGTTCCTACCTTTTCTGTAGAATGTTCCCAGTGAAATCTATAACTAAATATTGAGTTCGTTGAAGCTCCCTTGTCCGCCCCGAGTTAGGAAGGGATGAAAAAAAACACTCATGTCATCCCGCAACACAATTTGTAAACAAATGACCACAGAAGGATGGCCTTGGAATTAAAGAATATAAGTAAATTCCTTGTTGCACCTAAACAGAACTTGTGGCACTGTGGCACACATTTCCTAAATATTCCGATACCACAATATGTTAAATCACAACTGATAAGGAAAAATCCAGTTATCTTTGAGTATTCATTACACATTAATTCACCAATAATCTCCCACTACCCGTAAAGCGGAGATCATATATATAGTTTCTCGGGATTGTATTCAAGGTCCCGTCCTGAAGATTTTCACCCATTTGATAGTAATAGAAGTCGGCGGTAATGCCATACAGGGACATTGAGACGTATGATCTAGTAAACATCCTGAGTTGGTGATACCTGTTCCCAGACTAAGCATATGGTTCTCATAGTTAACCCCCTCTCCGAGTACATGACGCAATCTACCTAGAAACCCACCCACGTCATCGGAGGCGACCTCTAAGCATCTGCTCCCGACGGGTGACTTATAGTCCCTGCCTGTTATGATATATCAGGGTGCCCACGCAGGTCCTAAAAGGTCTTATTTTGGTTTTGATATTTATAAGGCTATAAAAAGGTCTTATATTAGGCATAGAGGTCTTTAAAAGATCTTATTTTAGATCAATCTAAATTTATTACAAAATTCTGTTATTTCTATGTTTACCTCTTTTTGGTAGAATATTGAAAAAGGTCAAAAAACGCTTTTTTTAATGTCTTTAAACGATGTCTTTTATTATCAATTCTGGTGTCTTATATTTTTAACCGAGAATATATTATAACAGTCTGATTCAGGTCTTATTTTGATTACTGAAAGAGCGTGGGCACCCTGTAATGGTATACATCGTCCCTCCTGATATGTTACACAGGCTATTGCGGACTTAATCAAGAAGCAACCTTTTAAAGACGTCAAGTAATGTTAAGATTCATTATGTTCGGATCTAGGTATCCCCATTGCCTCAAGCCTAATGAGATTGTTAATACCGTCAACCCGAGATCTGCCTTTTCATCGTCTCCCCTGACCCAGTGGTCCACAAGAGGTTTAAAGTGGTTTTATTAGAGCGGTAAGCCAAGCAGTGGTTCGCTTACAGTTACTGATTTCATGTTGAGAATTCATTGATAATATTGCCTACACATTAGGAAACGCTTGTGATTTCTTTTGGGTTTTCTCGATTCATGTCTTTCATGGTTATACTGATTTTACGTACTTTTATTATCAATTCTGGTGTCGATGTAACTAAAGGGAGGAATTAAGTGTGCCAGTTGTGGAATTTACTATTGGATGTAGTATTTCGTTTCGATGTGTGTATTGACCTGTTATTTTGTAACTTTTTTTTAAAAGAAAACTGATTTTATTTTGTGTAATATTAAATACCTGATACGTTTTCTTATATACATTTTCGTAGTTTTCGCTTCAATTTTAGAATCTATTTTTTAACCAAGCAAACAGGAACAATAACACTTCGTGTAACCAAATGATACTAATACCAAATGTAGGTATAACAATGCAAGGGAGGGAATAACGTATATGTAGGAGTTGAGTGAAAATCACATAAAAACTTGTGAGGTCATTACAAAAACATTACAGTTTGATTTGCTGTTAGCGGCTGTTGTTGTTCTCATAGTTGTCGGTTTGGGCGGCACGTTCTCGTTATCTAACAGCTAGGTGCAACAGAAGAAAATAAACATGATAGAAACAAGAAAATGCATATTCTTGTTACTTATTCTCCGGGATGGCTGTAGTATCAAATGGATATCTCGAAATTTAATCGATCTATCGAATGCTCTCCCGGAGGGAGTTTTTGTTTTTTTTAGGCTGATTACTGAATTAAAAGATATAGGAAAACGCAGGAACAAGTTCACGAATTCAGACCTGCTTCCGATCGTAATGCTTTTCTATGAAAGGTCTACGGTGAAGATTGATCAAACATGTGGTTGGAGAGTGACAGCGGTCAACCTGTCTCGCATCTACTCCTCACCCTTGAAAAGCCTTGTTTTTCCGGCTGCAGCAGTCTTCGCATAAATTATGGCAATTAGAGAGAAGACACCTTACATGACGGGCGCTGGTTGTCAAGCTATATGTACTATATATTAAGGATTATTAATACTTGGAGGAGGTCTAGGTTGATATGATTTGAAGAATTATGTCGGTAATTATGATCAACGTCGAAAACAAGCTGAGTGTCCATGTGTGGGACAGGCGGTAATAAAGGATGCTAAGGTTATGGCGGGTGGTGGGACTCATGGTGGCATGTGCATCTTTTTTTAAATTCAATTAATAATTCACTCAATAATAACCAATCTTTTTACTATTATATATATGAGATAAAGACGAATAACCCGGAGTTTTTTTGGTTTTCAAACCGAACCTGGATCTATAAGATCACCTACTACCTTGTTTGGGGCTGTCCATAAATGATGTCACGCTTTTTCAGAGTATTTTGAGGACCCACCCACCCCCCTGTCACACTAAATTTTCTAATTAAACATGAAAATAAGGCCCATTTTCAGCAGTGTCACGCTGTTCAAACCACCCACCCACCCCCTTTTGCGTGACATCGTTTATGGACAGCCCCTTTTTGTTTCTGTGCTAAGTTAAAAGCTACATCGAACAGCGTAACTGCAGAGCGTCTTTTTTCACTATTTGGCTTGTTCTCTGGACAGATCACTATGCAATCCAGTAGATCCTCCGATAAATCGGATAAGCATTCATCATAAAAGGCAGAGAACTTGGTACACTGTAGTCATCTCATGAGGGAACAAGCTGAGACATTTGGGTCTTCTGTCGGTTACTACCGTTGATCTGCTTGAAGATTGTATTTACTCTAGGGTTTAAATGGGAAACTTTCTGAAAAAGGGAAAGGTTAAGTGTGGATGGATGATGTCATGAAATATTCCTTATAATCATGGAAGTGGGAATTCTCATTTGTTTTTGTTCTTGACTGAAGAGTGAAGAATGCATGGGGATAAGAGGCAAAGCTAGGGCAAAGCTGGCACAAAGAGGCAAAGGCATTGAGATGTCTTAGGGATCTGAATGGGATTTGTTAGACGTTTCATTTTACGGTAAGCGACGTGTTTAATGCCCAGTATTTCCAAAAAGTTTAGGTTTAGTTAAACCAACTTTTAGCTAAATGTTTTAAGAGCGTATTTCCAAAAGACAAATCTGGTTTAAGCCTGTCTTAAACCAGATTCTTGACATTCTTTGAAATACTGGGTCTTTGTACAGATAAAAAATGGGTGCTCTTAGCTGCTATGTACGACGTACAGAATCAGATTATCAGACTAGGTAATTAATGACTGTTTGATAAAGGTTGGCCGTTCTCTTGCTCATACCGTCGTGTAAATCACATTATTCATTTTTAAAATATCTCCTCCCGCCCACACACACACAAAAAAAGAAGGTGATAATACAACGATTATTAGGTTATTAACCCATTTAAGCCTGTAATCCACATACCGATTTTGATGCCGCCGATTTCATATGTGAGTTTCTGGGATTTCGAGCCTTATGGAAATGCATGGTCATGGCTCTAGAGCCTTTATTTAGCTCAGAATTCATAAAAATAAGCTAAATTCATGCTATAACTGAAATTTTTCAGTTTTCATTAATGATGAAAAAATCTAGATTTTTTGCATTTTGTTGCCAAGGTAACTAGAATGTTGGTTGAAGCCCAAAGCTGCAGATAATACTGGTATGCAAATGAGGGATTACATGGTAACCATAGAACAAAATTAAGTTTTCAAAATGTGAAATTCTGAATCAAGAGACTGCTTGGCTATATCTAGCAAAAGACAGAATCTGAATATCTTAAATAGAAAGGAAATGGGAGTATACTTCATGAAATCATATTTTGGATTTCAAGTTTTGGCCGAGATTATATATAAGTTATATCTTTATAGATACGAAAGACTGGTCTATTTTAGCATATTGAGCATATCCAACCTTCATATTTTCAAATTAACATATCTTTTTTTCTAATGAGAATATTTACATATTTCTTTCAGTATTAGGCTAGATACCCCAAAACATCTTCTTAATTCAATATACTAGGACATTAGACTGCTTTTCACAGAGGATGTCACTTATTTGATTTCTTTCTAAGAAAATGGCATGAAACCTTACATCCTAAATACCATTTAAAAGGAATAAGACTTTTCTTGTCTATGTTTGACCTTTATCCCCACTGCTGATTTTAAAATTGGCTGCAGAATTGTCAGGTGATGACTAGGCCTATAGGCTTTATCTATGCAATCAGTTTGAAGAAATTGCAAACCTTAAGATATTGTTCTATACCTAATATAGTTCTATATTAAATTGCGTTTGTCTTCAGTACCCAGATGGCAGTATAAGCACGTGGCATTTTAACCCTTTAGTCCCCAATCCTGTCATATCCACCCATACTGCATTTTCCCAAAACGGCAATAGAATTCAGGACAACGACAATTTTCCTATGATTACTAGAGTGGTCAGCATATAAAAGTAGCCAATATATCGTTTAAAGGTTGAAAGCAACTATGAACGCAATCTGCCGTCTAAAGGATCGTGGTATAGGGGTGGTCCAAGTATGCCATCCAGAGACATGACAAAATACTTAATTTCCGCTTGGCAATAATTGATTAAACTACAACCAGATAAGAGTTAATTGTGCTATCTCATATTACAAGATAAACCAATTTTTCAAAATCTATTTTAAGAATAGCAAACTCTAGATTTGTATGGACAACAACAGAAGATAATACCTCCGTGCAGCATTAAACATGTCACTCATATAACGAAAAATAGCAAGCAATCAATTTGTTACTTATTCCTGCTCTAAGAAATACATTTTAATCAAAATGAAACCAAACTCATTTTTAAATCGCCCAATCAATTACCAAGGACATTCTTTGAGTGGTTATAGAATATTCAAGATCGTGTTGTCACGAAATAAGACCAACGTTCAGCTTTTCTTGGACCTATGTATGACCTTTTTTCAAATAGACAAAAATTACAAGGAGCCTCCAAGGATAACCGTTACAGAGGGATTCTGATTGATGACTGCATTTTCTCAGAGGAAGGTTTAAGTTATTTCTTTTCCAATCCTACACCTTGACCTACAAGTTTATTGTTAATTTGCCCACTTTTGTATGACTGACACATTCCTGTAATGCAAGAGAATCCAGTCAAGTAAAAGTGAACCAAAACAATGTACTGCTTAAAGTTTGAACATTTCGACAAATCTACTGGCCATAGAAATACACTCCATAAGCCTTTTTTTTTCTATAGGTTTCTGAGTTTGTCATTTTGTTCAATACATTGCTTTTGGCTGCGTGTTTCAGATATTCACATGCATTTCCTTTTTAAATTTTTTATATTTCGCTTCATCATATTTCTATTTCAAGCATGTTATGATTTTCATGTAATCTATTTTGGTGGAACACGTCAATTTCTTTACTCTAAAGCCCAGGCCACACTGGCCAACTGAATTCAACTCGACGCTCGAGTTGAGTTGAGTTGGGCTCAGTCTTACAGTGTGACCAGGACAGTCGTAGCTAGACCTACGACAGTCGAGTTGAGTCTTACATGTTAGGAAGATGAAGATGTACGACTGGATCATCGGGTCGTAGGGGGGAGTGTTGTAGATATGTATATATGATATATAGCCTTCTAGCCACGACAGTCGAGTTGTAATCTATGGCATGGTAGAGTTTTCTACCTAAGACTAGACTGTCGTAGCTGTTGGCGCCAGCAGAATCTGCGACAGTCGAGTTGAGTTGAGTTGGTCAGTGTGGCCGGGGCTTAAAGCTATTGCACTGATGTAGCATCAGTCCACACTTAAGATCATGTGTATATATGTACTGGCGGGCAAATCCACAGCTGGCTAGTAATGTTAATGTGGGTCTTGGACCCCTAGTGCACAGAGTTGTTCAAACCATCCAAGGACATGTATATAGGGCTGATGGCCTGGTTATAGGTAAAGCTCCTCAGATCTGGAGGAAACCGTCTGGGAGTGTTTGGTTGAGTGAGTTGAGTGGAATGCTAATGGGGAGTCAGTGATGTATATTACATGTTTTGGATATTAATAAAGAAATATCCTTTCAAGCAGGTATTATTGGTGACCTGAACTATGTCTGGAGTTGATTCATGATCCTCAGGACAGAGGAATACAAATACAACCCAAACATAACAGCTGATAACAACAGTTTAATAACCGCATAGTTCACTATTAGCTCATGTCTATCCAACTCATATACATGTAAACCAATTAATAACTTATGTAAATTAGATTAGTCAAAATAGATGAAAAGCAGTAAATGTGTACATGTTTACTGTAGCCTAGATTCAGAAATAAACCCGAGTTTATTGGAATACATCTAAAGTGACTGATTATATTAGCATCAGGAGTTAATAATGACTATATGAAATACGGAAAGAAAACCTCTTGGAGTGATCTGTATAACATTAGGCCCTACGTTAATAATTTGTATCATATTCTGTGATTATTTGAACCATACTACTTCGGAGATAGACTTCTTTTTTTCCATCAGCTCGTTATATAAGGGACATTTTCCAGTTACTTTTCATGCCTTTGAATGTAAAGCACGTAGCAGATTATCGAGATTATTCAATTGACCAGGCCAAATTAATTCCCAGGGATGCAATTTGGAGAGGCCAGCGCGAACATCTTGCATTGCACACGGAAGTTATTTAGGGATGCACTGCATGGACGGACCCTAAGGGTATCTGCATGCGGGAATAAGGATATGGTCGGAGATCCCGGAGGCCTTATTAGGTTATCGCCCCTGCCCGCCCACGCGCGGCTACTCTCCTCCTAAAGCCTATTTGTTCCATGATTTACCTCATACAGAAATCACCATCCTGTTCAGCATGACATTGAATTGATGACATACACTTTTCCCAATTGACTATCAATCACATTACATCATCGATATCACATGATCATTATGGAATGTCCAAAGGAATATGATAAAAGAAAGTGTGATGGTTTTGATGACGTCTTTGGTGATTTATACGATAAATGTATATAATAAAAAAGAGGTATAGGTGATATCTCTCACGCCATGAGGGTTAATGCCAATTTCAGCAAGACCTGTGCGTGCTCACAACCCTCCAACTTACCTATATGATCCACTGAACGTGGCCCACAGCTTTGCAGACATACACAAGAGAGTAGACGGCAGAACCAGATGGTCCTGGGAATGTCGATTTGTTTTGGAACGAGCGGGAATTATATCATGGCCATTGTCTGGAGGTTGAGACAAACAACAGATGCACATCTGTACCAAATTTGTCCTGGTCTGCTACATGACTCCCCGCCACCTCCTCCGCCAACGCACCGACCTCCACTCGCCAAGCCAAGCCCAGGTTACACTGTAAACTCCCCAGCCAAGCTGTAACGTAACAGAAACATTCTGCAACTATACTTTTTTAGTCAGTCTGGTAGTTACTAAGATGGCATGTAACAATTACGTTATTTATGGTTAGGTTGAAACCTCACCAAAACAGAATGATTTTTGGGTGAGGTTAGGAGGAAACCAAAACAGAACGTTATAAGAACATTCTGTTTACGTTGAATAATGTAACCAGAACGCTATAATAACATCGCAGTGCACAGCACAGCAGTACATTGCAGCAACGTTATTGGGAGCCATCAAAATAACGTAACAAGAACCGATACTGAACCAAACAGAATGTTGCTGCAACGTTATAATAACGTCACATTCTTGCCTGGGGGATCCACTGTCCTTGCCTGCAGATTTCTACAAATTGTGACTTGTCCACCCAAAGACCCCCGGAGTGTAGAAGACAATAGTACTAACGAATTGATTTTTTTTTTTAACTAGGACAACTATTCATGCATGGAAATAAAATATATCTAAAAGAGTTGCCAATAAGTTTGACATTTGCTAAGATATCTTCCACCTGCTGTAACATCTCCTACGATCAGAGGGACTTTAAGAATGCAATTTCAGTAATTGTTATCAGTGCGCTATTTCCAGAAAAGCATTTATCGAGACAGAAAGAGCAACACTCATAAAAGTGGTTAAATTTTTCATCGTGGAGAACCTTTCAATTTGAAATATGCTTAGGGGCCTAATTCGAGACAGTAGAAAACTAAAAAACGGAAAGTTATGATTCAGTACAAATTGTTATGTTTTGATTACATATTATGTTGTTCGTCATCGGAATATGATATATAATTTGTATAAATTGGTGTGGTACAATAAATTGGGGGGGGGGGGGGGGGGGGGGAACAGTCTTGCTTCAGAGGCTCGGCGCAGGGATGCTCCAGTCAGTCGTAAGTAGTATGAAAGAAGCGTTCCTGGCTCGGGGGACGGGGGCCAACATAACCGACGCTGTATCCCTCCGCTCGGAGAGTGTGATGGCGGCCTCCACACGGCCACGATTGATGTGCAGGCCGCATGTTTTGCCAACCCGTGTAATAGAGACACCCCCTTTAAACAGTGGCCACTGCCGGGCCGCCGTCGACGGCAGGCATCCTCACAACGGGTGCAATGCGTTAACCAACCAAATACTTTTTTTTATAACTAATTCAATAACATCTCAAAAGTTTGTACTACGGCAACGAAGGGGAATTTGCCATTACATCAATAACCAAATATAATATACGTCTTAAATATTTCTCAAGATATATTTAAAACCATTATACTCCATAACTATAGAAAAAATTATCAAATTTCAAAAATTCCTTTGCAAATTGATTAAATTCGCCATAATCGGTGAAATAAAACATACCATTAACTTATATCATCTATAGATACTGATTGATGAAGATAAATCTATTTTCTTATATGCTGCATACGCGATACAACCCTATTTCAGTATTTCCATAAAATTTGATTAATAATTTGTAGGATTTTATGCAATATCACATTTTAAACGTAATATATATATACCCTGCAGGCCTGCCTGCTGTTATCTATCATTAGAGATGCAGTAGGCAGATCAACATTATTATTTGCGTCCGCCAGATTGAATTGCTCATATCTCCCTTAAGTATATGAGATATATCTTAACATGTGATACCAAAACATAGCTAATTATGATAAGTTATCTTGGGATATACGTTACAAGATAGATGAGAATGGGACTATATTATGATGAAACTCATTTAACTATAAGAAGGCTAAAAAAAACTTATAGAACTAAACGAAGGCTGTGGGTTTGATTATTGCGCTTCATACACAGCAGTTGGCGACGGAGTTATGATAACTGTACGGTGTGCCTATTGGCCCCCTGGCTACCCTCAAGTTCCGGCGGCCAAACGCAACAGACATGTCCTCCTCCTTATTACATGAGTTGGAGGCTGTGAAAACAACGGCAGTGTCACGATCCTAAGATGAGTCGTTGGAACATGCGCTTTTTGACCTGACAATGTCCTCTTTGAGTCTCCGGTCAAATAGGGCGGCTGACATCATATAAGGTTATTTCGGGATGGGTGAAGCAGAAACATGTTATCGTGTTTCGAGAATACATCCCACTTACACAAGTGATTATGCACGGTGGAGGATCGTTACTTTTCTCACAGTTCGGATTCCTTGTTCAGTTGGTTTGCAGCAGTTATTGCCTGATCAGCAAATGAGCCGACAACAGTGCAATTGTATATGGAAATAAACATGAATGTCGATATCGGATATAGGCCAGACTTAGAGTTGTGTTCAAAGGCGTGAATTGTTAAATGAGAAATGTAGATATAGGACAGAACTTTTGAAACGTTATTGGGAGCCTTGTAATAATCCCCTACATAAGAGCCTTCTCCATTTCTTCATAACACCTATAGATCGCTTTTGATGGAAATCTCCTGTTTCCCCTGAGAATATATATATAGAAAACATATTTTCCATTGATGTTCGATTTCTGGATAATGTTCTCGATTGGTTACTTTTGGCTTTTATCATTATATTATTACTCTTTATTACGAATAACGCAGTATTGGGTTCATGCTTTCAACAAACTTGATTTGCACTTTTCAGTGAAGACGTGCAGTTTATTAAGATCAACTATGGATATGACCACCAATTTGTTACATGCAATTCTTTTCATTAATTTGGCTCTTTTACAAACAATCGCTTCTTGATAGCGGATGAAGAATTTGTTGTTTCATAATGGTATTGCAGGCTCAGTCAGATATCTCTTAGCCTTACCTTAGAATAAGGATAAAATACATTTTGACCATCTGGAAAATGGAGTGATTAACAATAAGGTTTGCTCATAACAATTTCACTAAAATATGCACGGGGGACTAATAAAAAACATACAGGACTGTTGTTAGAGAATGCGGAGCTTGAGGACGCCCCCTTTTAATGAAACATTTCAGCGCACGCTTTTTCATTAGGAACATATTCTAACCTTTCTAGAATATCAATACAAGACGACCAAGGTTTCATTTTCCAAAATATATAGAGTATAATAATGGTTTTATGTTACATTCAGTAATCTCAGATAAAAGACAGAGACCTGCAGCAATTCTACTGGACGATGTACACTTCCGCCGTCGATGGCCTGTGGTCATGCACATTGGGGATCCTTCATTGTATATAGCTCCCCTGCTTCCCCCAACGATGAACATTAAACCCAGGGAGTATGTGTGTGGGAGGATAATTCCCTATAACCATCCATCAAGACGGGAAGTATGGCAACCGTCAACGGGTCCGCAGTGCAGAGATCGGCCGGCCGACATCGGTCAATTAAAGGCGGGAAACAGTCAGAAAGTCGTCTGCTACATGATGCGCGCAGTCTTGGACACATCAGACCACTTGATTTTTCTCGTTCTAAATTCATTAATTTTGTTACCAAAAGAGTTATCATATGTCGCTAATCTAAGGTCCAAGGAGTTTTAAAATGTTCAAGATTCGACATAGGCCTATACCATATAAATTATGAGATGTAGACTTATGCCACGGAATCATATGATGAGGCGACAACATTTTTGGGGGCCGTCATCCCTGATGCATCCTGTAACGCAAACGTAACTGACCTCCTATCTCTACCGTAATGACTAACATCAAAATTGTTTCTTTTGAGGTACGTCGAGATACATCGTGGTTCCTAAAACTCCCTAATCTATATACGCACGTTTCCCAATATGTTGTACCTCTATATCACACTGAAAACACAAAGTCGTCAGAGAGCCACTTTAAAGTTGTCAGAGGGTTGTCATAGGTCATTTTTGGGTTGTCATAGATCACTTTTGGGTTGTCATAGATGACTTGTGGGGGCAGAGCAGGGCTCATTTCAGGCCATTGATGCTGTGTGACGACCTTGTGACAATCCTATGACAACTTGGGGATGGTCAGAGGGTTATCATTGTGAATTTTGAGGCTGGATAACAACCCAAAGGTTGTCATTTTCTCCCGACTACTTTGGGCCAAAAAGGTTGTCAGAGAAGCAAAAATGAAAATAGGGTTGTCATAGGGTTGTCATAGAAGAAAAGGAGAGTCAAAAGTCCTGCCTGACAACCCTAGGGTTGTAAGTGAATGGTGCCTAAAATGACAGTCCAAGGTTGTCATGGCCTCTGTCTATGATAAAGTATTGTAAGTGAATGGTATCAAAAACCATACAACTCATAGGCCTCCTATGCGTAATGGCCATACCTAATATAGTAATAAGATAATAGGAAGCCATTATTATGGACCATGATATTTACAACATGAAACTATTCATAAATAAGATTTTTTGTATAAAAGACACAGACAACATTGGGTTGTCGTTTTTGGCACCACTTTTGACAACTCTGTGTTTTCAGTGCAGGAACTATTCGGATACTTTGTATCAATGTACTAAAGTAAAACAACATGGTAATGTTAATGGAACAGCTGAACCTCCTCCTTGACCGTTGCGAGAGGGTGGAAATAGACGTGACTGCGTGTTGTCTGGTGGATGACTGGGAGCATTGGTTCCGGACACAATGCGTCCTAATTGTTGCAAGGTATCAAAAAGATTCCATTCCTTCAACAGCTGCCCTTAAAGACTGGCGAGGACGCCCACGCACAAAGCACTCTCTTCTTCAGAATTCTCCAATTGTTACCGATTACAATTTCAACAAATTAAGCGCCTTCCTAAGTACATTCGAACGACACAAAGATTCACTGTATTATCTATTCATGTGTTTTAAATAATATGCAAACATCTCGAGTAGCGTTATTGTAACCTTTTTTATTCGGAGTTTCTGGCACACATGCAAATACATTAAATCTTATCAAACTAGAAAGAACATCTCATACCTTTTTTGTATGGTCAATAGTGAGAGAGGAAATGGTGATGCTCCGACTATGTTGGTTCCTTTTCCTAACAATGAAACCTATAAGAAACGCGTTCAGTATAGAGGGGCAAGGGTTTGGAAAAATCTGACTATGATGATTCAACTAAAAACTGATATCATCGAAATGGTCACATTATATACTTCAGCACAATTTATGAAAGCTGGTAGTAGTAACAATTTTGTACGGACTATTACCAGAAATAAATAAACTTAACAAAAAAAAACGTGCATAGGATGAGAACAGAAGTTAGATAACTTGACAGGGTCAGGACAAAGATACACCTGAGACATAGTACCTGGGTCAAGCTTAAAGGTAAACTTCGAAATTATCAGAAATTATTGAAGAGCCCCCTCCACAGAGGAATTAAGCTCTGGGACCAATTGCCATGAGGAATCCAAGAAGCCCTGACAAAGGTAAATTTAAAACACATAATTATTAGAATAGTACCCTTGATCTGAATCTACTTACAGTCAGGTTTGACCCCTGATATGGTGCTGACAATGTTTTCTTGACAGAAAGTTTTCTTGACAGAATATTGGATTACTGTATTCATCTCACTTCATCCCATTCTCACTTGTTACTCTACCTATACTTTCTAACTTCTATAATGTCCCTGTTACTTCACCGGTTGGAAGACCTTTTAATTATATGAAGCTAATTTGCCAATAAAAAAAAATGCTATTGACAAAAAAACAACTCTTGTTACAACAATCAAACATGTTTGATTGGAAATAATTATTGGAAATCAAAAGTATGCACAGTATAAAATCTCAACAACAACAAAAATGCCGTAGTTTTGTCAACCCATAATAGCAAAGGTGTAAATCACATGCCTTCTCACATCAAACAATTTCAGTACATCTCATTTTTCCAATACTATGTATTTTGCTTTCTTTTTAATTTCACTGTTTCACGTAGAAGACACGATCTTCCAACAGCAGTATGTTCCAGCAGTATGTTATGTAAGGCAGCATTATGAGGTTTTATGCAAGCGGGCATACCTAGCCAGGCTCACATCGAATACAAACACAAAGACAATGCAACTAATTGAGGTACTGAACATTGATAAAAGGTGCTTCTGACACACCTTAAAATCTGACACAATTCATGTTAAACATTGTGAACACTTGAGGATGCTAAAGCCCCATACCCACTAGGCGATTTTACCGTCACCGGGCGACGGGCTGCTGGCAGAAAGGCCGTCGATGGGCGACTGTGACATCAAGCAATTTTGATATTTTGCGGCCGATCCCGTCGCCCAGAATGTGCATCATACAAATGGAAAATCGCCCGGGCAATTTGATGCCCATGCCATCGCCGGGCGACGGTAAAAATCGCCTAGTGGGTACGGGGCTTTAGTTTTAACTTTCAATTGATTAGATCAGGGTCGTGCCCGAACACAAGCCATGTCGAAGTGCAACTTTGAAGTTTTCAATGTAAAGTGGATGTCAAGGAACTTGAAGTGATCGTTTTAGAACCTTTTTTCCAGAAATGCTTGGAAATCAAGCCATAATTACAGTTAATCAGCTCCCAAACATGATGTCGTTTTTACAAAAAGTATGCAACCATTTTACACCAAATGGTCACTTTTCAATTATTTTTCTGATTTTGTCAGAGTGACATCAAAAATAGAATTATTGCCTCGTGTTGGCATGCAATTGAACGTATTTATTACTATGTTATTTTTAGTGATTAGAGGTTATGCTTATCAATTCCATTTCCATAGAAAAAACGTCTGTTTTCAAACGATGTTAATCACCTTTTATGAATTCAAATGTTCAAATTCTGGTCCCTTTAAAGTTCTAAAATTATCTTCGAATGATAATCTAGAAATTGGCCTTAACGTCTTAGACGGCTAACTGAACATCTTGGCCTAGTTTAACAATAAGAATTATTTAGGAACATTACTATACAGGACGAAGGTAAACTTTATCATGGTGTCAGCAATTTACGAACCCCCCAAACAATACTATTTCCTGACTGGCTGTCTGAGGATGTAGGAGCATTCGTTTACAACATATTTCCTGACTTCATGTGGACAACATACCTCTATATAAGAATAGGTTTGCAGCAGGACTTTTATTCACATAATCCTTTTAGATGGCCAGGAAGGCGTGTGCTGCATACAGCTGAAAACAAAGGCAGGGCAGGTTGTTGAGGCCATGCCCATTACATTGAACAGCATGCATAGCTCATGCATTTATGGACATGTCAGCAAAAGAATTGAAACGGTCAGCCCACACATCCACTTAAGAATAATAGGCTTTGCGTAATTCTATTAGTGTGACACCCCCTCTGTATCCATAGTCATAAGTTACATGTTTAACTCTTACTGCTCATGATACGTATATTGGTTTGTGTGGCAACTAATAACTATAATATCAATATGGGAGCGGCTTAGTGACCAATAATTTGGAGTCACACAGTGCTTTACGATTGCACTGATTGACCAAAAATGTAGTCTGTGCGATTCTGTGTCATTTTTTTTTGCATCTTGGCGCTTAGCTTAGCCAATATGCTCTCAGAATGGATCTAAATTTCACTATTTAGGTAAGTTAAACTGATTCAAGATTACCGTCATTACACTTAACTCAAATCATGTTTGTCAATTTGGAATCCGCAAAGAACGTGAATTGCCCAAGTGACAATTTCTTCTTTTAGGGGAATTTATTCCTTCTCAGTTTAATACGATCAAATAAAATAAATCAATGTTTATACAAGCACAACTATTTGTTATGCATACATTCAGTTTTACATAAAAACTATAGAACCCATGTTATTAAATGAACATTGTGAATTTGATAGTTGTCTAATTCACCCGGGAGTGGCAATGACCATAACATTGTTGCGACTGATTCTCTTATACGCGCGACATCTTAGTAGTATATGAAAATGGCAATTTATAGATGGGTACGCCGGTTTGTATATGGTTCTCTGTGCACGCGACAATTCATGATTACATTAGCTGTACACAGACATGGTTATTTGGGTAAAGTGAAGTTTTTATTCATAATATCAGTTTTTGACAGTTTAACCAATTAAATCACGTTTTTCGTTTTGACATCGTCATATTGAGTAAAGGGTAAAACTATGTGAAATATTTAACCATTTATTATATGCTTGAACAATAATAAGTATACTTCCCTACAACCTCCCCTTGCTGCCAAATTATACCCACCAATAATCGTTTTGGGTGGAGTAGAGGTCCCAGGTTGGGTATGTACCTGTGCCCCGTCAAGCGTTGCATGTGTATATAGCCATGGCTTTTGCATGTTAATACACATATTTATAGCAAATGTCCACACTATTCAAATTGCCATGCTGTCCTGTTCAAGTAAAGGGTCTTACCCATTATGATGCAATTTATGTATGAAACGACCAACTATCACTTTATTCAATTTGATAAATACCAACATTCCAAATCCGTCGTTCATATAGAATCATCATCTTTTCGGAACGACTATAAATGCCAGCACGCGCTGACGTCGCTTTTGACTGCTCCAACTTAATGACCCTTAACGACAATCGGAAATACGTCTGTAGGTTATATTTAGGACACGGTCACAATCTTAAAAGCACCAGGGCTTATTTCCAAGGAACTATCATCCTTCCAAGAAGTTGGCAAACCAATCCAATGCCCATCAGGTGAACAGGCAGTTTGGCGTCATGGTCACAAATTGCTTCTGCCGCCCGTAGTCTGTTGCAGTCAGACCCACTGTTTCCCAAAGTAGTCTGTACACTATCTGTACAATCAAAACCATTCTAGGTCGGAATTCCACCCTGCATCCCAGCATGCTTTGCAGCTGCTGGTTTATGGCAGGTAGGACCACAAACCAGCTAACAGCCCAACAACCATTAAAGGGGCTGCCCATACTACTTATAGAGGGTCAATATAGGACTTTTTAACAGATTTGAAGTGGCCAATAAAAGCCATGGACTGTTGTAGGTGTATGAACCCATTATGCAATAGCTAATCTGGGTCAGAACGGACTACTGCCGCCCGCCACCCGGCTCTGATGCGCGCTGCCGCCTGCAGGTGGCGCTGGCGACCACGAGTCACGATGACGTAGTGGCGCGTGGCCGTGCATGTTAAGGACCACGTTTAGCCAGGGCCATGGTTCAGTCGATCACAGGTCCGACTAACTGTCGCCGGGACAGCAACTTCTCCGGTGCCGCATGTTCTCCTGGACGCGTCGCAGCATGAGTCAGCCTTCGGAGACTACTGGTGATTCACAGGGAAACTTACATTTGATCATGGACCAACTTTGTCGTGCGTCTCTAAAGTCTTTATGATTTTAAAAGGGACGCTGGCTACTTAAAGTGAACGTGTACTACTCTCTCTTGGTTGAGTTTGATACACTTTTATCGTCCATGCATCGTATTGAGGCAACAGTTTCAAAGGGTGAACCTGATTTGATGAGCCTGAGTTTATAGGGAATGCAATATTTCTGAAGTACAAGAAGTCCAAGGAATTTATTTCAAAAGCGGCGAGCTCTTACTGAAGGAATACAAAGTGCCATTTAAAGTGCTAAGATATCACAGCACCAATTGGATGTAAACAGACAGTGTACTACTTGGATTGCTTAAACCGCTGTACAGCATCAGTTATGTAAAAAGCACCCGATAATTAACAGCCCAATTTTAACTCCATAACATCATTGGGATGGTCTCTTCGGAAACCTCAAACTCCGTCAGCTTAGTATATCCAATAGACAGTTTATTAACTATGACTGCAGCCGTGTCCTGAAAGGAAACGCCCTGTTTAGGCCTACCTCTGCTTTTTTCGCCTCAGAGCATTATACGATAGAAACATACCTCTCCAGGGTAAAGGCCCCTCCACGTGGGATGTGGCCCGGTCCGTACTCTGCCCCGCCTGTAGCCGGTCGCGCCCCACCCGCGCCCTCCACGGCCCCCCGACGCCCCTCCTCCCGGTGACTACCATAGCGACACCTGCCGGGTGAGTGGTGGGCTCTCACCGTGGAGGAGGACGCCCGGCTCACAGCCACAGGAGGAGAAGGAGGTAATTACGGCGTCCCCTGCCGGAGCCATGGTGGTCCCTGGAGGCTGGATCCTGGCCCTGGTCTTCGCCGTCTGGACGCAGCTCTCCCTGCATGTGTCAAGAGCCGGTGAGTTGAGCAACTTCATATGACGTCATGTATATGTCACTGTGGGACTTTTTTTCTCATACGACTTGTTGGTATTTCTCTACTGCATGATGCCGGGAATGAGGAGTACACCATATGTCATGCATACATTCATAGGTCATGGAGGTGTAGAGATATATGCAGGCGCAAAAATTACAAAAGCAAGAGCCTCGGCAATAGTTAATTTATCTATAAAGTTCTCAAAGATAGCCTGATTTTAATAAAAAATAAAAGTAGGCGACAAGTGCAGGAGTTTTGCATCATTTTCAACACATTTTCCATTATGACATGCAAGTCATTCAGCTGATATGAATTCTGTTTAAGGTAACTGATGAACTTGTTAATCTTGTAGGGTCAGAATATTCTGGACGTTCCTCATTTTTCTAACTAATTAAGTTAGGTATGGAGATTATTTGCTCAGTAATCAGATCCTGTTTACGTATAAAGGTGTACGTGTTAATGAAAGCTGCGTCAAGGGTTGACTTCAAATAAACCATAATGGGAGATCGGGGAAAGGTCAAAGGGTGCACGTTGTGAGTGAGACGTACAGGTCCTCTGATTTGTCTTAACTATATAGAAACAACTCGTCTATGATACCGAACAACTACAGATAAACGGCGCTATGCGTTTGTTGGAGCTACTGCACCTTTATTATGGTTATAAACAAATATAATCTAAAATATGATACACTTCTGTATAGTTTCCTGACAGACATTTATCCGCAGAGACGCGCTTCTTATTTAAACGTGAAGGAGTTTTATCAACCTTGACGCATCTCAGTGCGTTGACAAACTGTTGATATACAGCTCTAAACGTTTAAGTCATATTCATGGCTACCAGTACACAATAATTAATGAAAACCAAACATGCATTTATTGCTAACTTACAGAGAAGAGATATGTAGAAGTGGCACGTCATGGAATACTCCCTACTGACAAACACATTTTTTCGTCCCTTTTCAGCTTACATTTTGTCGATGATACGTAAGCCTGATATACCGCTGACGGGAGTTTGTCCCTGGGCGCGGCCATGTTGTTAAAGGGACTGTCCTGATAGGCTGAAAAGTCGCGCTTGTCCCCCGAAAACTAGTGGCGCCAAGGGACCACGCATGCGCAGACCTAAACTCCCGACCTCGGTATAGGTTTTGAACAAAATATGAAATGTATTACTATTAGACAAGCGTCTTTATCAAAGGAAGTAACTAAATGGAAATTGTTCTTGTTTGAATACATATAATCCAATCGATTCCACCCACCGGTCTCCCCACCGAATACATCGGCATTTGATTTAAACACTTAAAACATAGACAGCCTTAATAACTGGCGTGATATGCCCATGTGGGCGGATGTTTCTCTCTGGTGTAAAGAACGAGTCAGCCTCTATAATGTATGCTTTGTAGCAGCTCTTTCATTCGTCTCACATTTATGTCTTTCTATACCTCTTCGCTGATAATTTACAAGTTCGTAGGAGGACATTAAGAAAAGGTATATATAAATATAAGCTATTTTTTCCTCATACTATCTCAGGAATTATAATTAAGAATTTTCATTGTTTAGAAGCAAAGTCATTTAACACTGTAACAGACAATCCACCCAAATTTCTTCCAAAGCCTTTACAATCCTCACAAAAAGAAATTGATCTAGCCGTCCGCAGCACTTGTCTTTTATTGAGGGGAAAAGTTTCACTCGTGTTTTTTGAAAGTGAGAATTTCTTTTTACAGTACCAAAATGATATTCATCCTCCAGCAAAGTAAAACAGGGAGAACACATTCAGACAGAAACGTACACTGAAAACACAAAGTCGTCAGAGAGCCACTGCAAGGTTGTCAAAGGGTTGTCACAGGTCACTTTTGGCCTCTCATATGTGACTTTTGGGTCATCACATGGGCTCATTTCAGGCCATCAATGCTGTGTGACTACCTTGTGACAATCCTTTGACAACTTTGGGGTGGTCAGAGGGTTGTCATTGTGAATTTTGAGGCTGGATGACAACCCAAAGGTAGTCATTTTCTCCCGACTACTTTAGGCCAAAAAAGGTCGTCAGAGAAGCAAAAATGAAGAATGGGTTGTCATAGGGTTGTCACAGAAGAAAATGAGAAGTCAAAAGTCCTGCCTGACTACCCTAGGGTTGTAGTTGAATGGTGCCTAAAGTGACAGCCCAGGGTTGTCATGGCCTCTGTCTATATCAACCCAGTGTTGTAAGTGAATGGTGTCAAAACCATACAACTCATAGGCCTCCTATGTGTAATGGCCACACCTAATAACTAGCAATAACATAATAGGATGCCATTATAATGACTATGATATCTACAACATGAAATGTTCATAAATAAGATTTTTTGTCTAACAGGCACAGACACAGCCTGTGACAACCCTGGGTTGTCGTTTTTGGCACCACTTTTGACAACTCTGTGTTTTCAGTGTAATAAAGGATTGATTATACCTTTTTTGGGAGTTCAATTGCACATTTCTATATATAGGCCTATACCTATATCTCGAAGTTCTAGAAAGGAGGGGCGTCCCATCTTCTACCGGTGATGCCGATATTAGAGTAATTAACCGAAGCTCAAGCAGATAAGCGCTACACAAGCCCAGGATATGGTAATTTAAAACGTATATCTATGTAAACTATCGCATAAAAACGCGTGTAAGGGGATGACTGTAGTCAAAACGGTCACTTTCTTGCGTGATCAATACCGGCCACTTTGATGATTGACCCTGGTCACGCACAAAACACGCAAGGGGCGTACTGAAACAAAGGGATAACCGAGATTCTGCTGGATATAACGTATATTTATAGATGCATATCATTTATGATGTTCTATTTCTTTAGACACCACGTGGTATAGATCGTTAGCCTCAAACAAACAGATGTTATTTATAGGTTAACCCTTAAGCGGCCTCTGCCCCAGTGCAGTCCCCCACGACCACTTAGATGGACCAGAACATGCCATACGAAGGCCGAGGTAAGAGTACTCATCATCAGACCGCTGGGACTGCCTTAAGGCCGGCACACACTGCACGAGGCCAGCCCAGCCAAGGTGCGACGTAACAGAACCGTTCTGCAACCATACTTTTTGGGTCAGTCTGTTACTCAATGGGATGATACATAACAGTTACATTACTGCTGATGGTGAGGTTGAAACCTCACCAAAACAGAATGTTATTATAATGTTATTTTTTTGTGAGGTTAAGACCAAACCAGAACAGAACGTTCTGTTTGGGTTGAAGAACATAGCCAGAATGTTATAATAATATCACAGTGCAACATCACAGCAGTCAGTTGCAGCGACGTAATTGGGAGTCGTCAAAAAAATGTAACAAGAACCAATACAGAACCAACCAGAACGTTACTGCGCCATTATAATAAAGTTGCATCTTTGCAAAACGGTTACGTACGAGACGTCATGAACGTCGCCTGAATAAGTTGAACAATGTACGCGTCAACAATAAACCATCTATAAATTCCCATTTCAATACTAGATTGTCGTTTGTATGAAAGAATCCATTACGCGACAATATGGTTTATATTTACTTTGCGGCTAGAATTAATATATAGAGAGTGATTATAAATAACAAGGAAATAACAGGTGATTGGTTTGGACATTAATAAATAGGAATATTTATTTCATCCTCCTAGTTACATCAACTCTAAAAAGTTAAAATCTGCTGTGATGTGAAGTGGTTGGTGGTTGAATGCGAATGATCAACGGTTTTGCGACACGGATTTATATAGTCGAGCACCAAGAAATCTACATTACCATAGAAACGGGGGCGATGACATCACACCTCTTTGAAATAATAATTTTGATGTAGGTATCACTACACAAAATAATACATTACCATGCCAAAACAAGTTACGACGCATTTGTATGTTGGCAGCTTAATTATGTTACCCAATAATGCTAGTATAACTCACATTAATATAACCGACATCACGTGTGCAGGATGTACAATGATACGGCCTTCTTCACATTCCCATGTCTATATACTACTTATACCATCGTTGGAGTCAATTCATGAGATATTGTCGCGTAAATAGTGGAGCCTATTGAGGCGACGTCGTGTGTATAGCCAGCCGCGTAGCGTCGCACCAAAACTGGGTGTAGTCCCTACCGGCTCTTACGTTATATGTATATAATACATTTAACTCAAGTTTAGTGTATGCACTTGGAATTGTTCCTCATAGTATTATTTCAGAATGGAATTTTTAAATATTTTGATTAAATGAGGAACCTCTAGACGAGGAACACTGAGTGTGCCTTGTTCTAGGACTTTTATCTGATTCGGGAAGATAAATATCAGCTTGATTTAGGCCTATTTCATCTTGACTAAACCTTTCGTTTTGGTCAGATATAAAACACCCGTTTCTGTGTCCATTTTAACATGAAATTGGCAGTGCTTAGCATGTGAAAATGTTTAGAACTTATTATACAGAAGATAATCAAAGAACATGAACATGTATAGTCCTGTTAGTGATTAAGATCAACACGGTTGCACGCTACCACGATTATTCCCCCTTACGATGAGTGGCTACTATATGGTGCTTTTTTCCACCGGCACATGTTCCTTATTGCCAACTAATGTAGTTGAAGATTTAACTACATTTTCCTTATAGTGATATTCTTGGTGCTCGTTAGAAACATCATAGATAGTGTGGTCGATAAAGTGGAAATGTTCCTAATCGTTGTACCTAGTCGTGTAGTGTACGAACCTCATAAAAGTTTTCCTAAACTGAAACTCAGCCAGACACGCTTACCTCTTTATCTGTATTAATTTTCATGCATCTTCAGGTCAAAAGTGGAGAAACTGGAGAAGACAAATGCATCTGTTGGATATACAGTATCTCTCATGAAGGCATAATAATACCAACTCTGAAATAAGAGGTATACATGTATATAGATACAAAATGAAACACTATCCAGTGATACCTCTTCATGAATAGTGTTTTATATTGAAGAGTATACAATGAATACTTGCCTTATGATTAAAGCTTGAGAAAGGAAATGGATATGTACATGTCGACATTTTACCCAGAAAACACAGAATTCCGAGACCGAAGTACTCAGAATCGGGCTACTTGGTTTAAATGAGATTCTCAAAAGGTTATCCAACATTACACCGATGAAATACTTTTGCACAACTCATAAAGCAACATTACACCGATGAAATACTTTTGCACAACTCATAAAGCAACATCTTACTGACCTTATTAATGCAATCACTACTGTTATGTTTCTCTTCTCAGTGAACCTTGCTTGAATCAAATAGAATGTGCACTGGCATAATTGTACCTTGGTAAACTTGGAGGCATGAAAACCGTTCCAACAATACGAGACAAAAAGAGTATAATAACGTGTCTTAACAGATATCATATGACAGCCAGAGTTAACCAACCATAACTTTATAGTTGGTACATAACGATTCTATTTTCTAGATAACAGTACAAATCCCATGCAATAAATACTTTAACTATCCATGCAGTGGAAGAAACTGCACATTTTGAAGTGAATATGAAAATATCACATTTATATGTAACCCAATTAATGAACTACACCTATTATATGATGAAGAAATACCCAATGTAAGTTCCCCCTCAAGAAACTAGCTGAAACGGAGCGCATGATCCTCAGTCAATATGCTTGATCAAATAGTCGTAACGACTAATACAGTGGTTATAACATTAGTCAGAGAGGACTAATCTTTAATTGACTTCAACAGGTTAGTCACTTCTGACTGACTTTTTGAATCATGGGATAAACAGTGATTCTCCTTTCTAAAGGATTTTTCAAGCAATTAGTTAGAGGTCATGTCCCTAGTCATATGGTTCCCAATTGTGTTTTTTTTAGGGCCTTAATGGATTGATACCTGTTTCATGTGTACTGTGTTTTTGTTTGCTATAACGTACTGTCTTTTAATGTGCGACCGCGACATTTCACATCTATGAGGAGACACTTTATATGTGTACCATGCTGTCTAATTCATGTGTGTTCCATTTGGAACATTTTAACAGGCAATGTATCATCCCTAGAGAGTACCGATCAGCAAACCATTTGTTCCTCATCTTAATATTCCAAGTAGGCCTAGTTTAGTGTGCAGCGGCCTTTGGTACTTAATTCTGGGAAATCCTATCGTCGGTTTCTATCACATTCAGACAACTGTCCTCGCTGTATCGTGTTACCGCCGAGACTTGATTCGTACTCAGCTCACCAACTTGACCCCTTGACTACGCCTTGCATGTAAGGAGGCACTCGGAAAGGCGATAGGACAGACGTGTAACTATAGACCGGCCAGTGGATTCCAGCAAACAAGGCTCGTGTTTCGTTTCACACTGTTTTCTTCGTTTTAAAGTACACATGGGCGGATCCAATTACAGCAGATATAAGAGATACGTTGCGTTTGAGTTACAGATGCATTGATATAAACCAAACTCCCGAAAGTTTCAGCTTTTCAGTTTAATGGCCAATTAGAGATTATGACTTTGGCAAATATAACATTATGGATATATGAGCGGACATTCTATCCCTTTATTTGAAAATGGAATTATCCAATTACTGCCTATTTGATTTTGTCACCTTCCCGGCTGTATCATTATGCATTACACCCGCAACAATATGCCCGCCTTCCTCTCCCAATATTTGGACTTCCTTCTGCCATTTAGGGTACATATATCGATTATGAGGCCATTCATTCAATGGTGGAAACCTCACACAACTACCAATGCGTGGGTAATCAATTAGATCGGCATGTGTGTATGAATAGGGTAGAATGGGTGTGCGTGGGAGTCACATTAGAACCCAATTGTTTCTGTGGCTAACAAAGTCCATTTTGCTGACATTGCTCCCTGCATATTGGACACTATACCTAATACCCATAACAACAATGGACACTTTACTTAAGCCAATTGCACAACATTTTGGGGATGATACCTTCAGAAGCAATACCTCTCGATGCACTGTAAATAAAGGCCTTTACCCCAAGAGGAGGTTGCAGAACCTTCCGTTATTTTCAGCGGTTGCCTAACAGAGACACACCTTTTCAAAATGAATAGCGGAGACCTAATTTTTATGTTGGAGGTAAAAATTAGTGGATTTTCAGTTAAAAAGTTCCAATGCAACTATGGAATAAACAGAAAATATTAGTTAACGGAATGTGCAACACTATGTAAATCCGTTCATTATGCCATATCAAAGGAATGAATAACTTTAGGAGAATGTTTTGCAACTCCCTCGTAATTGCATTATGGTCAGGATATTCTGCACATCAGGTTTAATATAGGTCTTGATAGGAGTTTCAAGATACATTCATACTGTCCAGTTACATTATTCTGCACTTCGGATCATAATGCATAACTATAGCTCATAATAGTTAGTGTTTATAAGTATTCAAATTGTCAAACTAATAAGCCTATCCAACATTGGGTATATTTTAGGGTTGGACAGGGGTTGGACAAAATTACTGTAGGCCTATAAGCTTGTTTGTCTCCGAGGGTTGGGGTTACTGAAATAACCAAGAATCACATCTTTCTATAACCCAAAGTACTGATAACACATTACAATTTGGAATTTTTTACCAATTGACAGATTTGCAATCAAAATGCTGTATGTCAGGGCCAAATAGGGTTGGGCATTAGCATAAGGTTGTATTTGACATAAGCTATGTCAGATACGACCTTATGCTATTCACCCGACGAAGGTTAGATTGTCAGGCTTTAACATCACCATTGCTTCATATGGGAAAAAAGCCAATATATAAAGCTGTATTTTTCAAATTTCAGTAGCAGTTTGTCAATCAAATTGCTTTCATTGATTTTGTATTATGCAACCATCTTCATGGAATAAGCACTGAGGCAATTTTGAAAATATTTCATCAGAAACTTTAAGGTTGATGCTCAAGAAAATGTGATATTCATAATCATTACTTCAGCGGCAGTGTCCTTGTAGGGTTTAAGCAATATCCGGCTCTTCGGTGCAACTCATAATGCATTTTTTTAAAGCACTGTCCGATTAGCTGTTTCGATCGGACATGCCTCTCTGAAAACAGAGTCGAAACTAATCAGAATACAAGTTACTGTTGTAGAGCGACTCATCCTTCATTTGGCATTACAAACATTCGGACTGGTCCCTTCTATACTAAAACAACGTATATGCCATTTTTATTGTCTCACGAAGAAACTCAAGGCACCCCGAATCCTCTCCAAACCCTAAATTTCTTGGACATATCCAAACATCGAACCAAGCGTGTACAATAAATATGCCTTACCATCAAAACCCAGAATATCCTTTAAGCATAGCATAAAGAACAAAATTATTAGTCCATTGCAAACCCCTATTAATCAGCCTATTCTTGTCCAACTAATTACCAAAACTGTTTCTTTTTCTAATCTCGAGCGACTCTGGCGGCCGTCCACTCATATCTATATCAGTAAATGTGTATAATGGATTAAGGATGAAGATTTAGTTAGCAGAGTGCTGTACCTAGGCAAAAAACCCTATCAATTGCATATTAATTTTGTTGTCCCACTGTAAGGGCATCTGTACATACACGACCATAGCTAATTACTAAAATCAGTCTATGCTTACGAACAACTTTAAACATGCCTTACAATGCACTGATGATAGACATGGTGCGTAAGCGGAAGTGTCCATGTGGGGTTTAAGCACTATCCAAATGTACATTTTGAAACCCTTAGTTTCACTTGACAAAGTAGAGATTGACCCATTGATTGTTGCCAAATTGTACTCATATAGAAGCGAAAATGGCACCGTATCTTCAATTATTTCACAATTAAACACATGCCAGCTGAGAGTTTATTTTATAAAGGATTGGGGTGCGATACCATATATGCAGGAAGCAAAAGACTAATTTATTCAAGATGGTTGTAGGCTTTTCTCTTTATATTATAAGATACCAGATGTCAACCATTTTCTCCACGCTTTATGAAGAGAAACGAAATGATCCCATACAAAAACACCTCCACTGCGACTAAAAGGGGAAAGAAGTGCTTGTTGCAGTTTCTTTGGGTTGCATAGAGGTCTCCGGATTGATTAATTCTCATATCAGCGACCGCGACTGGCGCGGCCATACATTAAGGTGATAACGGCTTATCAGAGACATCAACACGCTGCTTTTGTTGCAGTGATCTTACTCCAGTCTTGCCCGTCGCTATTTTAAGCCGCTGTAAAGTGATGGATAACTGCCCCCGTGGCCCTTAGATATGCGGGGGAGGGGCGCCTTCGACTCACCATCTGCTCATAACGTACGAGAGCCCGTTCTTGAGCTGCTCACCTGTGAGGCATACAGTTAGTAGATCCCTTGTCGGCCCCCTGTGCGGGAATTAAATCCATGACACAGCTATTTCTTTTGTTTTAATGGCTTGCATTAAAGTACTTCGCACAAGCACGGCTCCGTGAGAGGGTAAGGGTGTTTTTTTTTATATATAAAATCTCATTCAGTGCAAATTCCTCTCTTATCATTACATCTTCCGTTCATTGTAAGATGGTTCCTTTTGTTACGTATATTTATCCTGACATTTAAAACACACCCTATCAGTTATCTTTCTTAAGACAGTATGCATATCTCTTTTAGATAAAGATGCAACAGGCCTAGTTTAAGTTACTGCCATTTCCCTCTGTGATAGGCCTGATCACTTGTGTGCCAACGTCAAAAACAGCAAACAAATGGTAAGCAAAAAAAACTATTCACCATTTGTAAATATTGTAATCATCTGGGAATGTCATGATATGACTGAAGAGAACCCATCCCATATTTTGCGTTCATGTTGATTAGGACCTTCATGCACGAGATTCAATGCATGATTATTCCTTAAAACAGATCATTAAAGAACCCACACATATCACAAATAAATCAAAAAGTATGATAGATCTAGTCTTAACTAATACAAGTGCTTCTAAAATAAATTCTTCTGGTGTAATAAATCGCATAATAGGCCTATCTGACCATTTACCAATCTACATCAATCAGAAAGCTATCCAACAAAAGCAAAATACTTGGAACCAAGAGATTAGGAGTTGTCATCTATACACTCTAGAGGACTTTAAGGTTATTCTAGAGGATAACTACAGATGGCATGACTTCTGGTATAACGCTAAAACACCACAAAGGCTCTGGGGCATCATGATAGCAATCACATCTGATACAATTGATATACTATGTCCTACCAAAACGGTCAAGGTTTGTGATAATTATAAAGAAAGGGGAGATGCTGAAACATGCGCAGCTTTGACTGAAAAGAATAGATTGTATAAGAAAGCAATTAATGGTGGGACTCAGTATGATTTGACTAATTTTAAGAATAAAAAGAAGAATGTGGGTAAGCTTCTCATAGCAAAAAAGAGGGTTTATATTTTGAAAAAGTTAGGTGAAAACCAAAATAAACCCCAAAAGTTCTTGTGTGAATTAAACAAGAATCTACATAATTACTGGTACAGTAAAACCTCGTTAATTCAAAGCCCTGATAATTCAAATGCCCTATTAATTCAAACTAGAGAGCCAGTCCCATTCCACTACTATATAATCTAATGTAGATAAGCCCCTCTAATTCAAACTAAGCTTTAAGAAAACCCCTCTTATTCAAACTAATTTGTGCCATTAACGTATAGACATCTGTGGTTTAACCCTCTTCTTTGACCTTCATCTGACTCCTCTGACCCCTAAGGTTGATAACCATCCCCTGGTGAGGCCACAAAGACACTCTGGCTGCCAGGAGGGGGGGGGGAGTGTCATTAACCCAGGAGGCCCCCTGTTTCTCTGATGTTGTACTTAATGATATTGCTGTTTATTATACCTTAGTGTGATACAAGGTTAGTAGTTAAGAGTTTAACTCAGGGCGATACAAACCTGGGTGATAACCAGCCTTGTATCACACTGCAGTGTGATACAGAAACTTTTTATTTTTCTAAAATTCATGAAAAAATGAAATTATTAAGAATTAAAAAATCAAACATTTGCATTATCTGCACAACGTTCCTAGCTACATTTTACTGCTTACTGTTTGTAGATTTGATGGATATCAAAAGAGTTATATGAAAAAAACATTAAAAAATGTGCAGCATCACAGTCCCAACATCACTGATTGCTGTGCATCCTTTCTGGGGAGCTCAGATCTAACAGAAAAGGTATAATAAATCCATAACCAACCGCGAAGGGAGTACTCGGGCAGTTATCACCCCGAGCCTGGACCCCGATATCAGCCCTCGGCCGGCCCTTCGGGCCCTGGCCTCGGGCTGATATCGGGGTTCCGGCTCGGGGTGATAACCACCCTTGTACTCCCTTCTTGGTTGGTTATATGTATGTACCATACAAAGCCAGCCATTATAAAAAAGTGATATCTGTAGCCACTTCTTTAATTTACTACTAGGACCCTGATAATTCAAAACCCCCTTAATTCAAACTTTTCTTTTGGTCCCAGAGGCTTTGAATTAACGAGGTTTTACTGTAATTGTAAAAAGAAGGAAGAACTCCCCATTGAGTAAATAAGTGGTCTGGATGGTAATTTATCAACTGATGTGAATGTCCCTAAAATATTAAACAGATTCTATACCTCAATAGGCAAAGATTTATCAACCAAGGCCCAAAGCTTAGATGTAAAGAATAACACAGTGACCCTGAAAGCAACACAACTTTAAGAAAAACTGCATACATTTAACTTTGTAGGTCCCACAGAAATAGTGCACCTAATAAGATGTTTGAAAAATAACAAATCCAGTTGTATAAATTTTATTAATATGAAAATACTGAAGGATGCTCTCACCATACTTGTTGTTTAAATTACCCACATACTTAATGAATGCTTTCTGCGGGAAACTATGCCTGCTACTTGACAAATAGGGACTGTTATGCTAGCTAGACATGGTGCCAAGCTACAATTATCTTGGTGCCATCGTAGATGATGGATTGTCATTTGAAAAGTTTCTTGGTAATAAATGTTCTAAAGTGCATAATAGAATTTAGCAATTAGGTAAAATTCGTAAGTATCTGAACAGCACACTGCCAGTAAGATCTACATGAAAACAATTGTCCCAAATATTGATTATGCTGACCTTATGGTTGAGTCTGGCCCTAGTATCAAAATAAGTAAATAAGAGACACTCCATGGAAGGGCAATTAAGATAATTGATAACGGGATGAATCCTGGAAGGGATATATGTATATTGTCTAAACTCTATGGTATACAGCCACTTGCTCTGTGGCGAGGAGAACATTTGTGTATGATAATGTACCACCTTAGTAGAAATTCATGTGTTTTAGATAAGGATAGGCTGTGGATACACCTGCGAAGTTGGCATAGAATACAGTTTAAGGAAAAGTGGGGAAGATATGAAAAATACTTGAAAGCCCATATTCAAGAGGTGTTTCAATATGGAATGGACTCCCAAAAGAAGTCCAAAGATCGACCGAAAAGGTAAAATTCAAACGGTGTATTCCTATATGGTTTGCCGACGAATCAACCCTAGGCCCGATTGTATTTGTTGAATGAGCTAGTGAATTTGTACTTCAATCTCATGCTATCATATTTCATCATTCTTATTTAATCCCTTTTCACTGTCAACTGGAAGAACATGTATGCGAATGATGTTGATTTGTTCAATAAAAAGAAAAAAAAGGTGCACACGATATACAAAGCCTTCAGTTATTTCATCTATTCTATTACAACTCACTCTATTATGTAGACAGGCTCGTGATACAATGTCAAATCAAAATGGCACTTTTGTGGAATAATATTTTGGAAAAAAGGATCTGGCATTTTCCTGTGTGCATTCACCCTATAAATCTAGTCACAAATGTGACAAGATGTTTTCTGTTTTACATGAATTATTTAAAGGATGCAAAAAGCTTTTTATTCGAAAGAGCTTTTAATTCAGTATATTTTTAAGCTTTTAATTTGATGCGAGCTTGTTGACACAATATAATAGGGTAAATCAATTTGTTTCAAGTGACGGATGGATCACTTCTGTAAATAAATATGATAGTTTCGGAGAGAAGAAATGAGATATCACCCATTAAGACCTGCCTCCTGTTATCCATCATTAAATGACGTTGGATAGTCTAATGAGGACAATTATAACCGCTTCTGGTCCGCCCCTGTCATGTGACTCAATCGATAGCCCTCATTTTGTCTACCTATACATGTATGCAAAGCTATATGTAGCATATCCATACTCACCATTCTAAATATACTGCTTCCACGATGAAACGTGAGAAGAACGGCAGTGAATAACTTGGATCATATTCGAGTGAATAGACCTACTTACACTGTAACCCACACTGTGCATTAAGAGCACAACAGGGTAAGTGGATGTATTGTATCAGTTACTTAGAGAGCACAATATAGAAGCATTACATCAGTTGATATGGTATTACACTATAGCGGTACTGTATCAGTTTATACTATGATGGGAAATACAACATAGAAGCAGCAGAATAGGATAGTTGCCTTCAGGCTAATTCTCCTTGATCATATTAATTAGGTCAGTGTCACCTCACCCGTCAACAGTTAGGATCTACTTTTATGGTTCGTCTATGTAATCCTTATACCACGACATATATAACTCTGTCGTCTGTGTACGTAAATTAAAAGTGAAATGACAATGTTAACGATAAGGATGTTCGCACGAATGAAGAATGTATTTTGTATCAACCAGATTCATGTCTGTTACAAAGAAGCGCAAGATTGGACCATCTTCTTCATTCTTCCTTTTTATATATTTATTAACCTTTCACAGATAGTTTTATCCTTATGTTGATAAAGTAAATTCAATCGATTTCCAAAAGAAATGTACATGGTTATTTTTCTTTTCAGGTGCAAAAGTGTGGAAAGACAGGATGAAAGTACCAGAGTATGGGCAATCAACCCAGATATTTGGTAAGTTTTCTGATCATTCCCTTTTGATGACCACTTCTATAGGTCTATGTTTTACTTTTACTTATTTGTTGCAACACCTTTTCCTATTTAATGTTAATCGATTATCGTTTTTGTGGCGTCAGTGTTGTAATCCGTTTTGATTTGAAAACTCCAAGACGAATGGGACCGAAACATCTCTTAAGTTCATTATCTCAATCATGTATAATTTGCGTTGGCGATTTTCATCCATATATATTTTCCTCTTAGCTGGAAGCGTTGCCATAACGTCAGAATAAGAGACTGTAGGTGAGTGGGTAAGATTGGAAGATCTAGCATTTCCAGGGTTTAAAATTGGCTTAGGAGAGGAGAGGGATTTTGAGGAAGTGTAGGTCGGCCCAATTTAAAATCTTAGTTTTATTCTATGATTGTACAGCTTCGGATATAGTTCAATATCATTAATAATTTCCATTCAGACTGTTCACTTTAATGCTCACAGTATTGTATGACCCCAGATCGCCCCTCGTATCCTTGTTCTCACTGTAACTGTGAAAACCGGACAAACAACATGGTCCTATTACATGAGGTGTACATTAAGGGGAGACAGACTAGACATTCTGCAAATCTGGCAAAAGAAAACCAAAAAGAACACACCTGTTCCGTCCATTGGCCATTGGAGAACGTCGAGAAGTGAGCCTGTGTAGGCGACTGATCCTGACCAGCTGTCAGAAGGTACTCTCCTGGTCGTCTGAACCAGAGTGTGCGTGGGAGGCAAATCAAAGAGGGGTCAGGGGGTAAGATTGGTAGCATTGCCAGAGCTTAAAGTTGGCTTAGAGGAGAGGGATATCGGGGTGGGGTAAGATGGCATTCACATACCCTATGGTGGATAAACACAGCGGAAAGCGCATTGAATGACGGTTCGGGGGAAAGTCTGCATGGACATGCCTTATAGTGTACAAACTGGTATATTCGATACATGTAATTGTAATTGTACTACATCAGCACTGTGAAGTGATGAAGTTTATATTTGAAAAATGCACAGGGGAATAGCACATTGCATGACAAGGTGGGGGTGAGATGGCATTCACATGCCCTATTGCCCTATTGGAGATAAACTTATAGAGTCGTTTCCGGATCCTGGCCGTCCCAGCCGAGTGGTTCATTCATTTGAGTGTCTCTATGCTGTCCACCCGACCATGCGGGTCAACACCTCTTAGCTGATAAGCACAGATCAGGGGCCTCTGATTGGCTAGACACTTTTATTATTGAAAAGAGATTCTAAAATATATGCCTTCATGTACACATAATCATAATGCAGCTCTGTTTACATAAGAAGTTATAGGTGGTTCAATATCAGCGAATTACATAGGCTCAAATAGAAAATAACCCCCTGCTTGTCTGACCCTAAGTTCCACACTAGGTGGCATGGTCTGGAAACTCATTTATTGGGGATAAACAGCAGAAAACACAATCTAAATATAGGGTGAGATGAAGTAAGACGGCATTCATATGTCCTATTTCGGATAAACACAGCGAGAAAGCATATTGTATGGTGGGGTGGGGTAAGATAGTATGGATATTCTCTATAATAGATAAGCGCATAGGGAAACACATTGTATGATTGGGTCAGGTAAAATAGTATGGATATGGCCTACAAAGGTTAATACAGACAGCAATCAGAATTATTGTCAAGTGGGATAGGGTAAGATGACATCGACATGCCCTATAGTGGATAAACACAGGGTAAAAACACATTGTAGGATGGGGTCAAGTAAGACAACATTGACATGCCCTATAGGGTGATAAACACAGGGGGAAAGCATCATGTGTAATGGGATGGGGTCAGACAGCACAAATAATTATGTTCTATGGTGGATAAACACAGAGGGAAAGCACATTGTATGGTGGGTTGGAGAAAGCTGGCATTGACATTCCCTATGGTAGATAAACGTAGGGGGAAAGCACATTGTATAGTGGGGTGGGGTGAGATGGCATTGACATGCCCTGTTGAGGATAAACACAAGGAGAAAGCACATTGTACAATGGGGCAGAGAAAGTTGGCATTGACATGCCCTATGGTATATAAACACAGCAGAACGCACATTGTAAGATAGGGCAAGGTAAGATGGCATGGACATGCAGTATGGTGGATAAACAAAGGCGGAAAGCATATTATTTGACATATTGCTGTGTTTCCTTGTCATCTGGGAAGTTCATAAATGTTTCCAATATTGTATTGTTCGAGAGCATATATAAATCTGAAGACCTGAAGTCTAGAAAGTTCAGATTGAACTGCAAAGCTTTGATACTTTATGCAGATTACCATTATGCATTTACAAAGCTTGCTTTTGATTTTCCTGGTTGTGGGACTTGAGACCATATTTTACAAAGTGCTATCACACATTCTTAGGGGGAGGGTTGGTTTGATTGTGATATCTGTATAGAGCGCAGAGAACAAACGTTCCTTTCATTACTTTGTCTTGCAGCTCATTTACAGCTGTCTGAGGGCAGCTAAATCTGGTGATTGTTATAACTAGATACTTTTAGTTTCTGAATGTTTTGGCTTCTTAAGGCCATCAGCACAAAGAAGACAGCTAACTTTATCTTTTATTGAAGTAGGGCAATGGCAGCCCTTTTTTTTTTTTTACTCAAATCATGTTTACAATAGAAACGTGTGACCATTAGACATGGACTTAAAGTAAGAAATATTCTTAGATAAGAAAATTCCAACCTTTCATTTATATTCGTTGTGAAACGGCGGCTTATCTCGCAAAAAAACGTTTGATTCACCTGCATTTCCCCGGGACAATGACCATAGCTAGGCATCTAGTTCCATGAGTGAAATAGTTTACGTGTGCCAAGGCGAGAACAGTGTTTTGTGCGTACTATAGGAATTACAGTTTTTCTATATTTAGCCTGCACTTTAAGCCGTAATTGAATTTATAGTGCGCCTTTACTTTTGCCTTTCACTGGTTCTATCTGATGTCTGAAACTGCAAAAATACTCGGAACAAATACTTTTGTATCATGTTTGTAAGGAACGGCGAAGATCACAGCAAGCATTGCATAGAACGCTGTCAACAGCGAATTCAATGCCTCTCCAACACTCATACTAGCCGACGCCGGTACCCTTTTGCTATAGGGTAATATTTTATATTTTGGTCGGAACAATAAAACTAGTTTCATCTGAAATTGCAGGCAAATGTATACTTAAGTCATAAGATATTTCAATCGCATTTGCCTGAATCGCAATTGTTTGCATACTCTGTGATCCATTTGCAATTTGATGAGTTTGCGATAAAATCTGTGGTTAATAAACCTTAGCTCAGATTACAACAAGATCCCAGTAAAAAAACGCATAGTCTGTGACACTTACTATTAATTTTAGGTATCCAACTTGGTAGCAATGTGGTCATATCGTTCTCATGTCACACCACAAGTCGCATATGAATATCCAATGGGGCCTTTAGTTGCAGGACTCAGGGGGGCATGATCCCACTGCCTGTCATAGTATGGTGGCCCAGATGTACAAAAATAAAAATGACCCTGCGTATAACTAGTTCACATGGCAAGCATCTCTCATCCATGAGCACCATTCCCCTAAATATGCCTTCAGCTATAGCTCTTCTCTAATCAAACAGTAGGGCATCTGTCTATAGTACTGCGGCCAAGGAGGCTTTTTGGGAGTTGACCCCAACCGGAGGTATAACAAGCTGAAACCAATTTTTTCCATTTGTACACCATGTCCCGCAGCCTGCCTGATAGTTTGTACTAAAAAAAGTGCGTCCCAGCATATCGTAAATCACTGGTTTCCATGGCAACCACCCAAAAATCAGGTAATTCTGAAATCAACACTATTTTTGATATATCTTCCTTAATTATCAAGGTAGAAGCACAAATGAGATATCAAAATTAAGCATTCCTAGAGTTCTATGGGATAGAAGGCTGAAATGGGTTGTCTTGGTTACTGGGTTGCCATGGTTACCAGAAATAACTCCAAAATTGACCATAATTTCAGTTTCTCTTCTCTTCTTGTTACCATGGCAACCGTAAATATGGGTTTAGCAAGGAACAACATATCTCATCTCAACAGTGCATATCCCCTCTATATGGAAACGGGTGTTTTTTGTCAAAACAATGATATGGAATGCAGTAAATGACTGGTTTCCATGGAAACAACTCAAAATTCATGTTATTTCAAATTTAACAGTATTTGGACAGTATCTCCTTTAATATACAATATAGAAACAAAAATAATATGTCAAAGTGATGCACTCTGAGAGTTACATTGGATAAGAAACTGAAATTGGTTGTTTCTGTCACTCGGTTGCCATGGTAACCCAAAATAACCTCAAAAATTACCATTTTTTCACTTTTTCTCTCATTCCCGTTACCATAGCAACCAAGAACATAGATTTTAAGGTATAACAGAGTACAGTCTATCTTATCTGAAGTGTATTAGCCTCTCGTGTGTATATTTAGGGTTTGTACTGAAATATCTTGAGCATAGAATATAATAAATGACTAGTTTCCATGGTAACCGCCTCAAAAGAATAAGGGTTTCTTAAAATAAAGACTAAAATGGCCATATCTTCCTTAATATTCAAGATAGAAGCACAAGTGAAACATCAAATTAAAGCACTCTGGGAGTTCTATCGAATGGTATATTGAAATTGGTTGTCTTGGATACTCAGTTGCCATGGTAACCACAAATAACCTCAAAATTTACCATAATTTCAGGTTTCCCACCTGTTTCTGTTACCATAGCAACCATGAATTTAAGGTATAACCAACCAACAACTATCTCATCATAGGGGTAAATGCTCTTTCTTAAAGATTTGGATGAAATCATTTCAAAACCATGCTAGGAAATATAGTAAATGACTGGTTTTCATGGAAACCACCCAAAAATCAGGTTAGCTAAAATTCATCAATATTTGGGCCATATCTTCCTTAAAATTCAAGATAGAAGCACAAGTGAAACATCAAATTAAAGCACTCTGGGCGTTCTATTGAATGGTATATTGAAATTGGTTGTCTTGGATACTCAGTTGCCATGGTAACCACAAATAACCTCAAAATTTACCATAATTTCAGGTTTCCCTCCTGTTTCTGTTACCATAGCAACCATGAATTTAAGGTATAACCAACCAACAACTATCTCATCATAGGGGTAAATGCTCTTTCTTAAAGATTTGGATGAAATCATTTCAAAACCATGCTAGGAAATATAGTAAATGACTGGTTTCCATGGAAACCACCCAAAGAAAAACACCCAAGAAATACAACGTATGACATCTATAAGGTGTACAGATTTCATCTATAGTCTCAAGAAACAGGCCTGAAGGATAGTCATCACAAGGTTCCAGGTAGATCTTATGGATTCACATATGGTCATAAAACCCAAAAAATTCCGGTCTATTCATTTTTATTTTGAGCATATAATATCAAATAGATTAAATATGTGGACTAGGAAAGGAGTCATTGGCGAAACAAGAAACAAAAAGATTTTTGACCATGATGCTGATGCGGTCCTCCTGCCATCATCCATGTTGACATGCGGAGAGTACTAACCTTGCTGTCGATGCTGATCATGAATATTGACATAATTCTTCATTTCATATTGACCTGGACCAACTCTAAATATTAATAATCCATAATATATCCTCTATAATGCCTGTCAATACTGATTTAAAGGTGTACAAAGGGCTGAAATGTGGAGGATTGAGACCACCGTACCAACCAGGACCACACCGTGTTGACATCAGCTGATGCTGTTTTGACAATACCAGTGAGCAGTCCGTGATCCGCCTAAGATGCCATTAACTTACCCATAAGGTGCAATTAAGGTGCATATAAGATTTGCCTATGACACACCAAAGATCACTGTATAATCCCAGAAAGATTCACCTGAGATGCATCTAAGATTTTTCTGGGATCCAGAAGATGTGCCTAAGATCAGAGATATCATTTTCCCTTTATTTTTTCAGAGATTTCTAGATTTTTGCCAGTTCAGTATGAACATGAGTTTTTTCTCAACCCAAGTCACCAGATCTGCTTTTCAATGTATACATACATATGTTGTTTCTAATCCATTTAAACCATAGATGTACATTTCCTGGTGAATATGCCCACTTTTTTAGTTTCTGAACTAAAAATCTGGAAATATCCTCCCTAATTTCTGGATATTTCATACCTCCTGAATGGCAACAAGATTCAATAATAATTCCCTAAGATGCACCTAAGATGTTTCAATGATGCACCTAAGATCACATAAAGATTCCCATAACATTTGCCCAATTTGCACTTGAGATTCCACAAAGATGCACCCTTAGATCAAAGATCTCCCAGAGATGCCCTGAAGATCATAAAACAGATCCTGCAAAATGCCCTAAAGATGTACGTAAAATGTAGCCAAGATGTACATGTAATGCCCAAGATGCACCTAAAATTCCACAAAGATCCACCCTAAGAACCAACAAAGATCTCCCTAAAAGATGCACCTAAGATCCCAAAATTGATCCCCTTAAGATACACCAAACATGTACCTAAAATGTTATATGATGGTCCTAAGATCCCCTTAGATATGCCTAAGATGCACTTGAGATACCATTAGGATGCCCCTTAGATCCCATAAAGATCCCCCTTAAGATGCATTTAAAATCACTTTGAGATGTACCAAGATGTGCCTAAGATTCCACCTAGATGCCCCAAAGGACCATCTAAGATGTCAATAAGATGCCCCTAAGATGTGCCTCGAAATTCATAGACCCTGTAGCCTATGTTCTATATAAAACCACTAAGATCCCACAAGGATTCCCCTGGTAAATGCCTAAGATGTACCACAGGTGTGCCTAATAGATCCACTCAATAGCCTACCAGATGTGCCTATTATGCACTCAAGTTGCCTATGATGCATCCAACCTCCCACAATTATGCCTCAAAGTCCCCCTAAGATGTCTAAGGTATGCTCTATCCTTTTACCCCTTTACCCCTTCATTCCCTTCCTCCCCTAAATGCTCTACCGATGCCGACAGCTGACCCCAACAGCAGCCAAATTTTGAAACATGCTTAATATGGATTCACATGGCCATCAGCAGCAGTGTCAGTGGTTGGCATCGATGGCTGTGCTAATACACGTCTTTCGACCTACGGGTTTCCCATGGTTTTAAGGGACTGGAGCTTGTTCCCAGCCTGTCCAGACACCAGAAGGGCGGACACCTATCCCCTCTCCACTATAGAAATGCATGGGAAACATATTTCATTTCCAGTTTAGACAAGGAATATAATGTTTTTAGGGGTGGAAAATTATATATTTGGAAAAAGCAAATCCTGATCTGTCCATTGAATCTGATCAAAACACTGGAAATACTTCCATAAATGTGTAAGGTAATAATATACAAAACAAGTTGGGTAGATATAGGGAGAAATGCTCCATGGTTCCCTGAAAATAACCATCCCCTCCCTATGGTAAGATGAGAGGGGTAGTTAGTGGTGGCATTAATTAGCACCCTCCTGTAGTCAAAGACCCCTACTGACTGATGACCATTTTGTACATAAACCTCTTGACCATGGGGACAAAATGACCCATTGTCATGGCCTAAGATTACACCATTACCTAATTCTAAACTGCTCCCATCCCCACAGGAGGTACCAGAACCGAGCTGCTCAGACTGGGGTCAATTCCCCCCTTATGTCTGACCAAGGAACTGTCCTCCCTTCCGGCCCTGAGACCCCCCGGGGGCACCGATATTACATCATCTTCCTGTATCTAGAAAGCCAAGCTAATTGTGCGTTGGTATGCCTTGTTCAGTCAGTGTCTGTCAACGGCCGCTCCAATGGGTGGGCTGGTGGGAATGCTGATTCACCCTTCCACTGTCCCAAATCAGTTAATGGGCATTGGGCTTAATGAAAAATCCCCAGCACAAACCTGTCAGGCACTGAGTAAAAGCTATGTGGAAGCATTACCCTCTTCAGTCCCACATACCTGTGCAAAGGTATGTTTATGATTATTCTAATCCTTTATGGATTCCTCAAAATAAGACGTTTATGTAACCTCTGACTGCAAAATAAGACGTTTCTAATAGCCTAAAAAATGACAAAACCAAAATAAAACCTTATAAAACATGTGTGGGCACCCCGTAGGTGCATCTAATGGTAAGTCCTCATGGGATTCTAGGGGATACTCGATTTCTTTTGGTATAACTGTTGGTATTAACAGGGAAGCTAGTTATGACAGGTACATTTTGACTCATGAACTTCGTTCATGATATTCATTAGACATTCATTTTTTTATTGTAAGAGAGATTGATTAGTTTTAGATGGTTGTCAATTCAAGCATCTATACTGGTCATCAGTTATATCCTTTTTCTCCAGAAACGCAATGCTGTTGTCCTCTGGTCAAGCCCGAGAGATGAGTTGGTCATTTATGCTAAAGTCACCATTGAAATATATAGGAAATTGCTGGCAAATTCAGAATTTGGAATTTGGAAATCAAAAACCAGAAATACAGAGAAGATTGTAGGTTTAACATAGAATTCCTATGAAATCTGGGTCCCCAACTCATCCTTTTAGAGATTGAAGGACTTCTATATATGGTCATATTTGGGGGTACACATACTCCACAAACTAGAAAACCTATACGTTCTAAGCTGCCATGCAGTGTGAAATAAATTATGAAAAGTAGGGTGAAGACTGCGAGCATGGCAGGTGCTAGTGGTCTGACCCGAGACTAGTTCAGGTATGCACACATATTTTCCAGGGCGGATCACGGACTGCTCACTGGTATTGTCAAAACAGCATCAGCTGATGTCAACACGGTGTGGTCCTGGTTGGTACGGTGGTCTCAATCCTCCACATTTCAGCCCTTTGTACACCTTTAAATCAGTATTGACAGGCATTATAGAGGATATATTATGGATTATTAATATTTAGAGTTGGTCCAGGTCAATATGAAATGAAGAATTATGTCAATATTCATGATCAGCATCGACAGCAAGGTTAGTACTCTCCGCATGTCAACATGGATGATGGCAGGAGGACCACATCAGCATCATGGTCATAAATCTTTTTGTTTCTTGTTTCGCCGATGACTCCTTTCCTAGTCCACATATTTAATCTATTTGATATTATATGCTCAAAATAAAAATGAATAGACCGGAATTTTTTGGGTTTTATAACCATATGTGAATCCATAAGATCTACCTGGAACCTTGTGATGACTATCCTTCAGGCCTGTTTCTTGAGACTATAGATGAAATCTGTACACCTTATAGATGTCATACGTTGTATTTCTTGGGTGTTTTTCTTTGGGTGGTTTCCATGGAAACCAGTCATTTACTATATTTCCTAGCATGGTTTTGAAATGATTTCATCCAAATCTTTAAGAAAGAGCATTTACCCCTATGATGAGATAGTTGTTGGTTGGTTATACCTTAAATTCATGGTTGCTATGGTAACAGAAACAGGAGGGAAACCTGAAATTATGGTAAATTTTGAGGTTATTTGTGGTTACCATGGCAACTGAGTATCCAAGACAACCAATTTCAATATGCCATTCAATAAAACGCCCAGAGTGCTTTAATTTGATGTTTCACTTGTGCTTCTATCTTGAATATTAAGGAAGATATGGCCCAAATATTGATGAATTTTAGCTAACCTGATTTTTGGGTGGTTTCCATGGAAACCAGTCATTTACTATATTTCCTAGCATGGTTTTGAAATGATTTCATCCAAATCTTTAAGGAAGAGCATTTACCCCTATGATGAGATAGTTGTTGGTTGGTTATACCTTAAATTCATGGTTGCTATGGTAACAGAAACAGGAGGGAAACCTGAAATTATGGTAAATTTTGAGGTTATTTGTGGTTACCATGGCAACTGAGTATCCAAGACAACCAATTTCAATATACCATTCGATAGAACTCCCAGAGTGCTTTAATTTGATGTTTCACTTGTGCTTCTATCTTGAATATTAAGGAAGATATGGCGATTTTAGTCTTTATTTTAAGAAACCCTTATTCTTTTGAGGCGGTTACCATGGAAACTAGTCATTTATTATATTCTATGCTTAAGATATTTCAGTACAAACCCTAAATATACACACGAGAGGCTAATACACTTCAGAAAAGATAGACTGTACTCTGTTATACCTTAAAATCTATGTTCTTGGTTGCTATGGTAACGGGAATGAGAGAAAAAGTGAAAAAATGGTCATTTTTGAGGTTATTTTGAGTTACCATGGCAACCGTGTGACAGAAACAACCAATTTCAGTTTCTTATCCAATGTAACTCTCAGAGTGCATCACTTTGACATATCATTTGTGTTTCTATATTGTATATTAAAGGAGATACTGTCCAAATACTGTTAAATTTGAAATAGCATGAATTTTGAGTTGTTTCCATGGAAACCAGTCATTTACTGCATTCCATATCATTGTTTTGACAAAAAACACCCGTTTCCATATAGAGGGGATATGTACTGTTGAGATGAGATATGTTGTTCCTTGCTAAACCCATATTTACGGTTGCCATGGTAACAAGAAGAGAAGAGAAACTGAAATTATGGTCAATTTTGGAGTTATTTCTGGTAACCATGGCAACCCAGTAACCAAGACAACCCATTTCAGCCTTCTATCCCATAGAACTCTAGGAATGCTTAATTTTGATATCTCATTTGTGCTTCTACCTTGATAATTAAGGAAGATATATCAAAAATAGTGTTGATTTCAGAATTACCTGATTTTTGGGTGGTTGCCGTGGAAACCAGTGATTTACGATATGCTGGGACGCACTTTTTTTAGTACAAACTATCAGACCATAAAGTTGAGATATTTATCTTTCTAATGAGGTATGGCATGCTTTGTTATACCTCCAGTTGGGGTTTTTCCTTAAATAAGGCTCTTTTTGAGTTTGGCCGCTCTACTACTAAGGATACCCTCATCTCTCACCTGAATGTAGCTCTTCTCTCATCAAACATTAGAACACTTATCTAAAAATGCATCCATATCTCATCTAAATGTAGAGTACTCACATGCATGTTTGAAGAACCACTTTTACAGAGATACCATACTCTTAGATGAGACGCAGAGCGATTTCTTAATTTGTACTTCTGGGCCACCATGCTTTGAGAGGGTCCTGGTATGCACTGCCCCCATCGCTAGGCATCTGCCTTATCAGGGATATCGGTTGCGTGATGTTCTGGTGAGCACTTAGATGTCAAGTGTTAAGCCACTATCCAGTTCTACGGACCACACGCACTTTCCAATAACAGCTCCGCCCACGCTCTATACACTTTTATAAAGGCCTACAAACACCAAGCGGTCCCATAGAGTAGATCTTTGAGGTCTCCAAAGCCCCTAACCACTAGGACAATTTAGACCTCGGCGATTGTTTTTTCCTCTAATCAACCATCAGTATGGTGTACTGAAGTGTGCATGTCTTTTCTGAATAGGCAGGAGAGCCAATGGACAGTTAGACCAGTGATTTAATCAAACGTTTACACTTCAATATAGCATACTGCCTAGCGATCAGAGGAAAATACGATTGCCGAAGGCCAAAATGTCCTTGTAGGTATTGGGCTTTAGATAATCTGAACTCTTACCTTTACCTAAGAATGTGGCTGATCCCCAAGGTTTGTTGTCTCTTTGAATTTAAGATGCAACTATCTTTACCCTTACTCCATAAGCGTAATTTTGTGTCACACAGTTGATATTGGAGAAAAAGTGTTAAGACTCCAAAGCAAACTAACCATGCTTCTTTGGGAAGCAATAGCAGCGAAACAAGATGGGCACGTTGGGGGTGGGGAGAATTCCAGAATGAGAGGAAAAGCCACATACTATAATTTCATAGTGATGGTATTTCAACATTATACATGCACTGCACAAAATCCAAAATATAAGAAATGCATATGAATTGATATGTAGAATCTAGTTTAGATTTATCTGAAAGCGAAAAAAAAGGAATAATTATTCATTAATAACTCCCTAGGGGGAGTTTCACACTGGTCATAATTTTAAGATCGTTCTTTTAGTTAAGATATTTTGACTTTTTCATGGTTGAGTTTCAGACTTTATGATCTTAACTTCCTATTGTTATCTATATATGATTAGATTTATGATCAATGATTATTAAGATCATCTTAAATTTGGTGAGATGTGAGAAACGCATTTCCAATTCCCCTAGTGTGAAAAGCGCCTATAGTTTTGTTCATATTATATTCAAAGCACAGCCAAAACTGTTGATAAGGACCCCTTTAAAAAGATTGATTGATAGGGCTGGAGTGCTTTAGTACCAATGGTTTTTTTCACCTCATCTGATCCATTTTATTTAATAGCCTCACTGGGAATTAGGACGGAATGTAAGCTGTACCAAATATCCTGCCCACTTATATATATATATATATATATATGCAAATATAAGTTATAAAGTTGGATTGGGTGGGTGGATCGGCTAAGCCAAGCTTATCAGACGCAAAATGAAACAATTAAAATTAAAATGTCTGAATTTGATAAATTATATTAAAAAAGGAAGAAGAATATAAAGTAGTACTCTTGGGCAAGAGATTAGTATGCTAGAAATGAACTGTTTGATGATTATGTACCGATGATCTGATGACCTTTTGCATGTCCTTTTGCTTAGTTTACCAGTTTAGTGTTTTTAGACTGACACAAGTGCATTAAGCAGAAGGAGGTGAACCACCGCTGCCCGCATTGCAGTCCAGCACCCTACCTTTAGGCCACCACTGGAGTGGCTGTGAGAGAGGCTCCAGTGTGGGTATGGGAGGTCATTTTCCTGGGTGCTGGTGTTCTACCTAGTATGTTCATAGTGGCATGTGTGAGTTGAGATACCAGCATTTATCTCAAAGTTCTGGCACTCTGCCTCCTGCATGTGTCCAATGGTAGCTAGCGGTGAACAGGTGGGGCGTGGTGTAGTAGATTGGAGGTCATCCCATTCACCCATACCAGTGGTAATAATATGTAGAATATTATATAGAGTGTCGGAATTGCCCTGGTGTGTGGTGCTCTGTGTATGGGACACTGCACAGAGCTCGTCTCAGTAAAGGTGTAGGCAAGGTGTCTAGCCTCTGATAGATCATCATCATGCAGGATCAATGTCTAAAATGTTATATATATATATATATATATATATATTATATATATATATATATTGTGAGTAGGTTCTAAGAGTAGGTTCTAAGAGGAATGATCCAATACCATGTCCTCCCAGTTCAGATCTTTATTCCCTACTGAAGAGTACATGCATGCCTACTAATCATTTGATTTTGCATGTGCAGGGCCTTTGCACCTACCACTTTAAACATGTATCAGCCTGTGCTATACCTATTATACAGATATATGAGAGTTATGTATTCAAATGATATTAATATTATAATAATAGATAATAGTGAACATGCATATATGTACGGTGATATATCAAAAACGCCACCAGTGCTCTAGATCCTCTGTCTCAAGCCAAATGAACAATAGCAAACAGTTCCATACAGTAGGCCAACAGATGCTCATCAACGAACACCTGACTTTGTCCTCTCTACCAAATACACCCGGGTAATGAGACAGAAAATATAATCCTGGGGAGTAGCTTGAGGGTAGGACTTTAGGTGGGTATCCACAGAATAACAATCCAGCGTTCTTGGGGTCAGTGGATCTTGGAGTAGTAAAAACTATATGATCCTGGGGGGTGAAACGTCACAACTGTATAGAACCTCTTAACTCGAGTTCCATGCTCGAGGCTCAGGAGACCAAATGTGTCCCTAAAAACTTATTGAAACTCGCATACCAGTCTATATATATACAGGTTCCTTTTTAATCGGGATATTCTACTATATAAAAGTTCACACCTATTTGACGAATTACTGTGTTCCAGGAATTGGCTGAGGACTGCGCGTGCCACTGGTGCTTAAAGCATGGTTTTGGATATACTGGAACAGTACAATCCAATTAATCTACATACCTGATTTATGTCACCTGCCTACCCATTGAAATAGTCGGAAGGCTTCAGTGGCAATTCAATAGCAGGAAACAAAATAATAACAATGTTCCGGTTGGCCTTTCATGGGTTATTATAGAGAGGTTTGTAGGTTGCCCAAACACAGTCTATATGTGATGTAACCAAAGCTCCTAATAACCAGAAAATTGAGACAAAATGTTCCAAACATATACATTAAGAACTTCTATTTTTCTTGTACATGAGAGAATGACAGTTTTCTATTTTGAAATCCTCTCAATCTTGAGGAAGTAACTGACCCTATATGATAGAATATGACCATGGACAACCGCGAGGGTCACTGTTAACTAACTAACAAACAACATGTAAGAGATAGATAACGAAGCAAGTGGGTGGCGGTTTCATTGTGAAAATAACAATAGGATTAATTGGTAATATAGTACCTAATGATGCACAGTAAACATAGCTTTAGAATATTTTATTATAATCAATTATTTTAGGTTTGCGCTTGGGGCCTCCTGGCCTGAGCCAGGAGTCATGCGTTGTGACCGACAAGTTGTGGGCAGTAGTATACGAAAAGTACAAATATGGACGGGCGTTAATGTAAGAAGTATAGGAAAAGTGTACATTCGGGATGGCAGATTAGGATAAAATGTACCAACCATGTTGCACATTTTAAAAACGCATGCAGTTACCCTATACCCCCTTTAGTAGGGTACAGCAAGTAAAAGCAGGCTACCAGACACGTCACAATAGGTATGAGTCCTAGCGATCTATTAGAAGAGAGGGATATATACTTAGTTTGCTTCCCATTAGAAAGCACTCTCCAACATCAGCGGACGGGGTTCTCTATAGCAGCCCGAGTTCTCTTGGACCGAGTTCTCCATTATTCCTAGAGGAAGAAGAACCATAGATGGTGGCTGCTGAGGGTAGCCGTACAAACCAGAGGGGATCGTCATGGCCAAAGGGCAAATTAAAGGACCATACGATCCCAATGGGTCATATGACCACCCAAATGACCCTAAGGGACTTCTATATCATATCACCCAAACAATACACAGAATACGTGCAATATCATGAAAACGCAGAGCGGTACGTACAGTGTGGCAATATTCACGATAACCAGATATAAGTGGCAATCAATAGTTTCAACCTAAAGTGTCCAAATATCTGTTTTCAAGTTTATACTTAAGGATAGATAAGGGGTCTCAGAGTGGTGCGCTGCATTTAGGCACATACCTTCGTGAAGGGAGTACTTATGATGATAATATTAAACATCACATGAAAGGAATGATTATTCTCTGCATAATGATATATTTATAAAAAAATAATCCGTTGAGAATTACAGAAATTATGAATTTTTAATCAAATTTTTCACTTTATTTTTTTGAACATCGATATCTCTTTACCTATTCAAGCTATTGAACTGAAATTTTGGATGTGTCATCTTAACATTCTCTTTGGGGGAAGTGTGTCTCAAATTATAAATTAAGGTGTTAGTTTTCATTTTATGAGAAAAAACGGGTAACTTTTTGTGAATTATTCAAGCAGTAGGCCTATTTTCTACATATCATAAAATCAAAACTTTGACATATAGCAAAATTCTGAGACACTCTTCCCTCATGAACTGATGAAGAACCTAAAGAAGATGCATACAAAATTTCAAGTTCTTACAGCTGATAGTAATTGAAATATCAGTGTTTAAAAATTTATCACGGAAAATGTAATTTTTATTTTTTTTCAATCTGTATTTCAGTGAATTTTCATCTCCTTCACACTTGCTTGATATCTTTTTTTAAACGTTTATTGTCAACTTCACATACGTTGTACACATGGTCTTCCAGTTGATCAAATATAATGTGGAAAAGTAGGAAAAGAAAAAGTAAGTAATGAGATGTAATGATATGTACACATGTGTGTGAGAATGAACAGATGCATTCATCCATGAGAGACAATCACAATAGCCTTAGTCCCATACAGTCCTGCTCCCTTAGTTCACAGTAAGTCACACAGTTAAACTATCCTGTTTGAACAGAATAGTCTTTTCTTCAGTAGTGTCTTGAATTTCACTTTAGTGAGTGCTCTCTGTTCATCCCTTGACAATTGGGCCCACAACGAGATTCCACGTGCCAAAGGACTTTTCAGGTACCTTTCATACTGCCTCATTGGATTTCTAAATTTCACCCTCAACCTACTTCTAAGATTGATTTTAGGTCTATACGTTACTATGAATTTCGGGTTTTTGCTTAACCTGTACATAAGTGCACACATATGCTCTGATCTACGCTGATACAATGGCTGAAGTCCATATTGCATTGCCAATTGATCCACATTTTTGTGGAGATTGCTCTTTCCATCTATAATCTTAATTGCCTTCTCATGCAGTTTCGAGAGACGTGTTATCTTAGTTGTTGGCCCACTGTCTATCATGAAGTCACAGTAATCAAAGAGTGGAAGTATGGTTTGTTTATAAATCAAACCGGCCGTACTTGTATCAATAGTCTTCCTCAGCTTACCCAACTGGTAGATACGGTTATTTACTTTTGAATATTTCTCATTCAAAAACTTTTCAAAAGTCAGCTTATCATCAATACTTACACCCAGATAGTTGTAGACATGTACAATATCTAGATATTCCCCTTTAAGTTTCAGCCGTATTTCATCACATGCCCTACCAGGTGGGCTTACAATCATGTGCTTCGTCTTCTTTGTATTTATTGTCAACTTATTCTGGATACACCATTCAGCCAGCAAATCTTCAGAAAACTCACAATCTTAGCTTTTGATTAATATACATTACGTGCATGTTCATTTAAAAGTGAATTTATGATCCATTAATAGTTGCAAATAGAGTGAATCACGCACCATCCCCCCTTATCTATCCTTAAGATGCACAACTCTGACACTATCAGTCTGACCATATCAACTTCTAAAATGACGCACATTTCAGCACTTCTCAGGAATCCTTTGTAATACGATGAAAAGAGGAACAAAATCTTTTCATTTTATTTGCCCTCTCCTGACATGTCAGTCTTATAATTGCTATTGGGACTTATTTGAAATAAGCCGCATATGCATGCAAAGAAAAGCTCATCGATTTTCAGTTGCCCTATACTGATATGTGAGTCTCTATTATTTGTATTTGTTTGCTGCTTGGGGAATGGAATTAAAGCATGCATTCAGCAATTCATAGAATCGATTTTCTGCTTCAAATCAAACAGAAAGTTTTGTTGCATAAAGCTGATTATGTTTATTTTTATTTTCCTATTTTCTTTAGTTTACTTAAATGGAAAGACTGCTGGTCAGAAAAACAACCTTACATTTTCTGACAACGGTGGGAACCGCACAGGTATGTTTGATGCGATATGAAATAATAATTATATGTAATGGCATAATTATTAGGCTGTACCAGGATCGACTTGAAACTAATATTTTGATGACCACTGGCGAATAAACAGTTGAACCCTCAATATGTTTTGCGATATTCATCCAGACACAGTTTATTTTTGGAAATGATTCAAATTCAATTGCCTCATCGTGTTATTTAGAGAATATTGTAATCGTGTTCTGTATTTTTTTGAGCCAGTCACATTATTAAATATCAAATATGCATCTAATATCAGTTCTTTCATCTTTTATGACAGTTATAAAAGAAAAATTCAACGAAGGGAAAAATCTCAAACAACATCAACACCATAGGCACACAAACCAACCCATGGATGATGTTTTATATACAGAGACAGGTAAGTGTTCAAGTGTTTGGAATATGAATACCCCAGGAAATGCCTGGTTGGTTGGCTGATTGTTGGCTGCTTGATACCCTTTTTCAATAGCCCTGGGCCCATATCTTCATAACTAATAATTTATTTGGCTGATCAGGAAAAATTTGATCAGGGTCCCATGATCAGTGATTTTGCATTTTACCCAAATCTATTGTGTTAATGCGAAATAGTGTAAAAGAGGAATTATTATTAATTTTGTAAAATTTATTCATGATAAACAGACTATCTAATCATGGGACCCTGATCACATTTTCCCTGATCAGCCAAATTAGTTACGAAGATATGGGCCCTGGTCATACCAAGGGCGGCAAGAATGAACAAATCTATGAGAAGGTAGGCACCTACCCCAACACTTTTATCAATGTAGGTAATGTCCGCACTGCTTGGGGGGAGGGTAAATCGTGGTATCAATTATAGAGCAGGTTTTAGGGAGGTTTATTAGGTGTAGGTGGGATGTTACTTTCAATATCCTGCCCTACAGTAATGGTTATTTACACTCCTCTAAAGGGTAGCATTTGTTGCTATGTGTTATGGTTAACTGTTTAACCCTTGTATGTGTTTATTACAGTGGCGGATCCAGCTTTTTGAAAAGGTGGGGGTGGGCTAATAGAAAGGGGGGGGCGCACCCTCAATTTTTCAGAATGTTACATTTAAAAAAGCTAAATTTGGCCAAAAAAGGAGGGAGCGTGCACCCCCCCCCCCCCCCACACACACACACTAAATCCACCACTGTATTACACTTATTTCCTGATTGCCTGAGGCTCCTTTACACCTTTTCTGCCGCCGAGCTGTACGAGGTTATTAGCAGAAATGTAGTAAACAACGAAGCTAGGGCTTAGCATCCAAGGTTTCAACTTTGCTGCCCACGGGCAGGCATACGTGATGTTTACCTGCCTGACATGAAATAGTGCTAAAAGGTGGATGTCAAAATGTACCTACCCAACTCAAGTTTGACCTGGTCCGGGCAGGTGGGCACTGCTTAATGATGAGCCCTACGTGAGTGAAGAATATTTACTCTGTGCCACTTTGTCTCTTAGTATTGTTCTGTGTCAACTTCCAGGGTTCAATGCTATAACTTTCTTTGAAACCAAATCATTCAGATGTTAAAGCAAGACAAACATTTTTGGGTGAAAACAATGCTATTGCAAAAACATGTAAATTATGATCTTCGAGTGACACCGGGTATTAGTTATCACAAAATAGTTGGTGGGTACGTGACTGAGCATATATAGGTACCAAGAGTCAAAAGGGTAATCTATTCAGTATGACTAATAGTCATCAACTATTTTACCTTGTTTATAATTGAAAATCTTGAGAGTAATGAATGATTTCCTCAGGTTCTTGTGTCCTAATAAAGCACTGTTTGAGAACATCTTTGCATGAAAGCTGACCCTCCAAATGTAATTTCCGCCTGCCCAAGGTCGAAGGTGGCACCGGACCCAAACATATCAATTTACACTTGATTGAAAATCAGTGTGTTTTACTAGAGTACAGCAACGTTTTTTAACCCCCCCCCCCCCCGGGAAATTCCCCATGATATAAGTGGAACGATTCTAGGACAAAAGACAATGACAAACCTCAGTAGATGATCGGAAAAAGCACCAAACGCTGGCTAAAGCTGTATAACTACAGATTATGTACTGAGTAGAAAATGCTGAAATCCTGGCTGTAGGACCTATAGATCTGGTCAGCAGGAAACAGCTCATTTTGTGTTCCCTTTATTGTGACATAGCGATAGTTAAAGGTTCTGGCTAGATATTATAAATGTTATTTATATGAAGTGTTGTACATTAACAGGACAAATATTGTCATTACACTCTGCCATTAGAGTTGCGTATTTGTGAATTTACGAGAACATAGGAAGAGGCAAACTTACAGGAGGTGAAAATAAAATCCAGTTTTTTTTTAAATTGTTTCTTGTGTCCCAGATCTATAGCCGCCTTCTAAATGGACCCTAGAGGTACTGGGATGGGAAGTTCCTTAAGGAGCGTCCCGGGAAGAATGGGTTACCAAGTGCTAAGTATCCCCTGTTAGTTGTAAAAGGCACGGGGCCCAGGGGCCCAGGTGTAACCTTACAGTCCGGGGGGTCAGCTTCAGGTGGCCCCGGGGACCCATATAATGGTCTGGAAGCAACAAACATGTTGCCTCGCCTACAGGCAGACTCGTCAACAAACAAGTTGTTATTGTATTAGACAATGCAGAGACGTATCTAGAGATTTCAAAAAGGCGGGGGGCGCACTTTTGTACATATTTGAGCCGCTCCATCTATGACCTAGAATTTTACATTAAAAAAATCTAAATTTTGCAAAAATTGGGGGGGGGGGGGGGGGCGCCTCAGGCACACCCTCTAATTCCGTTCCTGCAACTTCCTCAAAATTAATGATGCAAGCTTAAACACAATTTCCTTGATATTACTGACTGACCAACAAACAAAATCATGATTATGGAGAATCTCATTGGTATATACATGAGGGTCTTATCATTACATTCCCAATTCATCAGAGCAGGCTTGGTTATTCTCACTGTTAGCCAGCATTTGATTGAACAACCTATCTTTATACCTATCGCCTTGCAATCAAAATACACGTAGGCTTTACCATTTATTTGCTTGCAGATGACGATGGCTGGCATAATGGTGCATTGTCGTTAATGTTATCTGGTAAGTGTACTGCATTCATTCCCTATTGGCGAATCAGTTGTTGGTTTGTTTAACCAATGAACTATTTTGCAGACACTATAAATATTTGTAGATTTTCATGTGAATGAATTGATTATTATTGATGTTAATTCAAATCTCAGTATATTCATGGCATATTCAAACATAGCGACCATATGTACAGTTACTATTTGATAACTCAGGAACATATGAAAATTTATCCTAATTGTATATGGAATATAGGCAAAATGTGACAGGCAGTCGAACTAATGTTTGGGCACCTATTTCGGTTCATGTATCCGACCTACCACTAGGCCTATCTGCACTATCCTATGAGTTGTTTACATAAGAACATTATCTTGCATTTTCAGTATTGACGGAGAAGATAGTGGAGGACATGACGTCCGAGTCGACGGGCGAGGAGCGGTTATCTGAAGCGCAGAGTCGGTCACTGCGTCACCGATTAAAAGGTCTCTATGCATACCTCAAGAACCACCCCGCCCTCATGGAGCGGCGGCTCTATGTGGGGTCCAAGAAACCCCAACTACCTGTACAGGTGAGCAACCCCACACATTCACTGTATAATCAACACTTATTCAGGTATTTGGGGTCCAAGAAACCCAACTACCTGTACTGGGGAGGAACCCCACACATTCACACTGGGGCCTTCCATTAAGTATACACATCAAGGGCGGGAAGGGGGGGTCAGGATTTTTTTGAAAATTTGCGTATTTTCTTGTACAAGTCTAATGCGTATTTTTTTGCCCCAGGGGTTTGGGGGTCCTTTTTTTTTTAAATGCGCGTATGTGCTAAATGGACGGCCCCTGTACAATTAACATGTTTTCGGGTTTTTGAATGTTGGTATCTCAAACGCCAACTCATTGGGTCCGCATCTAAGGCAAACGCAAATGATAACCAACGCATAGGCTTAATTTGTTACATGACGGGCTTCTTCTGGTGTTGCCTCTGATCCCACCCTCTCTTTTCTGGCAGTATGAAAAGCGGAGTTTCGACGCGTTCACGCTGGACATCGAGCAGCCAGTGTGCCCGTCTCGGTCCGAGTGGCGGCAGCTTCACTCGGCCAAGGACATCAACGACACGACGGTGGAGGTGTACCAGCCGCCGCACAGCGCCGAGGGCATGCAGTGGTTCTACACGGTGAGCTGTGCCGACAGGGGCTTCTCCTGGCAGAGGGACTGCCCCGGCTGCTGCATCGGCATTAATCACGCCAGGTGGGTACAGAGTTAGGAGGGCCAAGTTTTCCTGTATTATATGCACCTGCAGGCTACTTTCGGCATATTTTGTTGACAAAAACATGGAAAAAACAATAGAAATAATGCATCTTAAGTACGGCAATATAAAAATATCTAATGAAAATATTTTTAAATCAACTTCAGAAATTTAAAGTACATATGATAACAAAAAGAAAAAGTACCTAATTTTACCTGTTTATTATCTAAAAACCAAAGATAATGTCACAAAAGATAATCTAAAATATGCTCAAGGCTTATAAGAGGAAATGGACATGTCAACATATTTCCCACAATACATCTTAATTTAGTCCGCAGGTACGCCAAAATACAACACACCAGAGAATCGAGTCTGGGAGAATTGTATGTTTGGTTACAGTTATTGGAGGGAAAAGTCACCAAGCAAATTAGGGAGTTTTAGCAACTCCCAACGCATCCCATAACGCAAACGCAACATATCTCTTATCTCTGCTGTAATAACTAATGTCAGAGGGACTGCCCTGGCTGCTGCATTGGCATTAACCACGTCAGGTGGGTACAGGGTTATGGGGCGCCTAAATGCAGGCAAACTGTATGTTTGGTAACAGTTATTGAAGGGAAAGGTCACCAAGTAAATAAGGGAGTTTTAGCCGCTCCCAATGCATCCCATAACGCAAACGCAATGTATCTCTTATCTCTGTTGTAGATCTAATAACTAATGTCAAAATTATGTCTTTTGGGGTACACTTCTTTATCTGTGCTAAGAATGAATAAATGAATAACTCTTTTATATATATGGCACCAATAGTCTGTGATGTGGCTTGAAAGTCTTGACATGCGTTAACGTATCGAGATGCGTCGGGGTTGCTAAAACTCCCTAATGTATGTTTGTTAACACGAATGTTTGTAATAGGCTTCATCCATGCCAGTTGGTTGCAGGGTTAGTTTGGTTATGGGGTTTAAGTGCAAGCAATCTGTATGTTTGTTAGCAGCAATGTTTGTATGGGGAATCAACTATGCCAGGATAGTGCAGTGTCAGTGAGGCTTTGGTTGCCAGCCGCAAGTAAAGTGTGTGTTTGGTTACAATAATGTAGATATTAGGCATCAAAAACCCGAGGTGGGTGCAGGGCCAGTGGAGCTAGGGATGCTAAGTCCAAGTAAATTGTAGGCTTATGTTTTTTTTTAACAACAATGCTTTTATAGAACAGCAATCATGCCAGGTTAGTGCAGGGGTTATGGGGTGTTAATTGTAACCAACTTGTATTAAAAATGTTTCTATTGGTCTTCAACTATGCAAAAGGTGCAGGGTTAGAGGGTTAGAGGGGAAAGATATCGATATGCAGAACTTTTAGAACATTCTATCAATATAACATTTCTATTATGTAAGACAGAGTTTATAACTTCTATCACTTTCCAAGACATTTTTCAAACAGAACCATTTTTCTTAGTTTTACCAAAGTGTTGCATACAAAAGTTTTTTTACTCGCACGAATTTATCAAACGAATAGCATGTTTCGCATTGTACCTATCCTCTTCCTGTCACTCTGAGAAGCAATCTCCATTTTTTATGTCGGGGGGGCGGGGGGGGGGGGCTCATATGAACGACACAAAAACATGCTTTATAACATACAATATGTGACCCATCACTATATTTGCCCAAGCTACCACCTACCTGACACCTACTATCAAGAAAGAATAGAACATTCATATTCCGCTGGAAACATTCATAGGTTACATACTTCTCGTTCGATATGGGGTATTTTAGGTCTCGGTGGGGTATTTTAGGTCTTTTTTTAAAAAGTAAACTTTATGAAATAGTCTATGTTCTCTTTCTCCGGTTAAAGATGATCATAAGTCACGTAACGCAAACTCACGTCCATGTTTATTCACATTTTGTTTATGTATTGTATTCACTAATGTATTGTCATATATTAACCTCCAGGTATGCATCGTCGTGCCAACCGAAGAGGACATTTGTGATGGCTCTGGTTCGGAAGCAGCCAGAACACAAATACGACTGGAACTGGATCCAAGTGGACACTAGTTGTAACTGTGCAGTAAAACCATTGAACCCCTTTGACTTCGGGTAGAAACTCAACGGGCCCACCTAAAACCAAAACGGCTCAGAGATGAACGTTCAATATTCCTCATTTGATGATCGCCAGGCCTAGATAATCGAGACAATACCGGATGTGACGTGACACCGGATATGGTATTGGAACTGCGTGCGCATATGACAGGGCTGTCTAGAGATGGAATAAAGTATACGGATAGCCTGGGCACATCGTCTGCTAACGGCCGATAGCGTCTACATAACTGGAGAGTAGCATCTCAAAATGGAATGGACAAATGTATGTATCTTTTACAATGCAAACTGACCACTGTGTAGGCCCTACATGACAAAAAGCAATGGCTTGAAAGTAGCTTGTGAATGACACTGGAAGGCTAGAATCAGTCCGACTTGTGAATGAAAACAGATAGAATATGTCGGATTGGCATAGCCAAGTGGGCGTCGGATTAGCTTGAGCGCTTCAGGCTGGATGCAGAGAATTCCAAGACAATTGCAAGAAACCTGTTGCTCAGTCGCGGCACTTGTCGAGTTTGCCAGGCCAAGCGATATACTGCAGAGGCCATTTCAAAGACTTTAGGTGATGAACTGTGATCTCATTTTTGCGTCTTCACACGTTTTGATTGTTGTGTAGGTTGTCCCTATGTACAATTACCTTCCTTGCATTTTGACCTTTGGTCTTCTACATACATGTATGTTATGTATACATATATATAACTATTTTTGCTCAGTAAATTGTTGAGGTACTTCAACTGTCTGAGAAAATAAATCCTGTAATTCCACTTCTGGAAAATATGAATGGGGGCCATTACTCTAAGTGAATATCACGGAGATGTAATCCTTTGGTTTTCATGCAGGTGAGTTTTTTTCCCTACAATACGGAATCAAGACTGCTCAAAATACCTCCAGCCTTTAAATACGCTATTGCGCAGTCCTCTCCTCCCCCACTTCCGCCACAATACCCCATTCCCACATGTATATCGATTCTTCATATTTCTTTCTATTCATCAAATGTTTTTGTGTCTGAATCGTCCAGCAGTTTCAGTGAAGTCCTGTTTTATGATGTACGGGGTCTGACCTATCATTTTGACGGGAATGTTCCTTGTATCTAAAGGGAACTTGAGAATATTATCTTTGGTTGAAATATGAATTCAAAGTACTGCTGTCCGGTGGTTCGTCCAGCTACTACCCGAGGATGACCCCTAAAGGTCGTCTACATTTTATCACCCAAACAATGTTCTGAAGCTCTTGAAAACAATGACAATGAGTAGCAGTATGTACAGCTTCTAAATACGCACCCCCGGGTACGCACCACCTCCCGTACGTACCGCTCCTCAGCAGTTCGGGTGATAAAACGGTATTTGGAACTGGTTATTATATATGATTATATGTAAGGCTTATTGATATTCTCGAAATGGGAGAGGGAGTATTGCTTAAGAGAATTGTTCCTTGCCTTCTGTCCAAATAACTTTGGGGAAATTTAGAGAAATATCTATCAATGAAAGGATGGAATTTCTTTGGGGTGACATCCTGGGGGGGGGGGGGGGGGGGTCCCCTCGCTTTCCATTTTTTGTGGGCTGTAATGTGTCCAGTCAATTATTGATTACGATTTCCACTTAGGAAAGTTTTTACTGTCAATAAGGTCATTATGTAATTGTTGCTTTCTCACCTGTCCGTAGAGATTGACAGAGTATCTATTCATAAGATGTAGGGGCTGCGCTGACTGCATGAACTGATCGGATGTTTTACTTAATGTTTTACGATATTCATAGTGCTGGTGGTACAGATTTATGTCTAAAAGGAAGATAGAAAGTCTTTGTTGTCGTACTGCTGACCTCCGAAAGCTAAAGCCCTCAGGAAATAGTGTGCTCCTATAAGGTATACACGAGTAGTATCAGATAGAGGTTAAGAAAAGGTAGGTGGCATGGTTTGTCAACTGTTTCAACCTATTTTTTGAATATATTTTTCATGTCTAGTAATTTCCGCATAGTTGCTCGTCCCTTCAACCCCTCTCGCATTCAGGTTAAATAAATTGTAGTGGTAATGTATGTGAACTGTACAGCATTCGAGATTTCTGGGCCCATATCTTCGTCACTAAATAGGCTAATCAGCGAAATTTTGATTATGGTCTCAAGATCAGCAATTCTGTATTTCAAAAAAAGTAATGATGGTACTGCAAAATAGTCTCAAAGAGGGATTATAAGATGTAAAATTTATTCATGATAGATGGAATTTCTAATTATGAGATTCTAATCAAAATTTCCCCGATCACCCCAATTAGTTACGAAGATATGGGCCTTGGTGATACCCAATGTTGATGGATGAAGTGAGGATGAAATTGTAAGATACTTTACAATTCACAAACCTTGCTATTTTTCCTCCGATTTCTTAGGCTATTTCGCATCCAACTCCGTATTAAACTATAAGAGAAAAAATAAATGGTATCACGGTGTTAAGGTTCAGAAATTAAAGGTACGTTTTTGGTTACTATTTTACGACAGGGCAATATGAATAAATTTAAGTATTTCTGCCATAGGTGCATTAGACAAGTAATATTGTGCGCGGACCCCAATAATGAGCCTAGGCCGATAGGCTTATGTTTTATTAGATCTATGGGGAAAATATTTTATAAAATGAGATTTTTACTTGGGAGCCAACAAAAAGTATTACTTTGGGGATTATTACAGGTTTTATCTTCCTCTACCACGTAAACATTCACCCTGCGCAAGTGTAGTTGGAATATTCAAACGTATTCCATGTTGGCAATTAACTATACTTATAAAATACAGAGTCGTGGGGTTCAGTGAAAAATTGACTTTAAGAAGTTCATGAAAACCTACTTCAAACTAACCCTTATGCATCACATAACAGTTCTAGTGACATTTGCATAGAGTTGTAACTTATTGTGATGAGTCATTTGGTTGCTCATTCAAACACCAATATATTGCTCTTTGTTTGATGACAATGTTTCCAGTATCAAGTTGAAAAAGGACAGAACTGGCAGGTGCTTTCTTCCAGGTCCTGCCACAGTCAATCCAGATTGTACACATAGATAAGGTTGTATATACTCCTATGTACTCATACATCGTAAGTGAGAGGTCAAATAGCGTAAATAAGTGCTTTTCGTCCAAACCGAAGAACTTGTTCTTATCATTCCCGTACCGTTTCTTGTTGTATGCTGCACATACGCTGTCTCATGGCCAAGTACTATATATGGTCTCACAACATCTGTGATTTATGTAGAGATTACTTATGTCAGATTATAAAAAAATATATTAGCTTCTTCAAGAATCTCAAATATGAAAACAGGTCATGATTAAGAAATGTTACTTCTTAAGGGGACATACTCGTATATATGTACCTGCTATGTCAAAGTTGCAATAGAAAGGACCGCCTATGCTGGAACATAGCCAGTCTTTCTTTAAAACCACTGTACAAAACATGTGTGTACAGTATAATCTGATGCCCATTGAACCTATTATGGTTAAACGCGTGTTCTTATACAGAAGACTAGACGTGATGATGTATCCTACTCGAACCATATTACCTATGGTTTGGGTAGCGCATGGAATTCCACCAATAAAGTGTGTTTCAAACGAATTAAAGACATTCGATATTTTTCATAAACTTCAAACCATAACCTATCAAATAGCTGTGTTCCATATTTTCTCTTTATGATACACACACTTGGAAATATGGGTACAGCCTCAATGAAATACCCGAAAACCTGGACATCTAAACTATTTCTGATAATTTATTTATTCATTGCTATAAGGTTGATATACGGCGACCGAAAATAAATACTCGTAACAAAACGTTTCTCTCATCTGTTTTCCGAAGGGTATCATGATACCATTTTCAGGCAAACACTCAGAAACAAAGGCACACTTAAAGGGAGCCAAAATCAACAATCTGTCAAAATATGACAAAATTTTGCAACTCAAATAACTATGAAAATACATTCCAAGAGTCTAACTTTAGCCATTGGTACAGTATAAATCATGATAACAAACTATAACTGATTGTGAAATTTATAAAACTCATGTCGTTTTTGATCAAGTATTTATTGCCAGTCTATATTTTATCACAGGCCTAGGTTATGGGCATTGAGTATATTTCAATAGTTGATAGAATTTACACAATTTTGACCCAACATTGCTTTTGGTGCCCTTTAATCACAAAATCTGAACGCTATGTAAAAAATGAATATCAAGTGACAAGCGTTTGTATTTATCCATTGTTATTAACAGTAGTTCCAATTTGAAGTTAATATCAAGAACATAATCTGATAATCAATTCTAAGGAAACTTTGGGATTCCTTAGTACAAACAAAAAAAGCATTCATTTGCATTTAGATATTATTTCATAGCAAAATTATCTAAACTGGTCACTATAAAAGATAAGTGATGATGATGATGTGTTGGAGTTTAAAGTCTGCTCAGCAATTTTTCAGCTATATCAGGACCACTCACATTTTTGTAATAACCAGTTGGCCGACTGAACCTATGGGGAAGGAAACGATGGCAAGGCAAGGTGGTCTAACAGGCAGCACCCAGAATTGAACCCGGGCCGGATTTCCAAATCCAAGACGCTAACCACTAGACCTACCGGCCTCCCAATAAGTGATCATACATGGCTTACTATAGGGACGCATGTGCATCTCTTATCATATAATTGTAACATATTTTGTTATAAGTTTACTAATATGATACGAGTTCAATTTTTAGGAATTATTTAGGTGCACTCTAACACAAACCGTGCAAGTCGAGAGATACATTGACGTACTGAGATGCGTTGAAGTTGCTCAACCTTCCTACTACCTAACAGTAACCTACTGAGTTTAACACGAGTAGCTCTGACTGACGTAAAAACAGCAAAATAAGTATGTAGGAGCTCTGCTTGCGAGACCGACGGCGAATTCCTAACTTAAGTTTACAAGTTTACAAGTGTATAAAGGTTACAGAGTACTTTTTACCCTAGGAAAAAAAGCTTAAAATCCGGAAATAAACCATCTTGCAGACTTTACATTCCTAATATTTACAGGTTCGTAAAAATATTATGATATACGAAAAAATGACGTCAGTTTATCCAGAAAGAGTCTAATTTTAATATAATTACTTTGTAAAGTGTATATATCATTCCTAATACTTTACTCTCTCCAATTTCCTCCAAGAGAACATAATAATTTTCTCTTAATTGGGGACAATCATATTATGATTATTTCCATATTTTCATTGTTATAAGGACCTACTAATCCTACCCTATTGATAATTCTAGCATTATAGGGTTAAGAAACATAAAAAAGCAAAATCCGAATCTCCTGAGAACAACATTAATGATTTTATCTGTAGGGGTCCAAACCCAAACAGGTGATCTTGATATAAAATTAGGGCCTCCCATTAAATACATTTCCAACAACATTAAACCCCCTTCGCGCTAGGAATGAAATACACATTGGAATTCAACAGGAATGGAAGACCCCTTCAAATTAAATAATGTCACTTGATGATCAAAAGATGAACACCCATAAGATGTCTTATTTTATACAATAATAAATCGTACGTCGTTAATATAGTTAAACATTATTTGATACAATTTTTAAATACATGAATATCTTTTGATTTTTGCACAATTTCGTCTAGTTCATTCCACACCCTCACTCCTCTATAGAACGGGCTTTTAAGCACCCTTTCATTGACACTAAGATCCTGCATAAGTTTAATTTTCCCACTGTTCCTGAGAATCCTTCCCTCACTCTTATGTTCAATATTAACTTCACATCGAGACATCGAGACGTCAGTAGGAGTCCAGAGTTTGTAAGTAGATGTTTTCGAGTCGTCTGGTTGGACTGGTTTAATAGCAGGTTTGGATCTGTTTTGGAGCTGTTGCCATTATGTTACCCAGTTCGACAGTACATAGGAAATATTGGATGTTCTGGAGCCATTGGATAATTGATGATCTCCCTCGTGCATGGTCTTGAGAGCCTTGTTGAGTAGTATGCTACTAGTACCCTGCTCCAGTCTGAGCCAGTATGATACAGCTAGAACATTAGATTTGATTTGGATTGGGTATCTGCCCAACTCATTGAGAGCCAGTTTGGTGCTGGTGTATTTTGAGACCTCTAGGGTATATTTACAATAGTTTGAGTACAGAATTTCGGCATCGCTATTAGTGGTATTGTTGTGTTCTTCAATCACAAAGCCAACAGGCATATTTCTATAATGAGAGAGAATTTAAATTTTATCTAGCGCATTGTGGAGGGAGATTGATACACCTTGTTTGGCTCTTAACAGTCTACATGCTATAACATCCACATCAGTAATACCCAGGGTTTGGAGGCAACCATACACAAAGGGCCTAACATTGGCAATTTCCATGAGGTTGGTATACAGTCTTATAGTACAATTGCTGGATGGTATTCCCCATATAGGACTGCCATATAATAGAATTGGTTCAATCTGCTTGTCGAACAAGGATAAAGCAAATTTGGAAGTTACATTTTGTGTGGTGCGACTAACAACATTAATTGACGCCGATTTTAAGTAATCTAGTCGCCAAGTGGCGACCAGGCTACACACTTGGCTCGTCTCTGCAGTAGTCCATCCGGGTCATTGTTAACAATAAACTCACACAACTTGATGGGGGAAACCCATTTTCAAATAACATAGTGTTATGTCAGATTCTTATATCATAAATTAACATTTGCCATGCTACATCAGTTCGTAAAAAGTTGCTGAGCTAGCGCATTGCGTATTTTACAAAACAGCATAATACTTATAATCTAAGCCTTTATTGCAGTTTGAACAGGATGCTATAGGCATCTTTATCGCAGCTGCATATTCCATGCAGAATAATGAATGGGTGAACACCTTTGTCACTCACGACAGGCCAATTGTGAGCGTGCAATTGAGGAATAATGACAACTATATTAACAGCCTAATAATACCTGTCTGATAGGTGATATTTTACGTTGACCAATATGAATGATATTAGGGGCAATTCAAATGATAATATAAATATTTGTTGCTTAAACAATCACAAAAGATTATATGTATTTCAGACTGAAGCTATGCACGTAAACATGCCCACTGTGGTATAGGAAGCACGACTTCGTTGTCTTTAATAGACAATTTAATAAAGTTGGCCCCGTCAATTCAATATGGTATAATCGAGTGATAATGATCATCATCTCGTCCTTATTGTAAAGTGTCACTTACAGCCCTGTTATTTTATGTCATGACAAAACAATTTATACAAAAGAGGTTATGCCAAAAACTTTAGTTTATGTCAATTATGATGCTTTATCTTTTGTATCTATATAATCTCTTGAAACGGCATTTTGAATTCATATCATTATTCATCCTATTACCATGAAATAACAGCCAAAATGTATTTAGTTCTCCATTACCACATACAACTATGTCAGGAACTGCTGTATATTAGATAAACTCTCTTAGTAAATGAACGTAAATCAATGATGAGTAGCTTTCCAACAATGGTATGATATTCGACCGTTGGAGATATTTTGAGGAAAGTTGATGAAATATTGACTTTTATCTAAACAAAAATAATCTTAAACTGCTCTCACGTTGGGTTTTTCATGAAGTTCATTAAGGTGAAGACAGATCAAGCCCAGTGTCATTAGATGTATTGAACAGTTTCTTAAACAAAACAAAGAAAATGGGAGAGCTTGCTTTGAAATTGTAATATTTGGTAACCATGACAAGTGAAAATAGATCCTTGTCCTTCAAATTTCACCTTCGTAATATTTCCATATTGATGGACTAGAAATCTATTTAGGGGAGGATTTGTGAAGGGGTATGGGGCTGGACAACGATTTATGCTTATTCCCCCAGCTTACTGGGAGATAAAAAGAGTCTTGCTGTGGTCAATTTAAGAGAAAAAGAACATAAGACGGATCGATTAAGGCCAAAGTTATGGTTGAGCATATTAAATGTTATCTTTAGCTGTCAAAAATTAGCCAAGATTAGAGCTTAGAAACCCAGCCAAGGATATGACATTCAAATGACGTTCTAGCACTGTTCTGAATGGATTCTTGTTACGTTACACTGTTAGGTTACTGTGACGTTCTTTTGATGACTCCCAATAACGTCGCTGCAACCAACTGTTGCAATGTTACATTGTGACGTTCTGATAGTTCAGCATCATAGAGGACACAGGCAAATGTCTTAAGGACAATTAAAGCTGGTTCACTGTTTTTGGTTCTTGTAATGATATTTATGAGGCTGCAACTTAATTAGAATGTCACAATAACATTCTGTTTAGGTGTGGTTGAGACCTCACTTAATAAGGATGTCACCATAATGTTCTGATTAGATTATGTTGACACCTAACCTAATAAGATAGTCACAGTAACATTCTGTTTAGGTAAGGTTAAGACCTAATGTATTCAGGACATCACATTAACATTCTGTTTAGGTGAAGTTAGGACCTCCCCTGGTCAGGAGGTCACAACAATATTCTGTTTAAGTGAGGTCTGGACCTCACCTAATCAGAATGTCACAATGACGTTCTATTTTGATTTTATCTTGACCTAACCTCACCAGAACGTTATGATAGCATACTGTTTTGGTTAGGTTGCAACCTCCCAGAAAAATGATGTAATGGTTACGTGACAATTAAGTAAGTAAGAGACAAACCGAAAAAGTATGGTAGCAGAATGTGACCGTTACGTCGCACCTTGGCTGGGAATGGCGGGTCAAATTGTTCAGAATTGTGTCTTGTTGCCTAGATATAAATAGGATAAGTTTTGTATAAAAGAGCTAAGGTTTAATTCATAAAATGAAGATACTTTTATATATGCCTAGTCATCAAAATTAACTTGTTGAATGCGTAGTGTTTCAAGTATCCTGAAACGTCTTAATGACAATTAAATCTGATTCACTGTTTTTGGCAAATGTAGAGCATAACTTGTCAGGTGTTAATGAAAACAAAGCATCATTGTGGTATGCATGTGAAAGGCGTCAGGCCTATTCCAGTAGCCGATTCTACTCCCGATTTCAAGAATCAGCAATGGCAATATTGATTAATCATAGACATGCTAGACATCATTTGAAGGGCTTTTAATTCACTTTCAGATAGAATGAAGAATGCATGGTCTGACAAATTACGGGGAAAAAGTTACGGGCAGTAAAAATTGCCCAGTGGAACAAGAAGCACGAGCCCGGCCATCTAATAGCCTAGCTACCCAATCGACGATCCCTGTATCTAGGGTTTGAACTCAATTTTTTGTCATAATTTTAAATCAAAACAAAATTTTGAATTTTTTTCCTGGGCAAACCAATTCATTTAGAACTTAATATTATAGGCCTTTGACTTAATAGAAAATCTTGTATCACAGAATCCAATGTGTTTGACTGGAATTGCTTGGCCAGGTAGCTAAAATATTAAATATTATTAATTTTTGGCAATGTAATTGAATTTTAAATAGTTTTGACTCATTTAAGTGGGGGGGGGGGTTGCAAAATTTAGTTTAAAGAAAAGAACTTATGAAAAAGTAGAAACAAACCAACAAATTTCACATGTCAAAACCATGCAAAGTAGTTAGATAAGTAAATGGTATTGGTTGAGTTGGTTGTCTAAACTAAGTTATTTTCAGTATACATGTTTACCAAATGACCATTCACTAGGGTCATTGTTTGTATAAGATAAACAGTGTAAGCATCAGTAAAACACCCATGCCCCCATTGCAACATGTGCCAGATTCACTAGGATGATTGTTTGTATAAGATAAACAGTGTAAACATCAGTAAAACACCCATGCCCCAAGGGCAACATGTGCCAGATCAATTGCCCCCAAGGGCATCATGTGCTAGATCAATTAACACACATGCCTTCCTAATTGTTAATAAACAGTCTGGGCCTTTGATCTACTGAAACCTGGAAATGCTAACATAAAAGCAGCAAGAACATTTAAATTCACTAACAAAAAAGGCTCATTTATCATGCTTTGAGAAAATAGTTTGTTTCAGTATGCCCAAGTTCAAACGTTGAAGTGTTTTCCAATAGTGCTTTTGTGTTTTCAATAAAATTGTACAGTAAACTTTACCTCCGAATTTGTTGACAAAATGACCTTACAGACAACCAATACTATAGGAAAACCACTGTCCAAAAAGGTCTGTGTGACATCACAACTGATGCAAGTGACTTAAGGCCCAGTAATAGGCTCCCGGAGGATCGCATATTAATAAATGCTTAACGTGTGTCGACTGCCCTTAATGTGAGGAAAAGCAGATCCTACGGTAGGTTTGTACGGAGCTTCTGATGTCAGGGGGCATTTCTCAGTTAAAGTGTGGAATCAGATATAGGACTTTTGAAACAAGATAATCATGTTCACCATTAGATGATGACGTTTCTGACTTATGATCATATTGTAACGATATAGCCAGTCTTTCATCATGTTTCTTTACTTTAAGCTGTATTATGCTTGTTGAAAAGAAATATAATGGTTTGTGTTTCAATATATAACTATACTTTTCAACATGTATGGTACTCATTTAGTGTTTATTCTATTTGGAACTATGGCTAAAAGAATAATTTCATTTGCATATTATGGAGATGGCACTCCCAACTGGTGAAAAACTAGGAAAAGTGGGAGACACATTTCCTACTTTTTTTCCCAGGAGCAACTAGGAGGGAAAACCCTTAAGGAATAGAGACCTGGCATTTAATTTGGAATTGATTAGCTTGAAACTTACATAGATATGCTCTAAAATAGATATCAGGGCCATGTAGGAAAAATCAATGTGCAATCCTAATCACCAAAAACTAGGAACTCCTACAAAAGAAAGAAAAATTGGATCTCTGTATAGTTTTACATATTAATTTGCGTGGGAAGATGTATAAAGCCAGCAGCAGGCGACAAGTGTAAGCAGCTTATGTTTCTACCTTTCAATAGGTTGTACCTTCGCAATAGTTCGACAATAGTTGTTTATGCAGCCCTCTGACTTGGACCCATGTCTACTATCTTCGCTTTGAATTTCTTAATTAGATAAATGAAACAGATACACACATTCGTAATGTCTATTTATTTGAAGCTATATATACAAGGACGGACACATGGAAAGAACAGTATGAAAATGAAATGTCAACTATCGAGACAATATATTTCTAATCTCCAGTTCTTATGGCAGAACATCGTGAACCTAATTTTGGCTCTGCCAGAAACATAATCGTTCCCAAACTAAGGTCAATAAGTGAAGCATTTCATAGCAGATTACTTCTATGCCAACTATTTCCCCTTAGACCAATACTACCCTTTTCTGAAAAATATTCGTTTTTGAGTGTACATCCTAACACGATTTAATTCCTTTTAAGATATTACTTTCCAAAAGCCCTCGCCGTCAAAATATATGATCCGCAACTCATGTATGGCTGCAAACAATACCATATACAATCAAATTTTGTTAATTCTTAAATCTATCAAAAATCTAAGATTTGAAATGAAAATTCATATTATAGTAAAACGTCGTGGCTTACGTAAAAAAATTACACTTTGAATAAAATAATTAAAGTTGAACTTAAACTTATCCAGTTTATCGACTTATCTAATTATCCAGTGTTTCAGGGTTATTACAGGTTTGGGATGGTTGACACATTGACCGATAGTAAATTTCAGCAAGACAATAAGTGTCTATACAAAAAGTATGCCTTTTCAAATTCTGGATACAAACACAGATCTTTGTGGACGTTGTTTAGGGCCTTCCATTGAGTAAGTACACACCAGGGGGGTGGGGGTGGGGTCCGACATTTTTGAAAATGTGTATGTTCTAGTACAAATCCATTGCGTATTTTTTGCCACAGAGGGATGGGGGTCTGAGATTTTTGAAAATGTGCGTACGCACTTAATGGAAGGTCCCTTTCGTATTGGACGGACGACTGCCGCGAGTAGCATGCTAAGATATAAATATGTAAAATATGTACCACAAATATCACAATTCTGCATCACAAGGTCACAGGACGGGGTCGACTATATACACATAACCTAACTTTGCAAAACTTTTTACTTTTTTCTACCCCTTAATTTATTATTAGCAAATTGCCTCCGCCTAACATTCACATTCTAGAACAAAAATATCATGGATGGGAGTTGTCACTTGTTTTGTCTAACCTAGCGTTTGTAGTGCTTTTAATGGTTTGGACAAAGACAAACAAGCCACATCATGCTGCAAAAATAGAATTATACCTAAGGCACAATATTATGCAAATTATCTTTTTTTCATTATAATAATAGAAAAAAACCCATCTAAGTATAGTAGTCTGACATTGCCATTATTGTACTGACTGACAAAATTACTGTCAAAAGTGAACCATAGCTTATTACAAATTATTATTGAAAGCCATCATTGTACAATTGAATCAGACTGTGAGCAAGTACATGTTGGTGTTTTATGCGGTTGACGGGTTATATTATACAAAACATACACATCTGAAGAACCATTTATATATTTTCCATCGCAGACAAAATGAATAAATACGCAGATGATGAAAATAAGACAAGGAAGAAATATAACTAGCTAATCATATTTAGCTGCACATTTATATAACGGCCACGCCTACATAAATATCTCTATTATCTCGTTATAAATATACGAACAAATATCTAACCCTTGAGCGGTGCAGGATTTGCGAGGTTCATAATATCATAGCGGTGATAAAATGTAGGGCTCAACCGCGGATTTATGTGGCTTTCAGAAGTATCTATGTTTCTGAGGTGATACGACTATGATAATTCGATACACTTGACCCCTTGCATCATCACGGTTTTGTATTGTACATGTAATGTAAAATGTAAGGACTGAAACTTAATGTGGCCAGGAGCCATATTTTCGCAACTAATTTTAGTGATTATAGGCTTATCAGCTGATTTTCGATTATTGTCTCATTTATATCTTTTCTGTTGGTCACCCAAAGTTACTATACCTAACAAACCCTTTTCACTGTTATTTTGAAAATTCATCACCTTTTTATGGTGATAGACAGAATCAGGGATTTCTTTTAGACACTGATCAAATTTCACCTAATTAGTCTAATCTCTAAAATCAGTTACGAAAACATAGGCCCAGGCTGGTTGGTTTTACACCCAACTTCACATTCAAATCCCTCAATCCCTAAAGGCCCGTGGAATAGAGGTACTTTTACGGCCCTTATAACTTACATAATGTATCGGCACATACTGGACCATAAGAAACAGGCCCCATATCTTCATAACTGATTTTAGTTATTAGGCTAATTAGGTGAAATTTAATTAGTGTCTCAAAATACCCGATTCTGTCTTTTACAAAAAGAAGTGATGTCATTTGAAAATAACATTGAAAGGGCATTATTAGGTGTAGTATACTTTGATTTACAAGCAGAATAAATATGAATGAGACACTGATCAAATTTCACCTAATTAGCCTAATCACTGAAATCAGTTACAAAGATGTGGGCCCAGTAGGATTTAAACCCCGGAATGTTAAACAGTTACACCAAACTTTTAGAATAGATCTACTAGTGCTGGTGTTCCTATAGTCCTATACACCGGGAATATTGACAGACACTCCAAACTGTTGAGATAACTGGTGCAGTTGTTCCTCGTACTGCACGTTCTTCTCTACTGCTTCCCGGTAGTTATATTTCAGATCTTCTATCTCATCGAAGAAGTCTGGCCCGAAGTTCCCCAGTTCTTTTTTCAACTGAAAAGAAAAAGTATAACATTTTTTAAATAAAATATTCTCTCTTTGTTTCTTTAATCGACGCTGATGATTCATGTTATAAATTCTGAAAATGGCAAAACCAGTAAGTGAAAGCATTAATCTAGGAAATAAACAAGAAACATGTAATGAAGATCGTAAACGATCTATTAGTGAACAAACCATCATCATTCTGACATGAATCATTGACAAAAAATATCTAAACTTAAAAAGGTATTTGTCAAGCCGAAAAATGATAAAATTATATGAATTCAGATGGGCTTCTTTAAGTTATTTCTACTAAGTCTAGTCTAACAGGAGACATTGTCCCCGTCATCATGCACGTGTGTAAGCCCTGGTAGGTTAAGGATCAGAGAAATGATTGACAGGTACATGTACCAAAGGGAAATTCCATTAAGTTATCTGCACTCAGGTGTTCAGAGATGCCAGCAGGGATCAAGACAAAAACCGGAAATATAATTTGGTAAAATTAGGATGAAAGTCCATGTGATATTATACTTGATTATAAATTTTAAATACAAAGAATGATCTTTGTCAACGTATACCAAACGTACTCCTCCACTGTCCTGAGCCTGCAAAAGCGATTATGACCCTACTTAAGTTACAGGTCCCCCGGTCTGTGACAGTGATGGATAACACATGTTCCCCAAATCTCCCTACCCCTGCCCAGCGCTAAGGCCGGCAATGGTGAGGGTATAGGAGAAAACCGGAGGACCAGGGCCGGAAAAGCCGGTGGGAGCCTATTTCTTTTATAGGCATGCCATAGTACAAGATGTCATTGTGGATGTATTTTAGAGCTCAGTAGGCCTATTTATCCACATTAATCTTAGGCAAAAATTAACATTCAAGTATCTATCTTTTAGACACAAACAGGAATATTCACAAAGAAAGATTGAAATGTTATCAAAGCCGGATTTCCGGCTATAGACGGAAAACTGGCATCTCGGGGTGTTACTGTTGTTTTAGGGGTTTAGCCACTAGGTAAGACAATGCCTAAATGGGCTGGCTACCACAACAGAGGTGGGAACCCTAGTCTGCCATCCTTATCATGCCTCTTACCACACAGGCCTTATCTGTTAAAAGGTGTGAGGTAAACAATGACCAATGGGGCCTGGTATGGGGGATTTGAAAAAAGAGTTATAGCCAGCAACTCCCGACCCCCCATAGTAAGTCAACGCTGAGAGGTTTCAACCTGTCCGTGTGCCTCTGCAAGCCCCTGCAAGCAGAGGCCTATTATATAGGTGCTGATTGGCGGGTATAGGAGGAAGGGGGGAGTGGGGAGGCATCCAGCTGTGAAGGTGGCGACCCAGGTCATCAACAGACAGTAGAGGTGACAATGTAGACATTTGTAAGAACAATAGACATGTGAAAAACAGTCTTTTAGTTCCGTTACTTTCCCAAAAGAACTAGATCAAAAGTGCCATTGATTTAATTGATCAAGTTAAGTGCTGTAGGCACTTATGGGCTGGTGTATTCGAAGATCCAATGTAGAGGGGGGGGGGGGGGGGGGGCTTAGGCCTAAAAAAAAAGATTTATTGTGGTAGGTCTGAACTGACACTATAGTGACAATCTGAAAAAAATATTTTCTTTCAAGCCTATAGGTTAGACATTGACTCAGGCCTAAGGGGGTCTGTATGTCTCATACAAATCAGATTTAATATTTTGATGGTAGGTCTGAAAAAACTGACACTATAGTGAATCATTGCATTTTGATCTGACAGCCTGACAGGGGTTAAATAATTATTTTTCCTAAGGCCTAAGACTGCACGATCTGTAAAATATTATTGCAAACATATCTAGGCCTTAAATAATCAAACCAAATCATATATAGGATCCTTAGATATATTGGAACTTAGATATTTAGATGAATTTCATTTTGATAGGCCTAATAAGGTCTAAATAATTATTTTTCAGATTGCCAGTGTCCGACCAATGCGCGTTAGGCCTCTAGCCGAGTTTAGGCCTATCTCAACGGTATCATTTCAAATGCTGGAAAAAATATATGAACCCATCTTTAACGCCTGGAGTCCTGAATGCATCGAAATGCTTATATCCTCCACAATTGATATGTTAGTCTTAATATCATCCTGGTTTCCTGAGTTCAATGTATCGGTGCAGGCGTAATCCCGGCCTAAGCCTAACGCTTACGGCTGATGCCATCTTGTCAAGCCTCCTTGTGTCCGATCGATCCAATGTTTTCCCTTCGATACAAACGCATGGTCCGCGCATGAGTTTTCAATGTGTTGTATGCGTTTAAGGGAGTCCAGACGTCCAAAATATATATGTTGAAAGCATCATATAGTGGCGTGATCCAGGTGAAAAGGCTGAAAAGGACGAGCCCCCGGTAACAACAAGCCGGCCGGGACACCTGCACCGGCCCGTCTGACGAAGTGAAGCGGTCTGACCTGGATTTTTCACCGAGGCGACGGAATACCAATAAAATAGTGCGATGCATTTACGCATTTAGACGCGTTATTTCGCAATCTTTTCATTTCTTGATCTTGACATGGTCATCTATGTATCCAAAACTACCTGCCTATATATATATTAGGCCCATAAGAAGAATCGATCTCACGGTAAAATACGGGTGTATAGCTTGATGAATATTCAGAGATTGACCAAGATCTGAAGAATGCCGAAGATACCCGAATACCGCCGATTTAACCGACTTACATTTCGCGCTAATATATCTAATTTGACCAATTTGGAATGAATTTCTCCATTCCTGCTTGTTCTATAGATAACAATTGATATTAATATAAGCCCAAATAAGCCCAAATGCTTGGATTTAAGACCAGAACCGATCGGCAAAATGTCATCGATGCCCCGGGGGGTCCAGCCAACAAAATGACACTAAGTACTCTTCACCAAGTCCATGTCTAAGTGGGCGGCGAGTGCGCCAAATTCAAATGACCAAAGAAGACTCAAACGTTGTACTGGCTCACCGGCCCACGACAAAGGTCAGGGCTCACGATATATTATAGTGGAAAATTCCTTCTCTAATCTGCAAATTTTCAGGGATTTTTTTCACCAAAAAGGCTACTGATTCTAAAATATCTGAAGCCTGAGAAAACTTTCAAAAAATGGGGGGGGGGGGGGGGGGGAGTGGGGTATTTTTTACATTTTTAACATGATTCAATGGAGGGCCTACATTGGGGTCCCCACTCAAATTTCAAGATCAGATTCCCCGTGTTTTCCCTGTTCTATGGTAAATTTTCCCTGTTTTGGTTCCGTTTATTTTTTCTGGTCTCTTAAGTTTTCAGGTTTAAAAATATCATTCAATTTTGCCCTAGGAAAATGTAATTTCCTGAATCTTGAAAATTACAAAATCCAGAGACTGAGTACACAGAATTGCTTGTTTTCCCTATGTTTGGCCAAATTTCTAAATTCCCTTTTTTATCTAACAGGGAGTGAGTGAGTGTTGGGTGTTTTATGCCATACCGACAGCCAGGGTCATTTTCACGGCAAAAACCAGTTGGGACGAATTCTGTCTTTGGTGATCAAATCTATGAGATGAAGGTGACAGGGCGGGCAAACAGCAGGGGATCAAAACCTAGCAATAATTTTTGCTGTACCTCATCCCTCAGTGAACCAAGCACTAACTGGGAATTGAACCCAAAGAACCACTTGGTCAGTGCAAGGTCCCCCCTATCATCACCTTATACGATCAGCAGGGGCTACTGAGGGCCTATTCTTATCCGGACCCCCACTGGGCTCTCTGACAGGGAACTTTTGCCATTTTTTCTCTGTGCAGTGGGGACCCTGCTGCACACTCCAAGGCTGAGAGTCACCCAATACTGTAGAAAACCTACAATTCAAGAGATCAAGGTACCAGCAATGGGGGCAGAGCGGTCACAGGGAACACAGTCTGTAGGTGTGGGGTTACTTCAGAAAGGTGACGTAGTGTTCACCTTTATAAACTCAAACCCCTTAATATGTAATATGATGAGGATGATGACGTTGGAGTTTAAGGTCTGCTTAGCAATTTTTCAGCTATATCGTGACCCTCCAGTTTTTGACTTCACACAAGTGTATGGCCGTATCTATGGGGGCTACTTCAGGACCAACTCATGGTTATTGGAGTTGTACAATGTACTGGTGATGGAATCTATGGGGGCGGTAACAACGGCAAGGTAAAGTGGTCTAACAGGGAGCACCAAGGATGGAACCCCGGCCGGCCGTGTGCAATAGGGCCGACAGGAGTTTGTCCCTGGGCACCACCATGTTGACCAAGGGACAATCCTGATTGGGTGAAAAGTCATGCTTGACCCCCGACAGCTAGTGGCGCCAAAGGACTGCACATGCGCAGGCCTAAACTCTTGACTGCCTTATACCAGCACACTACCCACTAGACTACCCCACACCCCTTAATATGTAATATCTAAGGCGGATAGCCAGCTTGCAGTTAATATTGCGAGGTCCCAATGCACTGTCAAATCTACTTAAGTGGATAGGGGTAACTGGACCCTTTCCCGAAAACCCTTAAGCCCCATAACCATTCAGCGATTTTACTGGCAACCGGCAACTGGCTAGAATCAGCCGATTCTTAGGAATGCCAGTTGGTATGGTACATTGACAAGTGCATGTTTGATCTGAATCGCTGCAAAATTGGGCCAATTATTGGGGTATAATCGCCTAGATGGCCCTTTAGACATCGGCTAGGAATCACAGATCAACAAACCTTTCAGTTCTCATTCCTAGAAGAGGCTAATACTAAAATTACAGAATACAAAATGGCAAGTGGTAAACTACAGGCGAATATTCAAAGCCATTTGGCACACATTATAATGTGAGGAATGCAAATTTTCTTCATCATATATAGACCGCATTGCCAAGCAGGTGGTCTCTTAAGCCTCTGGTCTCCTTTTTTGCTTTCAAATGCCTCTTTGCCAAGTGACGTTTTCAACCCAACATAGAATACTCCCACCCCCTCATTCAGGGCAATAAAGACCCATACTGAAACTAGCTGGTGGACAGCTAATAATCCCAGACCCTATTTGTGTACTACCCCTTCTGAAGAATGAAGGATACGAGGCTAGAGGCTGTATTCTAAAAAAAAAAAAAAAAAAAAAAAAAAAAAATACCCCTTCTGAAGAAGCCCACATTCCTCCGAATTACCTTCAGCGCACGTCACCAGTATAAAAACCAACGGTAAACAGTAAAAGGAAACCTTTATTGTTGCTTAAAACGCAACAATTAAAGAAGTCTACTGCAGCTGCCTTGCTATGAGAGTGTAAATCATACTCGCCGCTAAGGCTCAGAGCTCTCGGCCACGGACTTATGGGGTGTCAAGTGTAATATGTGATAAACGAATATATTTATTGTTTTTTGAAGAAAGAATAAAATATTTCCTTCACTGAAGCGAACGTCGATAGGTTGTGCCTGATCTTCTGTGAGTGAGTGAGTGAGTGAGTGAGTGAGTGAGTGAGTGAGTGATGGTGGTTTTACACCATACCAACAGCCAGGGTCATTTTCACTGTGAAAACAGGTTGGGATGAATTCTCTCTATCATATCTATGAGATGAAGGGGACAGGGTAGGCAAAAAGTAGGGGATCAAAACCAGGAAATCATTTTTGCCGTGCCTCATCCTTTAGTGAACCCAGCACAAACTGGGAATTGAACCCAAAGAACCACTTGGTTAGTGCTGGGGCCCCCCTATCATCGCCTTATACGATCATCAGGGCCTACTGCATCTTTTGTGATGCTACCAACAATTTCGTATTATTTCTATAACAAGTGGTTATTGAAAACAAGTTTAATTACAACATGTCTTTTTGTAAAGACTATTATTTACCCACCTTCTGAGGGGAATTTTATTGAAATTCATATCATGTTTACTTTTATTTTTTTCAACTTCTTTTTTGTTCCGGTGTCCTCTAAATACACATTGAAATGTATTTTATGTTGATTCAGATATACAGTGGATGATTTGATCATGATTTACCACATAGTTTTCATCTTCAAAATGTATCATGGATTTTTCTGATTAGGAATTTTGTGTCATGGGCCCTAAAATACCTCCCACGATAAAATCTGCTGTATCGTGAATGTTTTTTGGTCGGCATCCCTGGTGCAGATGTTAATTTGGGAATTAAATAGCTAGCCAAAACAAAAACGACATGTAGATCTAGGAGGACGTCAACAATCCCTTGACCTCTTGCATCAACCCCAGTCGAAAATCGTAAAACAGTGACGAAAAGTACTCTGCTGATAGTTTACACTTTGCACCCCATACGAGTGCCTGGGAGGGTCAGTTAGGCCCCAACTAGAGGCGGGTCCGACCAGCACGACTCATTACGTATGTATGGGGCAAATTGTTGGTTGGTGTCGACATTCTGACACGAAGAAGATGACTAGAATTCAACAACAGTATGTTTTTATCCCATAATATGGGGTTTTAAAAAAAGGCATGACGACACGAGCTATGAAACATAGGCATTAGAAAACATAACATGTAAGAAGTACGTCATTACGCAGGGAGACAATATCACAAACAGTAATCAGGGTCTTCATCGCTTTCCGACCTTGAGGCTTTATCTATTACCAATCTAAAAACAATTAGAAATTAAAGGAAATCTGTTCTGATAATGTGAATCGCGGGGCAAAGTTTTTACTGTTATTGCCTTCAAAATGATGATTCATAATAATGTCTTATACCTCCCTGGTTTTAACCACCCTCTCAACAGAGTCGTACGTCTGTTGCACTTTTATTGGGAAAACACTATGCCAACCTTGCTGTTTTTACTTTGCGGTAACCCTAAACATTTAAAAGTAATTCTAAACAGGTATAAAATAAAATTAGAAAACCTTGTTGAGGCATTTAAAACGCGGATATCAATTTACTGCACTTACCCTATCAACTTCAAGTTTGAACTTTTGTCGTTCTAAATCGGCCGCTTTCATTTGAGTGCGAAGGTCGATGTTTTCTTCCATAAGCTGATCGTTGGACTTTAACCTTTGCAGTAAATCGTCCTCGCCCTGAAACAAAAGCAAACAAAATATGTCATTAATTGTGCAAAAATTGTGCATAAAGTATCCTCACTTTCTGCGAAGCTATGTACTTTTTTGACATTCTTATGCAAATAAAGGATCCTAACCCAAAACAACAGATCACATTACATCACCTACAGTAAGGTTAACACAATCAAATTAATTTACATAGTTGACAGTTGCATCATGTAGTATTCTTCTGCGTTATAACAACCTATTATAACTGAGACGTGGAGAGGTGTTTGGTGGAACAGCAATCGCATTTGTGAATGGTTCACATGGAACAAATTCCCTTTATACCCAGTCCTCAGGTACCCATAGTAAAACAAAAGAAGAAAAAATATCACAACCTATTAACGGAAAAACTCATATTTGATAGTGTTTATGAAGATAAATGACAAAGTTGAATCAGAGGTCACCATGCTTATCTCTGAGTAAATGCCTGAGGAAGGGAGTGGCCTTAACTATAGAAGTCTTTGGGAATTACCAAATTTGCCACACTTACATGTCTCTATGAGACTCAATATCCATTAGAACCCAACCAAAACTGGTCAAGTTGTACCTTGGGACCTCCCCAACATTTAGAGACTAGAAAAAATATAGGTTACCGATGAAATAAAACAACCAAAGTCTCTTGGATATTTATGAGTGGGTAATTTCAGTGCATTCAAGTATAGATCATTTCTTGCTGGCCTTGTTAATTTTTCATCCAGAGGAGTGATGTTTCATATTCTGAGTGGACTTAGGCCCCTACCAATGCCTGATAGTCAGTTTTTAAATTTTGAAAAATTGTATTTTTCTCACCAGGTGGCGCTAGTGGGCATAGACCAATATACCTTTAAATTTGATGTTTCATTGCTACATCTATTTGTTTTAACATTGACATAAGTTCTAATTTAACCAATGCTCATGCCTAACAAATTATTTTGAAAATTTAAGGAATCGAAATTTTCACACCAGGGGGCGCTTGTGCAGGCACCTATTAATCCCTTTAAGAGTAGACAACAGTAGGCAGGGCCTAATCCACACTACCCTACTCTCTTTCCTAGCTAGATAAGGTGCTATGACTCATCATGTGATAGGCGGCCTCAGTGTTAGAAAATACCTCTTGGATGCAGATCTGTGCCTTTCCTGGTTATTTCCAATATGTATGAGATTTCACCTAAACCATGTGGTTTCACAATCAAGTTATAGTGTGAATTCTGATGCAGCATCTTCCATGCCTTATCTAAGGTGTAGTTTCACAATCAGACCACCCACCGTGAACACACACATCCTAAGCATGTATCTATCTGCTACACAGTTTTGCTATATATATATATACCCTCACAACTTCATTCCATGGCCCCCACCTTGTGTCAAAATAAAGTATTATAAAAGAGTTCTTCAACCATCTAAACAGGACCCTGATTCCCGATTCCCTATGTTTTACTTCATGGATGGTTTTAGCCTTCATCGTCCACCTTACGATATGAATGGGTATTTGCAATGAGGAACTTTTTCGGATTATTTTGTCTACATTTGATTAAAAAAGACAGGACCAAAAGGAAATACTGTTTCCTCAATCGAAATGCTATCCATACAAATATCATATTTCATTGAGTATTCATGGAAATCTTAATTTTTGATTAATAACATGAAATACATGTAATGCATTTTTGTTATTCATATTATTCTCATAGAATTTTTATATTGTTTTCTTCAACGAAGAATGGCGCCAAACAAGTCTAGCCAATCAGAATTCCCCTTATATAATCAGACACATATTTTGGTCGAGTAGATTAAAACCAAAATAACCTCCATATAGCAACATTGCTATTTCTATGGGAGTTCTGACCAGAACCGCACCAGCCATACTACAACCAGAGAGTCAACTTAAAACTTTACTCTCTGCTATAACTGACCACTAAAGAAATATCAGAGGGTACAAGCATTAGATCTTGTCAAAGCTATAGTTGGGGCAGGTGAGAAAGTTGCCACGTGAGTTGTAGCATGTGAGGGCCGGACTGACCCTTCCACCACTGTCCTTGTCTATCTAAGACCAGACAGGGTTAGATGAATTGACAGAGGTCAGTGTCTGTAGACACCAGGTCTGGGAAAGAATAACAAAAACAAATCGAGACTACATGTGAGGATAAAAGCATGCCAGACACGTTTAATCTATGGAGCCAAAAAGCATTTCACATAAAACTGACAGTTTACTACCAATATAAAACAAACCCCATAAAAGCACTGATTTTTATGCAATCACTGATGGAATTTATTGAGTTTAACCGGCATGTCAAATGTGAAAAATGAACTTAAGAGAAAAAGAGAAATTTCGAATATTTTGACCATGTTAGAGATTTGATCAACTGTCCGATGGTTGTATCTCCATTCTGCCAGAATTCTGAGGTTTCTAGTTTTTCTTAGCACCTTTCAAAATGTGAGAAACATGTCTGACAGCATATGACAATTTGGTGTTTACTGGAATTAGTCCATCAGATTTAGACCCATGGCAACGATGGATGATAAACTTTGCATCCTCCCTTTCACTTTTTATGTGCTTTTTAGGACTCCAATGAAAGGATTTTTTTTTATTTAAAATTAGCACGATAGATCCATTTAGAATAAACTACAATATGTCAGGAAAGCAAAATTGAGTGACACTGGCTCTACCAAATGAAAAGTCACACATCACATAAGTCTCCCAAACAAGCACAAACTCTCCTGAGACACATAAACAAAGATCTGCCTGGTTTCATTAGGTTAAAAAGTTGGACAACTAGAAATCTGAAGATTGTCGGCCAGAAACTGGCCGATGTTGCGTTGGTGTTTTTAAAATGTTATAAAAGGAACATGTCATAGGCGTATACCCCCCCCCCCCCCCGTCCCCCAGTTACGGTGTACCTACGCAAGGCTTCTACAGCAAGTATAACAAACTGACACTTACTACCGTATTTCTGGAGTGACGGCAGGCCGGTCGCGGACAAGCGGCGCGACACATTACGTAACAGTGAAAGGGGGAGGGTGGTGGTTGGTGAGGGGGGTGGGGAGGTCGGCTGACCGACCAGCGGTGAGACGGGGGGGGGGGGGGGGGGGGGACTAGACTGGATGCCACTACGGGGGCCTGCAAGTCATGGCTGACTGAGCGCACGGACGGTGGAAAAGGAGGGAGTCCTATTGGTCAGTCAGGTTGACCAATGAGTGTACAGCTGCCCGGGACAGCTGCACCAATTAAACAATTACACGCTCCACTGGTCAACAACAATAGACCCACTTCAAAAACGGACCTATACCTTGGTTGCGTTGGTCACTAATACCTAGACCATATATAGTTGTATGTACACCAACGCAACAAAAATGAAACTGTTAAGATTTTTGAGTATTTTTAGTGTTTCACATATTGCGTCGTCAATTTATAAGAATATTTCCTTCACGTATATCACTTTCAACAAGTGTAGCCGAGAAGAGTGTCTCCACAAGGATTTGGAATATCAATTCTCCCAACCACGGATAGCAATTTTCCTGAGTTTTACCTGCAGGTTACCCTAAAGCAGGGTGCATGCTGGGTAATATTTCGACAAAACACAAGGCTTTAGCATATATACATTGTCATGAATTGTCTCATTATTTGCAGATTAACATTGTGAAAAACTAGCCATCATTATTTTTTCTAAATTACTATCCATATCCATTAATATTTCCAGAGCAGTTTGACAATTCATTCGTTGTAGATGGGTATATGGCAATTACTTGCTCATTTTCTATAGTTTTCCGAAGATTTTGTCCACAAAACCAGTCAAAATTAGCCTGCAGGTCTGTAATATACTGTAAATCAGCTATCCGTGGTAGGGAGAATTCCCAATGTCCCGAAGAAAAAAAGATAAGTAGGGAATAACTGACTCAGTAAAACGACTTAAAATGCTGTGGAAGTTGACGCCCACGCTACAAGGTGTGTCACTCAGCCCATGCTAAGCAGGCCCCTTCGGCCGGAGGAGCCCCAGCTGGGCAGGGGGGAGCAGGCAGGCCCTGCCCCCGCCACTAACAACCTGCTTAAAACCTAATAGGCAAGGTACATAGGGGCGGGTCGCATTCTCCCACACATTAGACTATTTTGGGGTTCTTATTTTCCTATTAGTACAGAAAGTGTCCAGTTGTGAACGCCTGTGAGGGACACTACGTAAAGCTCACTGAAAAGTCAACTTACAGGAGACGGATTTTGTATGTCTGGCTTGCTTTGCACTACCACTCAAAGTGTCAGTTACACTAGGAAGTTGCCAACGGTAACCTGCGTAACAACCCTGGTTTGTGTAGCAACCGGGTGGTGACATCATCAGAAATAGATGTGAGTCAGGTAATATTGTGCCCCAGAGATAAACAACAGTGTGTAGTATCCCTGGTGATCCTAAAAGATGGAGTTGGCACACAATTCAGATTTTAATGTTGGTATTTGGTGGTTTCACCATAAATGGCTCATCAGGCGCGAATTTGTAGGAGATTTTATTAAATAAATTCCAGGGAAAATCCCTAATTATGATAAATTTTGAAATAAATGGAATTATGAAGAATTCCTACGTGAGGTGCAGGTCCATCCCAATATTTAAAGAATATTGGTTAATTTCCCCCAGGTTCAATCCATGTTAAATCAGAGATAGTCGGAAGTGAGAGAAGATGGATGTTGGTCAAATGTGGTAGGACTATGTCCAAACACTAGTGAGTTAGTCTGTAATGTCACTGGTAATACGATATAGTCAGTGGAGTAATTTATTTGGACGGAGTGAGACTATATGGTATTGTCCTGGAGTTAATCCATTAAATTTAGACCCAATGTGACAACGGATGCCAAACGTTGCATCCATCGTCTTTCTTCGGTGTCCCTCTCCAGTTGGGAGTCCGGAGGAGAGGAGATAAAAGAGAGGACCGAAATGCTGAAACCATTGGTCAAGCTCGGACGGTCAGCAGGGCAGCTGTTAAAGTGCCTCGCTACCGTTGTGTCGTTATTTTGTTTGATATCGTAAAAATGGCCTTGAAATCGAGTTAAAATTCGATTTTTTGTTTGGCCCACATATTGAATGCCGCAATGATTGCAAGTGATTAGATAGACTAAATTGCTACTTTGACAATTAATCTGGAATAGTGGGGTGAACAGGCGCCCATCTATTTTAGAAATTATTTTCTTAGATCTGTTCATCAGCGGACAATATCTGCAGGCGGTTGGCCGGTTGCAAGGATGTCCAACTGAGACCTGGCTTTTTGTTGGTGGTCCGGGTAGAAGCCCGAACAAGGGAGTCGCCCAGATTTTTATTCCTCCTCAAGCCAAAAATGATCTCGGAGTCTAAAATCTGGCGGGTCGTTTTGGAACGTCCCAAAAGGGACCAATGATCTCGTACAATGTCCGCAATAGGCGGATTCTTCGGGTTGTGAGTGGTGATACAATAAAATATATCTTGATCTGATTTAACTTTGGTTTTGGGACCAGTAAGTAAATGTTTGTTTAAAAGAGTATCCCTATCTAGGGCTTCCACTCTGTCTAGAGATTTACGGACCAGTGGTTTTGGGTATCCACGGCGTATGAAGTGGGAACTGAGCATAAGAGCGTTTTTGATGAAGTCTGCATTAAGAGAGCAAATTCTTCTCAGTCTCAAAAACTGAGAGTATGGAATACCATTAAGGATATGCCTGGGGTGTTCAGAGGAAAATAAGAGATAATTGTGACTGTCAGTGGGTTTGCAGTAAAGTGTAGTAATAATGTTACCGGAAGGTTGTCTTTTCATAGTTAAATCTAGAAAATTAACCTCGGTTAAAGAGGTTTCAACTGTGAATTTAATTGTGAGGTGTTGTGAATTTAAGTAATCCACAAAGTCTTTTAAGGTGTCAGCTCCATATGTCCAGATGAAAAAAATGTCATCAATGAACCTTTTCCAAATTAAAGGTTTTAATTTGTAGGAGTAAATGAATTTCTCTTCAAACGCGCCCATGAAGAGATTGGCAAATGATGGGGCTAAATTAGTGCCCATTGCAGTACCACCTATTTGTAAGAAATGCTTATTGTCAAACTCAAAATTATTCAGTGTGAGTACTAATTCTAAGAGATATTGACCAATGGTTTCAGCATTTCGGTCCTCTCTTTTATCTCCTCTCCTCCGGACTCTAACAAAGCCCAGCTGGAGAGGGACACCGAAGAAAGACGATGGATGCAACGTTTGGCATCCGTTGTCCCATTGGGTCTAAATTTAATGGATTAACTCCAGGACAATACCATAATATAGTCTCACTCCGTCCAAATGAAAAGTCAACTTAATGTCGATTGAAGCCTAGCGTCATCATTAAAGTCGATCCCAAATATGGCAAGACAAAACGGTTGTTTACTTTGTAATTCACTAAACATCTTTTCTTTCGGGACAAGTCACTTTGATCCTACATCGATATTAAGATACTTGAGACAGATTTCTCTTTATGACCAATGTCATTATTCCCCCCCCCCCCCCCCAAAAAAAAAAATCCCCAAATTTTTTAGGCACGAAGTTCTGAATAATAAAGTTCTCAGAGTGCATTTTCTGGACAAAGTAATCCTATAACATTTCAAGCTAAAAGACAGGAAGTAACACAAAGTCGCGGCTAACAGGAGTAGTCTATCCTTAATAAAGGAAACCCAAGGACGCAAGAGTGTTTGGAAAGTCATCATTTGGCAACTCCCCCTCCATATGCGACTACAATGGGTATCTATGATATTGCCAATTAGAGAGGTCATCTAGGCAGTTAGCGCCACTGAATCCAATACCTGTTATTCTGAAAGGAGCTTCTTTGGAAAGCAATCCCATTGGTGCTTACAAAGCAAACAGAGTAACCTTCTCACTCTAATTGATAGAGTTGTGAGGCCCGGCCGCATCAGTGGAGTAGGATAGATTTACAAAAACACCCTTCTTTGGGTTGGTTATCCAGGCACTTCCGCGTAGGTGGCGCTGCTGTAGTGGTCAACGTTGATGAATACAACCCCATAGGCACAGTGCTTAAGAATCAGACTTTTGGCTCTGGGATGTAATGGGGGATACCTATCACAAATTCTGCCTAGTGGTGATATTATTTACATATGTTTGTTAAAACATATGTAACATTTTGTAAATCATTGCGTACTTTGGGGGTATTTTTTAGGGGGATACCTATCACAATTTCTGCCAAGTGGTGATATTAGTTACATATCTATGTTAAAAACTATGTAAAATTTTGTAAATCACTGCGTTCTTTGGGGGTATTTTGGTTGTTTTTGTGTTTTCCCGCCCTCCCTCCCGATAGGGTTATCACTGATCGTTAGGGGGTAGTCTACACCCACAATGGTAGCCTGATAAGGGTCCCGTGCCCAGCAACGGCCTATACCGACCCAACCAATAGTGATAGCTCAGATACCAAAAATCAAACGTCAAAATATTATCGTTCACTAACATCATATACACAAAAATACACAGAAGGAGGCCTAAGAACAGGGTTGCCACTTACCAGAGACATACAAATTCCCTGACAATTCCCTGACTTATCCCTGACGAATTTCATTTTTCCCTGACTAATAAGATAAGAAAATCCTTTCAATAAACAGCCTTGAAATACCCATAGAACAGTCATTTCCGCATAATTTAGGCTGGAACCTTCAAAACACAATACCTTAATTTTTTTTCTTGGCAATTCCTGTAGCCAAGGCCATGCTCCTGGCTCACATCAACGCCCCTAAAAATCCCAACATGCCTATCAGGAGGCCACAATTTACAAAATTCTATTGTTGGTTTTCATGACAACCAGAAATACAACGATTTTGAGAGTGTCAAAGCTGGCCAGTTGTTCACTCATGGGTTTGGAGATTCTATTTTCCCCTGACCAGGGTCAATTTTCCCTGACCTTTTTTTAAAATTCCAGTTTTCCCTGACCAATTCCACTTGAAAAAAACACTTTTCCCTGACTTTTCCCTGACCAGTGGCAACCCTGAAGAACTTCCCACAACAAGCTCGTCATTGGTCTCGTTACTGGGACAAGAACAGTTTTGGGCGTTAAAAAAGTGCAAATTTCCCTAAAATATTCTTCTCTCCTATTATTTAATGGTATTTGAATGCAAATGTGAAAATTCTATCTCAAATCGACGGTTCCAACTCTGGGCATGAAGAAACTATAACAAACACGGTGTTATATGCTAGTGGAGCTGTGATTGAATCTAATTTAGAGGTGTTCTGACTAAAGCCTTGACTACTTTATCCTTAGCCTAGACTATAAAGTAAGTGTTAAGACATAGCAAATTGCATATTTCTTGGGTAACTTCTCCGGATGAAGACTATTTGGAAACGTATAAAGTGGTTCAAATTTAATAGAAGTACTTACTATGTCGTTGGGCCCACCCGCCTCTGGGTTCACCCGTTGTCGCAGTAATTGTACCTCGTGTAAAAGTTCCTTCTTCTCGTTCTCAAGTCTGTCTATCGTCAACCTATAGAAAGATAAATGAAAGTAATTTGTTAAAAAACATTTCAACATTAAGCAGATGCATAAGGGTACAAATTGCACTACGGCTGGTGACTTAACAGTAATTTTTGAGTGAGTAAATTCGTTAGCCTACACGAATTAATCAATGTAAATATGTGAGGGATGATACCGTTCATACATGTGCTGTAATTATACCTTCGAATAATGTCTATTTGATTGTTTACATGCAGCATATCGCATTTATGTACTTAAGTGGTGATACATTCTCTATATCACATCGCTGCCTAACTGAGCTGGTGACATCGAATTATTGAATATATATGTAGACCGAATAGATATATACTATACTACTTTATCTCATACATCAAACACCTACATGGAAGAACATTACTGATATGAATGTGGTTCAATGAATTAAAGAAAAATAACCTGGCCAAATTATTATGTATTTTTTTTCGTTTAACCATTTGGTATCCTCGGTGACAGAGACGAGATCCACCCTCAAATAATGACACTGTATGTAAACCTCACTTTCGCGAATATAGATATAATCATACATATATGATAAGCTTGGTATCCGCATTATTGATGATACGTAATTGAATTACATAGCATTAACTCTACATTAATTGTAATTAATTATTGATGTGTCAGGAAATGTGCAATTTTGTCTAAATGGTAATATAGAAAATGGGGTTGGGATGGTCTAGTTGTTAGCTTGTTGGCATTGCACGTGGTCGGCTGGGGTTCAATCCCGTGTGCTGACTGCTAGACAACCTCACCATGATTTTGCTTCCACCCCCATAGATTCGATCACCAGTACATTGTACAACCCCAATAACTGTGAGTTGGTCCTGAGATAGCTGAAAAATTGCTGAATGGACAATAAGCTCCAACAGTCATCATCATCATGGTAATACAACCCAAAGACTAACCCCTCAACTGACAATACTACAGTTAACACCCTCCTGACTATGCTCCCCACCAGGCAAACTGCAAAGTATCTCACAACTATCTCGAGATTATGTCAAACTCTAAACTTAAAATCTAGAATTTTTGAGTGTGGGCCATAATTTGATTATGAGCCACTCTTAACCAAAAGAGTACCGAAGGCGTAACCAAAAGTATAACCCAAAAGTGTATCCCAAAAGCATAACACAAAAGTATTACTGATAGGGAATCCAGAATGGGAATCTGTAATGGGAATCCAGATTGCAAATCTGGAATGCAAATCTTGAAAGTGTATCTGTAAAGCATATCTGGAAAGGGTAACCAGAGAGCTAATCTGGAACAACCCTCCATTAACTTGTTTTAACTTCTGGAACCTGTAACTCAAGGAACCTGTAACTTATTACTGTATTTAACTACATATTCATGCATTCAAAGTGGCATCGGCGCAGCATCACTGTCTGCTTGTCAAACGCAATGAACTTGAAACCCAGAATGCCAAAAAAACAACAACCCCAAAACCCAAAATGTGATACGTGACCACGTCAGCACAAAATCTATCATATGATATCGTATGACGATATTGGATCTATGTGTCGAGCCGCTGGCAGACCTGTCAGTTTACAGGTAACATCTGGTGAGAAGAGTGACGTTTTTGGCGACGTCTAAAACGCGTAAACAGACACGCACACAACATGGTAATTATGATTGAAACGTGGCTTTAGGCATGGTAATTATAACAGCTGGTAACTTGGGGAAAGCTGTGAAAGTACTAATTCTTCCCAGTAAAGATATCATCTTTCCTGTAGTTTACCTGCAGACTAGCCTAGATCAAGATGTGTGCATTATGTCGACAAGTAACACGCTGTAACTAACAGAGATGCCACTCCAGACAAATGGAAAAGTAGGAAAAGTAGGAAACACTTTTTACTCCAGAAGCAACTAATAGCAAGAACAACCTTAAGGAACAGATTTCTGACACTATTATTTGTATTTGAAATGCTTAAAACTAAGACAAAATTATTAAAACATTGATATTAGAACGATGTAGGAAAAACGGGTTTTGAAATCCAAAATCACCAAAAACTAGGAAATCTTCCAAAAGCAGGGAAAATGGCATCTCTGAACTAATAAGAATATAAATTGTCATTTAACATGGCATCATTTGTGATTCAACACAGTCTCCAGTGTTTTTATATATTTTCAAGATTTCTGACTGTCCGAATCGTCCCGTTATAGTCTGTGATGGTCGACCCTCTCTGACAAGTGTCTGATTTACGTGGCTGGGTCCTGACAGTCCTGTAGAGAGATGACGTATACCGGCGGGCAGGGTTGGGTCGGACCCGGCACGTCACTTACCTCCCCTCCATACCCCCAGCCCCTGTAAGGCTACGGCGCGCCTTTCCCGAAAATAGGGATTTGGAAAAACGGCAGTGGACAAGATGATTGTATAAGTTAATTTAACTATTCGCGATCTGTTCTAGATGTGTGATGGTAGATAGAATTCAAACATCATTATGCTTACTAATAAAGTTAGCAAACGTAGTACAGAATCAGGAGAAGAAACGTGCATGAATATATCCTCAAGAACTAATTAATTCAAGGCTGAATGTGACAAATTTCGACGACTGATAAATTGATGTCACCAAATATGTAAATATAATTCATTTATGTCAAGCGGCCTATCGAACCCCCAAGCCGGAAAATATTGATACTCGGCTCTTTTTTACCTGGGCACTCAGCAACTTCTACCCCGGCTATTCCATCAATATCATATGTAAAGCTTGCATGCATATAGACTTTTTTTTTTATTGGTTTGGCACCCACTAGCGGTTTTGTCTGAACCCACGTTTTTGTGTATGGTTTCCTATTTAACCAGACCTGAGGTTTTGGGTACAAGGCGTCTATAGACCTTGAGCAGACGTGGTCACGTGTCCAGATTGTGGTTTTTAAATTGTGAAGAGCAACGATTTTTAAATGATCACCAATATGGCACCCAGACCCTTTCTGGGCATTGTGGCATCATCTGCACAACGTCTATAGGGGGGAGGGGAGGGTCCACTGCGCAGACTCCTTAAAAGGGTGTATACTGCTCGAACGACCCATCATACCCTAACCAGGGCTGACCTGAGGACCAGGGCGGCCCCTTACCCCATTGAGAGCATCCTCCCACTCACACCCATTGAGGCACGGAGGGCCGCCAAGGTCCCTAATAAACTTGTTCTCGTCTATGGCGAGAAGCCCGATCCGGGTGGCAAATCCGTCCCAGGTCGCAAACGGCAATTGCATTTGGCGGCCGGGTGAAGCAGGAATAGGCGGTGGGGCCGTTGTGAACGGGGGGGGGGGGGGGGGAGTTCCAGGTAGGTGGTTATAAGGTGCCAATTGCCCAACGATCAACGTCAGCATCCCAGCGACACGGGTGACTTGAATCGCTCTGAGAGAACGCTTTGGGAACAAGGATGCACAGGAGGGCCAAACCAAAAAATCTAAATTTGCTTTGTAACATTTCAAATGATACTTAAATATGATCACACTTAAAGTTAGACGCTAATCCTTGCTGTCTTTTACTTAAGTTGTCGGGCATGGGAAATATGGAATAAGACAAAAATCTGAATTTTACATCCCTGTTTTGAAATTATTGCGGAAAATCAGTTTCTAAAACATACAGTGCATACATGGAATCTGTTGTCAAACTATTTGCACAAGATCTAAGACTTCTCAGCACTTAACGGTACGTACACTTGTATGTAAGCAGCATTTTGTAATTCACAATTAAAGTGTTAATTTTCAATCTGATTCAATTTTACACCTTTTTAAGGCCTCTTCCTAGAAATATGTTAAACTAAAGACCTTTTCAAAGCGTTTGCTTTGATAAGATCCCATTAAGACATACGTGGGCACCCTGTTAGCTACTTAACCTTATTTTTTTCATGGAATGACAGGAGAGGGCCCGTATTTTCCCTGCCATTGTCATAGCCAACGCTTCGATACTGGGAAGTAACACGTAACCTGCCAAAGTGGCTGTACTACGAAAAAGACAAGTCTTCCCATCTAGGAAGCTCAGTAGGCAAAAGCAAAACTCCCTCCCACCCCTACTCTATGGCCAAAACTTATTACCCTACTTCTTCTAAAATGATGTCCTTTCGCATGTTGCTGCCTACATACTGAACTTTCTACAGGTCTTACCAAGAGCCAGCGAAATGGGCCATAACCAGCCTGTCCATCTGGTTTGTGAGAATAATACGCGATATCAAGGTTTGCCACCATCAGAATCACTTCTCGAGGTGCTCTGCTAGGGACCATTAGAAGTGATTAATTAAAATATCCAAAGTATAATGAAACTGTAAAACAAGTTAGAGATTTTGTTGGAAATATAACCAGAATTATTTTGGATGATTTCCTACAAGTAACACTTGGCACCAAATAACAGGGCAATGGGTGGTTGAGAAGAGTTGATCGCGGAAGGTGCTAACAAGCTGCGGGCCCCTCATTACTGGGCCGGCATACCGATGAAGAGGGAGAAAGACGGCACCGGTACCAATAACCGACCGACCGGCTAACCGCCCTGAACCCACTGCACGGCCGACTAATTTTAGCCCGGCCGACATCACTCTTCGGGCAGGACCGCTTCATGCCACGTGGTCGGAGAAGGAGTAAGTATTCACTCGCTCCATGTGTCACTTCATCGGTCCTTGATTCTCTCGTTAACTTAACCCTGTCTATTTCCCCCAACTTCACTATGTGAACAGCAATAAGTTATGAAATTGATGTTTTTTGGTACCTTTTTATGACCAGGTGTCAGATGTAGAGGAAAAGGGTCCTCCATGTGATATGATGCTATGGAGCCCTATCTGGCCCCAATTACACCTGCAGTTGCAATAAGCCCATCCCACATTGGGTATATCCCAGGGTTGGACAAGGGTTGACAAAATAATTATTGGTATTGGTAAAACAGAGTGTCGTCGAGGAGTTGCTCAGAGGTGCTCAGGCTTCAGCGTGAAGGCCGTATTCCACCACCTGGCCCCGACAGCTCATAACTCGGTCAAGTGCTCAGGCTTTAAAAAAAATAAATTTAAGATTTTGTAAATGTCATCAATTGAGAGATTTACAGGTTTGCCAGACAATCAAAATGCTGTATTTCAGGGCAAAATAGGGTTGGACATTAAAGGTTGGGCAGACAGGCTTTAATGAAAAAAATGCCAACATATAGAGCGGCAACTTACCAATGTTAAGAGCAATTTGTTAACCAAATTGATCTGGTTAACTTTGTATTATGCAATTGTCTTCATGGAATAAGCATGGAAGCAATTTTGGGAATATTTGATGGTCAACTTTAATTTTGGTATAAACTGGGATGGGCGTATTACAGGATTCAGACGGATAACATTTCATGTCCATGAGTTCCCTATGTAGTTACTATGACCTCTCCTACATGATCTTCGTTTTTCAAGGTTAATCTCCCCGGTATCATGCTTATCCTGAATCTTATGCTTATCTAACAGCGTCGAAGTATAGAACATATTAAAGAGCCAATATCTCTACAACTTTCTAGTTGTGTTCCTACCCTATATCATTGGGTATTTATGAGCATCATATCATGCTCATATAATGCTCATCTCAGCACAAATGAGATCTTTGTAGTAGCAGCACTATGCTTTCTGAGCTGACGCAAACGTTCTTCATTTTGTCTGGCAACATTCGAAACAGATCTTTTTTTTTAAATACAAAAACAAGAAATGTGTACTGAAGATCCGGAACGATCTAATAATTTATTAGTAATATTGAAAACCCAATTCTTTAGCAATAAACGATGATTTCTGGACATGAAAAAAATGGGTAGGACAGGTGAGAAAGAGAAGTGTGTAAAGGAATGATATGAAGTGAGGGGAGTGTATAGTTAGATGTGACTGAGGTAAAGGTAGCGGTAGGATGAGATAAGGGTAGGGGTTTGTTTGTTGGGGTAGATTAACATCAGGTCAACCACACAAGGTTCTTTCCAGACTGGACAAGATAATGTTTGTCAGCTTACGGCTGATCGTATCTATGATATGGTTCAGAAGAAACCTGCAACCGGGTGCGATACCCTACTCTTTTCGAAGAGTTACAAGGGGTCTTTCATGTGCAATGTCCCATAGAAAGGACATTACGCACCTGGCCTTTGATGACCCTGTTGGGAGCACAGGGTGGCCCATGGACCCCAGACTCTTGGATCCTTTCTTAGATTTTATCTATCAGTTGGCATTCATGAAGGAATTGCAGAATCTTTTTACTTTCGGTGTTCTTAAACATGTCCTTCAACGTTTGGAGATGCATCTTGCAACTATCATCCATCTTTTTACACTTCAAGATAAGGGTAGGGGTGTCCACTCTCCCTACCATGCATAAACACATGTACTACAGACAACGGAACCACCCGTCAATCACTGGCCAGAATGTTCTAGCTATACTGTCTGATTGTTATATGGTAACCCTTCCTTGATCGCCACAGACACTGTCTCATAGCGTACAATCTTGACCATCAAGGCACTGACTGGTTGGTTGGGGCAACATTAGACACTGGGTAAGAATAGTATAAGTGATTGGTCTCAGGCACGCTTAACATTTCTTTAGTTATTTTTATCTTTTATTATTTGTGATCTAGAGCATTGTTTTGGTGATATAGGCCTCTCAGTCGGCTGTTAGTGAAGCTTGGAAGGGCAGGGACCAGGCCTGGAGTGTCATGGGGCTTAGAAGAGGTAATAGACCTTGTGCACACAGGGTCACGTGACCAGATTTTGGTGATCACCACATGGTTACCACACCCATGTGGCTGTCAAATATATACATAATTTTAAGAAAATAATTGCTAATTATGATTTGAGGAGCTTTCAATTGATAAGATAGACAGAACTCTTCATCACAAATTCTATAGAATTGGCAATAATGCTCAATTTAAAGTTATCACCAACATGACGACCATCTCAATTTAGAAGATGTGACTTCATGTGCACAACGTCTATAGGGTGACATGGAACGGACCTGCATGCCGAGTGACCTGTGGTGGTCAGCAGCCCCTACAGCGACTTCAAGTATTGTAATTGAATAACGAAAGAGTCCAAACTACAACATCCTTATTATATGCATATCAGCAAATTTGACGTTATAAGCTTATCGGACGGTTTTTCCCACTTAAAATCCGTATGAATATTAGCATAATTAACATTGTAAGTTAAAACAAGAAGCAAATGACTATCAAAGTTCCGATCGTTGGAACGATCGATGTTCGCCCTTAACATAACAAGAGATGGCATATTTTTCAGTCCTTTGGACTGAAAAACCTTGCTTTGGTGGCGAGAAATAGTCACCTATACACCTATACAGGTGTAATGTGTGGCCTCTGTGCGTCCAATTCATGTATAGGATGGTCAGTGTATGCTGTTGGCGTGAATAGGGTCAATAGGGAGTGATCGCCAATAGCAGTCGGAATTGGATCCAGCTAGCAGTGGCCACTGGTGCCGTGCCTCACTGCACATATCACAGGCAGCAGTGACTGCTGGTCAGAGTGGTCCACCTATGTCCACCTCGCTGGTGCCAGTAAGGCCCTTTTGCACCGCTAATTGGTCGGACGTGCCCTATTACCTGACCCTGGTGGACGTAGTCTGGTCCCTCTGACCCCGCTGGCTAGCTATGGTATAATTAGTGGAGGGTAACGTAGCGCACCACGCGGCGTCCAGTGTATGGTGGATGTGTCGAGGGGGCTGGAAGGGGGAGGGGCGGGGCCCACACCACCCTCCCTGTCAATCAGTGTCAACCAGCCCTGCTCTGAGGGGATCGCCTTGACCAATCATGGGTGGAGGGACCAGTGGAGGTCCTAATGTGGAGGGGTGAGGGTTGATTGGCTCAAGTACTGGTTATGTAACCCACTTCTGGCTTCTGAAACTGCACCCTTCCCCACCCCCACTCCTTGAACTGAGTTCAAGGAGTGGGGGTGGGGGAGGGTGCAGGGGAGAGGCCTGCCCACTCAATAACACTTGATGCACACTAATTGTCCTTGCTTACAAATGCATGCTGGTTGACAAAGGCCTGCAGTTACTTGTATGTAAGATTGTATAACCGGGCAATCAGATCAAAGCCCAAATACCTACAAAAGACACGACTGATTGAGTGAGCCCTTCCCATAAGCTACAATACTAAAAACTATAATTAAGGGCTCACAAAAAGGCTATAAACATAATTGTGGTAAACAGGTTAATTATCATCATAATTAAATCCTGGGCCCTGACGAAGTTGAGATGAGTAGATCTACAAATTTCTGAAAAATTCAAAATTTTTAAATTCTGGACAGACTAATTTCTGGACATCTGATCATGAACAAGAATAAAGGAACTTTCCATGTTAAATCTGGCATTTGACGTATTGCAAATGACAATATTTGATTGAAAGTTTTAACTTTTTACCTGGGCACTCTTTAACCGGACTCCTTACCCTCCTTACCTGGACACTCTCTACCCGGACACTCTTTACCTGGACACCCCTTTACCCAAGCACCCCTTTAACTGGACATCCGTTTATCCGTTTATCCCTTTGACCCCTTCAGCCCCATATGAAAATAAACGCGTTGAATGAGACCTAAATACCCAGCATGCATTGAAGCATTCTTAATGTTAAAGACATTAATAAACTGTACTATAATGTGTATATTAAGATTTCTTTCATAAATTACTATCCACATTTCATATATTTTTTCTCCATTCTTCATATTAGCCTACAAACATTTCTGGATTCAGTAAAATTCAATATAGCCACAGTCCTGACCATATCCCAGAGTTCTCCTAGTGTAACATAATGCAATTTTCTTTTGTTTTATGACAGGAAGAAGAAGCGGAAGTAGAAATGTATTTTTATAGTATCCGGTGTTTCCACTACTGCAAGGACCTGGGCCAAAACAGGCTGTCACCAGCAAAACCAAAACCCATTCAGATCTGGTCCTGATCATAACATTTACAAAGGTCACTCCGGGCCCAGAATAATCATGTCGCATGAGAGGTGTCGTGGGGGGGGGGGGGGGGGGGGGTTAGGTCTAGACCTACCCAGAGAGTAACTCACATGTGTGCCTGACAAAAAAACACAGAAAATATTGCATGCATCCATGCGACTGAGATATATTTCATTGAATAAAATATAGCCTACCTTGCTAACTGGTAATCACGCATCACATCGACATCACCGACGTCCGCCCCTGGGGGGAACCTTTCAAGCACTGCAATCTAAGACCAGAGAGAAAGGCTGAATGAATGAATATTCTTTGTAAGATTTTGAACTACATATTCTTTATGAAATGTTTTTGCCACTGCACTGAATGTATACAAACAATGATGATATACAAATTTTATTTGACAAAGAAGCCTTTGACAAATTAAGACGTAAAAATTCGATCATTTCACATTACAAGTTGATTATACCCGATTTCTAGCTTTACATTTCATACCACAAAAGATAAACGGACAAATCACCACACCTGTAAGCCTGTTTAGTTACATCAATTCTTGAGGAACTTTTCATTGAAGGTAATTGTAAGAGGAATCTTATGACAGCTATTATGTTGTTAACTGACCTTTTTCTCCATTTCACTATTGTCGCGGAGAAGCGTGTGCTCACGTTGTGCCGCTTCCCTCAAGAGGACCTTGACGTCAGCCAGGGTGCTGTTCTGTGAAGACACAAAACAACTTTACTATGGAAAAGTCATCAAAGGAAGCAACTTTTCACACTTTCCTATTTGTCAGATCTAAGTGATGGTTTAATAAAAAATGCTTTGGATGAGTGCTTTTTCCTAAATGTATTATTCGTGCTTGCTATGATTGGGAAAGTGAAAAGTATAAATGGGAAATATCTGATATGTTCTTGTATTTCAGGAAATGTGCTGGTGACTGCAAAAGACACGCAGCTAAAATTATTCCAATGTTCATGAGACAGTTCTCCATCCTAGGCTCGTTGTATTTCTTTGAAGACAACATTTTATCGAAGACTCAACTAATGCACTGGTATATCTTTCCTTTAGATTCATTATATGGGGGCCAAATTGTAGATCATTAACAACAATGATTCATAAAAATAAGAACCTTTTTCTCCAGATCGGCCTCCAGTGTTTTCAGCTTGCCCTCGTACATGCGGGTGAGCACATTGGACTTCCAGCCCTTGCCCTCCATGCTGGCTGTGGAGGAGTTGAGCGCGCCACCCGCCCCGTCCGGCCCCGCGGGGCGGTCACGGGCCTCCGACAGCTCCTTCTGCAACGCCTCCACCTTCAGCGACTGCTGTGTGATCTTGATCCGTAGCTTCTCGTTACTTTCCATCTCCTGTAGGGAATACAAATAGTAATTGTTACGTTACAGCAAGAAAAGCTATTTTGGGTTTAAGTATAAGATCATGGGGTTTATATTTAACCACAGAAGATAGCAGTAGTTAAAGCGCTGATATACATTTTTTCTTTACAGTTTTTTCCATTGAAGATTACATTTAAAGGGGGTCCAAAATACAATAAATATGGTGCTTCGGGGAAATCATATGAACCAAATATGCATCGTTTGAGCATTAAAAAGGGTAAAAAATCTAATTTATCTGATTTAAGTTGTCGACTGTTGTATATGTGGCTCGTGAAAAACAGTCGCTTTTAAGCAAACCGTCTTTCTCTGAAAACACTTACAATATTTAATGTTTGTTTTGAATTGATAAGATAGATACAGACAGACAAATGTAATCAGCGATATAAAGGAAAATTATTAACAATTACCCTTACTGTAAAATAAGCTCTAAATCAAACACGTGACAGGATTCTACTCAAGCAGTTTAATTCTTGGATATTACATAATTCAGAGATGCCACTCTATAAACATGAAAAATCCGGAAATTTGTGAAACAACTATTCCGGATTTTAAGCAGGAAGATTTGAAAAGAAGAAAACACATAGTATGTAGATTCTGATATCAAAAATCATCTCTGATATACTTTTTGTAATGTCTGATAACAAATATCTTAAATATCGCAACATTTTTTACTCATAACTACTGACTTGAGAAAAACTAAGGTACAACCAAAAATCCGGAAATCCGGAAAAAGAAGGAAGAATGGCAACTCTGATAATTAAACTTAACATACATAAATCGTGATTGACGCCTATATCAATTTAAGAATATGAATGTCTACTGGTATTAATTATATAAATTTAACTGGTTATGATATTCTACTCTGGACAGCGGAGGCGCTAATGAGATACTTAGCTTAAGTATAACTGGCCCATATCGTCATAACTGATTTTAGTGATTAAGGTAATAAGGCGAAATTTAATCAATGTCTCAAAATGCCTGATTCTTTCAGTTACCACGAGAAGTGATGTAATTTCAAAAAAACACAGACAAGGGATTGTTAGGTGTATTTACTTTAAGTGACAAACACATGAGGCACTAATCAAAATTCACCTGATTAGCCTAATCACTAAAATCAATTCCAAAAATATAGCCCCAGGACAAACTCTCTACAATACGAGTGCTGAATATTGTTGTAAGATACACTAGTAGGTGAGAACGAAGCCAAAATATTCACCATGGGTGCATATTTAGCCCTGACACTAGGAAAATATACACTCACGGAGAAAATAATAAAAATACGTTTTCGTAGACTGAACATAAATTTGGCTCCATTCAGTTTATTTTGTAGATGTTCAAATAATAGTGAGGTTGGTTCCAAGGAAGACCGTGTATGCCGGTAATACTAAACCAATAATTCTTTTTTTAAATCTTAAAATTGAAGGGCAAATATAATAACAACACTGAAAAGAGAAATAAACTTATATATTGAGGTACAATCTGAGTTAAGTTAAGTAAAACCGAAGAAAATTCTAATCACTGCATTTTCATGAGCTTTAAAACCTTGAGAGCTTCCGTTCTGCCTAAAATAGTATAGTGGGGTTTCATTACAGAGTGGATAAAGCACAAAATTTTATATGAGGCACCTCTGAGGCTTAATTATCAAATCTGGAATTAAGGAGAGCCACCTTGAAATATCAAAATGAAATATTGACAGATTTTGTATGTTTTTAACATTGGAAATTCAAGGTATTTAACCAAATTTATTGGCCATCTTTGATTAGATCGTTTGTGTAGATTCCAAAGGCAATAATTGAATTTCTTGTCCCTTGATTTCCCAATTTTGACAGTAACAATGTGTTTCTTGGCATTTAAGATCATTTCACTGAAAGTCTGCCATTTCGGATTTTAGGCCCCTAATGGGATTGTGTTGATATTACAAGGTGACTCCCCTTTCAAATTTAATGAAGGGGTCCAAAGGGATCACCATATGAAATGAAAAAAATCTTGTGATGAAAGAGTTAAGGCTATATCCTTTTCATTTGAATAATTTTGTAGTCCAGCTGTCATTGTCAGAGGTACCATGCTCATAAATTCAGCCATTTTGAAATTTATGGTATTCTATTGGATGAATATCATATCTTCTGAGCCCTCTAGGTTATAAACAACTGATATTGGAACCATTTCCACTTGTCTAGATACCTTAGCAGTTGAAAATTATGGTATTTCTCAAAATTGGTCAGAAATACCTGCTCTGCTATAGAAATAACACACCTTGTGTTAAACTCTGGACATGATGACGAGGACAAATTATTCATACACGAGAATGGCGGAGTAGGAAATAATGTTAGGGGTGATGTCATACCTATTGTATCCATGCGCGTCCAATCGTACATTTCCTGAATCGCAGCAACGCCTAGTTTAATTAACCCTAATCATGAGGAAGAATCTACACAATAGCCAGTGTCTGACATGTCCGACACTTTTCCAACAATGTCCGACGTTTTACCCTTAAACGTCAGACATTGTCGACACATGCTAATGTTCAGTTGATAATAACTTGAATCACCATCCAATTGTCTGTAGTTGAGTTTGAATGTTATTTCAACTTTGCTATGATAAAGGATAAGGCTCATATCTTGCTTTTCTCTAATGTGATTATAAGTTATTTGCCTGGGGCAAAGACTAGGTCAGACACGTGTGTATAACAACACGCTTATTAAGTCCCGTGATCGGTAAGCATATCTTGCTTTTCTGTAAGGTGATTATAAAGTTGTTTGTCCGGGGGCAAAGACTAGGTCAGACACGCGTTTATAACAACACGCTTATTAAGTCCCGTGATCGGTAAGCATATCTTGCTTTTCTGTAAGGTGATTATAAAGTTATTTGTCCGGGGGCAAAGACTAGGTCAGACACGTTTATAACAACACGTCTATTAAGTCCCGTGATCGGTAAGCATATCTTGCTTTTCTGTAAGGTGATTATGAAGTTGTTTGTCCGGGGGCAAAGACTAGGTCAGACACGTGTTTATAACAACACGTTTATTAAGTGTCGTGATAGTTAGACCCTACAATTAGCCAATAAAAGTCGGGTGATACATATGCAAAGATGGTCATTCCAAGAAGAGGTTACCATTATTAGTACATAACACGTCGTGTGGAGCGCTATCAATATAATTATGGATATAGATATAATTATGGAGCATGTTGTAAGAGTTGGTTCAACCTGATAATGATAGAGGGTCACTCAATAAGCAATGCCACATAGAAATCACCACGACACACTGAATAATTGATCCGACCCCTACAATGTCCTAATATATACCTGAATTAGCTGGAGCTTTTCAGTCAAATTTCACAATTATTCACATAAGGGCACAAAGATTACGATACCTCAGGCCGGGACCTAAGTTGAAAGAACCTTATCGAATTCCGCACCAATTGGCTTTTTTTAACATGATTTTTTCCCTTTATATATGAATATGTTATTCGTTACGGATTCTTCAATCTATGCTTCTTTTTTTTCAGAATGATAATCCTTACTTTTCAAAATCTGGTCAAAAATTTATCGGAACTGTAACTTAGAGAATCGAAATAAGAGATGTCATTCCCGACTGATGAAAAAGCAGGAAAAGTAGGAAACATTTTTCCTATTTTCTGTAAGCAACTGGAAATAAAATCAGCCTTTATAAATATAGCCGTACGACTGAAATTGCACTTGAATTGCCTAAAAGTAAAAAAACAAAAAAACTCTATAACACTTTTTTAAGAGATGTAGAAAAAAAACGAGTTGTGTTCTCAAAAATCCTAAAAGTAAAAAAAAAAAAAAAAAGTAGGGAAAATAGCATCTCAGAGATACCTAATTAGAGCGCAGTATTGCCTACACTTTAGATGTTAGGATACCGGTCTGTCTCTTTAGGTCCATGATGGTCGGCAATGGTGTCACAGGTGTGCCAAATCCCTTTGATGCTTTCTTCACCTTTCCCCACCCTCCCGCTCCTCCCCACCCCTACCCCGCCACCCCTTGACGGGCCCACACCCTGATGACTGCCGCATCCGGCATCCGCCCGTCCCCAAGGACGTCCCGCGCTATTTGGAGGTAGGCGCGGCTGGAAAAAGCATCACCTGGTGTTAACGAGAGAGGAGAGGGCGCGGCTTTCATAGTCCGACCGGCTCGTCTCACATATGGGGCACGGCGGGGGGCGAAGGTCACGACCTAGGCCATCTGGGACAGTGGTTTATGTCAGGTTGGACATAATCAGTAATGGGTCTGAGAACAGTTTATCAGTGACGCGTCTATTTCTGTTATATTGTAATAATAATCTGTAAGTGAAGATGCTACGTGAAGATGCTAAATATACCATTAAAAAAGAAATTCAAAAAAATCAAATGTCCATTGGCAGACTCCAAGTAAAAGGAGAAGGTGCCGGACGACTTAATTGAAGGAGGGCGGGGGGCATCCTTTTTTCAATGGGGAAGCAAAACATATTTATAAGTTGAATAGTCGACAAGGAGATTTTGTTAATTGTATCTAGTTATTTTTATTATCAGTATTATGTTTATTGTTAATGTTCAGACTGCAGGCCCCCAGCCTAAAAGATACCAGGCCCTATAGGTGATTCCACTTGTAAACCGTATTTTTAAAACCCAAGGAGGGGCAGTGATATCATAGTCAAGGCCAAGGTCTGTGGCTCTTCCGGTACTTCTGGTGCCCCCACTTTCCTATACAAATCCAAGGTGAACTAAGTCCAATGTGGGAGGGTCGCCTGATTATCTTTTCAAAAATGTGCGTACGTTTAGCTCGAGTACAACTGTATCTCAACAAATACTACAGTATGAGCGTTGAGTACTATTTAAGCTTAACACTTAAGTTCAGCGTTCTGAATTTCTGCGTTCTTAAGGGGTGTGATAAGAGAGTCACAGGCATCAAAGAATCTGCTATGGCTTCGTTCTCAACCATGATAAACAAATTCTGATATCAACTGGGATCAGAATAGGCCAGGTTTTTAACAATTTCCCGCGTTTGGTCCAAATTCTGGACGAACCTCTTCCGCACTTTTAACACTTTCAGCCCTTTCACTTATCGATCCCTTGAAGTGAAAAAAGATTTTTGAAGAGTTCTGAGAGGAAAACAAGGATGTAAAGGTCCTGGAAGCAAAAACAAAAGTTGTAAACGTCCTGCTTTGTGCCTGCTGTAAATCTTTTTTTTTTATTTATTTATTTATTTTTTTACATTTTTTTTACATTAAATCTAAAATATTGAGCGCCTCACCTTCATGAGGTCTCGGCGCAGCTTGTCGTGGTCGGCCATCACCTTGGCCGTGCCCTTCTGCTGGGACGTGTAGCGCTCGCTCAGGGTGGACCCCATCCGCTGACGGAGCTCCTCCAGCTGACCCTGAAACATGCCAGAACAAACTCGTCTACACATTTTGCTAATTATATACAGAGATGCCACTGAGGGGAGATCAAAAATCAGGAGAAGTAGAAAGGACATTTCCGGATTTTAACTTTCTAAACTAAAAGGGCCAAACTATTCATTATAAATTGTTGAACTTCTATCTAAAATGCTTAGAATTTGCATAGGAATACACTCAAATCTAAAAATAGTGATTTAGAAAAGAGGAAATCCAATTTCATTTTCATACTGAACAGCTCAAAAATCCGGAAATCTGGAAAAAGTCGGAAAAATGGCATCATTGATTATATAAAAAAAAGTAGGAACTTATCGTCATTTTTTCCATTTGGCAAATTATCAATCATTGTAGTGATACCATATGACTGACTACGTCAAATGTAAGGGGGTAGAAAACAGTGTTCAGATATTGGTATTAACATCTCCTTTCCATCTGTAGGTGATCCGTAGTGCATTTGGAGTTAGAATTGAAGGTCAGTATTTTGTGCAAGGGGTTGTGAAACTAACAAACTTACAGAAACGTAAGTGCGCCTGACTTTATGAAATAGAAATATATGTAGATGTGCTTTTGCATTTACACGAAATCGTCATGAACTCGTTCTATAAACATACAGATAGTTATTTTTCAATTTGAGGCACTAGTTTATAATCTATTATTCAGACAACCCTTACAAAAATGACCTTCGAAACTGAAGGGTACTTAGGCCAAAATTATATTTAGAGCCCCCAGGAGGTCTCCACACCTTGCGGTAGCAGCAACAGGGATAAAAATCCACATACTGATCAATTTTTATTCAGAAATACATGGATTAAGATATTTGCTGCCCACCTTGAGTGACTGGTTCTCCATCTGCAGCCCCCTCATCTGGTCGTTGGACACCACGCCCGGAGCCCGCTTCAGCGCCTCGTTCTCGGCCTGGGTGCGCTCGATAACCTTCTTCAGCAGGGCGATGGTCTTCTCCAGCTCCTTCTGACTCTTACCACTCTCCCCGATCTGCAGGGGCACAGGAGAGGCATATTGGTCTTAAACAAAGTGCGCACTAATACGAGTATTAATATTTACATACTGTAAATGGAGCTCATTTTGACTCTTACCAAACTAAGCCTTCCGTTACCACGCATTCCAGGTATGTAACTCTAATAAACTTCAGCTGGTTCCAAGCAGCTTGGAATTTATCATCCGCACGGCCAAATATTGGTGTACGTACCGCTCCTCATTTACAGTATTTTAGATATATTTGGAGAATTGTTTGGGTGATAAAATATAGAAGACCCTTAGGGGTCGTCCTCGGGGTGCCGGATGAACCTCTGGGGTGCCGGACGAGAGTCCAGAGAGTGATTCATTAGCATTGCATGGCCCTGTGTGTAGGGCCATGTCCATGGAACCCTTTGAGGTCTTAGGAAATTATACAGGAAATTAATTTCAATTTGGGAATTCCCTGAATTCTGGCCTCCTCATTACTCCCCTTGCTACGTCACAGACATGGGAATTCCCTCTAAAGGTAATTTGGGGTTCTCTTATTAATGAATGGCAGTAAATGGATATATATTTGAGTTTATTATGGGGTGCAATGAGCCAAATATATATAATTTGGGTTAGAGATGATAACCCTCATTACAGATTCTACAGGGATGGGGATTCCCTTTTAAGGGAAGATGGGATTACTCAAGAACTCCCCTTGCTACGTCATAAATTGACGGATTTCCCTTAAAAATATGATAAAATACAAGTTTATTGATGTCCCATAACTGTGTGTAAACTAAATATTTTCGTTCTATTTTGCTGACATTGATAGTATAAGTTGTAAATAACATTCTGAATTGAATTAAATGAAAAGTGACCATCCTGCAGTTATGTGCAAGCTTTCCTTTAAAGGACATCTGCCTCGGTAAAGGTGTATGGGTATGGTCTCTATTTTTTCATAGATCCAATCATTTCATGGATTCAATCATCAAAGACACAATTGTCAAGTTTTGTTCTTGATATGACCACAGACATTATATTGATGCCTAACTAGCCAATTATTTCATACAACAAGAATGAACTACGACCTACACTTTACATCTGAGACACAGTTCCCTCTACACCAATGCTTTACATGTAGTTAGACATGTGCCGTTTGAAATATGTATCCTTGATAGCCTTTTGCATTTTATCTTTAAACCATTAACAACTTTACATATTCTGTTAATATGATATAGATCGTGGCAATTTATCTTCATACTTCATAAATTATATAAAAAAATGTGTAACTCAATATGAGGATACTGAAGTCTTAAATAGACAAAATAAATGAGCGCATGCTTCTTACTTTACTGTCGATAGGGTCGGCTAGCAAGACCAAATAACATTCAAGGCGGTCAAATCAACCAAGGTAAAGCTACACCTTTGAATTGAAACACAAGAAGCAAGGCTATTATGGCTACATGCCACTCAGAATCAAGGATTCATTTGATGCTGACCACCAAGTAAAAGTGCGTTCGAGCAACTTTGAGTCTGAGTTCACAAAAGTAGGAGTACCAGACCGTTGAGGTAATTACAAGGTGCTGAACAGAAGTAAGGGGAACTTCAGGACCAAGAAAAGACTATTATAGGCCTATCATGTTAACAATAAAGCTTAGGGATGAGTGGTCCTTCTAATAAAGTTGCACAGTGGCTGTGGCTTCTTATTTGCATATGAAAGCTTTGAAATGTCAAATAAGAATAACGGATTAATTGAATTGCACGAATTTGATTTTTTTAATTTTGTTGCAACCGAAAATTCGGGGGAGAAGGTAAAGAAACATTTGTCTATTTGTGATTTTAATGATTTTCTTTTGTTAAAAAAGCCATATTCTGTAAACACTTACTTCAATCAATGACATTCCGAATGTTTTTCAACGTTAACTTTGATAGAGATCATTGGAAAAGACCTGCTACACCGAAGATATAAACAATACCTCTCCAATATTTTGTAACCTTATCACACGTGCTGCCTCCGTATTCAACTAAAGCCTATATTCCACCACGCGATTATTACTACCGGGATTTAGTTAAATGCCAAGATATCGATAGGAATATGGCAGAACCTCAAACGTGCAACATATCATTTGAAAGAGGATATAAAATCCTGTCTAATGATATATTGCCATGTTCATGATTAACCAATTTTCCTACTGCCGATTTTTGAAATCGGGAGCAAAATCGGCTAGTGGAATACAGCCATTAGGGACTAATGATTTATACAACTTGACCAAGCTTACCAAAGGCAGACTATTTTAGGTCAAATATCGTATTGGTTCAATTTCTCCTCTCTCATTTACTACCGTTGGAAAGTGCCAACCTTATTGCACTGATTGTTTTTCCATTATATTAATTATACGATTCTAAACCAGCAGTAGGGGCTCATGAGAATACATGCTACAATGAAAATAATTCGGAATAAAAGACATACAGAATAAATATATAGGGAAGGTTGGTTTAATCGAATTTGGTGATAATATTCCTTAATCTCAAACCTTGACTGAAAGGAAAAGTCAAATTTATATTACCAGGAATGAGAAACGAGAACAATGTGGTTGTAGTGATGGAGGCTGTGGGGTGTGGGGGCGCGAGGGTTGATCCATGCTATTATTTGGCTTCTCATAGTTTCTTTGATTTTTTTTTTAGATTTTTTTTTTTTCAAAACTGAAAATCCTACAGTGCATCCTTTTTAAGCCCCTCGTACATATACCGACGTGACTAGGAGTCAGGGACTGGGCGTCTGAAACTGATAATCTGACACTGGGAGTCGGTAGGATGGGGACCAGAGGATTTAATGTTTGTAATCGATTTTTTGAAAACCATTAAATCATGGGGGGAATTTAGTAGCAGAAGAGTCCGAGGTACTCCTAACTTAAGACTGGTGTCGGGTAATATTAAACAAGTTTAAACCCTCCTGACCCGACTCCCAGTCCCAGACCCCAGTTTGCAGACCTCGCACACCTACCGACGCGACGACACAGGTGGGCCCTAACTGCATCTGAGACCGTATTGTCGGTAGGTGTATGAGGGGCTTTATGTTCCTTTAATTTAAGTTAATATAAAATGATAATTTAAGCAAATAAAATAAATAGAGTAAATAATAAAATCATAATTCAAGTAAGTATAAAATAAATAGGGGCCATGCAAGATTTGTTAAGGCAACATTTACTTAATAGTACAGAAGACTTTTTCGCCTCACTATCCGGGAACTATCATCTAAATAGAGACGCTATACTTGTATATAGCTGCGATGACCGTGTCCGTGTAGGGGGGGGGGGGGGGACTACTGTCATCAGCGGCACCTGGTGGATATTTCTGGCAACAAGTGGGCATGAACAAATCCTTGTTTGCATTGAAACAAGTATTCCCAAATGCCAATCATTTGGCATTTCGCCAGCTCAAATCCTGGATATATGTTACACTTCACGTTTAAACCGACTGGGTTTTCACCTTCCTTTCTATATATCTTTGTCCATTGATAACTTCTGAATCTTGGTCTGAACCTACCTTCGGCATGGTAAACTACCATTCAATACCGACTATCTGTTGTTTCACACCATTCAGTTAGGTAGGATAGCTCGGGCCGTGTTTTGATCTCGGCACTTGTGTGAGTGCAAGTTGATGCCTATCGCCTACACTGTGCTAGCTGAGGGCTGGAGCCGTATAACCTGACCAGCTAGACAGGCCGCCGGAACAGACGTGTTGAGACCTGCCCGGTACAAAGTCGTCCAATATATACAATGTGATCAGAACCACAGGTATCTGATCAGATTTATTTTATCTACTAAATTCCCTTGAATCACAGATCTTTACAAAGCATGAGATCGTTTTGTAGCAGGTCTGGACACATGGCCATGCAGTCCACTTCCACCAATAACAACCAGTAAAGACGACCGTACTATACTTAACAGATCGTTTCCTTTTACATACTTTATACATAAGAAAGTAATGATCTGTTGCAACACCTGGATAAAAAAGAATAAACAAGCCTTTTCAAAAAAAGAAACAAATAGTTTTGGTTTTTGTACCCCGAACATGGACAACCACAAACGGACTAATTTCTAAAGTTAAAAAAGAATAAAAACGAAAAAGAAAAGAAAATAGGAGGCAATAATTAAAATTTCTATTTTCTTTTTATGCCAGCGGAATGGGTCTGCCAGAGAGTTTTGTCAACCTAGTTGAAGTAACTGCTATTCGAAATAAGCGCAGTCTCTTATTTTTATCTTTTTTATTATGTCTACGCGATCCCAGATTAAAGAGTACTGTCTGGCCCAAGTGTCCAACCGGCATGTTATTCAACCATGCATTGTCACTCTGTATTTTACCGCCAGAGACAAATGGTTGAATCTGATCTTATCAAAGAAACTCGTTGGGTACAGTTCTACCACTTGTTTATCTACAACGGCCTTTCATCTTTGTGTGGTTATCAGCCCCCGCCCCCCAAAACAGAAACAAACAAACAAACAAACAAAAACAACAAAACAACAAAAAACATCACATTCTGAATAAAAGATAAACTATTCATTTTAATTTTTATAGTGGGTTAAATCGACAGGTGAATCTCTTCCCTACCTGCTACATGCGTATCTTATCTCAGACCATTGCAGAGATGCCATTTTTCCTACTTCTGTAGGATTTCCTACTTTTTGGCAATTTTGGATTGCACAACTGATTTTCGTACATCACTCTGATATCTGTTTTAGGGTATTTTTTGTGTTAGTTTCAACCTGTTAAAATACCAATTCAATGTCAGGTCTCTATTTCTAAAGGTTATTTCCCTCCTACTTGGTTCTTGAGAAATAGTAGGAAAAGTATTTCCTATATTTCCTACTTTTTCATCAGTTGAGAGTGGCATCTCTGCGTAACGATGAGTCTTTTCTTATTCACCTTTGACACTAGTTACAAGAAATAAAACACATTATTATAGATTAGATGGTGAACGACACACTATTGCCTTTGAGATTTCACACTGATGTAAGCAGACGCACCCTGGCTGGGGTCGGAGTTGTCGCTAATACTACTCTACTGACACTTTAAATCAGTTGAGAAGGGTCAGCAGCTTCAATGTCAGGTGGCTCCCCCTAGTGTGTTTTGGTTGTACCATGAGTCTGATACTATACACCTACAGTACATTGAGCGCCCCCTTCAGGTTTTCACTGGAAGTGTTGTTTCTTTACTTTAGTTTTTTTTCTGGTAGATATTATTTTTCGATCAATGGGAAAGCTGACTTTATGCAGGTGACGTCAGATTACCTCTAGAAGGGTCAGGTGCCACGTTTTTAATTCATTTATTTATTCAGACATAAAATAAGTACATGACTTGTTTACCATTTGATCACTTGATGAACCCTTATTTTTATATTGCTTTATTATAATTGTGTATTGGTTCTGTATCAGTCTCTCACTAAAATAAATGGTTTTACAAGTTACTACTTCATCTCATATTGAATGAGGGCCCATGGAGTTGGTTATTGCGTTGTGATGATCAACATTTGGTCACATGACCTGGTCCCATATCTTCGTAACTAATTTGGTTGATCAGGGAAAATTTGATCAGTGTCCCATGATCAGAAATTCTGTCTATCGTGAATAAATTTGACAAATAATAATTTCTCTTTGACACTATTTTGCAATAACACAATACATTTTGGTAAAAGGCAAAATCACTGATCATGGGACCCTGATCAAATTTTCCCTGATCAGCCAAATTAGTTACGAAGATATGGGCCCTGGTCTGCACAAGGTCTTTACAAACATGTCAGAGCAAGGACCATATGTGAACAAACCAGAAAAACGACCCTCCTCCAGAGGTCGTAAGTAATGAAGTTACTGTCGTTATGTACTGGTCATTCACTGTATCACACAACATTGCGACGTCCGGATAAGGTCCCGGTAATTCATTCCTTTTGGAATACAGAGAAATACATACCCTTCTAATGTTTGAGCCTGCGGATCCCAGAGAGCTGAGCGACATGGACCCCAGAGACCGCGCGCTGTTCAGGTGCTGGAGTTCTGTTTTCTCCGTCTTCAGGACGTCCACGTACTTCTGTAAGTCTTCGATGCGTCCCTGGATACGAATAAGTCCGAGAAAAATGTAATAAAACCCATCTATAAACCCAATTGTTATGTGAATTGAAAATTTCATGACTGTCGCCCTCCTTCAATGTTTTGTATGCGATCTACCCTTATACACAGATCTAGTCTTTTTTAAAAATACGTTTTTTAGTTATCTCTGAATCTAAATGTCACGATATTATCACGAAAGCATATCAGTTATTTCTTTTTAACTGAGCCAGAGCGCCCCCCCCCATATTTTCCATAATATCATACATGTTTCTAAGGTTGAACACTTCACATCAAATCCAACGTAGTATTTTGGTGGATGTTTTATGTGGAAGTGTAAGCAAATCAAAATTCTCATCAACAATATATATTTCAAGATCAACAATCAGTGTTACCATAAGTCGTCTAACTACTCGTCCTTTCTGTAGTGTTGTACGAGGGAAAAACGGAAGGTGCCTTCAAATCACTTAATGCAAATATAAAAATGTACATCTAAATTCTGTGCCATTGAGCGCTGAAGACGCCTACCTTGAGTCTGGGGATGTCCTTCCTGGCCTGCTCGACCTCAAACTTGAGCTCGATGTTCTCCTCGGACAGTTTGAGCACCTGTTTCTGCAGCTGGTGCTCCTTCTCCGACAGTTCTTTGTACGCCTGTCTCGACACCATGCCGCCAGCGCTACCGCCCGACACATCCTGAGTAAACAAGAGTTTGGTTAAATCAGTGCTATTCGTTAGACGTATTCATGAGTAAATGAATACTTCTCAGGCTTGTATGTATGCGTGGCGCCTTGATTTCTTTAAGCTGTTTATTTCAATATCACAAAGTACATGTTGTTTCCAGTTGATATTTGAGAAAAAAAAAAGAAAAACTGAATATGAATATAGTTAGGCTCAATTTAAAATGTCATTATGTTTATACATTTTAGTCCGTTTCCCTGCAAAAAGCAATGCTTCTTCGAAACAATATTTTGGAATTTAATTGAATCAGCTGATGATACAAGTGGTTGAGCGGTCAATCGGTCTACTGGGAAAATTTTCACCAATTCTTATCAATTTCCAATTTATATTGTAACAAACTGAACAGCCCAGTCCGACGCAGCCAGCCTCTCGTATGTAAGATACACTGATGCAGTGATGGGGCTACGTGAGCTTGCCGAAACTGAGAGGCTGCAGCGTGGACTGGTCAGCAAGAAACGGCTCATTTTGTGTTCCTTTTATTGTAACATAGTGATAGATAAGAGTTATGGCTAGATATTATCAATGTCATTTTATATGAAGTGTTGTACATCAACAGGACACAATGTCATATGGTCATTACAAATTTGAATGAGCCAATAGAGTTGCATTTTGGTGAATTTGGGGGAACATAGGAACAGATAAACTAACAGGAGGTGACAGAAAATGTTCAGGTGTTGAGTTGTTTCTTGTGTCCAAGATCTTTTTTTTTTTTTTTTAGAACAGACCGACCACGCCAAGAAACATGCAGCTTGGAGGAAAATAACCGTTATGAATAACACCATAAACTATAACAGGGGACTGACCTGTGAGCTGGAGACCCGTCTGGCCATCTCCTTCTCCAGCTGCTCCAACTTCTCGGTGAGGAACTGGTTCCTGAGCTGCACCTCCTGGAAGGCGGCGTCCCGACTCAGGGTCATCTCCCGCTTTAGACGCGCCACCTTCAAAAGACAATCAAATAATGATGGACATTAAAATGTGTACAGAAACAAAGATTGGCTGCTTGTGACTCTCCTTTGTAGCATGACTTTAAATCTAAGAAACTTCAACCCCAAGGACACAAATTATGGGCCTAAGAGTACCTGTTCACGTTATAATCCTAGTCCTAGAAATGCGGCAAAGTCGCTGTTAAAAAGCTATCCGCACTTTACGACGTCGCCGTCGCTCGCCACTATGACAGCACTGTGACGTCACAGATGTGGAAATTGTTGAATTTATTGTTGTGAGACCTTAGGTTTTGTCTCATCCATGAATTTTAGCCTTGTGTAAAGCTCTGACGTAACCTGCGGTCTGCGGTCGCTACGTTACTGACGACGTAACGACGTCGACGATGTTGTCGTAGCTACGATGACGTTATGTCCTTCTTGCCCAATCATATTGCGGCTTACTAATGGACTTTGAAAGAGTGGTAAAAGTGACCAAAAGTGACCTCAGATTGATCGCAGAACTGAGTCAAATCAAGTTGGCCCCTGCCTGAAAATGTGGATCATTTTCAGTTCCTATTTGTGAAAATCTCAAAGAAGAAAGGAAAATATGGACACTAATATACATGACGACCATGTTCAAATGATTTAGAATTTGGCTTTTGAATATGCTAAACTTATCAATTAGTATTGCGAGACCTGCGGATTTCCCTTGACCATGAATTTTTGGCACATAGTAAGCAATTATCTCATGTGACCTGTGGTCACGAGGCGGCTCTGCCGTGGATCGCTTAAAAAATCATACACCAAAACCATTTTTAAATTGATAACTTTTTTCATTGAAATGAGTAAATTCTACCTGAGGGGCTACAGGTTTTAAATATCACGAATCAGCGGTTAACTCACCTCCTCCTCGAGTTCGTAGTTCTTCCTGCGGAGTGGCTCGATGTTGTGGGCAGCGCCCGTGGGAGCCGCTGTGGGGGCCTTCTCGGCCGGCTCCGAAGTCCCGGTGGCCTTCTGCAGCGCCCGTAACTTCCCCTCCAGCGACTCTTTGTCCCGGTTTGCCCTGAAACAAACACATTTGTAAGTGTAAGGGCTTGTTTAGTTTGGAAAACAATTGGCGACATTTTTGTCCATTCAAGATTGTATCATCGACTTGGATGGAGCTGCTTACAACGTTTCAGGATCCTAAAGATTGTTTTCATGGATGTGTATTGTTGTGAGCACTGTTAGCACCAGCTCAGCGAGAAAGCTGTGCATTTATTGGACTGCTATTATAGCTATGAATCAGTAAAGAGTAAGTTATCCCAAATCAGAAACTTTTTGGTACATAATCAGATAAAATCAACAAATCATTTGTTTGAATTTACTAAGTACGCTGGCTCTGTCATTCTATTTGTTGAATAGAACTGATAAATCCAAGATTTTAAAGAAACTAAGGAAATTCTAAATGTCACACGTCTACACGTTTGAGAAATTTACTACACTTTAAAATAGTACATTAAAATCCAATTTAATAGTAGACAAATGTTTTTACCGTTCCAGTCCGTTTTTGAGCAGCTCGTTGGCCCGGGAGAGCTTCTCTATCTCCAGCTCCTTGTCTTTGACTCGTGTCTTGAGTCGGTCGTTCATCTTCTGCCACTTTTTACTCTCTTCCCATCGTACCACCGCCTCCTCTCGGCTCTGTAAACATTGAGAGTATGAACAATTACTTTTAGTATCGTATAATTATTTCTGGAAGGCAGGGATTGTAGAGATAGAACTAGATACAAATATTTACGAACAGTTTTCGAACCTATCAAACATATTATGTTAACACCAACTTTACGGATATGTAACTTTAAATGGGTATTTTAGGACATCATTCCCATACCTGAAAGCGTTGTTATCTTTCTAAAGTTATGCTTGTGCATATCAATTAAATTAGGGTTTTTCTCAAGCAAAGCTTACGAGATTCTATCAGAAAATAATCGTCAAACAAGTAGTGCTATGCCTTTTCACATCAAAATTAATATCATTTTCCATACATAGAAATTAGACTATAAAACTGCAACTGTAGAAGCAAAATTAGTTTTCAACAAGGTAATGGACAAAATGAAGAGACAGCAATGAATCAATAGTTAAGTAACCGTTGTCCTTACTGGCTGGTCCTCCTTGGGCGCCTGGTGCAGCTGGGGCTGCTGCTGTTCGTACGGCTTCTCGGCCTGGTGCTTGGCCCGCCGCACCTCCTCCTGCAGCAGCCGGTTCTTCCGCCGCAGCTCATCCACCTCCTGGTTCCCTCCAGGGTCGGCGCCCCCCTTCTGCCGGGCCATGGTCGACATGCGCTCCACCTTACGCTCCAACTCCTCGATCTCCCCCTCCATACGGCCCCGGTCCTCCTTCAACTTGCGGGCCTGGCCTTCTCTCTTGGCTGTGAGTGAAAGGGTGAATAGTTTTTTTTCAAATTTTTTTTCTTTGGATAAAGGTTTTATTACTGAATACCATACAGCCCTTTGGCTAAAAGAATATGATCTTCGAGAAAGTGCCAGGTTTACAAGTTGCTAGTTTGTCATTTGAACATTTAACATTAAAGACATAACAGGACGTACAATACAACTGGCTTAATGACCATACTTCGAAGTCCAGTTTCGATATCTAAATACTTTCTTTCGTTGTCCTCAAATATTTGATGTCTTATAGTCGCAGGAACCGAAGAGAAACATTACACATTTCTCTATTAATCACTGTCGTTTATTTTGCATATTCAACACCAGCCACCGCCTGTACTCTAGTGAACAATTTTCAGAGGAAACCTTCTCACATATACATTTTTCGTCTTTCCTACTACTTGATCGTCTTTTATTACTCAAGGGGAAATGTCGCAAGACCCTGGTACAATCTGTTTATTGCATGTATCATTTACACGTACCCAGTTCATGTCTGGCCTCTTCCAGTTCAGAACTGACGGATGATTCTTTGTCACGATATTTTTTCACGTCCTTCCTCAATTTGTCGCGCTGTGCAGTTAGTTCTTCTATTTGGTCCTAAATCACAAGTACATGTATATTAAAAAAATGTCGATATTTTCACAAAACGTAAACCTGGCTGTTGATATGAAAAATTGTATTGCATCGAATATTGAAAGAAGCGTTCATCATAATTATTTAGTCTAGTCACTTCAGTCAACGATAGTTACTACATGTACTTACAATATGAAGTCTGTCACAAATTAATTTTAAATCTAATAAACCCTCTTTTAGAACATTTTTCATTAGCGCCATTAATTTTTGTAAAATGCAATTTGCTAATCTTGAGACTCTAATAACATTTTTCTGATAAGTGAAAACATTTGCCCTGTTCCCTTCAGTTGACTTTCTTTTACATCAGAAGTGAAAGCTGTGAGACCTTACAGGAGAACCCCTGCCCCTACCCCAGCCACTGACCTGCAGGTCCTTGGTCTGCTTGTCGATCAGTTTCTGCACGTTGTACTCGGTGGCCGTCTTCTCCATGTTAGCCTTCACCTCGTCCTGCGCGTTGGTCACCATGTCGGCGCGCAGCTCCGTCAGGGCCTTACTCAGGGCCTGAGGTCAATAAACAACAGGTATATTATCAGAAATACAGAGATATTCTCATGTCTATAGTAGAAAGATTGTTAGTTTGTTGGGGTAGTTTAACATCTGGCTAACCCTTCTGGGTTCTTTCAAGACTGCACAAGGTAATGCTTTTCAGCTAGTTTAAAGCCACATGGGCGATGACCGAATCTATGAGATGAGATGCTTATTTGTAGCAGCAGGACTCAATGCCTCTTTATGATGCTGCCTCACTGAGATATCACACCATAGGCTCATATGATATCCCACCCAGCCACATTATACTGACACCGGGCCGACCAGTTATGTTTGGTGGCTCTAACTTCATACCCAGTGAGAGGCAAGCAGCAACCACTACTATAAGTCTTTGGTGTCACTCGGTCAAGATTTGAACCCCTGACCTGCCAGAATTGAAGCAGGCACTCTGCCAACTGAGCTCCAGTCTGGTTCCCCCTTTATGTCGTTTCTTACAATTAACAGGGGATACTGAGGACCTAGATTCTTCCCAGGAAGTATAGTAGGATGGAAGAAAATGCAACGTAATCAGTATATCTGTGATCATTTGCAATATTTCACGCACTATAGTAGGGCCGTTGGAACCACTGCGGTCATGGCTGTACATATATGTTCACCAATCGATAGAAGAAATAGAAAATAGAAAATTGTTTTCAGGGTTATTTCTAAACGGTTGTATAGGTTTCATAAGAGGCTGAAACATAACTCCATGGCTTTCTATATACCGGCATGTCGAAGTAGATACTTTAAGCACATGGTGCCCCCTTAAGCTTATCCACAACAGACCCAGGGCCCTAAGGCTTGGTTACCAAAGCTTAACAGGGTTATGTGGGCGTTACTGGTAGGGTTTAACATTCTTTGATTATCTCAGACGAAATACCACAGGACTACAGGTTGACTAAACACCTGAGGACATAAAGACAGATAACCCAGAGGTTAACACTTATATTTTTCAGGGCGTTTACAGTATTATGTGGAACCTACACCATTTGTCAAGCCAATGCAACTCTATTCAAATTCCGAAATAATGATCACGAAATCCACCTGCAATTTTATTTTATTCAATTGCTCCCTCTAATTTCTTTCCATCGCTCACCTTGTGTTGCTTCTCCTTGAGGGCGAGCTGGTTCTTGAGCCGCTCCACCATACCCTTCATGGTGGAGGTCGGGGCGCGCGTGTTGGCCTCCTTCTGAGTGTGCAGCTCGGCCTCCGTCACCTCCAGCTCCTTGTCCCGCTCGTCCAGGTCCCGCCGCACCTCCTCCAGCTCCTTCTGCAGCGCATCCACCGCTGACGAGTGCTCCTCCAGCAGGCTATTATGAGTATATCAGAGGTTTTACGATAATGTAGAAGAATTTTGTTTTGGACAAAATGTATTGGTTTTGCTGTATGTGGTTTATAATGGTTGGTTTCCTGTGGCTTGGCTTGCAACTAAGATTGTTTCAATGCCGGATTATGACGGAACTGATTTTTTCATATGAGATGACCATTCACTGATGTTGATTTTTGAGATAAAAATATTAGAAATACGATGGTTAAAAACATTTCAACTGTCTTTCAATTTTTCTGGAACATCTATTCGATTGATGTTGAACAGGTTTTCTTCTGTTTGAGTTCTAACTGGATAGTTGGAAAATTTCTAATAGTTTGTATCTTATTTTTCAATACCCCTGCGTTTATAAAATGTTTTAATGGCTATAACTTATACTTCAACACAAAAAACGCCTTACATGGACCACTCATTTAAAACAAACTGCCCACCTTTCCTTGTCCTCGTGGTGCGCCCGTACCACCTCCTCGTACTGGTATCTCATGTCCTGGGTCTCCTGCCGAGACTTGGTCAACTTGTCCCGCAGCTGCACGATCGAGTTATCCTGCTCGGCCACGATGTCCTCCAGCTCGTTCAACCGCTTCAGCTGAAACGTCAATTTTTTTAATTTTTCTTTTAGAAATTTTATTTAGACTGGGTAAGTACAATTTTTTCATTGCAGGTGGATTTCGTGATCATTATTTCGGAATTTGAATAGAGTTGTATTGGTTTGACAAATGGTGTAGGTTCCACATAATCATCATGGTTAAGGGATATTTAGAGTTATTATATTATCATTAATGCAGCTTTCGGACTCTCCAAGCTTCTTACTTTTCCCTTTTATCATGATACTAATTTAAAGAAAGAGTATTACTGGTCTATAACAAAGTAATGAGATTAGGAATCACCAAAGCTAAAAATTTCAGGCAAACATTTGCAGTTGAGATTGAGAAATCATTTTCTCTATAGTCAGTCTTTTCTCAAAAGTGAAAACCAAATATGAAAAACGTACTTTTCGGCCCAAAACTATTGCTAAATTTTAAACTGAAAAAACCCCCAAAGAACTGACCTGCTCATTGGAGGCAATTGGTGCTGCCGGCCGACTGACTGACTCGAGCGCAGTTTCCTTAAACTTGGCGAAGGCGGCGTCGCTCTTGGAGTGGAGCTTGGCCTGCAGGGCCTTGAGCTCCTCCTCGTGCTGCCGGTTCTGGGTCTGCATGTCCTCCCGCGCCTGGGTGAGCAGCTCCTGGTACTTCTTCAACGTCTCCTCCTTCTGAGCCACTCGCGCCTGGAGGATTTATTATTTTTATTATTAAAAATATAACCATGAAAATAAGATTACGCAATGACAGATTCAATTAAAATACAAACAAAAAAGAGATATGATTGGATAGTGTCAGCCCCTGGAAATAGAGCTACTGGGAAAACCGTATATTCACTGGGTAAAATGCTTTAGGTTCATTCTAAAATGACTCGCATGAAGAAATAAAGTTAAGATTATTTTCCTCTTTTCAAGAATAAGAGTTGTACTATTACATGTGAAATGTCCATTTATTAAATGACAACAGTTTATTTTTTACTTTTACATAAACGGTATTAAACTTTATATTAAATTAATTCAAATACCTGTAGGCTGTGTACAGTGGACTGGGCCACCCTCATGGCCTGTTTACCCTCAAAGTCCTCGCCCCGCGGGGTGGCAGCGGCTGTGGCTGTGGCCTGCGCGATGATCTTGTCTCGGTCCTCAGTGGCTGGCAGACGCAGTCGCAGCTCGGTGATCACCCGGTCACGGTTGGTCACCTCCCGCTCCAGCTGCCGGGTCTCCGCTTGTAGTTCTTGTTGTTTCTGAATGAAAAATGTTACAGGAATAGTTAAGTAAGAATGGTATCCTTCTTCAGCTTGAAATGGACGAGAGGAAATCCTGAGTGTCAATTCAATGTATGTATTGCAAATACTTTGTAACCACTGTAATAATTCTGAAAACCAAGCGAAACCGTGAAGACTATTACGAATAAAGCCTTTAAAAAAAAGTGCAGCTGACATAAAAAGTACAATCAAAGCTTTTACCAAAATGGGTGTCTTCGTTCATGTAATGGTCGCTTTATTATAATTTTTGGCAATTAATATGAAATCAGGAACTGTTACAACCTGCAAAAATAAATTCTTTTATCACATGCAAACTCTAATCAAAGTAAACCCAAAAAATGCAAATATCAGTTTTGGAAGCACGCAATACCTTTTTGTAGACCTCGGCCTCGCCCTTGGCGTCCATGATGACCTTGACGTTGTTCTTGATGGTGGTGATGGCGTGCTCCAGTTGTTTGGGCACGGGCCAGTTGGGGTCGGGTAGGGAGTTGACCGCCTCCTCAAAGCGGTTAGCTGCACTAGCGATGTCATTTTGCATGCGCTCCATGTTGTGGACGATACGCTCCAACTCCACCTCCCGCTGCTCCCACTCCAACTCACGCTCCTCAAACTCCTGATATTGGAGGGCATTGAGATATTTAAAGTATTATTAAAATGGTTCTAATACTGCAAATTACTACCAACAAAATATAAGACGGACAGCATTTTAGTACTTTCAAAGTTCAAAAGTAATGTAATATATAATGATAGTCAGATATAAAGGATAACAGACAATGTGGTAACATTGCGACTTTAAGAAGTAAATAATTTACAACTTGCCTGTGCAACGAGAAATTGTTTGATTTTTATTTTCTTGTCTTTTTTATCAAAGAAATTGAATGAAATGTAAAAGGCATTGTGCAATCTTCAACGCCGTGGTCTCACCTTAGCCATGCGCACTTTGTCTTCTTCTAAATTCAGGACTTCGACTTCATGTTTCTTGAGTACTTGCTCCAAGAACTGGATCTGAAGCAACAAAAAAAGACATATGTATACACTCAATAAAACATCAGGAAGATTAACAATGGATGCCTTCAACGAATCTTGTTAACGTTGAAACTAGTTCCAAAAATCCCTGCTAACAAAGAAACCATTGAGTTTTAGCAACACTACGATAAAAAAACGCTAGACTTTCGAGTGCGCCTAATTGCACTACGCTGAACCTCTGAGTAGGTTACCAGTACTGTCACAGATCGTACCTGGTGTTTTTGGCGCTCGATCTTCCTCTTGTGCCGCAGCTCCTCCAGGCGGAGGCCCTCCATCTTGCCGTGCCAGTCGGCCACCTTCTGCGCGCCCTTCCCGTCCTGGATGGTGTCAATCAGCTCCTGGAGCCCCGCGTGCTGCACGCTCAGCTCGGCCAGCTTGTCCTCCACGTTCTGACGCTCCTCGTTCGTCTATTCAGTGTGAGACATTAGATGGTAAAAACCTGTATTCTACTTACCCATTTTGACCACTGGTTATGAGGGGGTTCATGATTTCTCAGTGTGAAATATATCAATTCAAAAATTTCTTAGAATTTCTAATGTAAATGAATAATATCTCTTGCTTGCCCATGGCCGCTATCCGTTAAATCACTTAGTTTTTAGTCTCTCCTATTCTTGAGCCCATCAGGATTCAGATTCAGGGGAACGATGTTATATGTTCATACGTTTATGTTTCTCCCCCCTCTTTTTAGAAGCTTTTATCTGCGCAGGAAAATATAATCAAGACATTTTCGTTGTGAACCAGTACCGGTAGTACATCTTGAATACATCTTCTCTTATAAAATACAATAGTATTTTAAATGTGTAAACCTAACAAACACATCCTAATATACGTTAAAACATGATGCAAAACCTGTCTTTTCAAACTGACCTTCCTGAGTTCCTCCTCCATCTTGGCCTTGTCGTCGAGTAGCTGTACCATAGACTGGGCAAACTTCTCCTGCTGCGGCAGTGGTACGGAGCCCGCGAACTTACGCCTCAAGTCATGTATTGTGTTCTTCAGGTATTTGGCCTTACTGCGAGAGTCAAGTCGATTGTGGTAGATGGACTGGTCCCGGTTGTCGCAGTCCTGCTCGGCCCGTAGGAGTTGGGCCTGCAGCTTGTAGATCTTTTTGGTGGCGTCTTCCAGTTTGCGCACTGCCGTGCCTTCACTTACCTGAAGTTGGACTATATGACGGTGTAGCTTTCCTGGAAATTACCAAGGACAAAGATTTTATGAATGATAATTCTTATTATAATTTGAGCAGGGCACAACCGCAAAAGCCATACTGTATAACCAAAATCCGTCGACTTAAATGATACTAAGAGAAAAACGAACATTAAAGACAGTTTACTGCAGCATACGAAACAGGCTCAATTTCCTCCTAATTAAAACACGATTGTATTTTCCCGAGATGATGAGCACGGGAAAGAGCTAGGACATTATTATCAAATTATTGTGTTTTTTTTATAATGGATTAGTTTTTTTTTCATTGAGAAACAAGGATTATTCTGTATTTTCAATTAGGCTACCTTGGACTGAGTATAAAAGGTGACAGCTGTAGAATCGGTCTCATTTAGAGAAGGAAAGATCGCTACATCCTGTTAAAATTACAGCCAGATTTAAATTCCATCATTTCTAGAGTGGTTATTAAAACAGCTTGATATCCAATGACTTGAATCTCTGCTCATACCTATGACAGTTTTCTCATCGCTCTGGGACTGGAAGTCCAGCAGTTGTTGTCGGAGTGACAGAACTTCTTTGTCACGAGATACTTGTTGGGCGTCCAGCGCTTTAGACTGACTCGTTGAAATGTCAGCAATTTCCTGGAAACAACAAAGTATTTTTTATTTGATACAAAAACTATAGAAAGACCTGATCATTTGAACCAGTCAGCTGTAAATTCAAGGGGAAAATGATCAAGGCCTGGCCTGATTGAAATAATTTTTATTCACAAACAGGTTGAGGTAGCACTATGATAGCGTGACCGCTATAAATGCCGATCAGATTCTGTTGGAAAATCTATGAAAGTTAAGGAAAACACCATTTCCTTTTAACTATCATAGAATACAGTAATTCTAAGGCATCTGACATTAGTCAGCTATTTTATTCACTACAGAAATTCCTATTACTCTGAAAAGACGCGTTTTACTTACTTTCAATTTGCTAATTTCAAGTTTGAAGTCCATTTCTGTCTTTTCTAGCTGGTCTATACGTTTACGATCCGCGTCACTGACTTCTTTTGGGACACACGCTGAAGTCATTAAAACAACAAAATTAAAAGGGTTGAATATCACAAAGTTGCATATTTGGTTATGGTGTTTCACAAGTGAAAGTAAGTATATGTAATTATAGATATGTATCCAATCATGGCGTGTCACTCACTTGATAGTTCGTCTCTCAACTCTCGCTCGGTCTTCTGGGCCTCGAGATTAAGTTTCGTCAACTGAAAAGGTAAAATCCATCTATACCGTTTAATGTTGCTCTTTCCCATACATTTCCTAACAGAGGAGAGATGGGCCCATGGCTTGAGCACAATGCATAGCATGGCTGACTACCCAATGTAATTTTTGATGGAGGGCTGATATATCTAAAACGTAAGCTTCCATGAAGAACTTGTTTTTTCTCGAAGATATGCCTTAGTATAAAAGGCGCTCGCGAAGAATAGCAGACAAGAAGGAGTTGGGCAATAATATTTATATAACAGCCTAAACAGTTACAACAAACAGTGCACCACATCAGTGCTCACAGCAAGTAAACAAGTAACAGTAAGTAAAGTTTTCGTTAGCACGTCTATTTCACGGGAGCGCGGTTGGCGAGTGAAACGTCAAGCGCGAGGCGGTGACGTCACTTCCGCAATGTTGCTATGCACGTATCCAGGCAACGGTCACGTCCTTGGTTATACGCCTATAATTCATTATAGATGCTATAAAAGGCGCTCGCGAAGAACAGCAGACAAGAAGGAGTTGGGCAATAATATTTATATAACAGCCAACCCGCCCAATCCACGCAGTCTACTGTAAGGACAGCAAGAAAAGTCCATCTGATCTCACTGAGGCACTCTCCGACTCACAAATATATTTGTTCACACATCCTGATGTCCAACCACCACGCTTTTTAATCGAACTTATTGAATACCCAAGGCTATGCATGTGGGTTGTCCCCCCACGGCGTAGGCTGTGTGATGTGATCGAAGTTTTGGCGATCCCGGCCTCGGTACAACAGTCTTTCAGACAGGCATTGAACCATCCGGCTTGGACAGGTTTCCATCTCCCTGCAGAGTTGACCAGGCGGAATACAAAATCGTCTTTTTTAGGCTTAGTAATCCTGAAAATCTCTAACAACCAATAAACTGGACATAACAACGAACCTGGGTTCTGTACAACTACAATTTTGGCATCATTCTCAGAGAACTGGTTTGTCTTTGATGAGCGAACATTAACAGTTATATAACCATCATAAAATTCCAGATCACAAGCCCTTATTGTATGTGAAGAAGCACAATAATGAGAACACCTTAATAGGGTACGAAAGGCAAAGGTTAACGCAGCCCAAAAAATTAAGTCGGGCAACAATAGTAAGTTAACAGTGTAATACAGCTTTAGCAGATCCGACTGATCCAACACCCGCGCAGGGCCCCTGCCAGTTCTACAACAACGTTTGCAACCCCTTAAGACGCGTTTCACATCAAAGTTTGAGTAATCGATCCCCCTGAAACCAAGGCCTTTTAACAAGCAGTTGAGGCCCGACAGGTAATTTACTACCGAGTTATACACCATGCCCTCCGATAAATAAGCTACATACAAAATCACCTGCTCAGTTGTACAAGGAAACATCGCTAAGTCAAATTTTTCACAGACTTTTTGGTAACACTCTTCCTGTACTAAACGGGCCTTCTTTGTGGCTCCCGACTGGCTTTCCCTCTTGAGTTCTTCTGCCCGCTTCTGGAGCTCCCCGACCCCAGGACCTGGCAACGAGATCGAAGGAACAACACATTGAGTTACTGCTAATGATCCCTATTGCCTCCACCTCCTTACTGGTGGAGCTGACTCTTGACAGACTGTCAGCGAGAAGGTTGTTCTCAGAACGAACGTAAGTGGCATACAAATCACAGTTGAAAATGAAGCAGCACCAGAAAATTTCACGCAGCCATGACATACACTGTTTACTCGAGCTACGCCCCGTGTTAATCATGTGCATAACTTGATTATTATCAGTTACTATCTCTAAAGTAGAGTTTGTTACCAGCGGTGCCCACCGTTTAACACCCAGTAGCACAGGCCACAGTTCATATATGTTAATGTTTGGCTTGAAGACCTCTGACTTCGGCGGATCCTGCAAGTGGTCGTGTACATCCCAACTAGTGTCGACACTGCCCTCCCAAGTACCAAGAAACCAGTCTAAGTCCGACCAAGCACCGAAACCGGTAGACGAAGCGTCTGATATGATTGAGATTGATTTCACGCGTTTGACAATTTTTGCGGTGCCGTTAAAGATTTCACAGAAACTTTTCCACCAACAGAAATCCGCCGATAACTCATCAGTCACCTTAAGTTTCCCTCCTTTAGGGCAGATGGTGGCCGCATCGAAAACCCTCCTACTAAACGTTCTCCCCCCTCTCACCACTGTGGAGATATGAGATACAAAGCCACCAACCTGCTCTAACTGTTTCTTTGTTGCTCTACCCTCCCTCTCGATCACCGCAATCGCCTCTTTTAACTTAGCAATTTTAATCATAGGTACAGACAATGACATTTCTTCTGTGTCCACTATGATACCCAGAAACTCAGTTCTAGTTGAAGGTGCCCTCAACTTATCCCAAGATAGAGAGAATCCTAAACGACGTAACACGCTTATCAGAATTTGTTGGTGATTGGCACACTCCTCCCTTGACCCACCAACTACAGCGAAATCGTCCAGGTAGTTAACTATTCTGCCCACCCCTTAATATTTGGCGAAAGACACCACTAGCCTGGAGAGCAAGTCGAACAAATAGGGAGCACATCGCAGCCCGAAACATAACCGCAAGTCCCTTAACCAGCATTTTTTGCCCTCAAACTCCCACGAGAGCCCCTGAAACCTGGTATGGTTTGGGTGGATATTTACACTACGATATGCACTTGAGATATCAGTTACTGAAACAAAATCCCCCTGATTTACCATTTGCGACAAGATCCCAACGGTGTTATACTCAAAGGTGGAACACGTAGTGTGCATGTAGTCATTTATGCAGGCCCCCTCAGGCCTACTACAATCTGTAATAGGCCTGAGCTTACCATTACTCTTTTCTACAGCCCCCAACGCATGTACACAACTAGGCTGCTCTTCAACAACTACAACCTTCCCTTCGTCTATCTCGCGCCCGAGAAGAGCAGACATTTCATCCCTGAAACGGCCTTGAGAAATAGAGTTATAGTTTTCACAAACATATGAAGACTCACAGCCCTCATCTACGATGCAGAAACCGTCACACAACCCATCCCATATCTTACTGACATCATTTTCCGGCAAGTCACAACTACCAGAAAATAAAAATTTGGCAACTCTGCATGGTTTCAATTGTGCAGGCAAACCGCCGATTTCATGGGTGCAGGTACATGTACCCATGGTACAATCTCTATAAATATTGATAACTTTGCCATCCTTGCTTGGCGGAGGTACAAAAACAACACTATATTTCCCCTCGGCAGCGACATTAGCAACCCTTGGACATTCTTGTGACCCCTGCTCACCACTTGACAAGGAAACTAACTCATCCCCCCCCTGAACGTTGCAACCCTGATTCTGGGAATAGACTACATAGCCCGCATGGCTCAACGCCCCTTCGCACAGATTATGGGATAACACATCACAACTAACATCACAGGAGGAATTCGCAAAATTATCATAAACTCCTTATTTTGATTCTTTCGACGATTTCGGGTTCTTGCATTGGAGAGCGCTATGGGTCTCTCCGCAATTCAGACAGATGTGACGGTAGGCACACCTGTTGTCGGCACAACCCCCTGGGCTGTTGTAGGCATAGCACACCTTCCCCGGGCGCTTCTTGTCCTTGTCCTTGGGTTGTTTTGAACCTGAGAGTGACGACACTTGGCCCGCCCTGGCCACTTTACTTGCGTCGAAACTCAAGTGCTTCAGCACTAGGGTCGAGTCAATCTCCCCGAATTTACTCACACCTTCCAGTGAGGCGGCCTCCCGTACCGCCTGGTCGTACCCGATTATAGCCTCTGTGCGATAAAAACGGGTCTCCGATTTCTCGGCCAGTACCAACACGTGTGACACCAGCCCTTGGATGTTTTTTCGCCTCTGGTGCAGATCCTGGAGGTTGCGCAACGACATTACCATTAACCTCTCAAACGTCTTGATCTCCTCACCTTTCTTCAGGTACCTCTTCTGGCTGTATTTATGACGGCGACTCTTTTGAACTACGGTGGTGGTTACGCCTCTTCCCCCTCCTGCGGCCATGGTGGATCTTGTCCCACAGAGAGCTGGATGACGACGACGTCTCACCGTCCGACGATGAACTGGTGGAGGATAACTCTGATTCCGAAGCACTTGCTGACTCTGGGGGATCTGCCTTGTCCCCTGACTTGTTCAGACCCATACTGGACCTGTAAGCTTCCTCCATGATTTTCATACGATATTCAAGCGCTTTCATGCGGGCCGGGCTGGCTGCCCCCGCCCCTCCGCCGGCCGCTCCGCCGTCCGAGTTTTCGTCTCCCTCGCCGCCGGCATCATCCCGGCTCGTAGATGAACATTTGTCGTCCCACGGGCCTTTATGTGTATCCCCACACGACTTACACTTCTTCTCCTTCTTGTTGCTACTCATTTTGCGAAGATGGGGCCCGGTGATGATGCGATAAACCAAAAAGTTTTCGTTAGCACGTCTATTTCACGGGAGCGCGGTTGGCGAGTGGAACGTCAAGCGCGAGGCGGTGACGTCACTTCCGCAATGTTGCTATGCACGTATCCAGGCAACGGTCGCGTCCTTGGTTATACGCCTATAATTCATTATAGATGCTATAATACTCTCCTTCTTTGATGGAGCCTTGAATCGGTCATATCGCACTTCAGGATTCAAAGCAATTTGTTTACGGTAATACAAATGGGCTCATGCATTAATAACTAGCATTACATATGTGAATTTAAACATCAAAGAACCTGACAACTACAACTAGGTCAAGCACCTAAAGATTATTCAACACCACAAATTAATTAACCAAACGTGCATAACTATACCAAACTACCATTAGGGCCAGCAAATTTCTGTCTTACCTCAGTGAATTTCTGCTCGAGTTCAAAGTTCCTGTCCTCGAGCTGCCTGAGTTGCTGTTTCTGTTGGTCGTACATGCGCACGGCGTGCTCAGCCCGCTGCCGCTCGTTCAGCTCCTTCATCTCAAGCATGGTCAGTCGCTTCGACATGGAGGTCACATCGTGGTCGGTCAGCTCGCGTGAGCTCATCATTCCTGTAGGACAGGTCAAACGATTAGCTCATGAGTTGAGTTTAATTCAAGGTAACATATGTAATTGGGGCCTTCCATTTAGTGCAATTTTAAAAAATCGCAGAACCCCCACCCCCCTCGTTAAAAAATATGTATTGGATTTGCACTGTAACATATGCACATTTTAAAAATTCCCAGACCCCCCTTCCCCCCTCGATGCGTACATACTTTATGGAAGGCCCCTATTCTTTTCTGCATTAACAATAATGTTGTATGGCTTTTATCCCATCAGTTTGTAAAACAACACTCCAGTTAATGTATTCATGTAGGGATGCTGATTAGACAAAGCAAGTATAAAAACAGATAGAACAAACGGTACGAGGGTGTACTAAGAATATGATGTTTAATAAACAACTTACATTATATAAATTGAATGAAAGACTTCTTCAGCCTGTCAATCTTTTGGAATAATGGTGCGGCCTTAGCAGAAGCATCAATGTGTTTTTAGTTTTACTTCATCTGCATATAAAGCTATTGACTTTAAAGTTGAAATATAGTCTTTTCTACCAAACATTTCCTTGGCACATCTATACTGAATGAACCCTTTTGATTACCTTGTTTTCGCATGTTCTCAAAGGCACCTTCCAGCGTATGTAATTTGTCTTTGTCCATCTCAAGTTCGTTCCTCAGCTGTGAATTTTCAGTGTTAAGTCTCTTGATTTCTCCCTGAAATAAACGTAAAAGAGAATTTGACTCATGCGTAATAAAGTTTTTCCTTGTTCACGGCAACTGCTACACTTCTGGAATATCTGAATGTCATTTAACAAATTCCGCATTCAAAGGCCAGGCAACCTTCATTTCAGTCTGATGACATAATATCAGGGGCTAGTATCCACTTAGATATAGTGTGCTATGTCTTATGCTGGAATGTCTCTATTTGATACTTCTCACACATCGAACCTGTACAAAGTTTATTTTTATTATTTGTTCAATTGTGTAAATTATACTCATTCCTTTCATCGTTCTTTTTTTGATAATATAAACGTGTTTGAATTTTCTCTTTAACATTTGTTTGAATGTTAATTTGCCATATGATGTTTACAGACAACTTACCTCCTACTAGAACATCCTGTATTTGTCTGTATTATTACTAAAATATTTGTTTTAAAACTGCTTCTTTTGCTCACCTCGTAACCAGAAGAGGCCTCATTCTTCATGACCAGGTGGTTGGTCTTGTCCAGCATACTGCGGTACTTCTCGGTGAGCTCGGTGAACTGTCGGTTAGCGCGTTCTAGGTCTGCCCGTGGCACCGCGTCATCCAGAGCCTTCTGAAGGGCAGCTATCTTGAAGGCTGACATGTCCTGAAAGCAGGGTCAGGGTTGGTTGGTTATTGGTGTTTAATGCCGTATCAACATCTATGGTCATTTTATGGCGAGAACAAAGTTTGACAATTCTGTCTGGTATGATTGAATCTATGAGAAGGTAGAGACCATAACCCTACACATTTACCAAGGTAGGTGATCTTTGTTGTGCAAAGTCCAATAGGCAGGGCCATACACACAACAGCCAGTGGTCCTAAGACCTTTGATATCCCTGTCGTTGGCACAGGGAGATGTGCAGAGTGGTGTAGCAGCCCAGCACAGGCCTAGGATTGAACCCGCAGGGTCAGGGAGCCAAAGTATCTGTCTCTATTCGACGATTAACTAATTTTCAAAGCAACAAAACGCTAATAAACGCAAGAATTACACGGGCGCCCGTTGTATTTACTTTTTTATCAATGGCATCGAATATGTTTCTTTTTAAACAACAGAAATACAGACAACGGTCCTGGCATTTAAAGGAAATAGAAAACAACAAAAGATATTATGTAGGCAAGGATGTGAAAATTATTTTTCGTAACCCGAAGATTATGGCCTACCTTATAGCGTTGCAGATATCCAAGCCTCTCTGCTACCGCTGCCTCCATTTGAATGATCTCATTCTTCAGTTTTGTGTTTTCCTAGAGATGTTGAATAAATGATCAGTAACATACACAAATGCACCAGTTTACAAAATACAGAAATATGAAAGGAAGCAGAAAGGCATCTAAAAGTGTTTGGCCAATTGCAGGTTCCTGAAATCAGTAAAACATATTTACAGAGATTTTGAGATAAAATAGATATGACACATCATTCCCGTCTGGATACTGTTTATTCAAATATGTTAAATCATGAATACAAGTTTCAAAATTAAAATCTGTGTTTACCTTTCTGAGTATTCCCTCGAGTTCAGTCATGGCGTTGTAGCGCCTGGTGAGGGCCTTCTCGTTAACCCGGAGTACGGTGATTTTACGGGTCATGTCGGAAAGTCTCCGCCGCACCTCAACCTCGTCCTGGGCCAGTGTGTCTACCAATCTCTGAAACGGGATTTACAACAGAGATCAGTTCTACCCTTAGCAATGTTTGTATAGCAGCTGGACCCATTTCAGGAAATATCAACGCCAATAGAAATGTATGTTTGTTCCTTTACAGCACTTTCAAAGATTGATGTGTCTTATCGAATGATGGCAAAATGTACGTTAAAAATTTGTTCAATATAATTATGCTTCGGAGAGTGTTACTGTTGATAACATGTATTTAGCAAATATTTTGTAAGTACAACATACGTTTATGCATCTTAAACTCCTATTCAAGCGAAGCCTTAATCATTGACAAGGGTTACTCCGTTAAGTTAAATAAATTCTATTTCTTTCCTGAAACCACTCTGGGAGTATTGCCGCTTACATCAAACTCTTGTATCCGGACGCCGTCCTCTTCTCTTTGACCCTCCATATTCTTCATGGCTTCTTCGATCTTTTTATGTTGTTCCTCCCAGTTCTATAAATGAAAACATTGCATATTATATCAGTTATATCAGACAATGATTGTTACTTTCTAAAGGAAGTACTTGTTTTACTGTAAAAAATATTTCAATGTGAAAATATTCATAGCATAAACTAAATATGTTGATATTAATATGTCGTTTGAATATAGTATTATTATACCAACACAGTACGCACTTTTTTGTCATCAGGAAGGTGCGACACTTGACATTTCAAGAGATAGTTCTCTTTATCATCATTATCATAACCAACAGATGTACACTTACCTTCTTCTCCTTGATATAATCTGCGTAGACTAAACCTTGTTGATGTCTCATGACGGCAAACTTGCGCTTATAGTTCTCCAATGCAACCTCTGTTTTTTGAAGCATCTCTTCTTTAAGATGTAATTCCTAATAGACAAAATAACACATCAGACCAGTTTAGAATTATTCAACTATTATTGAAAAATAATATTAGGATTTAAAAATGTATTCAATTTATACATTTCCTTATTTCTTTAGATACTGCAAATATACGTAATTTTAGTTGTTGTTGTTGACCTTTTGCCAGTTCCTCATATAATTTAAGAAATATTTTGGCCAGAAAGGGGTATCAGCTGCCAGCAACCATATCGTTCCTTACACTGTCATAGTGACGTCTAAAAAGAATATCATACAGGGGCGATGTGTACCAGGTATTTAGCAGCTGCTTCCTTTCAGAGCACACACACAATTACTGATGTCCACAAAGAGAATCACGCATGCGACCACTTTATTAAATGAGAAATTAACAGAGATGCCACTCAACCATAAACAATAATACGGAAACAACAAAGGTAGTCAATTCTTCTGTATTAAAGCTCTGATACTGAAACAAATCATGTGTATAGGTAATGTAATATATGTTTGATTTTTGTTACCTAAAATTGAATACAACTATAGCAAAAGATAGGTGATCAGTGATAACCTATCAATATCTTTTACATCTAAAATTTTGGCACTTTTTTAAACTAGTTGTTTCCCAAAAATAGGGAAATCCGTATTTATACGGAAAAGCGGCATCTCTGAATTAATTCAAAACATGTAGCCATTTCCAAGTTTAGGGTGTACACCCTGTCATGAGTTCCGAGGTATGGAAATGGCCTGTCTCACCTGGATGGTCTGCACCAGGTGCTCGTTGAGGTTGGCGATGACGTCCGAGCTGGTGACCGACATGCCCTCCGGTAGGGGCATGGCCTGAAAGTGGCCGCCCGCCCCGACCTCCCGCAGCTCCTTGATCTCCACCTCCAGGGCCGACACCTGCAAAGGTCAGCTCACGTATTACATGTGATCTTATTTGGAAAGATCGATGAGAAAGTAAGGCATTGGTAGAATAAGATGTAGGATTATTGATCCCTTTGGCAATTGAAGTTGCATAGACCGATAGTTGAATTTTCAATTTTTTCACCTTGAAGGCATTTTCTGACGACTTTTTCACTGCTGTGGAAATGATAATTGTTTATGATTTTATCAAAGCAGCGTAGTCCCCCCCAAAAAAAGGTATTGAACAGTTTGGTTAATAGGTCTGCATTTCTTTAAATATACCAGTACAAATGATGACACCTTAGAAAATATAGGAACCATTATTATTAATCAGAAAGAAAAGTCAGCTCAGAATATGTAGACCTCCTTGGCATAAATATAATTTACTGGTACATATACAGGTGATGTTTGATCAAAGAATATAGGTGGATCACCTTTGCTTTGGTGCGGTCGACCTCAACCAGGGCGCGGGTGGCCTCTACGCGGGAGTCCTTGAGCTCTTTGCGCAGTTCCTCATTGTGACCGGTCAGGTTGTCCACCTGGGCCTTGAGGTACAGTGACGTGTCATAACGCCCCTGCAGCGTGTTCTTCGCCTCAATGGCCTGGGAACAAAACATAGAAGGTCAGGTCTACTGATGATGTATTTTTGACGTTATGTTAAGTGAGTTTACTTATCAAGTTCGAATCCTTGGCAGTTTTCTTATTCATAAAGGATGTTTAAGATCTAATAATTTTGATATACATATATATATCTTTGAAATCTGTAATGCTGATCAAAGTTATTCGGAAAATTTCAAAGGAGCCTACTAATTAATTATCTAAACAAGCTAACTAGAATAAAATCCGATGGTCATTTATCGTATGGATTAATATGGTGAATTGGTATGAAACGCTTAAACTCACCGCGAGCATCCTGTCCAATGAAGGACACTGCAGAATTTTCACTTCACCGTCTTGGGCTAGACAATAAAATACACAAACATATTTATAAAATACACAAACATATTTATATGAAAAATTTGGATGGAAAAGACAAATTCAACAGAACAACAAGAGGCAAATGACTATCAAAGTTCCGATCGTTGGAACGATCGATGTTCACCCTTAACACAACAATGGACATTTCATTGTGTTGAGTAGTGATCACCACCAGTAGACTGCCACCACCACTCCTCCTGTCACACACAACTCAGGGAGGGGCTTAGGAAAGGGGCTCCTACTACCAGTGCTAGGTCCCTGGACCCACCCACCCAGAGGGTGGCTCAAGTACTGGTTATGTAACCCACTTCTGGCTTCTCAAACTGCACCCTCCCCCACCCCCACTCCTTGAACTGAGTTCAAGGAGTGGGGGTGGGGGGTGGTGCAGGGGAGAGGCCTGCCCACTCAATTACACTTGATGCACACTAATTGTCCTTGCTTACAAATGCATGCCGGTGGACAAAGGCCTGTAGCTACTTGTATGTAAGATTGTGTAACCGGGCAATCAGATCAAAGCCCAAATACCTACAAAAGACATGACTGATTGAGTGAGCCCTTCCCATAAGCTACAATACTAAAAACTATAATTAAGGGCTCACAAAAATCATTTGACATTTTCCAGAAAAAAATCCCCGAATACTTAAAATACCCAACCAAAACCTTCAAGTATCGGCAAACAGTTAAATCAGAGGCACAGACACTAGGTTTATTCCTTACCCTGCTCACTGAGGGCTTTGTGCACCTCCTTAATGCTCGTCTCCAGATTGTCGTTCTGCTCTTCCATATCTTTCATCTTGAGTTTCAGCTCAGAGTTCTCCTTTCTGAACAAATCCAACTTTGCTGTGTCGCGCTCAAAGTCACGTTCAACCACCCGCGCCTTGAGCGGAAAGTACAGTATGCTGTGTAAATGCTATTCTATATTCTGGACAATACTTTATGAATCAGCTACATGAAAATGTGTCGACTTAATTGAGCCGAAAGCCTAGAACCAAGACATTGTTTATTACAAAGACTGAAGGTTAATATGTGATTTTGCCTAACCCCCAAATAAAGTAATTAAAAAATCCCACATAAAAGTCTAGAAATAAGTGCAGCAAATATTTCAGAGATCATCAGGTACATCCGAGGTTTAGGAGTGAAGAGGTGAAGAATATTTAGTATTGGTGTACCTGGACTCTGTAATCCTCTCTCTGCACCTCCTTGCGAACATCATAGCTGCTTTGGGCAACAAGCTGTTTCTCCTTTTGTTCCTTTTTGCCCTCGTAAACCTCGGCCAGTAGTTCTTCGATATACGAGTCAAGAGGCCCGGGCCTGTGCATTAAGAAACATATGTTACCATCCAGATGTTGTCACCTATTTTCTTTTTTTATATATATACGACTGAAACTTCAGAATCACAGAAAAGAATCTCTTAATTCTACTCATCGAACTGTGCCTGTATTCAAAGAAATATGGAATTGATATTCTTTTTGTTAGACATTATCACCCTGGAAATAGTTGTGTACACTTACGGTTGGCCAGTGGCTTGACGTAGCTTCCTCATTTCCAGCTCCAATTTTATGATCAATTCCTGCTGCCTCTCCACCTATGGCGAATAAAACAGGTTTTTATATTTATAGATGTCAAAATAGAAGTTCCAATACTGGCTGGTAACTTGCATAATCGCAAAGATCATACGGTAATGATAATATCCGCTTGTCGAAAGTTGGACCGTAACCAGGTATGGTTATCCTCTTATCAGATTTTTTTTCCTCGGCGAGGACCTTTAACACGTGCACTTCTAGAGGCACGTACATGTAATAGAAGGTCTATAGGTGAGGATAGGTCTTGCACATATGCAATTATTCATACCTAGGCCACTAGATTAAGATGAAGGCGGTTTCCCTTTTTCTATAGAAACATTAATAAGTTAATATATTGTACTTTCTACTATCTTGGTGTATTGTTTATCATGGAAGACCAGGGGTAACCCTGAATGATGTTTTCAAAAATTAAAAAAAATAAAAAAAATCGGAAAGGATGGGTTAAAACTCCATTGTATACGTTAGACCGTTGAGATTGAAGATCAAACCAAGAGTCTATTTGGTTAACACTCAGTCCCCGAACCCTCACCTCTTTCTGCAGGGCCTCGCTGTTGGCCCTCTCGTCCTGCTCCTTCATCACCTTGTTCTTCTTGTACTGGTTGAGGTTGATGGGTTCGGCAGGGTCCAGCCCCAGCCTCTCCCGCAGACTCTCGTTCTCGTCGTACAGGTCGTTCACCTTCAGCTCCACGCGGTTTATGTACTGAGTGAGGTCCTCCACTTGTCTAGAATTACAAAGGAACGGGATCACTATAACTCAGTCTTTTATTTTCTTATTTATGAGTGGGGTCATTTTTCAAAGAAAACTTCTTATAAAGGTTAACTAAAATGGAGGCATTCTCTTAGTGATACATTAGAACGTTGTGCTCAATGTTGAATTAATGATTGCACTAATCCTATAAAACAAATACATATGCATATCCGAGTATATTCTATGACTTAATATATAAGAAAACCCTTCACCTGTCTCTGATATTAATTTGAGACTTGCAATCCTTGATTTCGGCAACAGCTTCAGCCAAACCGTACTCTCCCTGAAACACGAGAAGAAAGTTATCCATTACTTAAATGTATTTAAATCATTAAGGAAAATATAGAGAAACTGTACAATATGTATACTACATACTGCAGAAATCTATTAACTGAAAAGTTATTACCTATAATTTCAAAGAGAGTAAATATAGGCTTGAATAATGACTACAGAATTTCTTACCGATTCATACTGTCTCATTCGTTCTAAAGCCTCGCTCAGTTGTCGGTCCTTTTCACGGGCATCTGCTTCAGCCTGATGATATAAAGTAAACGGATTTGCAACAAGTAACTTCATTGTGCGGGTGAATTTTAAAAAAAATCATCATAGATGTGTATGTTCAATGTTAGAGCAATCATCTTAAAAAGCTAACAATCATGACTACACCTATTGTCTACGGTAAACCTATTTAGATTTAAAAGTCAAGTTTGATGTCCAAGAACATCTACACCACCTGCGAGTCTGCCTCGATTGCAAACATATGGATAGTTAATATTATATCTTAAATAAATCTAATACAAATGCTACCCCTCGACTTCCCAAGGACGTCAATGAGTGTCACTATCTCACTCATTTCATTGCCAGTGATACCTTAGGACATTAAAAATCTGTAGTATAATAATTTTGTATAATAAAAAGAATAAAGAAACGGTAAGACGTTAACCCTGCAGGTAAGACCGTTCCTTGTACCCACCTCTGTAGCGCGCTGATCGGCCTCCTTGAGGTGGTCCTCCTGTATACGGTTTGTGTTGAGCAGACCCGTCATCTTACGGAGCTGTTTGTCCGTCAGGTCCTTACTGCCTCCGCCTGAAAAATTACAATCAGGTACGCTGAAAATTGGGGTACTGGATAGTATTGCAAAGTAACTATGATGCTGTTGGAAAGAGTACGTTAATTAGGAACCAATATATCAGACACTTGGACGTTCTCATTCTTGAACGTATCGGAAAACTCGCTTGCCGTAATTGTAACGAATGAGATATGGGAATTGAGTAAGAGTAGACAACTGTCAAAATGCAAAAGAAATCATATGGGCGACTAATACGAAGTTGCAAATTCGAAAATCAAATTACAAAGGCCTTCTTTTTAATGCACATAGAACGTATGGAGTGGCCCTGGCATTAGACATTCATCTTAATTTCACGTTGAATGGTCTCTAATGAATGTGGAAAATAATTAGACATGTGGTGTACAATTACTCAACGTTACCTTTCTGCATGATGTTCCTGACGTCCTCCATAAGGGCCACGTTACTCTCCATGTCGGACACGGCCTCGTGGAGCCGCGTGCGCAGGGCCTCGATCTTACGGTCCCGGTCCTCGACCGCCTTGGTGAGGGCGGAGACAGAGGCCTTCTCCGTGTCCATGTTGGCGGCCTGCAGCTGCTCCTTGAGTCGCATGACCTGAGCCTGCAGGTCGACCACCGCGTCCTCCTTACTGGCCAGCACACCCTGCAGATAAAGCACCGAGTAAAATGTGATTTTTTGTTTCCATAAAATATGAATGTTTTTTTCCATAAAATATGAATGAATATTTGATTATGTGCGTTTAATAGAAGGTGTTGCATGAAGGAATATGTGAGGTGTATTGATGTTTCAGAGCTAAAAACATTGAAACGTTTAGTTAGGAACCTTAGCGTCGTTATTCCATTGTTAACCATTTGCCTTATCTGATAAGCACTACTTTGACATGTCGTTTAGACAACGGGTGTATTGATAAATGTTCTTGTTTATTCTCGTGGTCTGAACTGGTAACATGAGAAGATGTCCTACATATTCTCACATCTTGGATTTTGCGAAAAGTAATAGGTACATGTATGGGATTCGTTTGGTATAACAGAAATTTCCTCTTGTCGCTCACTGAAGAAACACTGTCAGGCTTTGTCATATAAACAGAAATGTAACTGACTTGGAAAGATTTCCGCTAAAGTCCGTTCAAATCTACATATAGTGTAGAAATAATAAAAGTGTTGAATCTACACCAAACCCAACGACAGACTGTTGTGGACTTGATTTTATTAAACAGACATAGAATCATAAAGACTGTTATCGTTCATTTGCATAAATGAATGATATAAGAAGAAAAAAATAAACAGACAATAAACGTATGAGGTGTTTCACTGACCTTCCACTCGTCCACCTTGCGGTCGACCTGCACCATGATCTCGTCGTCGGCGTCGCCCTTACTCTTGACCTGCTCCTGGAGGTACATGACCTGTTCCCGCAGCATGTCGTTGTCACGGCGCAGACCGTCCACCACCTGGTCGTTCCCCTTCACCACCGTCTGAAACACAATGTGTCCAGAGATGCCAGCGTAATGTGACCAAAAAACCTGAACATTTTCTGGTCTTTATTCATAAAGGAAATTCGTATAATACTTTCAGAAATCCTAAACTGGCAAGGCCGGATCGAGCCTAAACCCCTCTATACATTCTTGTATAATGTGCCGGCCTAAAACCGGCAGCTGCGCACCCCTGGAATGACACCCAGAGACCGCCTCTGTGATGGGGGGCTGGCGGGAGGAAGTGGGGCAAGGCCCTGTAAATGATACTCCAGGAGGCGGCCTCTGGGTATGGCACTGGAGATAAGGCATGGGAGTCATTGAGAAGTCTTTCAGAATATAATCCTTTTAGGGTGACATTTCAAATATTCTAAATAATCATTATAGATTTTACATAATATTTATTGGCCCTAAAAATGACTGAAAACCTTAAATAACCTGATAACTGGCATCAGTGCGTAACGTTGTCAATTACTCTCCTCACGTTTAAAATATTTTTTGAAAAATCTCAAATACAAATTAAAATTCATTGTGACCCTCGGGGAGGTAGGGGGAGCAGATTTCTTTCGTAGATATAAATTTTAGGGTAAAAATGTCGCTTATAGCTCAAGTACGTATGATGTCGCACAGATAGTCGAAGAAAAATATTTCAAATATGAAAAGTCCCACTTGCTCGAATTTTAGAATGCTTTTTTCCCTAAAAGCATGAGCCATTTAACGGTAGAACGAGAGAAAGTGGGGGGAATGGCTCCTTCATAAGGTACTCCAGTGTTTATATTGAATCCCGCAGGCCATGAAATATCCCCGTATCAACATTTAAAGAATGAACTAAGGTTGTTTTTTTTCATTCATCATCTAGTTAAACTAATTGAATCTGTGTGCAGAATTTTTCTATCCCAATACGCATCAGTTACATTTTGAACTTTACCGCACATTTTAAAGTACATTAAATGTAATCAGGCATACGATATTTTTGCTTAGACTAAGAGATTTAAAAGTTTAAAACTTATACGGTATAGCTATGTTATAATTGTTCCCTATATTCTATGCGGAGGTTTCCAGCAAATACATTGAAATATAAAGTTGGTATTGGCAGTCGCGCTACGTAATAAACATTTTTTCTCTCTTAGTCTAAAGTGAACGTACCTTCAGGTTCAGATAGTCATTAGTAGTTTTGACAATCTCTTCTCGCCCCTCCTTAAGTTCTTTCTTCATGTCATCAATTTTCTTCTGAAGGCCATCGTTGTCTTCTGCGAGTTGCTGGAGAAACAAGCAGTCAACGTAAAAACAGATGAATATGTTGAATTTAAAAAAATAATAACACGTGGGTTTTCTACGAAATACAGAGAATGATAAGACAGAGCGATTAATAACATCTAATTGATTAATGACATATAAATAAAGCTTACCGCAATTATAAACTAATCCAGTGAATAAACGAATAAGTAACTGCTAAATCTTATTTTGCTGTGCTCTCCTGTTATTATCATGTCTTATCAGTTTATCCTGATTTACAATAAATAATCTGGTATACCCTGTTTTCTGCGAGAGCGGCGTTCATGAGCTTGTTCTTCTTGGACATTTTGTCCCTGAAGTCCTCGTCGTCTCCTTGTCGTGACAGCATAGTTTGACGGACGGCGTCGTTCTGCCGCTTGTAGTCGGCCACGTCGTCCCGTAGAGACTCATTCTGTAAACATAAACACAATTTAATTCAATCGAACGTGTGACTTCCTCGCACTTGTCTTTACAGTTCTGCATGTCAAAACATGAACTTTTTTTTCGTTAAAAACACGGAACACGGAAGATCATTGTATCAGTGAGTGTGGTTCAATAAATCAAAAAAAAAAAAAAAAAAAGCATTAGTTTTTCCCGTATTCAAGAGACATCTACTTTATTTTAGCATAACATATCTAGGCTACTAGTGAGTTTTAAAAAGTATATGCTATTATGTATACTGAACTATTGTCAATGTTTGATTTAATACTGCGTGATGTGTATAACTAATTAATCCGTGAGTTGTTCATCCAGGTTATCGATCCGATCAGCCTGCGTTTAAAGTTAATACATCCATTCCCCAATAGTTCAAAAGAAATGGACGATGAGGGAGCTGGTAAAGTGAAAGGTCTTTTATTCAATTAACATCTCATCCCGAGTCAAAGCCACAGTGAATAAGTCTCTATCAGTCCACCTTCCCATCTCCTATCAGCAATCAACCACATTTAGAATACAAGTTGCTCCAACCCATCCTAGACCGCCCTAGTGCTTAGCTCTATCACAATCCTTTGTCCGAAGCTGTTGGTAGTGGTAAACTCCAGCATACTGCGCAGGAGCCGCAGGTATTACTCCGAGCAGTTCTTCTATCTCTATGGTTAAACTCTAACTCCTAACTAACTCGCTCCCTACCTTTGCAACACCTTTTATACTGGTTAACAGGTGGCGCTGGGAGCGTAAAATGTCTCTGCCTAGAGGTAGACTTGCTAGGTCTGATCCTAGCTGTATTATAAAAGATGATAATATATTAAAAGTACTAAGCTATTAGTACAATACTTGAGATTAGCTCCATATCACAAAAGAATTGCATTTTTAAACAACTCAAGTTCAACGGTATGCATAACATTTAAATGACTTTATCGAATACATCAGTGGGAGAAATTTAAAGCAACACCTTGCAATTATAGCAAGCGAATGATGTAACAAGAATAACAAGAACTCTTGAAATGGCAAAGTTGAAACTATAACATGATAATATGAATGAGGGATTAATAAATATTTACAAGTATGTCGTTGAGCTAGATATCAGAAATTACAAATAAATGTGACTTAGTAAAATCTAAAGGAATATATTGCTGTATAGCTCGGCTTCCGACATATGAATATCATGTCACTTTAATGTTTAAACCAGGAGTATATTCCACGTTTAAGAGCACCTTTGTAAATCACCTCTCTGGTTTACTATCACATAAACCTTTACGGATATTAACTAAAAGAAGCAACTCTGCACTTAATCACTGTGATCAAATCAAAAAGGTAACAAGGCTTGATTAATGAGTTACCTCTTTCTTCATTTCCTTGTAGTCTCTTTCCGCATCCTCTGCGCGCTTTGCCAGCTGAAGGGGAACAAGATCAATCGCGATTTACATTTAGAACAGAGAAATCTGTAATTGATAGTAAGATTTGAGATTTTTCATAGACGAACACTCCGAATTTGTTATGTACATCGCGTGAAATTTACGGGTGAAACGAAACTACCTCTAACCAAAATGTCTGTGCAATTTATGTCGATCTTGTCTACAAATTTCAAAACCGTAGCTTCTATTAAAAGTATCTATAATTGGCCATTATTTTGACTCAACTGAATATTTTGCTCACACATTAATTCTTGCTTAGAGACTTCGATACACGGCATCAGGTTTAAAAGATAACACTATTCAACCTTTTCACCACCTTACCCGTTCATTGTCTGCGCGTTCGTCCTTGAGTTGTTTCTCCACGTCTTTCTTCTCGCGCTCCAAGTTGCCCATCTGCAGCTCCAGCTCCTGGATCTCCTCCCGGAGCATCCGGATGTCACGGCCTCCAGTGTGGCCGCCATCCGGGCCGAAACGCTGCAAGCAAATTACACATGTACCTCTCGCATAGAATCATAGAGATACTTAGGTTATGTACAGTACGTCTACGATAGGATTGAGATGCGTCATATAACTTACTCAGGTCTGAATAAACAACTCGTTGCTTTCTCTCCTCTAACACAATTCGGAACAATGATCTATGTTCACATCCATTTCTGCTCATTATTTTTGAGAGTTTAAAGTGTTTTATTGGAATAAAGTTAATGTAACAAAATATCAAAAGTCTTGTTGAAACAAAGGTTAACAGAAAATATGTCTCAGTTGGTATAAATTGTTTTCTCTGTATAACGATAAACAGTAACTGATATTGAAATTCATGTAACAGCACGTAAAGTTGGGCTTCTTGAAGTTGTGTGCCAGTTGGGCGGTGCGTGGGCCGCATGTGTGTCAGTTGGGATGGGTGTTTAATAGTTGGGTTCTATTGTTATCTTACAAAGGTCATTACTTTTCCAATGGTTGAATATATATGTGATTTAAATAAGTCCTTCATAGAAAATATTCTATTCAGGAATTTCCTAAAGTGAAAGATTAAAAAGTAGACGCATACATTTAATTTTGAGCCAATATTATATAATATTTTCTATTTCAAAAGAAGTCTGAAGCATCAAGGAAATTGTAACAGAACCAATCTGTCCTATCCATCATGTTTCTTTCTGTCAATATCGCCTGAACAAAACTATTTTAATAGGCTTATCGGTGAATGTGTTCAAACTGAATCTAGTCATTCTAGATCCAAAGACGTGGGACAGGTCTATACTTTGGGTCTTTTATCTACCTGCAGATCTTTGTTTTCTTGTTTGAGCGATGCCACCTCACGCCGCAGATCCTCCATTTCTTGATCTGAGGCACAAAGTATAGGACGATATTATGAGATATTTCATTAGAAACAGTTCGTGCATTATGATGTGACAATTGCCATTATCAAAATCTGCAAGTCTACCAGAATAATATTAAACATGAAGATACTGGAAAAATAAAGAAAATTGTTTTATAGGTAAGTATCTACAATGTATTCATACCCTTCTTGGCGTCGGTCGTGCCTTCATTCTTGACCATGTCGGTGAGTTCATCATTGAGCAGCTCGGCCTTCGTGGTCTGCTCGATGAGTAGATGTTGTGTGACCGAGAACAGCTTGCGGAGACGGCCAACATCATCTTCATCTCCGGCTTCAAACTGGGAAAGGAAATACATCCAGTATTATTACGAAGAGATTATCAATTTCTGAAATACATCTTAGCTGCTTAGTCAGTGTTAGAAATTAACAGTGCCCTTTGCTTAAGGAGCCGAACAAACGTTTTTTTAAAGAAGTGTGTGCTGGAAAACACACATATTTTTCATTTATTGAATAGCCTTATTGTATGGAGGGTGCATGGACGGTTTGCCGGGCGCATACTTTCAAAACAAATGCACTCGGTGGTTGCATGAATCACAATAATTTTGAAGACTGTTAGTTATTTGGTCCAACATGCATAAAAAAAAGGCAGGTCTTCCTCCCTCGGTATCCATTGACAAAATGGTATGGTGATGGCAAAATGATACTGAACGTGCTTATTTTTTATGCATTTGATATATATTTAATATAGAGACGATTACATTATGTATTGAAATGAAAAATATAATTATATAATTTTACATCACAATAAACCAATACTCAAGTTTAATCTTAAATTGCTAAGGATTAACAATGTACAGCCCTTTCCACACACACCAAACCGTAAACGTTGCTGTCATATGAAAACTGAAATTAAAATCACGACAATGGCAGATTTTATATTATAGAGTGGGGAGTGGGGTGAAAACTGTATTTTCAGACTAGAACTACATACCTCCGCTAGAACTTCTAGTAGCTCTTCCCCCTTTTCACCACTGAGCTCTTCAGGGTTGATGGACATCAACTCCTCCCAGTCTATTGGAGCCATGGTGGTTGGTTAGTCTAAAACTAAGACGAAACAACAATCATATAAACAATGTTGATAGGGCTGAATTACTTTAAACTCTTAAGATGAGTATGGACTTCAGGCAGGAGAGAGGAGACCCTAGGTCTTCAGGCAGGAGGGAGCAGACCCTGGGTCTGGAAGCAGACCCTGATGCAGGCAAGCGTCTGGGGGCAGGAGGGAGTAAATGCTGGGTGTGGACGTAGGCGGAAGCAATAAGTTGTCTAGGGGTAGGAGATAGCACACAATAAGTTTTCGGGATAATGGAATAATCAGTGGTAGGTAGAGCAGGCATATTGTATTATATATATTCACTAACCCATAGTCATTGGTTTCTCAATACAATAATGAAACCAAACCCAAGACCCAGGGACTGCTACTTCCTCCCTCCAGACCCTGGGTCTGTTACCTGCTACCCCAGACCCAGGGTCTGCCCACTTCTACCCCCAGACCCAGGAACTGCTACTTCCTGCCCCCAGATCCTCGTTCTGTTACATGCTACTCCATGACCCAGGGACTTTCTACCCCCAGACCCTTGGTCTGCTAGTGCTAACTCCCTTTCCGACAGATCCATGTAGGGACACCTACTGTTGTCGACGCAGGAAAAGCGTCTGGCTCTTTCGCCAATCTTCGGCTGTCCGCTGCTCGCCCCTACATGCGAGCCTGCCGGATAAGCAGAGTTAACCACATCCATCAATCCCCAAGTCCAGTCCCCAATAGAGCAGGCCAGTACCCAATAAAAAAAGTCAGTAGGCTCAGGTTACAGAAGGTGTAGACCCTAAGTATAGTAGTTAAGTTAGTAGACTCAGGGTACAAAAGGTGAAAACCCAGGGTATAGGTAAAGTTGGCAGCACTCAGTAGTAGACTCAGGGTAAAGAAAATCAAGACCCAGGTTAGAGTAGACCTTGTAGACCAAGGGTATAGTAGAGTTAGTAGACCCATGGTAGAGAAAATGAACACCCAGGGTGGAGTAGACCTGGTAGACCCAGGGTATAGTAGAGTTAGTATGAAGAAGAAAATGAAGACCCAGGGTATACTTTAGTAAATCCAGGGTATAGTGCTGTAAGTAGACCCACGGTATAGTTAAGTATAAGTATACCCAGGGTACAGAAGGTGAAGCACCCAGGGTATTCTAGCCTCTAGGGTAAAGGTGGTAGATTCAGTGGCTCAGAAGCCCGGTGCCCAGCTGCTGCTAGGTATAGTAGGCTCAGGGTATAGAAGGTGATTACCCAGGGTATAGTAGGTAAAGTCTGTAGACTCAGGGTACAGAAGCTGAAGACCCAGGCTATAGTAGGCATTGGCTGTACTCATATGCAAGGGCTGAGAGGCACAACAGTACCCATGGCCGCAGAATGTAGGGGTAACTTAGTAGTCCCACTCCCACTGTCCCAGGGTAGAAAGTGAAGACCCAGTCAGTGTATTAGCAGGTTGCCGAAGTAAGGTGCTTTCTGAATTACATGTATACCCTGGGTATAGTTCTCTGCAGTATACCCTGGGTAAACTGTAATCGACAACGGCCCAGCAGTTACAAAGTACAAATAAAAGTGAAATTGCTAACCACTTCCAAGCCCCAAGCCAAGACTGGCAAGAGATCCAAGTCACAAGTGTCACTGCTCTATATTCTAGACTTAGTTACCAGGAAAAGGGCATATATGCGTCAATCATCGTGTTGATGACATGTGACGATTAAACGCAATGTTTGAATGATAACTGCAGGCATCTATTTTTTAACTGTTATTGTTAACGTTCGCACTGGCCCTAACTGGCCTAAGGACCCGTAAGGTTGTTTAGTTTTGCCGCTGGTCGTGCCCGTCTGAACAAGTCCCGACCTTACTTGGATTTCCCTTGGTCAAATCCAAGAAAGAAACGGACCTGAATTTGTTGACTCAGATAGGTTTAACTTTTAAAACCTACTTACCCAGCATTAGATCACTTTCTTTTTGTAAATACAATTACTCCAGTGGGTGACAGAAACCACGTTTCTGTTTAGGAATGGAATGTTTAGAAATAAGCGCGCCTGTCATCCGCCATGTTGTTTACGATTGCGAGCGCCACCTGGACTGAAAATGGCGAAATTGTGACGCGCAATCACCTACCTGTTACAACGTTCGTTTCCCGCGCTACGCTTAGTTCTAGACCGACATCGGGGCAGCTGGGTTGAACTCTTGGTTGAACCTTAGTTCAGTGACGGATCTGTTGCGAGATGTAGATATCATACATTTCCCGATACAAATTTGTTTTCTAAATAGGCCCACATCTAGGGGGGTGACGTGGGGTAGGGCCTATGCGTCCCCCCCCCCCCAAGCTGAGCTAGGTCCAAATTCCCTTCTTCTGTTCTTTCCTCCTTGCTAGGTCCACTTAGATCTACATGCTGCATGTTTAATTTGTCAGTTTTGTGAGAAATGCTTCACTTCATTCCGTTAGTTTATTCACACAACTATACACGGCACGCATTTCTTTATTTCCCCATTGAAAAACTACATGGTGGTTATATGCCCAACAGCGGGAGTTATATCATTTAGGCTATAACTACTTCTGGGCCAGAGGGAGTTATAACCAGAAATATAACTCCCGGCCAGAAAATGACCCAAAAACATTATTTTTTGACATTTAAATGGTGAAATAAAATAAAGAACACCCTTCAGGGAGTGATTTTGGAAGTTATAATGCCCGTGAAGCCCCAGGAAGCCCTTGGCCTATGGCCGCGGGCTTCCTGGGGCTTCGCGGGCATTATTACTTCCAAAATAACTCCCTGGCGGGTGTTCTTATTATAATATTGTTTATTGTTGTTATTCTCAATGAAAGTTCGTTGTAGAGTAGCTAGATTTCGCGCATCATTAGTTTTGCGCATTTTTATGGACGCATTTTTTCTATTCATAACAAATATGTAGTTTTTCACCACAAGACCCAAAAGTATTTTGTGATGGAACGAATTTGAAAATTGTATGATGATCTATAGGGGTAATTTGGGTATTTTCGCGCAGGTGTCTAATTTCACGCAGCATAGGTCTTTTATTTCCCCATTGAAAACCTACATGGTGGTTATATGGCCGCCAGCGGGAGTTATATCATTTATAACCCCCTCAGGGCCAGGGGGAGTTATATCCAGAAATATAACTCCCTGGTCAGAAAATGATCAAAAAACATTGTTTTATGATGAAAAATGGTGAAATAAAATAAAGAACACCCTCCAGGGAGCTATTTTAGAAGTTATAACCCCCGTGAAGCCCCAGGAAGCCCTTGGCCTACGGCCACGGGCTTCCTGGGGCTTCGCGGGGGTTATAACTTCTAAAATAACCCCCTGGCGGGTGTTCTTATTATAATAGGCCTAACATTTTAAAAAATGATAGCAATGTGGATATTTCTTTTGAAAAATGTGCATAGCCAACCATGCTCAATTTTTAACTACTCAAATCAATATAGGATAACGAGATAAATTTTGTTAAAAAGTGGGAAATATTTCTCTATATATTTGGTTATTTTATGATAATTTTAATAATCAGACATTATCTTTTCATGTTGACTGCAATATTTAAAATCACAGAAAGAGAACTTGCCATAAAATTATTCATGATCAGAGAATGGACTTAAAACTAAACAAGAGCTATAAACATGATACTGAGATTTGTGAACAGAGGAAAGAGGAATAATTATAGTAACATTTTAGGCCTAATTTCACGCACATTTCTGTCCTAATTTCGCGCATAAAAGGCCTATGTTATTAATAGAAATGCGCGAAATTAGGCCCTGGTAGGCCTAAAATACAATATTTCTTTGTATAACTTTAATCTACATTCATTTATAAATTAGTTTGGAGTAACATTACATGCTTATACATAATACTTAAAGAACCTACCATATAACTGACCAAGCCACAATTGTTTGAAGGTTTTCAGTCAAAGTAGTTCCAATGAACACTTTTTTTGTGATATTCATATTTTTTTTATATTTTGTGTGCCATTTTACAAATACACAGAACTGATTATTTTAGAGTAAATGAAAGATGAGGTGCTGCTCTCAGGTAAATGTCCCAAAAGATTTGTAAAAATCTATTTAAAAATAAAGTTACAGTCAATGTTATCGTTTATATGAATTTTTGTCATAGGAATGTATGGTGCGTGAAATTACAACAGCTGCGTGAAATTAGACTTACCATAGGTCCTAATTTCGCGCAGATAGACTTTAATTGCTGAATCTACTTGTATCTTTCAGTGTGTGTATAAATTCGAATAAATTACTATAACATTATGCAATAATGTTTGTATTCTACACCATCTATGCTTTCTGAAATAGTATTCTACCTCTTCATGCTTTGACATTTAATTTTCACTACTCATTCAGGAAAATATATTGTCCAAGTAGATCCTGAGTCTGTAACAGGTCTAATTTCGCGCATCAGGTGCGCGAAAATACCCGAATTACCCCTATACATAATTATCTGTTCTAGATCCAAAAATATGTATCAACATCTATATTATTCAGGTACATGGCAAAACCCTTAAAAGGCTATTTTTTCTAAAATAGGCCTAATGACAGTAAAATCATTTTTACAAGAAAAATGATTTTTTTCATTACAAAAATAGCATAGATATTAGTTTGAAGTGAGATATGACCTTTTAAATATCAGAAACTTAAAATTTCATCCCTATTAAATGTTTAGAAAATAGACCCATGCGTGAAAACTCATTAGGCCTACATATAACTAGACAGTTGCCAGTTTTTCGCGCATTTTTCACGGATTTTCCGAAATTTCCGAATTTTTAATCATTTTTCCATAGAAAAACAGTAAAAATGTCAAATGAAGCTTCCTTTTGTAATTCTAAAACCTATCCCTGAAATTTTATCAACCAAAGAGTCGATGCAACACTTATTTTTGGCCGTTTACTTAGACAAATTAATGCTTCTGTCATTTAATGAAAATGCACAAATATGCGCATTTCTTATCATTATCTGATTATATATACCATGTATCTCTTATTTACATTTGGCAAGACAACATATAGTATTTCTAATTTGCATTTTCTGAAACATAAAGAAGTCAACAAGTATTTTTCATGACATATATCATTAGATAATCTTTTTCTGATGCTTCAGAAATTGAAATTCATATTTATTATATATTTTATTCATTTAACAGCTTAGATATTGTTAAATGCGCGAAAACTGACGCCGAAATGCGCGAAAATAGGTTTCAGGTGCGCGAAAACGGAAGAATCAATATAGGAAAATGATTTTGATGAAATATCTAAGATGAATATTTTTTTCTAAATTCTTTTTAGTCAAATATGATAAGACTACATACATGTTTCGACAAGTAATGAAAAATAATGATTAGAAATGCGTTTTTGAATGAAATATGATTAGAAATTCCGTTTTGGGGTCCTTAGTGCGCGAACACTACACTGTTAAAAAAAGCCCGTCAAATTTACGGTAAAGTACTGGCAACTATGTTGCTGAACTTTTACAGTAAATTTAACGGGTGACCGTAATTCTGTGTGACCATATTTTTTACAGGTGAACACCGTTTAAGTTTAACAGTAATATACCGTAATATGTACAGTGGACTTTCATTCTTACGGATCAAAACTGTTTAAGTTCAAAAGTAATTTACTGTAATACATACAGCGGACTTTCATTCTTATGGATCAAAACCGTTTAAGTTCAACAATAATAAACTGTAATACATACTATGATAAATTGCTACACAGTTTACACTGCATGGATGTACTTTTAGCAGCATTGAACATTTTATTTTTCCTGTAATCACACTACAGGATAATTTAGCCAATAACCATAGAATCAATATTTTTCACTGAAACTCATTGAGCATGGCGATTCCATCAAGAACTAATATTACCTGACTAATTGAGATATCTCAAAGATATTCCTATAATGTGGACAGAATAAGGAGACTTTGGTTTATTCTGAGTATCTTCGAATTTGTGACCTCATGTTACACTACGTGGGTCTTGCTAATAATAGTTGATAAATTAAATTGTTGGCATACACACATAATGAAAAGAAACTGCATGCCACTTTGTTTGCCACGTGGGATGTGTATGCCATGGCATAATCCGCATGTAAGGCTGAGTGGGTCTTGGTAATAATTAATAGATGCTACATTCTTGGCATATAGCTAGGCCTACATCATGATAAGGGTCAAAGGAATTTGGCCTGCCATGGAGCCTTCTGTGACCTAGCTCTTGATATTGGCATAGCTTGGGAGTACGGTACTAGGTATATATTTTCTGCCAATCAATGTTCTTTGCTGTCTGTCTATGAAATACATGTAACTCTTGATCCAGTAAACCGTGTTTTTCACCTCTTTGGTTGGGTAAATTGTACTGACACGGATAGTCACCTTAATTTTAATGAATATTCAACCATATTTTTGGTGTGCTGTACAGCAAGTCAAAAGATTTGGAAAGATCCTTTGAATGTAGGACCCCAAATGTGAATACCACAAAGTAAAGGCCAAAATTCCTTGGCACTGATAGAGCTTGAAACATCATCAAAGACATTAACTCAACGAATACAGTGGTTGGGGAACAACAAAACCAATGCCAGACGCATCAGTAAAAAGAACAACATTTATAGATGACAATTTTATCATTTTACCAACACCATTGAATAGGCTAGCAAAAGATAACCACAAGCTGATGTCGCATCTGAATTCGGCTGTAAGTCTTGCCCTATGATGGCCCTCCTTGAGGGTTGCTGCTAAATAAGTCTTATCATTGTAATCAAATATTTAATACAAAAGTAATTTTGACCCCTGTTCCTTAGTGGACCGCCTGGTGGACCAGGTATGTCAACACGTTACGTCTCCTCATCACGCGCGGCATTTTGAACTGGCCGTGCGGCGTGTTGTTCCAAACTAACGACTTCACACCTTCAAATGTTCCACGTTTCACCTGGTGAGATGGATGACAAAAAATTATGTACAAAAAGTGTGTTAATTAATTTCCAGAGATTGAAAAAATAGTATCATAATATTTAGCACAGCCGTAATACAATGTATCTCCTCGGTAGTTCTGCTGCGACTTCAGAACTTTAATTTGAGCGGCTCAAAGACTTTTTTTTCTAAACGCATGGCAGAAAATTCAGTGGTCAAGCATTCTATGTAGTATAACAGATGTATACTTCTTGTTAGCATAATTCAATGCTATGATATCATGTGTATGTGTATGATAACCAGGATGATTTATGAGATGAAAGAAATATGGAATCGATTTCACAATGCAATTACATATAATTATGCCCTATCATGATAATAAGAACCTCTGCATAGAGTGGCATAAAGTGTAAGTGTTCAAAGTTCTTCTTATAGATTTTACCCAAGGGGATCATTAATGTTGACCTATTCAAGTCACTAACCTGAACAATGTGCAATGGTCCAATATTTCCAGCGTCCTTGTACCGCCGATATGGCTGATATAGACTTTGAAGGCTTTGGTCAATCTGAAAAAGTGATGATCAAATGTCATTTGCTGACCAAATAAAATCGAAAATAGTGACGCATATAAATAAAAGCGCGTAGGCGTGTGCCAAACATTTGTGTGTGTGATAGAATTACTCCATTTGAGCTTTTAAATAATTTCTTACCTACCTTTGACGCCTTTACTCGTGGTACTCATATCGTCCCATAATACTTTGACCTAGTACTAAACTGAATGCTTTCAGATGCTAATATTAAAAAGGACATTAAGACAATTATACAAACTAACCTTGAAATGCGCATATAGCCTGTTTTGAACTATCAGCATATAATAGGATCTATACTTAAAGGGTATTATGCAAGCATTGCATGGGTAATCCAGGTTCTGTGCAGAATCATTTTATCACACCCTTCGCTTGGATCTCACTTGGTACGTAAATTAGTATCTCACATATGATTGCAATTAATGCTTGTACCATGAGAAAAAGAACATTAACAGATATCTTACAAAAGACTGACTAAATCACCTTACCTGACCACTCAATTCTTTGCAGGAAAGCACTTCATCAGTATCAAATTCAAAAAAGAAAACGTAGTGGGCCTTTGTCATTTGTCCTAGGATATAATGAAATCAGTTAATTACATGTAAGTCCTATAAGTTGGCATTTAGGGGTTATGGTTAAACAAACAGTAAAAAGCTGGTGTCCCTTTTGAAACATTGGGGAACATACCATTTATGTGAAATAAACGACGAACCGGGGCGGATCCAGAGTCGGTCGTCGTCAAGGGGGGGGGGGGGGGGGGGCAAACCAACCCCCCCTTTAAAAGGGTGAAAATAAATTATGCCAGATTTGTAAAAATTAACAAACATAGTTCATTTGAAACAAAATCCACTCAGTCTAGGGGGGGGGGGGGGGTGGTGGGGGCAATTGCCCCTTTTGCCCCCCCCCCCCCCCCCCCCTGGATCCGCACTTTTTCTTATCTAAACATTCACAGTCCGTGATGGTGAAAAGTTGAACCCAATTGACAAACATTACAACTAGTGGTGATACATAGATTTAGCGTGGGCAGTTTCATAATTATTGTTGACACACTGAGGGGTCCAATATGTGTCAATTACGAAAATGCCAGCTATCCCCGGGTTCGGAAAAGACGTACTTGGATTCTTTTGCTTCACTAATTAAGTCTAAACTGGATGTTAATAACAAGGACATAAAGATGCATGTATTACATATTATCAGCGCGTACCCTGCCCTTCTGCCCACGAACAGTAATATTAATGCATGGTGTAACACGAACAGGTCAATTACTGTACCACGTTTAGAATGCGACTGCTTCATAACTGTCCAATACTTTATTTATAGATATAATCAATATTGAGACAAAGAGGTCAAATCAAATCATATCAATGGTATATGAGAAATAAGCCCTCTACTATCACAATTTTCATTCCAGTCTAATTGTAGTCTATTTCTGTCTGTTGTGAAAAGTCCCAAAATGATTATGTTCTAGCAAATATGTTTTGACCCGCAAACTAATATTATAATAAATAGATTTATCTCTGATTTCCGAAACTATTCTCAAAGTAATATAGAGATATGCATTTTCCTTACAGAGCTTTATAATGATCACAATAGAATGAGAACTGAATACATACGGTTACAGAAAATGCTGCAACATCTCTATCAAAACTAATAAGAATATAATTTGTTAAGTCTCTTCCCAGCTTTGAATTTAGTGGATGTACCAGGTTCACATGAGCCTACACAATGGCTTTTGATTTATTCACGTTTATCCAAAAAAAATCTGCCGTTTCCTTGGGGGGCGTTTCACGCCTGTCGGATCTTCGTATGATAACGATTATCTCGTTTATCTATAGCTTATTGTATGGTTATAAGTGTAAACTTTGTAGAAAAAAAGCTCACGACTTAAATCATAAAATGCAATTTTGACTTTTTTGGTGTGAAAGACAGCCATAAGCTGTGCGAACTTCATCAATGTTTCTCCTGCTGCCCACTGAGAGTCGCCACTGTTTGTAACGGATGCCTACCCCGATGATATCCTTCTACTATCAATTAAGTGCCTTTGGCCTTTTAATATCAAAAGGCATTTGTTATAAGACCAAAAAGATCCTTTTGATTTTGTCAAATTCTATGATGATGAGCAAATGTGAGGACCGGGAAATTATTAAACATAATTATATGTCTACGTGTTTCACTGAACAGACATATATAGGCTTATGTCTACATAGTGGTTACTTTACAATCATGTGACTACATCATGGGTATTATACTGGTTCCCACCATTTCCTCTTACTAACACTGACTTCTATCGTTTGATATACCAGCTCAAGGGCGGATCAAGGGGCGTGGTCCAGGGGATCCTCCACATCATAATTACTCTGGCTCACTCATTGTATCGACATGATGCACATTCTATAGAATACAGCCCTTTCAGTTTCACATAACAACCTTACAGTACCATCGGATGAAAAAGAATTGTATACTGACAATAAGCCCATCCCATATACTATGTATGCCCCAGGGCTCCCGGGCTATGGCTAGAGAAGGGTTGAACAAAAACATCTTATAAGCGGTCCCACAGTCAACAATTTTGGTTGGAATACACTAGACCTAAATTCCTCTATACCACCGAGTACTTCTGAAACCGTATAACTTAAATTTAATCATTTGATACATGTACAGATTGTGGTTTGCAGACCAAAGAAAACACAGTATTTCAAGGCATCCGAGGGTTGAACATCATGGAATTCATTCTAGACAATACGTTGGAATTGTAGAGAAGAAATGTTATTTATTACAATTTGCATTTAGGTTAAGAATGACTAATCACGAGTCGCTGGACAGCTGCAGAAGGGATACAGCAACTAATTTGCATGAAGGGGTGCTGTACATTTCTACTACCTACAGAGGAGAATAATTTGCCTCAAGCATGAGCACCTATATCTAGATGATAAGTCTATGTTTAAAAACTGATTGAGACTATCTATTGAAACATTATTACGTGCCCAATTGCCGTTTTACTGGCAAGAGCTTGTAACAATATGAGATAGGTTACACATATTCCTTGTAGTATGATAATGCATGAAACAATGGACCGGGTGGAAGATCGGCTAAGGTGAACCCATTATACTCAATAAGAAAAACAAAATTGAGAACAATTATATCGGCAGAGGGGGGGGGGGGGGGGCTGCTCACCAATGAAAATGAAACCAATGAGGAGGCGGTAGCCCATTTTCCCCTCGAAAGTTCGGATTTTTTTTGGTAATGGCCAAAAGCACGTTTCTCTTTTTTTCTAGAAAGAAATTAGCCGCCAATCACATTAAACTAATAGTCGTTGCTGAATGATATCAGAGACTGACCTGTGATTTGTTCTATGGCCACACTTTCTGTTGTTGTGTAATTCACAAGTCTTACGTCGAGTGGGAGGTTGCTTTGGCAATCTCTAATTGCGCCATAAAGAAATCTATCTGGAGTTCTTTCATAAGCCACATTGAGGCGTTGCCCGAGTCTAGAGAAAATATTCAAAAATAATCAATGTAATTGTTCTTCTGACGAGACGAGACAGTAAAAGAGATATTGAAATAGCGATATTGAATTACAACTATTACCGTAATGGGCCTTCAATTAAGTATGTAGGGGCCTACACATCAAGGGGGGAGGGGTTCTGACCTTTCTGAAAATGTGAGTACGTTCTAGTACAAATCCAATGCATATTTTTGCCACAGGGGATGGGGAGGTCTGAGATTTTTAAAAATGACGTACGTATACTAAATGGAAAGCCCCTAAATAGAATTTCATTATGGTTAGGGTTAGCTTGAGTTTCGAGACTTACTTGTACATAAACTGATATTTTGGCGTCTTGTTTGTGAACCCCACTATTTGTATGATATCCCCATACCGACACCTGTACAGACCATTCATGTTGGTATGAACCACTTCGTACAAACCACCAACTCTTAGCTGCCACTCAAAAAGAATATAAACATAATCATATATATTGAGTCCGTATCACACTTTAATCAAAACACTATCCTGCAGTATTAGATGGACCTAACGTTTTGAAATTATGATTATTTTGAAATTATGATTATTATTGAATTTATTACTCTGAGTTTGACTTGAACTAGAGTAAGTGTGGGTAATTCCGTCCACTTTTGGTCTGTACTGCCCTAGAGAGCCAGGTTGCTAAGTATATTCATTCTTTTATGTAACAGACATGTAAAATACATTTTTAGAACACAGTTCAAAGAAAGACAGATGTGTTTATATGTTCTTGTCAACATGGCAAGTACCTGAAATAGTGTATGCTTGGAGGGTAGCTCCATCCAGGGGGAGGGTAATTCCATCCACAATAAAGAAGGTAGCTACTCTGTCCCATGTAAGGGGGGAGGGCCGTGATTCTAACACAGGAATTATTTATTCTCTCTTGATAATGAGGAATGTAATTAGAGCAGCTGCCAATAATGATATGTGAACAGATCGTATTGACAACAGGCCCCAGTAATGCCTGAGACCCTTAGGCCGAGGGAATTATGGGTTTTGTTAGGCACATGAAATAAGTTTATTTCTTAATTATTCTACTGTAATTTGATGCCTTTATCTGAAAGAATTACTTCCCCCTTATCATATATCTCCAAAGGGTTAAGTAGTACCTGTAAACGGTGAAATGATATAAAGAGATGTCCATTAATTCAATGATGATGTTTTCCAAATGTGGTTAACATTTGGCACATCAAGCTAATATATTTCTTATAGTATTAGACAAAAGTGCTAAAGGATATCTTGAAGTAGACACTAATATTATTTATTGTGGATGGAGTTACCCTCCTTGGTATATGATCACTGAATTTATTGAGGCTCATTATGTCCACTTATTAAAACTACTTGAAAAACACCTAATTTCCATCAAAATTAGAAAAACTTTTATATTCTATATACTACAACCACGGATGACTAAGTAAATCATTGAATCTTATTGAAAACTAAATCTACACAATTGTGGGCAGTACTGTGGATTGACCTATGTAAATTATGTCTCCTATAAACAAAATGGCCACCAAAGAGGACTTGCATAAGATGAAATGACCTTGACATTTCCAACCAATTAACAATGGGATTAAGCTATGTGCAGGATCTCAATATCGTATTTTCAAAAAGCAAAATTCATATGGAATTACAAAGAAAAACACTTTAAAGGTAATATACTTTATCAAGGTTATCTAAAGAGTGGACGGAATTAGCCTCCTGGACGGAATTACCCACACTGACTGTACTTGAAATTCTGAAATAATGATGAACAGTGTTTATCATAGTATATGAGAACACATACACAATATGACTCTTTTATTGTGTAAGTAAGGTAATGAGGGTATAAGGATACGTGCAACTGCCTTTGGATAGCCTCACAGTCGTACACATACCTGATTAGGTTGATTGTAAAGAAACTCTTTTAGGGTGAATAGCCTTGAGTTTCCATGTTTAGTCACGCTCGAAATAGAAAAACTAGACCTAACCCCCATATTGAAAATGTACCGGACTCACCTCTTCGGGGAAAACAGTTTTCGGTTGTTCTTCTTTGACATTTTCTATTGGAATAAATTCCACAAATGCTGGATACGGGACAAGAGTGAGAACCTCGTCGACCTCGGGCTCACTCTCCATGTTGATGCCCGTGACACCTTCCGTTGCACCATGCACCATACCAATTATCTTCAATCCATGAAAGTAATTCTCCACTAAGTAGTCGGCACACATTTTAAAAGCAGCAGATTTGCCCATTACAATAAATGCCATAGTTGGCCAGATTCTTTTAGCCAATCCGACAACGCCCTTCTGTATGGCCTGGCGAAGGTCAGATGCTCTCTCTGGGTCCGCCGTTAGATGCTTGGATAGTTCTCTTCTGACGTCCTCTGGCATGTTGATGTGTGTCCCAATCTTTCCCTGAGAGATATCCTCACAAAGGTGATCCCAGTGTTCTGTGATGAACTTCATGAAGGAATACATAAGGTCTGCAGAAAAGCTAGAAATGTACCCCAGCTCTCTCTCAGCCAAAGAGAACACGGCCTGAGCATAATAAGATGCATCCTCTGTGTACAACTTACTATATTCAAAAGGAACAATGTTGTACTGTGGATTAATAAATATCAGCTGACTTGCAGCGGTCATTGGGAGACCACCAGGGGATTTAGTGATCCTCGAATAGATGTGAAAGCGTGTCATACGCTGAAGATTCAGTAAGTGATAAACAGTTGCAGGAAACAATTGGCCGAATTGGAACTTACAATATGTGACGTGCTCCTTGACAAAGGCATACGTCTTAGCCTCACCAGTGGTCCCAGAGGTGGAAATCAGGAAATAGGTGTCCTCAGGATATAGGACGTTTTTCTCACCCTGCATTATACGCTCCACATAGCATTGGAAGTCTTCAGGACTGGTGATTGGGTGCATCCGAACAAAATCTTCCCTTGATTTCATCTCTCCGAACTTGTATTTCATTCCATATACTGTGTCCTTATTCTTTTTCAAGATTTGAAGAAGAGACTTTTCATTTACCTGAAATAGACATTTCATAATAAAAGTACAGAAAAGATTTCTCTTTTCCAAGATATCTCTCACACCAACGTAACCCGTGCATATTTGAAACGCTAAGTCTATTTTGAATAAGAGAAACATTTGAAGGTACCTTCCTTACTTGCTATGACATTTATATTTAGATCACATCATATTGAGAACTGGCTATTGAGGACAGGATGAGGTCCCAATAACCAGCAGGTCAATATGGCAGATCGATAGGCCTATTGAAAACCATTATTACCTCCTTAGGGTGCATGGTAGTCTGCTTGATAAACCACTTGAGATAGGGCATTTTTAGCCTCAGGGTGACCAGAGCCTTGTACTGGGACATGAGGGTTCTCAGACTGTGACTGTCTGCAGGCCTCAGACTCCAAATGTCCAGGCACACCACACACAGGGTGGCACAAACCATTGCAGGAACAGCTGGAAAAGGATGGATTAAGCAGTTGAGGGTGTTTGCAGCACATCATGATCCCATAACCCATTCCTGATACGGATCTGCTGGGCTCTATACACCTTTCCCAAGATCCTGCGCAGTGAACGCCTTGTTCCCAAAACCTTTAGCCTAGGCCCATTGGATTCCATATCCCAAAACAGAGGTTTGGGCCTATACCGCAAGCAGCCTGCCACATTATTGAGAAAGGTCTATATTAATGGTCTCCATGGACAGTGGCAGTGGTAGGGCAAATACTACTCAGTTCTATTTTTCCCCAAACAAAATCTAAACTTTGCATTATAGACATAACTAGTATGGTGGTTCAGCAACCTCCCACTATATATATAGTACTTTATATGGGATTGCATGAAATAAATGTTGTATTGAGGTTAGGGATTTAAGCTTACATTTTCATTACTTTAAGCAGAGAGAATGTCACCCTAGGTACTCAGACAACTATGTAGACAGTCATTTCATTATTGGCAATCAGAAATATTTAAACACGTGGTTCAGGTGACAATAACAGGTATAATTATTAGCCTAACAATAATGTACATTGTTTTGGTAACCAGGCAACCTGCTTATACTCCTGAACATTAAACATTGACATGACTGAAAAAACTCTGGGAGTGTCATGGTCTCTAATAATCTTACTTTGTTAAAGCAAACCACAATGCAAAATTATCAAAATTTAGTAAATTTTTAAAATTTTCAAAATCGATCCTGACATCTTCAACTACACTCATATAAATCATATTGCCAGTTAAAATCAGATATTGGTGGCTAGAAGTCGATAATTGTGATCCTTGGAAAGAGGATCTGTTTGTATTTGTTTTCTGGTCTGCAATCAACTTGTTGGGGAATCCCCCCACGTGACCCAACTGCCCCATAATCAGTGATGTCATCTTCAGGGTCAATAGGTCAATTTCTCCCCTTTCCTTTCTGTACTGAGCCAGGCTCATCCATGTTTGCCTCCTCTCAATTCCCACATCATTCTCCACCCAAAATAATACTCATTAGAGACTCTGCTAGCAGAGTGAAAATGCAGGGGGGATTCCGGAAATGCCATTTTGATGATGTCATCAGTTTTTGGGTAAACAATCTAGGTATTTGTGTGGACCACACAACAGACCAAAACAAGTCAGAAAATGAGTATTCATGACAGTCTAAATCTGTTTTTGAACAGAATTTTGCATACCATTCTGTTATCAGATGACTCATGATCATACATGGTTTGTAAATAAACAAAGTTCACTGAAAATTTTATTTGACAATATATAACTGATTTGCGTTGTGGTTTGCTTTAAGCCTGTTTGTCATTGGGTTAGATTGGGTGATTGGCTGGGAATCACCAGAGGTATGGAGCAAAGGGAGATCCCAGGTCGATTCATTATCAATAAATGACCTTCTTTTCCCAAATCCCTGCTTCCATCTTTGGCACCGTTAGGATATTTATATTAAGAAAGAAGGCCATGCAAATCACGAATTCTTATCATTAAAATTAGAACGGTCACATTGAGCAATTGAGTCACAGACAGACAACTAGGCCAAGCAGCAATGTTACAGCCACGTTCTATAGAAATAGACCCAGCAAACAGGACACGTGTATTACCTAGTTTGGCACGTGTTAAATATGTGCAATATTGGTGTTGTTGAATTCTGTGAGTAATGTTACCACTTAACAGAGGTTTTACTAGTAGTTTTCACACGGATACACACCTGTGTCAATTTCTTTATCAATGCACCTTGTATTTATTTTTTTAGGGTAAAATAGATTATTCTACATCCAATTCAAAATCATCAAGGTTGTATTGATATTTGTATATTCTTGTGACATTCTGGTGACATTCTGGTGTAGTGATAATCCCCATGAAAACATAGTGTATAACACTAGATTTGACACGTGTTATTTGCATGTAATACTGGTCTAGTGTTAAATCTAGTGAATTCTCTGAGAACAGCCTCACCCTTTGACACTAGTTTTAAAGATGTGTAAAATCAGAGAAACACGTGAATATCACACTGACATCACCTAAGTTTTATTTTAGTTTTGGCTGGTACTCATACTTCATTACCCTAAGAAAAACACTAGTTTTTACCAGCTTTACACATGTCAAACTCAGTTTAAACTGGTTGATAGATTACCTGAAGATATAATTAACTAGATATACTATCTAATATAGTAAATAAAATTATAATGCATCATCTAAACAAGCAAACCTAAATTTCCTTTGAATATCAAAGTGATTTAAAATTCAAATACAGGTGCCATACCACACTCAGTACATCAATCCTCAATAGCTCAGTGGTAGAGTGCAGGCATTCAGTGTGAGGGGTCCCCAGTTCGAGACTCATAATTCTATTTTACCTAGAAACAAAAAAACACGAGTTTTGCATGTCAAAACTCGTGTCAAAAACTCGTGTTTAAAACTCGTGGGGAACACCAGAAATGAGGTCCACAGAATCCCGAGTTTTACACGTGTTTAAATCACGGGTTTGACCTCCTGGATCCCGTCCCTCAAACGTGCACTACACGTGCCTCTGTTACCTGGGGATCGTTGCAGCATATTTTGATCAAAAACACCAAGTCACTCTAACCTCTTTTCAAAGAAATCCTCACAATTCTTATGGTTCTTGATCAATTTCAATCATCTTGGTTACGTTCTTAAGCTAGGAATATTATGGAATACGAATCTGGATCAAATTTGTTCTAACTTAACATTCAAAGTTATTTAGAATGTTTGGAATATCTTCAAAAATTAGTTGACATTTTGTATTTTCCCTGACTTCCAACAACTTGATTCTGAATAGAATCTTCAGTTTACATTTCAATTCTGTAAATAGGGCGTATAGAGAATTAAATTTGGAATCTAATGATGTGTCATTCACCTGCAACGTTATAAGTGTAACGGCAGCTTACACTTATAACTATCATTACTTTACTCACCAAAGAGCGCTGTTTCCATCATCGTCTTCTCTGCAAGGCACATCAACATGACTTTTCCAATACAAGCGGCCGCAAGCGCACCAAAAATGGATGCAGCAAGTAAGAATTGTCCTTCCTTCCTTTGACCCATTGCTGATTTTAGCAACTCACGGACAACGTTGCCTGGCTAATGCTCTTGCATTTAGTATTGAAAAGACGGATTGGTGCGAGTTTAAAATTATGCTTATCAGGTAATACTATAAAAGCATTATCAAATGAAGCAGCGTGGGTCAAATATCAAAATCTGCACAAACCGGTTCTTATCTAGCCGTGAACCAGTTTCCACCATTATAAATTACACTATACTATTTTCTTAAGGTTGATACCTCCACCAATAATTTGTCTGAAACTCTGCAACTTTACAGGAAAAATAATTACAGTCATAAACAGAAAAATGTCCCCTCGCACTTTGTTGACGGTCGTAGACATATTTACATTATATCTATAGTAGGTAACTTCACACATTCAATAAGCTACGATTGAAACAAATTGTATAATTTTATATTGGGGCATATTCAAGTTCAAATATCTCAACTATTATGCAGTTATTCCTTACAATCAACCAGAAATATAACTTTTTCTAACATATGACTCGATAACACCTGCATGACCATCCTTGACCTTCTACCGTCAATACTTTTGTCAAGTTATTATTTTAGTCATGATGTATCTTTTAACCTATCCAGAACGTATTGCAAGTCCCCTTTCTGTAAACGTGATTTTAAAAAAAACGTATTCAGAAATTATGAAAATAACTTTCGCGCTCCACAAAAAGGATATGCATTTTTAGCAAGGTAATTGATGGTGACGGGATTGTTGATATACTTTGAAGGGAACACCTATTAACGGAGGGTTAATGATTCTTTTGATATTCTGCACTAGACCAGCCAAGTCAATGATCAATCTATCTGTATCTAACCCCGATCTGTAAGGACTTATGGCTACCTGTATAGGGACCTATGGCTAGCCATAAAGAATAACGGGTAGCTGTACAGCTTTAGGGAGTAAGAGTTAGCTGTAGTGGTTTACAGCTGGCTGTCGGGACTCATGGCTATCTTTAAGGACTTACTAACTGAAGGGGGTTTACCGTAAGGATTTACCTGTCGCTGTAGGTACTGAATGGCCCTGATTGCTAGCTGTAGGGATGTACAACCAGCTGTACGAACTTATGGCTTGGTGTCGGGAGTCATGACTAGCCAAAAAGACTGTAGGGGTTAACAATGAGCTAAAGAGAATGATGGTTAGCGTATGGGTTTTCAGCTGTTGGGAGTCAGAGCTATATAGGGGTTTACAACTAGCTGTAAGGTCTTAAAATTAGTTGCTCACTAGACCATAATGTGGATATGTATATCTTGATTATCTTGCATTGGTGGTCATACTAATCAGCTTCAGATAAGGACGCGTCTATCAGACAGTATCAGAGTCTGGAGAGTAGAAGGGTTGAGGAGAACTGTCGTGTTCGATTCGGGAGAGCAGTGTGCGCCCCAGCATCCTAGTAAATCTGGTGATTCACGGCGCGATTTTGGACGGATTATGGACCGATTTTAGAAATCGGTTTGGGAAATAATGATTTTTCTTGTAAAATATTGTATTCCTTATAAACAATTCCTCAATTTCCAAGACACAAAGGGACTAATTACCCTAAGATATATTTCCAAATATGTGCAAAATACATGAGAGGAAAATTTGTTGGCGTTTTGTCGCATCGTGGATCATCGGCTTAAGTAACACCACAGGTGTACCCCTATGTCTAGTCAGGTACATGAACACCAAAAAGTTTAAAAATTGGGGCCACAGATGTGCAGGTAAGTGTGTGTGGTGTTTGTAATAGTTATTGACTTTTCCGGTTCGTACTCTGTGGATATGTACTGACATGCCACTGATAAAGTCTAGTTCATACCTTTTGGTGGTCACCACTATAACAAAGCTTGCCACGAAGTTAGCACCGGTTTGAAAAGGAACTGCAGAACCCATACATGATTAAGAAAGGTAAAATATTCTTCTTTGTTTTATGCATTTATGCATTGTCATGGTATTGCTAGTAGCCTTGTCAAAAAGGAAATATCTAGCATTGTTTAACTAGATTTAAGGACCATTGTTTGCTAGATGAGATGCTCCTTGTCGGAAGACAAGGCCTAAACTTTAAGAAGGCAGTTGCTACAGACTATAAAGTCACAGACATATATGCCTATGTTACACTTGGTTGTACGGCAGATATAATCCCAGAAGGATTATATGGATATAGCTACATGTTGTGGACTATACTTCTGTGGTGCCAAACTCAACTTATGGCTCACTAGCACCACAGGTGTTATGTGTTGGAACTAAGTAGCCCCATCTGGTGTAGAAATCCAAAGTCCCCACCAGATGGAGGTGCATGGGTATATAAACATTGTTTGTTGTCTGACCCTGCCTCTCTCCTACCAGACTTACAACCATACACACAGTTAGTATACAGCTCCCCCATGTTTGGGTTTACTGGACATTGTACTTTATTTTTTGTTCTTTTTATTCTTGCAGCCATGTCAACCAGGAAGCTTATATTGTGTGGCTCATGCAAGAATGAACACCCACCACGGGGAGGAATGTTCTGTATTTACACCCGTGCTGCAAAGGAGCTGTGTTTGACCTTGGGGGTGAGTGAGACTGACTATTTATTACACATTGATTTGACAAAAATTTCTGAGGACTCTGAGGCATACTTGAATGCAAAGTCAACTGAAAAAGTATCTGAGGTTACTCCTGAACTTGTACAACAGTTAGTTAAAGAAAATATTCTTCAAAGGGAAGCAATTTCTCGTCAGGATAAGCAAATGGACTTGATAGTATCAGGCTTTGAGAAATTATTTTCTGAACTTAGTACACGCACACAGGGAGCTTCTGGGGGAGAACCTGAACCTGAACCTGAACCAAGTGACACTAGTTTCAGTGAGAAATTGACACAATTTGTACATGGTTTGGAAGCCAAGAAGGAGAAAAAGTCGGAATTTGTTCCTGTTTCACCTATTCCACATAACCCAGTATTTCAGAAACACACTGCCGGTACACACTTCACACCTCTCGTGCATGGGAGCAAGCCAACAGGTCGACAGGGGCAGTTAGGCCGTGATGTGAGGGATGACTACTATGATGACAGGTGCTCCTCTCATGACTGCAGAGTTCCGGAAAGGAGAAAACGTAAGTTGCGCTTTTTTGACCTAGAATTGCATATGGCATTTGATTCGAAAACCACTGATTACCGTACATTAGAGGATATATTAGCTGCAAATTTGTCTCTAGTGGATAGCCTTTTGACACAGGGGTATTCTGTGTCATGTTACCTTAAACATATTCGGTTCTTGGTTGACAAATCAAAAGTATATACAGCAGCCTCTTTGATACGATATGATCAGGCTGTGCGTGAGAGGGCTGATATTCTGGGTGAAGGTACAATGGTATATGGTGACCACGAATTGGTGCACAGATATTTAGGTCCTGAAAATATCAGAGTTAAGCAGAAGCCAGTCGCAAATGATTCAAAGAAAAATGAATTCGGTCGTAAACGTAAATTACCACGTGGGTACTGCTGGAAATGGAATTTCGGGAAAAAATGTCAAATGCCAAATTGTGATCTCAAACATCTCTGTACTGAGTGTAGTGGGAACCATAGGGCCACGGATTGTTCTAGTGAACAAAAAGAAGTAAGGCCTTCAGGGATGACACCTCCTAACTTCAGATAGGATGAGGTTCTCCCTCAGGTACATGAAATTATTCAGGTACATGAAATTGTTGAACTACCTGCGGGAGACACATCAGTTTACTGTTCTGCAGAAGATGAATTATCTTCAGTCTATTCAGAGGAAGAGTTCTGGCGTTATGACTTGGATGAACGAGTTGAATTTACACCCACGCCGGTGTTGTGCATTCCTTATGAATTTGACTTTCATACTGACTACTCTTCTCTGAATGTTGACCAGTTTTTCTCAGACAGTTATTTTGTAACCAGTGAGGGTGTACCACCTCACCCCTGTGGTGATAGTTGTTATCACTATCTTGATGGTTGCCAATTACAACTCAATCCGTGTTCATTCCACACTGAGGCATACTGCCGTCCTATGGGTATTGACCCTAATGCTGATTTTATTTTTAACAGCATTGTTAGGGGTTTTGACATTGTAGATGATGTTATTATACCCTCATACGAATGTTCCAATTATTCATCCATTATGAACGATGAATTCAAATCACAAATGGACAACACCATTGTGGATGAGTTGGGCAAGGGGAAAATCTTACTTCTAGATCACAAACCACACTGTGTACACGCCTTGGGTGCGGTAAGGAAATCGTCGGGCAAACTGCGACCTATCACAGATTGCAGAAGACCGCTTGGTAGATCCATAAATAACTTCATGACTACCACCTGCTCCACATTTTCCTATACTCATATTGATGATGTTACTGATGCAGTTTTCCCTGGAGCTTATATGGCAGTGTTGGATATCAAATCGGCCTATCGTTCTGTACACATTAATCCATCTCATAGGGAATTCCAGGGTTTTGCTTGGGATTATAATGGTTGTTCACAGTATTTTTCTGACAACTACTTGTGTTTTGGACTCAAGTGTGCCCCCTGGATTTTTACTCAATTGACTGAATTTGTTGTTAGGGGTATGAAATCCAGGGGATTTGCAGACACCTTCGGCTATCTAGATGACTTCATGGTCATAGCTAAAACCGAGGACTCATGTAAGAGGGCCTTAGATGTTTTATCAGGTCTCCTTGAGTTCCTTGGATTTGAGATAGCCCTAGATAAAGTTGTGCTTCCAGCTCAACGAGTTAAGTATTTAGGCCTGATTATTGACAGCACGGTTATGGAATTGAGCTTGCCTGGTGATAAGCTGTTGAAACTACAGAATTTGGTTTCAAACTTTTCCACAAAGATAACAGCTACCAAACATGAGCTGGATTCACTTTGCGGTGTTGTTTCACATGCAAGCAAAGTAGTACGTGGGGGAAGGACATTTTCCAGGAGACTGATTAATCTTGCTAAGGTGTTACATTCAAAAAGAGATGTTATTACCTTGCCTGATTGGTTCCTAGAGGATATCCGTTGGTGGATATCTTTCTGTCAGTTATTCAATGGTAAAGCTCCTATCATGGATACCCGCACTTTGGCCAATTTGCCTGTGAGGACAGATTCTTCTCTGACAGGTTTTGGGTGTGTGTGGGGTGACGATTATGTGCTGGGATCTTGGTCCCCTTACCCCACTGTTCATGCAAAATTTGATGCAGGTCCTCACCACTGGGCTGAGCCCCCACTCTATATCAGAACAAATCCTGATATAAATCTCCTTGAATTGTGGCCTATTCTTGTGTCAGTCTGGAGATGGGGTAGAGCTTGGCGTGGGTGTAAAGTGCGTTTTAAATGTGATAATACTCAGGTTGTACGTATGTTGAATACTGGTCGTAGCAGAAGCATTCACTGTATGTTTTGGCTTCGTGAATTATTCTGGCTGTGTTTCATATTTGACTTGCACCTTGTTGCTGAATATATACGTACAGATGATAACATTGTGCCTGACTATTTGTCACGTGTGACTGATCCCAAGAGCAAGGGCTATCATCCACCTGTTTCCTTTTTGTTTTAGGTCTGGATGCTCTCAGACAGAAATCTCTGTTTTATCAGAGTCGCTGGATGGCTGAATCAACCTACAAAACAAGGAAATCTCAGTGGAAACATTACATTGATTTTTGTGTTATGTTAGACCTTGTCCCAATACCTGCTAGTGTGGATACTATTTGTGTCTACTTATCTTACATGGCTGAAACATTTTGTTATTCATCCATACAGAACTATCTGTCAGCAGTTTGGGTTTTACATAAGGTTAACAATGTTCCACATGTAGCCATAAATGATACCCTGATTCAATTCACGCTTAGAGGTATTAGGCGCACCATCGGTGATGCTACTGTCTCTGCCATTCCTATTACTGTGCCAGACATGAAACTTATATATTCCTCCTTAGATTTGACTAAGTCAGAGGATTTGGCCTTCTGGCTGTCTCTCATTATAGGATTTCGAGCCTTATTAAGGAAGTCGAATCTATTTGAGATTGGGTTGGCATTAACAATTGGGGATGTAGAATTCAGAGACTGGGGAGTCTTGTTATCTCTCCGCCGTACCAAGACAATTTCTTTTAAGGAACGTGTCTTGCAAATTCCCCTGGTTAATATACCTGGATCGATATTTTGTGTGCGATTCTATATGTCATGTTTGTTAGCCATGGTGGCTCACCCTACTAACTCATCTCACGTGTTATCTTACATGTCAAATTCCAAATTTCAAAATTGTACTTATCAGTGGTTTTCACTTCGCTTATCTAATGCCTGTAAGGTTCTGGGTTTGAATAAGCTGACTTCACACTCCTTAAGGAGAGGAGGTGCTACAGCACTTGCAGATGCAGGTGTTTCCTTGCACAGTATTAAAGCACTGGGGGACTGGAAAAGTTTGTCTGTACTGCTGTACCTCGAGAGCTCCCTGGACTCAAAAATTAGGATGGATGCATACAACTGCAAAGCACTTTTTTAGGTAATCTTTGAAGTTTGCCTAGTGCTGTTGTCTTCTGAGTGAATATTTATATGACTATTACACTACCTGAATGTTGATCACTGTAATGCTTCATCTTTGGAATGATAAGAGGAGATATTGAGTCTCTTCATTAGATGGATACTTGGTTATCCCTACACGCCTGGATTGGAGTACATGGTTATTCCTTATGTGATACTTGGTTATCTTCACTGTGGTTAACAGATACCTGGTTATCCATTGTGGAGAGTTGGTACTTGGTTACCTTACTCTCATTTAGGACTCTTTGTGGTCTTACTACACTGGTAGGGTACTTGGTTATCCTTACTACGCTGGATTGGGATACTTGGTTATTCCTACACCGTTGGAGTGGGTACTTGGTTATCCATGCTACGCTGGAGTGGGGTACATGGTTATCCTTACTACGCTGGAGTGGGGTACATGGTTATCCTTACTACGCTGGAGTGGGGTACGTGGTTATCCTTACTACGCTGGAGAGGGGTACTTGGTTATCCTTACTTCGCTGGAGTGGGGTACTTGGTTATCCCAACATCGCTCCTTTCTATAATGGATTGTGATACTTTATTACTCATAACACTGTTGCTGGGCGTTGGGTGCTTGGTAGTGCCAATAAAGTGACACTCATTAACCGCCCTAGCTTGTTCAGTGTTATTATGTACTATATTATATATCTGTCCACCAGGACTTTCACATGAAAGCTATGGCAGATATAATCCCAGAAGGATTATATGGATATAGCTACATGTTGTGGACTATACTTCTGTGGTGCCAAACTCAACTTATGGCTCACTAGCACCACAGGTGTTATGTGTTGGAACTAAGTAGCCCCATCTGGTGTAGAAATCCAAAGTCCCCACCAGATGGAGGTGCATGGGTATATAAACATTGTTTGTTGTCTGACCCTGCCTCTCTCCTACCAGACTTACAACCATACACACAGTTAGTATACAGCTCCCCCATGTTTGGGTTTACTGGACATTGTACTTTATTTTTTTCTTTTTCTGTTTTTGTTGCTTGGTAGTGCCAATAAAGTGACACTCATTAACCGCCCTAGCTTGTTCAGTGTTATTATGTACTATATTATATATCTGTCCACCAGGACTTTCACATGAAAGCTATAAAGTAATTTCATAATGCATATCTCATATGAAATTTCCACTTGCTTTTGTGTCTTTATTTTGATAGCTGATAGGAAATTGTATAGATGTTGTGAAGACATAAACCGGAGACGCTTGTCTTTTGGATGGTCAGGAAGAATGAAAATTTTGAAAAAAAAAAGAGATGCATTGAATATTATATTTAGCGAAAAGGATTCATAGCTCAGTGGTTAGGTATAATCCACATACTAACTTTGATGTTGGCGATTTTGTATTTCTTTTGTATTTCTCCAAGAAAATATGTAACATACGCTGAGTATTTCGGATAGTTATAGTGCAATGTACATTTGATGGTGTGTCCAGGGGTTGACTGGGTGTACAGTTCTATTTCAGGACAACGGTGATAAATAACCGTATTGATAACTTCAACAGTTCAATGATCAGATGTAGATAGCCAAGACTCCTGATCTTGGGATCTCTGAGTTTGGTAATGCCAGGTAGCCCATTCATTGATCAACCTACCACAACACATGGGGATTAGGGTGTTAGGGTCGGGGAGCTGTGCCGGTCAAAGTTTATGCAAGAATCATCAATCATCTTTTTAGATCTTTTATATTGATTCACAAACAGTGGCCGACAAAACCAACTGACCTAATACAAATTATAGGAGATATCCTCAACCAACACGTTGATTACTGAAATGATGCCTGCCAGGACAGTAGTTCAGAGTGTAGAATATGGCTTGGCTATCGCCTCATGTGGCTTACTCCTCTTCATGAGAGTAAGACATTCATTGCTGCTTTTTTCTTTTCTGTCTATATTGTTGCTAGTAGTTTAGATAATTAATAAAAGAACCCTGACCAAAGTGCTAATAGAGCTGTAAAAGGAGAATGAACTAAAGGCCGTATTCCACATACCGAAAGTGCGGGCTGCCGATATTAACCCTCCCCATGGTAATGTTCTATACCTGCAGCCTGTACTTTTGGTACAATCCGTAATATTGTATGACACAGCCTAGGGCACAAACTATTCTATTAATCAGTTTTAAGTCCAGGGTCCATGCGATGAATGCCTGAACCTCTTAATAATGCCGCTAGTATTCCACAATGAAGCTGTTAGACCATGCAGGGTCCAAATAATGTCTGTTTCTTTGATAAGCGCCAATAAAAAGTAATGACTAAAAGCTGTGAACATGTTTCATAAATACAAATACCAACTAAGAGTCAAATGTACTAAGTGCATTTCCTAGTAAAGTCCCAATAAATATACCAGATACAACAACTAGCATGATTGTACTTGTAGCAGGCACACACGCAATAATATAGATATGCAAGAAAATGAATACCCTCGTACCAGCATACTCACCCTACAAAGACTAAGGCCTCTTACCAGCCTACAGGGAAGGTAGAATTGTCATGCTGATTGTTTTTCTTACTTTCTGCCTTGCTGCTTGCCTCCTCTCATCCCAATCAACAAGTCAGTCACTGCCCGTGTTACGATTATGACTGACATTCCTGAGGGATCATCAGTATGTGTTAATCTAGGTTATAACCATGATTTGTTCCTAGTCTTTGCGATTTCATAGATTGTCTTTGCTGTGAGCACCATTGTGTTGTCAAAAGTTTGTGTCAAGTCATACTGTACTGACGCGGGTGGCCAGTCCATGTTTAGGCATTAAGGTGTGAGCTTTAGAAGCACATGTGTAAGCCGCGTTTCACTTTGTCAGTAGTGAAATGGAGGAGTCACAGTGTGACGTACCACTCTAAAAGAGCATGTTCCACTCTCAGTCAGTCAGAGTTCGCTGTAACGCTGTGTGAGTAACATCCTGGAAAGGTTGGACTTTTAACCTGCAGTCTTGGTTCTGGATAGAGGCATAGAAATCATGTAAGAGCACGGGAGCATTGACTGAATGTGTTTGAGGGGATTACTACCTCGGGACTGATCATGGTCAATCGAGTTCTTGTCACAAAACGACTATACACTGGATAATAAACAACAATATCCTTTCACGTGAGTGTTCATGTCTTACATGATGTGGGAACTATGATTATGTATTGGACAACAGTAGTCGACAGGGAGGAGACTGCATACGGAGCTAGTTATTATCTATGACTTAATTACAACAATTTAAGCACACTACAAATAACAGATAATTAACTTCTATAGTTCAATACCACATGGTTGGTGTGAAGGGTATTCTGCATGGCCTGCTATTGCTTATCATAATAAGGTTGTTTAAGTACTGCCGATGGCAATGATTCAATCTATGGCATATGTGTGGTGTTTGTGTTAGACAATGGAGGCTCTGTTTTGTTATAGGAGATACAATTGTACTGAACTAATAATTCTAGATATAAATAGAATAAATATGTATACCAGGTTCCGCATACTATTTGAAAGAGAAACATAAAACCTTTCTAAGGAGACTTTTATATCTTTTATATCTAATCTAAATTCCCAGTACATGTACGTTTCATCAGAATCTTAATGCGATCATTGTCGTATATATGCTGTATCAATGTCATATATATGCTGGTACCCCTTCTCTCTCAGCTAGGGGACTTGGCGTGAGAGAGTGCAGGTAGAGGCTGTTTTTCCAGGGATCTGATTGGTCGAGAAGTGGTCACATGACGCCGAGTTAGCCAAATAACTCGGCATTGCCTTGTACGTACCTGCTCTCATTCATGACGTACAGCGAGTGTAGCGGAGCATGACTTGACAGCGCGGGTACCAGTGTATGTCATATATGTTATCCAATGTGGTCATCTAAGTTTTGGTATGGAACAAACGTTTCTCCATATAACTTATAGGCCTACGTAAACAGAAAACAAGTGTAAAAGCTTATTCTATGTCTGAACACTGACTTCACAATTAGTTTCTAAAATAGTTATATTGAACTATTGCATTTAATTTTGTTATTATTCCTTATTCATAATTCTGGTATGCTAGCCATTTATATCACAGTCTCACTTCCTGTCTCAACTGTTAATCAGTTAATAGTCCAGGCAATAAATATAACACTCACGTGAAAGGATAATGTTTATTTAGTCCAAATGCATTATAATAATTGTCGCTGTGTTCCCATTGCAATGACATTACCAGTCCAGAGAGGCTACCCACTTAACCATTAATAACCAACACTCCTAAGGCTTCCACAGGCCTGGCCCTGTTCACACACCCAGTCAGTAACCTAAGTCCACAGTATCAGTAACCACAAGGTTGTGCCTGTCTGTTACATTCTGGAGTTGCTGGTACACTACTCATCTATTTATCTGACCGATGACATCACCTGTATGCTCTCTACCCCTATACACGGAGAGACACTCTTAGGCTTGATCCTAGCTTTTCTAAAGCTATAGCTAAGATTCTAAGCATTGGACTGACACCTGCGTCAGTTCAATATAACCAAATACAGAGAAAGCTGAGATCCCTGGAACTTTAAGGGGGTGCTCCACTATGCAATAACGACTATCTACGACATGAGAATCAAAGCGCACAATGTCAATAGCTGGTATCACAGGAGGAGGCGCCAGCCTGCCTAACCTTGTATGTGTATATCGCAGCAATGTCTTGGCTAAGTCGTAGCTTAGACCTTCATCATAGGTATTACACTACTGGGACTGCAACCCAAGGCATTTTTACTTGACCTCCGCGACATTATTAAACAGGTTTAATAAATGTCGTAGGCTGTGACACAGGGGTGCGTTCCAATATCCCAAAAGATATATGTCATAGGTTGTAGCGTAAGTCGTAATGTTTATATGACAGATTTATGACATTTGGGTTCCAAAGTATTGTTGAGAGGTCCAATTATGTAATGTCGTGGACCCCCTTGCCTATATGGGCAGTCAAAAACCGTTGCAAGGTATGAGGGGCACAGTCCTAAACTGGTCGACAGGGTATTTGGGAGAAATATTTATGACACCTATTTAGGTGGTCGTAAGTGTGGAGTAATACAGACAAGATTGATAAATTGATAAAGAAATCTTCGAAGTATATAGATAAGAATAGACAGCAATGAAACTTAGATATCTAACAACATTTACAGTTATTCAACAACTACTTTAATTTATTATTTCTATTTTTATGATGTTGGAAAAGCAACCATGTCATTTACTCCATGAATCAGAGGCCACCTGTGTTTCTAGCCGTAGACTATGGCTCCAAAGACAATTAAGCCAATTAAAGGAGGTAGACAGATAGGCACCTTTGTTAGGACGCTATCCCACAAACAAACACAATCCTACAAATATTTGTGCATTTGTGGGATAGCATCCCCACAAGATGCTAACCCACAAACAGTTGCTAAGTCACAAATATTTGGGGGATAGCATCTACAGTCTAACTGATGCTAAGTCACAAATATTTGTAACTTAGCAGCTGTTTGTTGGATAGCATCACTACAAGACACTAAGATACAAACAGATGCTAAGTCACAAATATTTGAGGGATAGCATCTGCAGTGGAACTGATGGTACAAATATAATTCTGTGAATCATTACAACAGAGTATACAAACAAAGAAATAATTCAAAATTGCAACTCTAAAATTATGTTCATTTCAATAACATAACTCAAAATCAATCAGTTCTATGTTTGTTTGGGTCTAGACGTTATTTGGGGGGGACTAAGCTTATATGTTATTTTTGGTGATGTAATCTAATGGGGTGACTACATTTTGGTGAGGAATTTTATGTGACTAATAAATCATCTTAATCACTTTTTGCCATTAGAATTACCCTGGCTGTCAGTATGGCGTAAAACCTCCATCACTCACTCTTCAACACTTTCAACTTATTTGAACCAATATTCAGGGTAGCCATTTTTGAGGAAATTTCTTTTTTCTGTAAAAATATTAAAAATAACCATTTTGATATTGACCTAGTTATTATATATAACTCATCCTCGACATTGGAAAATAGTTCATGCATTTTTCTCATTTGTTACTGGCATCCCTGAATATTGAGCATTCTAGTCTTCATGTACTTAGTGCTTCTTGATCCCTGAGTAAGCCATTTTGAGGGCTAGGTCTATTTGTGAGATAGCAGCTGTTTGTGAGATAGTGTCTTCATAGTGCTGATATCCCACAAACCAGTTCAAAGGATAGCATCTGTTTGTGGGATAGTGTCTTGAAGTAGATGCTATCCCACAAATACTGAAAATTTGTGGGATAGCATCCATTTGTGGGATAGCGTCCTAACACCTCTGACCATAGGGTCCAGAAGGGAGAGGTCCTGAGGTCATTGTCATGCATGAGTACCCTCGATTCAAATATTCTGAACACTATTATGAAATAAAATCAAACTACATAAGTAACAAGTCATGGACCTAGGGGTAGGTAATTTAATAAACTAATTTTAGATGTATAATTACAAGGTTGTTCTTGTTGAAAAATCAATACAATTTGCACCAATCTAATTTTTCAATGGCATAGGTGGTTGGCATTCCCTTCATGAAATGTACACCAAGCACTAGTAATCTATGACAGGTGAGATCCGACATGGACCCCCTTCGTAAGTCCTTACCTTGCAATGTCCATATGTAAATTTACCCTTTTGTCGCAGCGACTTACGGCCTGAAACGCTGTAGACTTTGGAACGCACCCCAGGCTACGACATTTCCCACCACAACTTTGCTGTGATAAAAACAATGTCGTACGGCTTTAATATCGTAGTCATGGCGACATACCCTATTACACTACACGACTTGGGCTGCGATAAGATGGGACTGTGAGATCGTATGACATGGCTACGACTTGGTCGTATTGCACCCCATATCACAGTGGATGTCGTATAGTGGAATACCCCCTTTAGTGTGATTGGTGTAAAGGCCACCATGTCCCTGAAGGGGGTATTCCACTACACGATATGAACCATCCCAGATATGAGTGTACTAATAGCTTAGTACTTTTAATATATTATCATATTGTATAATCTAGTTAGGACCAGGCCTAGCAAGTCTACTTCTAAGAAGAGGTATTTTGTGCTCCTAGCGCCACCTGTTAACCAGTATAAAAGGTGTTGCAAGGTAGGGAGCGAGTCAGTTTAGAGTTTAACCACAGAGTTAGTGGAGTTAGTAACTAGTAAGCAGCGTTAGCTGAACTGCTCGGAGCTATGCCTACCAGCTCCTGCGGAGTATACTGGAGTTTACCGATACCAACTACCTCGGACAAAGGATTGTGATAGAGCTAAGCGCTAGGGTGGTCTAGGATGTGCTAGAACAACTTGTATTCTAAATGTGGTTGATCACTGAGTAGGAGATGGGAAGGTGGACTGATGGAGACTTATTCATTGTGGCTTTGACTCGGGATGAGATGTTTACTTCAATAAAAACCCTTTCATTTTAAGAGCTTCCTCATCGTCCATTTCTTTTGAACTATTGGGGGATGGATGAATTAACTTTGAGCACAGTCTGATTGGCTCAGTAACTTGGATGAATGACTCATGGATAAATTAATTATACACATCACGCAGTCTTAAATCAACACTAACAATAGTTCATGAGGACCATATCGCACGATGTTTTTAGCTGGTATCGCAGGAGGAGGCGCCAGCCTGTCTAAATGTGTGTGTGTATATCGCAGCCATATTGTGCCATTATCACACAATTATGGGTATTACACTAATACGACATTCTCAGGTTTTTGTCGATGTAAAATACTGTTCACTACGACTTGGCCTACGACTTGGCCTACGACATGAACTGAAATTCAATAAATATGAACCTTTCCTCTACGACATTATGAAACATGTCTAATACATATCGTAGCTTGGGTTAAAGCTTACGACATTCCTCCCACGACTTTCACTGTGATAAAAATCGTATCGCACGACGTTAAATTCGTAACATACTGCGATATACCCTATTACACTATGCGATATCAACAACATCGTAGGGGCCTACAACATGGCCAAGATATGGTCGTATCGCATCCCATATCGCAGTGGATGTCGTGTAGTGGAATACCCCCTTGACTGACTCTCCTCTGGGGATGGGTCGGGAGGTGGGGTGGCCTCCGTGGCCCTGGCCTTGGTATTGGCATGGCGTGATAGTGCTTTTTATGACTATGATATGAATGTACTCCTATGTACTGCCAATGCCTGGTAAGGGTCATAAACATTGTCACATTTGACATTTAATTCATATAGCTGAATACCGTGAAAGCTGAGATCCCTGCAACTTATTTTAGGCCTATTCGTTACTCCTAAGGCAAGGTAGGTTTTAAACACTCTTTTTTTTATTGATTTCTTTTAACAGAAACTTTACACCACTCCCAGCTTGTTCTTCCAGTGTTCTCTTATTATGGTTCTAGGTGCAAACAACAATATTGAACTCCAGAAAAGGTCAATTCAGATAACCTCCTGTGGCCCGTTGCACAATAGAATTTCGTTGTGAGGATCAAACAACGAAAGCACAACGAACTTTTGCTAAACAGGGAAATGTTTCTTTGTTACGAAAAATTTCCCTTGTTTCTTAAATAGTAACTGGTTCTAATGAATGGAATGGAATTCTGTAAATTGATATAAAAAGGGAAGACATTAGAGAAAAAACAGTAAAAGTTACAACTCTTTGAGGGCATTCTAAATACAGAAAAAAATGGTTGAAAATTTTTTCGTTGTTAAGAAAATAACTGCAAATAATTTATTAAGCAACAACGGACTCTTCGCTATTTATCATATTTTCATAGTTATGAAACCCATTGTGCAACTGGCCGCTTAGGATGTTGTTAAATAGCAAATAATGTATATATAATGAGAAGTACCTAAATATATTCGATACTATTCCCCATCCCTATACTGAACCAATAACAAATGACCTAAAATCCTTTTAAAAATAAAGTGCTGCCCCCTCTTACAAGAAATATGTACCACAGTGAGGGAAATGCAGGCAAACAGCAGAAACAGAGAATTTAAAGTGGTTATTAGTTACGAATTAACAGAATTGTAACAAAAATTGTCATCATGGTAATCAAAGTATGTACTTCCGAAATGTGTGACCAATCGTGGGAAATAGAGTCCTAAGGGTAAAAAGGTATGCATTGGGCTTCACATTTTCCTCTTTTAAATGGTGCAAACCATTTTAGGATAGTCCCATTAGAGGCAGATACATTCTCATTTGAATTCCCCTGCTATGGATGCACTGAAACACGCTTGATTTCGCTTGTGTGCTTCCAATAGGGCATTATGTTTAGTTTAATCAAAATATTTAATAGAAAATATGTTTCCTTAGTATCATAATCATTCAAAATACATAACTTCTCCTAAGGATATTCAGTCATCTAACAGTTTCCAATGTAGGGGAGAAGAATATTTTTATTAGAATGCTTGATTAAATTGCTCAGGCAATTCTGTAACTTCGAATTTTTTGTTGCTATGGTAACATTGGTATTATTGCTTATTCTGGCACCATTTGAGAAATGAATATCCCATGCTGCATTACCATAATGCAAGATAGAAGATTTTTATGATTAAAAGCAAAATTATACCTATGTGCGAAGTTGTATGATAATATTTGTCACCTAGTTGTTTTTATAAATAATTCGCTTAATAATGAACTTAGAGCAAACTTCCGTATCCCGTGACTGGTCACAGGTAGTAATTTAGATGAAGGTATTTGAACATGTAATACAAAACAAATAAGTACATGCTTGCCATGCGTAGATGGTGTCACATGGATAGTGAGTGTGATAGTTAGAGTGGTTTGGGTGGCACAAGTACCAAAATTGTCAAAGTACATACATCCAGGGTGCGTAAGTGCCTTTTTTTTTATCAACGGGGGTAGGCTTAACGTTGAGATTTGTTTTAAAGCTGAAATGTTTAATAAATTTCTCCTGCAGAAAAAATCCTTACACTTACGAATACAAAATGTAAGCCTTGGATTAAAAGAGAAGATTAAGTTGTTGTGAGTTTCAACATTGAGTTTCAACATTGATAAAAGAACTTTTGTTGCAGGATAGCTCCTAGATCAATTTTGATACAATTATTAACACATCAATAGAGACAGAAAATTGACAGGATTTGACCTAAAGATTAACTTAGAAAAAGAGCTTTTTTTCATTCTTCAATATTGTTTTTTAATTGACCATGCCAGTTCAGATCCACTGTCAAATCCTTCTAAATCTGAGTGAGTGCCTGCAATTAACTCGATTTAAGGGTTGACCACCTTTCACAATAAATGTCAGTTAAGCCATACATTATTTTTCATGAAATCAGATTATTGGTAGCAAAGAAGATATCTTATTCCATGTTGAGTTGATGTTTATGAATAAATTATTTTTCTTTATGGTTATGTACTGAGATTAAGACCATATCTCATAAAACATCTGATAAATTATGTCTTCTGATGATGTAGTATTAATCAGGATTATGGTAGATAATATTGTGAATAATAAAGGCATGTGGTTTAGATGTAAACACAGGAACTGGAAGTGAGGTTTATTCTCAATGCATGATGGGCAATACCTCTAGTTCTACACCCTGTCACTAGGTGTCAGCAAATGTATATAAAACATCTTATGACAGATGTCAGCACATAACATAACAACATCCATACTCTTAGCTTCGCCTAGACGCAGTACAGTGACCTAGTTTGATGCCTCCTGTGACCTGGACCTGTTGGCCAGCTCCACTGCACTGCATATGATAAGACTTCAATTAAGTGAACTATAGTAGGTTAATTATCTGTTAATGTCAGGTGTACTTAATTAATTGTATTGCCTTATGCATAATAGCTAGCTCCTATCTCACACTCTGCCTCGTTCGACTGCTGTTGTCCAATACATAATAATATTTCCATATTATGTAAGACATAACACTCGTGTGAAAGGATGTTTATTTATTCCTGTGTACTGTAGTTCCATAACAAGATCTGATTCTCAATTGACAATGAACAGCTCCAAGGATGGAATCCCCTCAATCACACTCAGTCAACTCCTGCCACCTAAACAGTCTATCAGCTTCTATTCCAATTCCAGGACTCAGCTTCTAGAACACAACCTTTACAGGATGGCTACTCACAACAAAGTTCAGCTAACTCTGACTGAGCACGGGCGATGTACGCCCTTTTTGTATGGTGAAAATATACACGTTATACCTAGACTCCTCCCTTACTCCAAGACACTATGACAAGGAGTTATAGCTAAGGCAAGCGCTGGTGTAAACACTACGCTAAGCTAACAGAGCATGGACTGACCATCCACGTCAGTACATTAGTCTTACTTTTCATAATCATATTCAAATAAGAGTGCTGATATGGGTGTATCCTTAAAAATGAATGAATCACATTTTTCTTTTCTTGCAAAATCATAATATAATCTCCATAAGGTAAAGCAACCTTTTAATGGTGCTCGCTCTATTTTCTATCCCATAAAATGTAGTTGACATTAAAATCTAGTTGAGACGAAAGGCTTCACCTTACTTTCATATTCTTTGTATACTTCTTCATTAGTCTACTTATTAATATGTCATAATGGGTGTCTTTGTAACTAAATTCGCACAATGGAAAGTCGTTTTTTGGAAAATTGAACTTATGTTGTTAATATCTATATATGTATATCAATTAAAGGGAGTCACTAGTTCTTTTGATAAACTTGCATTAACTATAATATTGAACAACTGTGTTGGTTTACCTTATTGCTACTGTAGGGTAATGGTAAACAAAGTTGATGGAGAGTCAAGCTAATGCTAGTTTATTGTGTCCACTCTTATGTTACTCTTTCTTAAAGTTAACGTATTGGCTTTTTATTATTCTAGCTATTGTTAATATTGGGGTAGAGATCTCCTTATCTAGGTGGTTCAAGTCTAAATGAAGACTCTCACTTGCAGAGGTACAAATTGTGTATTACGTTAAAATAACAAGACTGAAGAGAACCTCGTCCTTTGCATACATCACAAGTGCAGAGGTGGAGTTAACAACTGATGATGATTCCCAGTAATCCCTCGTCATAGGTCTATCTTGCTCAAGCATACCCCTTTTCTCAAGGACTGCATTTTAGTTTTCTCTCCCCGTTGTTCCTAACAATCATGGCCCTAAGACCTAGTAGTTACTTTTACAACAACCAGGTACAGATAAAATCCAACCAAAGTACCCAAAGTACTGCCACCAAGGAATGTCACCCGCACCAGCGTACAATCCCACCGGCTCCTGCTTATTCTGTATAGTTTTAGCTTTAGTATTATTCCTCTCCAACCTATCTGCTCTATTCCTTATACATAACATCCCCTTTATCAATTTATACCTGAGCACACAGCCATGCATACCACAGGCAGGTGCCACCGCCACACGCATGCTCACTGACACGGGCATGAACCCTCCAGATGGCACCAGGGTTCCTGATTAGAACTATAAGAATAGAAAGGGTAGCACACTCGCCATTTTGTTTTTAGCTGGTGCCTGTCAAAACCTATAAGCTGATGACCAGCAGACTGATAGGATTCACACAAGACCACAGTAAATGACCTAGTTTTATTTTTAATTTGAATAGGAAAAACATATCTAACTTATCATATTTGTCTGATTTGTATTAAAATGAATCATAATTATTACAGTTTGTTTTGTATTATTGTGTGGCCTATTTTACAGGTAAATGTAGTTGTATGTATAGTTTCCCCCTTCAGTGCCCCTTTCTTGGTCAGAATGCAACTCATTGACTGGATTGGTTGGTTATTTATAGTGCTAAAAGGGTTTCCCCAAAGTTGTTTAAACATTCTGTAAAGTGATCACAGGTAACAAGTTAGAAGCTATATGCTCATAGCATTCATGAAAACCCTCCTTTACTATGAGACAAACTAGCCTAGTGCTTAGAGCTTAGAGCTTCAAATCTGAAAGTTGGTGGTTCAAGTCCCACCCATGGCTAGTCAAGTACTTTTTCTTTTACAAACAAACCCATTTTAGGAATTTTTGCAAAACATAAAACAGAACTTTGAAATCATATAGATCTATGCAAGTGGCAAGTATTTATCCACAAATTATATTGTATTTATCACACAAATGTCATTTTCAGTTTACAGTATAGTAAAATATAAAAAGGTTTCAACCTGATTTGAACTCTTAACCTTTATATTTGCAGATGATCTCTCTAACCATTAGGCCATATGTATCTACCTTCCTACCTTCTTTAGAGTAACATTTATTTATACATATATAATGAATTATGTCAAAGTGCAAGTAATAGTATTTTATGCTATTTATATAACGGTACCCTTCTTACAAAATAAAGCTATAATTTATATGTGTAAGTGTCCCAGGGTAATTCATATATATATGTTTCTCAGGGTATGAATACATGTAATATAAATGGTTAAAATGATAGAAATTGAAAAATAACTAATAAGATGATCATCTGGGATTGAACCCCCAACCTCCTGATTTGAAGTCCTGCACCCTAGCCACTAGGCCAGTTACTGTGATGTCAGAGGCACAAATGCCTGGCTTGTATGAGAGTACAGTTTTATGTAAACCAGGATGTTGTTTGTTCAGAGCCCCCATATGGGGGCCTCTTGTATAACTAACATTGTGATGTCACACGGGATTCCCCTACCCTACCATGTCCTAACTAACCTGTTTGAAGGAAATAGTAATGCATATTATATAAAAACTAGAAAACTATGGTCAAATAAAGGTTTTAAAATGCATAGGAGTTATAATTACAATTGTCCATTGCCTATAATTACCAATTGGCATATATGCACATTGCCCTATGTGGTTGGTCATGTGACCTCCATTCATAAAGTCCTTTCCAAATAAGGGCATTGCCATATATGGTATGCTGCTATGCTGGGTGGGGTTGCATTTTTTTCAATAAATTTGTCAATTGCCATTTATTGAGCATAAATATCAATAAAACACGACAGCCAATTGTTTTTATCATTTGTCTGAAATACAAACCATTGTTTTTTTCACAAAAAAACATAATAGTTTAGGCATTAATCCAAAATATATGTCTGTGCAAACTGCAGGGTACAGTTTTAGGTTCTTACCCTGTTAGTATTATAAGTAACTATGAGACAGGGGTAGCGCCATCTAGAGAGTTCATGCCCGTGCTCACTGAAAAGGGGTTGTGATGACGGTTTCAACTACCTTTAGCTGCCGCTTTACCTTTTATCCATAGATCATTCCATTCTTTATTATTATTGCTTTATTGATTGCTGTTGTGCTCATAACATAACCCCATGACCATCATTTTTCCTTCAAGTTTTTTTTTATGATTGTGTCTTTGTCTTACCAAACAATAAATAGAATAAGGCAAATCATTCTTACCATCTAGTGCACAATCAGACTAGCTAGAACTAAAAGAGCATTACAATGCCTTCTGCTGAAAAGCAGTTTAACTAATGATAAATATTTCAATGTCTTTCATTTGTGATGTTATGCGTTTCTAATACAGTATCTAGATAAGTCCTGTGTTTTATTTGTAATGAGTTGGGGTAAAATAATCATCACTTGAGTGGTTAAAGTCCAAACAAATAACACTTGCAGAGGCACTATGACATTTTATTGTTCATTCCTCGGATATCTTCATAATGAGGTCCCCATTTTTTCAGGATGGCTACATTAGATGAACTAAAACGAATAGCCTGCAATGCTATTGATGCCCACAAGGACGAGCTGCACCAGGCGAGTGACTCTATATGGAAGAACCCGGAGCTGAACTTTCAGGAACACCACGCACATGATGTCCTCTGTACCCTACTCGAAAAACATGGTCAGTTCCTTTAACCAGTTTGGTAGATTTTGTTCTCTTTTTTTTTCTTTTTTTTTAAACCAACATATTATTGTACCGAGGTCTACATCAATGTTTAGTGCTGTGACACATGAAATAGTTGCAAATTACCATGAAAGTAAGCATCTCTACACATACACTAATATATATATTTCAGTTTACTTTTACCATAAAAGGGGATTGTTGATTTAGGCACCGGACGCATTATGAGCTATAGGCGTCGTGATGTAAGCAGTGATTTAAAGTGCGAGAATGTAAGCTCAAATATTGGTAGGAGGAAATGGTTTTGTATTTCCATGTCATTTACATATTATATGAGCGCGTTCAATTTTCGTTAAGACTTTTCTGTATTTTCAAAGACTGAGATGGCAGATCGACAATACGGTTATGGACGTAACTGCGGGGAGAATCAACCACTTTTCCCACTTTGATACTTCGATGGTCAAGATACCACTCAAGGCGGTGATCCATGTTGCAACAAAATTGAACCGATTTCCAACCGATCCAAAATCGGCTGGAAATCGGCTGGAAATCGGCTGGAAATCGGTTCACTTTGGAAAATATCGCAACGTGGATCATGTCAACCGATATTTTCCAGCCGATTTCCAACCGACACAAGTGAGACTAAATTATTCCAGCCGATTTCCAGCCGATTTCCAACCGACGATGGTGCGACAAAATTATTAAACCTGTTTAATAATTTTGGACCGATTTTGAACTGATATGAACCGATTTTGAACCGATTTTATTATGTCTAAGCATTTTCAGTGTTATTTCATTTATTTTTGGGAATAATAGAATGATAATATTGCCAAAATATATCAAAATGAATTATCTTTCACATGATATATTTTTTAATCCTTTTCAACAAATATTTTGCTATTTTACTATTTATTGATAAAAACAGATTAAATAATATATATTTCTGGTCGTGCTGACAATATTTAGAGATGATATATTAAAATATTTCCAGAATTTTGATGATTTAGTCAACCGATTTTTTTTTCACTGTTTTCCTATTAATTTGTGGTCCAGGATGCTGAACTATTGTTAGTGTTCAATTTAAGACTGCGTGATGTATATATTTAAGTTATCCATGAGTCGTTCATCCAAGTTATTGCGCCCATCAGACTACGCTCTAAGTTAATCCATCCATTCCCCAATAGTTCAAAAGAAATGGACGATGAGGAAGCTCTTAATATGAAAGGGTTTTTATTGAAGTAAACATCTCATCCCGAGTCAAAGCCACAGTGAATAAGTCTCCATCAGTCCACCTTCCCATCTCCTACTCAGCAATCAACCACATTTAGAATACAAGTTGTTCCAGCACATCCTAGACCACCCTAGCGCTTAGCTCTATCACAATCCTTTGTCCGAGGTAGTTGGTATCGGTAAACTCCAGTATACTCCGCAGGAGCTGGTAGGTATAGCTCCGAGCAGCTCAGCTAACGCTGCTTACTTCCTAATAGTTACTAACTCCAGACTAAACTAACTCCGCTCCCTACTTTGCAACACCTTTTATACTGGTTAACAGGTGGCGCTAGGAGCGCAAAATACCTCTTCTTTGAAGTAGACTTGCTAGGCCTGATCCTAACTAGATTATACAATATGATAATATATTAAAAGTACTAAGCTATTAGTACAATGCAAGAAAATAATCGGTTTTCACCTTTACAATGGATCATATGTAGAGGACCGATTGTGGACCGATTGTGGACCGATTTTAAGGTTAAAAGGTTTAATTGCCAAACCGATTCCCAACCGACAAAAAACCGTCGGTCCGGAAATCGGTTCAGTCACAATTTTTTGTCGGTTTGGAAAATGTCGCAACGTGGATCACTAGCTTCAGATTTATTTGGTATCCCTCCGATTCATTCGGTACCTCTTAGATTTACTTGCACCCCCCTTCAGATTTGTGAGGTTCTCTTCAGATTTATTTGCAATCCCTTTATGTTATTAGTCTTCTCCTAAGAATCATTTAGTACCCCTCAGATTTATTGGGCACCTCGTCAGATTTACTTGTTTCCCATCGTGTTATTCCACATTCAAGTATGTATTATTTTCTTCACATAATTTCTAATTAAATTTTAAAAAATCCACATCCAAGGCCTAGCGGTGCAGCGTCACTACCTGCTGGACACGGCCTTCCGGGCGGTGCAGGGGTCGGCGGATCGTGGAGAGCCGTGTGTGGTGGTGGTGGCCGAGTACGACGCCCTCCCGGAGATAGGCCACGCCTGTGGGCACAACCTCATCGCCGAGGTGGGCGTGGGGGCCGGCATAGGGGTCAAGGCGGCCATGGACGCCGTGGGCAGGAATCTGGGAAAGGTAAAGGCACTATTACGCTACACGACATTAGCTCTGATATGACGATGTCGTAGCGATATTCCACATATTAGGGACACAGTTCTTTGTTAGACATGTGTAAAATACTCACAATTGCCATTTTCAAACGATTATGTCATTCTTGCATGTGGACTTTCTGTAATATCATCATATCATGCTGATATCATAGCTTAAAGTCGTGTAGTGTAATAGGGCCTTAACATGTGTGAATGCCATGACTGAATGATGTTTTGAGACTAGTTTTTAAACACACTTTCCAATATTAGTTTTCCCTCATTTGTGTTCATGTGACTATTGAGGTTTAATATCTGTTAATTGATTAATTCAGGGTGCTATTTGTAATTAGTTACGAGTTAGTTCCTATAAATATTAGCCAGCTTCAGTGGCAGTATTTCTCCATTAAGACTGCAAGCCCATTGCGGATGACACAACACTGAACATTTTTACATACATGATCTCCTTCCATTAGATCTGTATCCTTTCCGTTACTCATCACTTTCAGTTGATCGTTCTTGGTACACCTGGAGAAGAAGGAGGAGGTGGCAAGATTGACCTTATAAACGCAGGGGCTTTTAAAGAGGCCTCTGTAGCACTGATGGCCCACCCCTGGGCTGGCAAAACTCAAATTCCTATTCCGGGATTTCTTGCATCTCTGCAGTAAGCTACTTTGGTTTACCTCTCATAGGCCTAGATTTAGTAAAAGTTTTAACTAGCATACGTTCTTCACAAAATAATTTCGATGATTATGCTTGTGTGGTTTAATATATTACATTTTCTTCATAGGTTGTAAACTTTGGGATTAACTTTTGATGATTAAGTACAAAACATGATTTACATGATTTTAGTTTAATGTTAAAGAATGAAGAAAATGACTCCTTGAAAACGTGACAAATAAGTTAAGTGAGAACAAAATAATTTGTCATGATATTGGTATATGTATATATAAATATTCATAGTTCTTTATAAACTCCTTATGCTATCAGAAAAGCTTTAGGTAATATCGATTTTTAAAAAGAGTTCAGAGATTAAAAATAAAATTCAAAAGGAGGACTGAGATGCTACAAAAGAAAAATAAAGTAAAGTTTCATGATATTAGCAGCTGATAAGTCCGCGAGTTTCGGCTTACATTTTACAAGGCCATCGTGCTGAACATGTTTTTTCTCAATATGCCTATGTTTTCTTGCTTGGCCCGTGTCACAGGTTGCATTTTGAAAGAAGAGATATTCTAATGGCACAATCCTGGATTGTTTTTGGCCTGTATCTCACCATTTCAACTGATGGAAATTAAATCGTAATTAAAAAATGACATAATAAATATGTTACCAGGCACTGTTCTACTTTTATAATCTGCCTCTGACCTACTTGCAGGATAGGTGTGACATACAAAGGGAGGCCGAGTCACGCTGCTGGCGCCCCCTGGAGGGGGGTCAACGCCCTGGATGCAGTGGTCATGGCCTACACCAGCATCTCCTGCCTACGTCAGCAGCTGAAGCCCGCCTGCAGGGTCCACGGTATGTCCTCTAATTAATACAGCGGCATGTCCTCTAATTAGTACAGACAGAGATTACATACATATAATGTATATAGATGTATATCATATATATATATATACATGGGACACTGGGGCCGTCCCATAATGAAAAACACACAGAGGCTCTGTATTGGACTGATTCAGTTCACACTAAAAGGTAGCCATAAGCAATGCAAAGTCGAAATTTTGAAAATTCAGACAATTATTGAAATACATTCTATGGCCATAACTTAGGTCCATAGTGAAATATGAGCCATGAAAAATGACTGAAACTTGGTAAAATACAATCAAACTTGTCACTGTTCAATTTTGGCGACCCACCAAAATAGGTTTGTTTACACACATTGCTGTCTACAAGCAGAAATGTCATGGGTTTTATGGAATTCACATGAGGTTAAAGCTAATTTTCATGGTTCATAGTATACCAATAACTAAAGTTGGACTCACAGAATTTATTTTTGTAGTTATTTCAGTTTGCAAAATTTTGTCAAATTTTAATAGAACATTACTTTTGGCTCCCTTTAAGATCACGTGTGTAAAAAAAAGGTTGTTGCTAAACATATAGTGGTGTGCCTTGTGTCAAAAAAAGGGCTTAGGTCTTTTTTGAGGGGTAAAGTTGATTTGAGAACAGTTTTGGAAAGCTAGTAACGTGTACTTTAAGAATATAGATGGTGTCCAAATTTCTTTTTGGGTTATTAATGAAATTAGCAGCGATCTTTGAAAAAAGTTAATAAATTGATTTTAATTGCAATTATCAGTATGGACAGGTTTTACTGTCATATAGTTTTTATTCAATCTAAGGGCACTGTATTTCATTTTTAGATGTATCCCTCTTAGACTGCCATCTTTTGTTTTAAAGAACAAATTGAATTATTGTTCCACGTATTGGTTTTTTACACGCACTAAGAGGCAACAATGAACATAAACAAGACTGCATAATAGTGCAATGGTGTGTAGAAATCAAATTTTTAGTGTTAATTCAAACTGCAGGGATGTCAGACTATGAAGGTTGGTATTATAAACCTTGATATGATATATACCGGAGCCAAATGATGAATTCAATCAAAATAAGGATTTTCCCTACATAGTAAGCCCCCTGTGGCCCGTTGCACGATGGAATTTCATTGTTATGAAAACCTTAACAATAGCATAACAAACATGTTCGTTAAGAAAATGTTTGTTGTTCCAAAAATAGTAAAATCTCTGGTTCTTATGAATGAAATTGAATTCTGTAAATTGATATATAAAAGGGAAAATGAGACAAAAATCAGTAAAAGTTACAGCTCTTTGAGGGCATTCTAAATATAGATAAAACTGTTGCAAAACAATTGTTGTTGCGAAAATATTAACAACGAAAAATTTTGTATGTTTAAATTATTTTCATTTATAACCAAATCATTGTGCAATGGGCCACTGGATTTTCTTGATTTTTTCCAACTTGTGGCATCCTAGTGACCCTAAATTAAGATGGCTTTGAAGAATTTGGGTATGCAAACACTGTCTAATATCTCAATTTGTGCTTAATTAGCAAAAATTGAAAAACACATTATTTCTTTCTTTCTCAGGAACTATTTAATGTATAATAACATGCCATATGTCATCTAAAAAGCTTTTTTCCCTGATTTTCTGGCATATTGTTTGCTCTTGTTATTTATGATATGTATGGGCAATTACAGAAAAACTGCCATTTTGGTCAAAATCATTGGACCTTAAGGTGTAAAGACATAACTTTAAAGTTGATAAACCAAGTTGTTCTATTATCACTGAATTCTCATTGTTAGATAGTAAAGCAAGTATATCTGAAACTAGGATAGAATATCTCATTTATAATCTGCTGATATGAGACATGGGACTTAGAAGTTATATGTAGATCTAGAGCTAATAATAGTTCTAAAATTGTTAATCAAAATGTCAACAGTGTGAAAAAACAACATTGGGTTTGGTGTGTCAACATCTTTATTAGAGTTTGGCAGTATTCCTGAATCAACTATCATGTGCATATAGTACCCTTGTTGTAGGACCACAATCCAAGCTCTATCATGTTATCATTATATGACTTGTGATTATAGTTATAACCCAAACTTTATTTCCTGACACCTCCAATGCAATACCTTTCATCTACCCAGCAGAACTGACCATTTCCATTGATAAACTACCACTGGCAATAATACCATTTTCTTATGCCTACAGCAAGACTTGCCTGCCTGTCACAGGTTGTCACCAATCTATTCCTTGTGTCTGTACATTTATGGATAAGTATACATATAAGATCACATTAGGGATACGTTTCTTGGGACACATATCAATCCATGAACTACTGAATCAATATTTATGCAGATACAATGATTTATGTTGATGTATACTTACTATATATCTCACATATTATATATGCTTTACCCAAATGTCTCAGAAAAAAACTGATACAGGCTTAAGATGATAATGATAACTAATATCCATGCACTTGCAGAATATGTCATGCCATTTTAATGATACCATCTCTCCTTTGACAAATTAAATCGGCCAAAATTAGTTTTTATATCACTTATCAATGGGGTGAAATGAAACCTCATTCAAAAATTGCCTCAAGATCCCCAGAATGTCTTTCTACAACTTCGTTTATCAATTCCCAAATTAAGTCTTCAATCCTTAAGGTCCAATGATTTTAATGGAAATAGCAGTTTGTTTCTGTAATTGCTCATAGACAGTAATAATAGCAATAGAAAACAATATGCAAAAAAAAGTCAGGAAAAAAAATCATTTTTCAGATGACATATGTCATGTTCTTACACCTTTAAAATACATAGTTCCCAATAAAGAAAGAAAGAAACCATTTTTCAGTTTTTGCTTATTGAGCACAAATTTTGTAATTAGATAGTGTTCACATACCAAAATCCGTTGGAACCATCTTTATATAAGGTTCCTAGGATGCCATAAGTTGAAAAGAATCAAGAAAATTCAGAGGGCTTACCATTTCAAGTAGATTATGATTTTCAGATTTGGCTCCCGGACTCTTATTGATTTGGCTTTCCAAAACATTATTGGATTGCTTTTACACCCATAATCACTATGGTTGCCTTGTATGCTATGTATAAATTTCACAATGAAAAATGTTTTCCCCATAAATTTTTCAAAATGGTTTATAAATACCTATTATCCAAAGAAGAATTTCAGACACCATGTATTTTCTTAATGTGTATGACTTTAAATTTTCAAAATTGTATTGAAATCTTTTTCATTGCATTGTTTATCATGTTCTTTGATATGCGTTATAAATAAAAGAATAAAAATTAATTTTCTAAGAATTTTTTAAGGGGGTGGCACAATATCAAAAGAATCGAAATATCACTTTAGACACCATACCTTATCTAAATTAGGATGATTTTGTCTTTCTAAAAATGGTTTTGTTTGATTTAGAACCCACATATATTATGTCCTTTTAGGCGATACGTGAAAAAGGTAATAAAAAATGATTTTCTAGGAAATTTTAAAGATGGCTGCTAAATATTGTATTAGCTCAAAAATATTTTTGGACACCATCACTTTTCTTAATGTGGATGATTTGCCCTTTCCAAAACTGTTTTCAAATTAACTTTACCCCTCAAAAAAGACCTTATGACACATGACACACCACTAATAGGCACAAGAAACCCATGTAATATGCAGTGGAGGGTAAATACACCACTAGCTAGTAGTGATAATGCAGGTCTCACACTCTCAGCACTCAAAGCTTTTCTATCCATCTATGAGTAAGGACCTACAGAGGGCCACTAGCCTGGGTATTGGAATAGATAGGTGGGAATCTGTCTTTGAGCATTTGGTTGTGTGAGCAAAGTGGACTTAGCCTAAGGACTGGTGAAATGCTAATTGGAAGTCAGTGATGTATGTCACTTGTTTGGGACTTTAATAAAGAAATATCCTTTCATGCGAGTGTTCTTGTTAACTCTTGGCAACTGAACTATCCCTGGAGCTGATTCATGAATCTCAGGACAGAGGATCATGATTTGGACTAGCAAAAATAATGAAGTAATCTATTGGATGAATGGATACATAATATATTATGCTCCCCACGCTGCTTAGTACACAATCTCCATCACAATGCTTCAGTATCAACAAACTGGACAATGAGGCCGACTGAATACAGACACATTTGTTAGTTCATACTAACGGAAATTAATGATCAGTAGTTAACTGGTTAATGTAGAGTGTGTGGGGGGGGGGGGGGGGGATGCAGCCGCCCCCCTCCCCATTTTATGGCCAAATATCAATTACTTTATCTTTAAATTCTCGACCATGGGGGTCTGGAGAGAATCTCTAGATCCATCCTTGATGGTCATATTATAGAGCCATTGGCTGTCTTATCTGACTAAAAACATCAACTTATTAACTGATATGTATTTCTTATTTATTAAGGCAAGTCAATTGATACAATTTTCTTAAGGTTTATTTGTACGCCAGTCATATTGATTGCTGTACAATGGTTATTATGCATATTCCATTGTCAACTTTGCATCTGTGCCCACGTTACAAAACCCTTTTCCAGTTATGTTTCACAGTTTTTGTGCTAAAAGAAAAGTGTTTCTTAAAAACGAGCAAACCCTATTACTTTCACGCCTATGTAAAACACACGGACTGGGAAATGGCTCAGCTTTTCTTGTCAGTTCCCATCTATATCCATTATGTTTTTGAAACAAATAGTTGTACTTTGGTCCCCCTAATGCTCAAGTCAATAATGGCAAAGTAATAAACCCCACATCGGCAAAAGAAGTGATTATTGCAACATACAGTTTTGTTTTACTGTCTCTGGCCAATTTTAAAGTAGGTTGTATTGTAGGATGGGTGACATTAATGAAGCGTATGATAATCACATTAGTGGCGGATCCAGGTTTTTGAAAAGGGGGGGGGGGGGGGGCGCTAATGAAATCTTTTTCCTCTTAATTACCTTTGGGCGAGTTTTACATTTAAAAAATCTAAAATTGGCCAAAAAAAAGGGGGGCCGCCCCCCCCCCCCCCGCCCCACCCCTCTAAATCCGCCACTGCACATTCTAGATAATCAAGTGTAGGCCTACATAAAGGATATCATTCATTATAATTCATAGGACAGACAGATCATAATTTTAATCAAATATAACGTTAAAGATAAAATTTGCATTTGATATACCTCAAAACATAGGACCCATAAACAATAATTTTACATTTTCATCTTATTTGAGGTATAATAACAAATGGAGGATCCATCCCAAACGTTATTCCTGAGGAGACTAGCGCCGCCTTCATACTGAGAGCGCCGTCACGAGGGGAGTTGACCACACTGATCAGTAGGGTCAGGGCATGCCTTGAAGGAGCGGCCACCGCCACGGGCTGTGAGGTGAGTTTACAATGAAAGCCTGCAGAAGATGTGAAACCTTAGTAAGCTGAGGGATCGTCCATTAATTGTGTATGCATTTTGACACGTTTTCTAGACACCCCACTCCAGTCGTTAAACGTGCATTAGAAATGTACTAAACCACCTTCATCTGTGTGTGTGTGTGTGTGTGTGTGTGTGTGTGTGTGTGTGTGTGTTTGTGTGTGTGTGTGTGTGTGTGTGTGTGTGTGTGCGTGCGTTTGCGTGCATGTGCGTGCGTGCGTGCGTGCGTGCGTGCGTGCGTGCGTGCGTGCGTGCGTGCGTGCGTGCGTGCGTGCGTGTGTTGTAATGGATAACCTGAAAAAGACTGGATAAAAATTTGGAAGGAGTTTGGGAAGGGTATTTAGTTTTAATTGTTAGTGTATTATGATATTTTCGGGTTTAAAGGACAATCGCGCCATTATAGATCCAAAAGTCAGATTTCCTCAAATCTTTAAGAAAGCGTTATACGTCTGCAGTATCCAAAATACAAAGAGTATTATAGGTTACTAAGGAAACGTTTCCATCAAGTCAATCTGATTTCCTTCTCAATTTTGAAAAATAAAATCATGCCAACGTAGATGATAATGAAATACTGTCTTAGTTCCGAACTTGTTTTTCTGTGGTACCCCCTACCTCACACTTAAGTGTTGCGCATCTTTGGGGCCATATTAGAAGCACTTAGAAAATCTTTTCTAATTAAAAAAAAACGTTGATTTTCGACTAACGAGGTCTATATCTTAGTTTCACTCCTGGCGACATCCTTCTCATTTCTCTTAAACGGGTGCATTTAGCCTCCAAGAGATATATGATTGCCCTTCGACATGAGGTACCAGTGCAAGTAGCTAGTCTACATTTGAGATACTAATATGTTAGTATCTGCCAATCAAGTAACCCATAGAAAATATATAGAAATATGCTAACATTGTAATTTGCGTTGCAACAACGCAATTATCAGCGGAAGTATTTTGATATACATGTGTATTTCTATCATACATTGTTTCAAATTACTTGCGTATATGTCAATCTACTTAGGAAAAACACCAAAATCAAGTCAAATAATGCGTATTGGAATCTAGGCTTTATACTACATTGTCACCTTAATTATTGCTGTTTCTATTTTGTAAAGGTGATCATCAATATGCCCAAGAAAACCTATGAAAACGTGCTCACCAACCGCACTCTAGCTTCCCTATACCAGGACAACGCCACGGGGTTAGGCGTGGAGCTGTGCACGGACCCTGGAGAGGTGGGGAAGGCCAGTGCCAGCACGGACATGGGAAACGTGTCGCATGTGGTGCCCAGCATCCACCCCCTGTTTGAGATAGAAACAGACGGCTTCAACCACACACGCCAGTTCACCCAGGCCGCAGGTAGGTCGATGATGGATAATCTGTATACGTTTGTGGAAGTTTATATTGTCTGAGGGTTTGTTAGTTTTTTTCTGTTTTTTAGGATTTGTATATAGGCTAAGTTCATGTTATTAAATATTCTTCCACTTAGTCATGTGGATCATTTGGGCACAATTCCGTCATTCAAATGTCCTAATTTCGTTGCTTATCCTTTATCCTTTATTTCAAATGTTGTAACTTATCGAGGAAAAACTCGTTTAACTTCACCATGTTGCAATGCAGACCCGTGTCCGTCCAAATAACCCTATCCTAATCAACAAGAAATATCAAAACAGTTCTTTCATAGTTTATTCTAAAAATAGAGTTACCATGAACAAAAGTAAATGAATAGTTGTCTCAATCATACAATAGACCTTTCCACTTTGGCATGTGTTGCTGGCATGATACAGAGGTCAGACATAATTGCAGCTTTTGCAAAGTCCGGCACTGACACAAATCTAAGCGAATGGGTTGATTAGTACTTGTGTTTTCTGAGTCAATAAGGTGTTGATAGATGAGGATGAATTATTATTTTCTCTCAATTAGGTAATTACCTCCATTTTAGGTGAACCAAAATAAGGTATGTTTTTGTGATTTTAGGGTTGGACATTGTAAGCAAAGCTGAATCGCTTTAACACTGTTCCCTATGGGAAAATGCCATTTTTGCTTTCTAGCCCTACAGCTACGTATTTAACATTACATTGAAAGTAAAAGCTTATGAAGTTTAGTTTTGGGCAATAGTACTAGGAAAATTACTGTGAATCAAGTATGATGAACATTTTTCTAAAAACGTTGATATCATAGAAACAAGGGGTGGGTTAGCTGGCAAAGTGGACAGGAATTAATTTCAAGAACAAATATGCTTCAGCAATATTAAGAGAAACAGAAAAACATCACAATTATTTCGGTTACAGGGACAGGCGTATGTTGCATGATCTATTTTTCCCAACCTCAATGGTGTACCCAATCTAGGACAGGATTGTTACGTGTAGTATTGTAGGAGATTTTAAAACATACACTAACTGAACAAGTAGAGTCTTTTTTACTGCCAGAACTATTTTTCTGTATTGGCCCCAAAGGGATTAACCGATCGGTAGGCCTAATCAACCTCTCTGTGTGATTGCTGAAGTAAACTCTTAAGCCAGTGTTCCACGTACTGAAAGTACGAGCATCCAAATATTAAGTGTTTCCATAGTAATCCTCTGAGAACACTTTAGCACATGCAACTGGTGGAATTTCAGCAGCAAAGTCAACCGATACCTGCAATTTCAAATCGTCATTGGCAAGTGTGTATCACCTGCAAATCAGCAGAAAACTTTTGATATGTTGAATACGGCTTACGGTTTCTCCTCTTACAACGGCCTTGTTATCACACTGTGATCTCAAACTTCAGGACTTTAATATTAGGGCGTAATATTCCAGGCTTTTTGCTGACCATTAAAGTGCAATATGTCCGGAATAGTATATGTATAATACAGAATAAATACAGGACTTATTTGCAAAAATACATTCATATTGTATAAATTGTTAGAACAAAAAGCAAGCATGACTATCTTATAGAAAATTAAAGCTTGAAAGGAATTTTAGGTAATGCACTTCCCGATGATAGGCATTCAAAGCAATCCAGAAGCAATCAAACTATGGCATAATTTTATATAAAATATATGTGTAACCATATCCCATTACTGGATGCTTATAAAGTGTATCTTGCATGTACCATAATCCACATTTTCATATATAAGAATGTGTTTTAAAGGATAGGGTTTGTTTTGATTTTAACAGTAACTCAGAATAATTATGGGAAACCCCCCACCCTGAAAACACAGAGTTGTCAAATGTGGTGCCTAAAACCACAGCCCAAGGTTGTCATGGGCTCAGTCTATGACAACTCTAGGGTTGTAAGTGAATGGTGCCTGTAACCACAGCCTGAGGTTGTAACTGCCTCTCTGTATGACAACCCTAGGGTTGTAAGTGAATGGTGCCAAATATGATATAATATATTATACAACTTTATACACATATATGATAAATATGCTTCAAACAGCCATTGGTTTTCATCTTGACAACCTTATGACAATCACTTAATGTATGTAATTACTGGGTGTAATACAAGAGATTAGTGTAAGGTTACTAACCTCTACAATGAGGTATATATCTGATCTCATACTATCCCCTTCAATGACTGCCCCATCACTTTGATGACGGCGCCATGACAGCCAATGATTGTCAACTGTTAGGTAAAAAACAAGTTGTCAAAACTGCTGTTCCGATGCTGTCAGTGCCAGTAGTTCTACAGTATCTCCATCTTTTCAATAGTCATTTTTCAGTTTCTTAGCCTTCAAATAAAAATGCAGAAAACATACTGATGTTATATTTTGCCCATTACATCTACCTTTAGCTTGATTTAGGTCTTTTACCTTAATGGGCATGGGCCAATCAAGCCAGCAGTGAATGGATTAGATCTCATTGTCCATAATAGTGGCTTCCTATTATGTTATTACTAGTTATTATGTATAACCATTACACATAAGAGGCCTATCAGTTGTATGGTTTTGGGCACCATTCACTTACAACTCTAGAGTTGTCATAGACAGAGCCTGTGATAACCTTGGGCTGTGGTTTTTGGCACCATTCCCTTACAACCCTAGAGTTGTCATAGACTGAGCCATGACAATCTTGGGCTGTGGATTTAGGCAGAACTTTTGACTTCTTATTTTCTTCCCTGATAACCTGCTGACAATCTGTTTTTTGCTTCTCTGATGTCCTTTTTGACCTAAAGTTGTCAGGAGAAAAAAACAACCTTTGGGTTGTCATCCAGCCTCAAAATAACACAAGAACGACCCTCATACCACCCTCAAATTTGTCACAGGGTTGTCACAAGGTCATTACAAAGCATCAATGGCCTGAAATGAGCCTTGTGATAACCCAAAAGTCATGTATGACAAACCTCTGACGATTTTAAAGTAGCTCTCTGATGACTCTGTGTTTTCAATACATTTGACCAAGTTGTATCCAAAGAATGATGATGTCATTCACATGTAGAACATATCCAATTTGAAAGTGGGGAGTGGTTGGCAGTATTTTCTTAGTATAAGTATAATAACAAATTGTTAGATCTGTTGTGTGCTATAATTATAGGATTTTCCAGCAAATACTATTCAAAGTAAACAGGTTGGGGCTACGACGGGAAAAACGGAACGTCCCGTTTTTTCAGGATGCTACCCTTTAAATCATAGCAAAACATTCCATTATAATTTTTTCAATATTAAAATATAACCCTATATAACTAGCAATTATTTGGTCAAATAAGAATTGAATCCCATCATTACAATAATATTTTTAATGGTTTTTAAAGTTCTGCCTGAAAAAACAGGACGTCCTGTTATAACGGATCACTAAACCGTCCCGTTATTTCAGGACGGGCTGTTTTCTTGGTATGATTTTTGTAACTTTTAAAAAATAAAAATTAATATAAAAAAAATGCAACGATAGAATGTGAAAATGCAATGATCATTTTAATGCAAAAGATGTGTACTTTCATTATAGATAGTTTTTGAAATCAGCAAAGTCCTCATTTTCTGAGTATTTTTATGTATGTGAAAATATTAATTTTGAAATTATTATTTATAAAAATGTCAAAATGGAAAATGCTATTAAATTCATGCTAAATGCAGAATTTCATAATTTTCACAGTTTGAATATGTAGAAGTATTATATCATATTTGTCTTGTGTATTATTCATGTATAATTTCATCTAAGATTATTAGATAATACACTTTTTCATAATAGCCTGTTTTTACAGGACATCCCGTTTTTACAGGACGTCCCGTTTTTCAGTGGTATCCCCAACCTGGTAAATGGGGCATTTTAATAATTCACTACTAAAGAAAAAGGTATACTCAAATGGATTGATTCACTACCCCTCCCAACAATGGGCTGGCCCTGGGTTGAGTGTATTTTTCTCTGGGCTGACAATAAGTTGAGTGAAATGTATATGATTGATGAAGGTGTCATGTAAACGAAAAATGTACCGGTACATTTCAGTAGTAGCGCCTGATCCTATAGCTACACTCACACTAGTTGAATTCCTGGTCCATTACAGCCCATTCTAATGCTACTTTACAGTTGAAACTTCTTCTCATATAATCTATACAAATAAAGATAAACCAACTAGTGAGCAAAAGGTATCAATTTACTGGAATGATTTTCCCATTATGAGAAAAAAACAGAAAACGTACATAGTCTGAATGGGGTATAATTGGTTGGTGGGGGGAATTATTAGATAGTTATGTCATCACATCTTGCTGTAAACAAGTAAGAAGTTGTGTGGATCCACATTAATAGGATAAACATAAGTACAAAGTCTGTTTTAACAAGGTTTAAGTTAGATTTCACAGCCTATATTTTACCAAAGGTTCTAGATAGACTCATAGAATGCAACTTAACAGTTATTGGAACTTGTATCATTTTATTATTATTTACCGGATCGGTCTCGTTATCATTAAATTTGCTATAATAGGAAATAAGAGGTAAATACTGTAATAAGTTTGGACATATATAAATCTGGGAAATATTTATTAAATCCTCCTATTACAACAAGCTAAAATTTAAAATTCAGAGAATTGAGAAGGTCGATGTTGTGGGAGCAGCTGAAATTCAACGGTTACACTCCCGGTTTATATAGTCACATGTCAACAGATCCGCATAACCATGGTTACAGAATGGTTACGTCACTTGCCTGCTCCCGGAAATAACAATTTTAAGGTATCGCAACCCAAAATATTACATTCTGGCAACATTGGTTTTGGGTTGCTTTAAGTCGTCGCTCAAGAGATGTCCCTCTGGTAATAGATGACATCTTGCAATATTTTATCGCACGGAAAGGGGGGGGGGGTTATACTAATCAGTGCTAGGCTGTATGAGATGGACAGCATGGCCATGTGGGCGGCAATTAACCTAGACCTAAGCTGGTCAACCGTCACTAGATAGGACAACGGTTCATCAGGGGAGTTACGTGACACCAGGGGAGTTGTGCGACATTATTCAATAATTATGTTGAATAATATCGACAGTATTCTTTTTTCTTGGAACCTTTGGATAGAATGTTGCTTGCTCAACTCATTGTTTCACTGCCCAAGGTGCAGAAAGGGAGTTTACTCGCATGCGATGAGTTCTTTGTAATCACTATATATAATGTAACCAACAAGGAGTCCGATTATGACACCAATATGGGCACTTTATTAAACCCAACGTTTCAATTGAGTGTCGACCTTCACCCGCAGTCACTTCTTTCAATCATATCTCATGGTGCTGAGAGGAAACAAAATACACCGGCTCCAAGTTGTATTTATATATGTATATGTACGTTACCAAGGTTTGGATAAATTGTGCCTCATTAAAAAAAACTACATAAAATCTAATTAAGTATTTCTTTGTACCACTTGTACCACCTTTCAATATCATTAACTATATATGCGTAAAATGATCCTGCTTTAATATAGACCCCCGCCCTTTCTAAAATTCCTGGATTCGCTCATGGTGATGAGGCCTCATTTACTCTGTATAGAGTATACTTAACATTAATGACCTTTGTCAACGTCTGTAGATGAAAATGTATTTAAGCAATTTCCTCAGTTCTCGTTTCCACGATTTCTTGTAACCATCGGATGACCTTGGCCTTCACCTGGATATTAAAGATTAATTCTTAAAACAATTAATGTAATGGGGGTGTGTGTATTTAGTGTAATGCGTTCTATTATTGGTGGATAATAGATCTGGCAAGTGGTTAAAAATTAGACCTATTGTTAGATAAAAACGCATTGTTCTGATTTGGAGAGAATCTACCTGCCGTTAAACTATGTACAAGGTGTGAGCGTTGCTGCCAATAATCAAAATTAGGTTTATTAGAAAGAGCAGCCTTTGTCAGTTTTTTACACAAGTTGTTTCAACTGATTTCTTTTGACAGGTACAGGCACCAGCAAGCAGCTATCTAATGGATACGAAAAAAAATGTTCGGGACAGCAAGAATAGGAATATGTTCGCAGTATAAACGCCTATATCGTATAGATGGTTTATCGCAGCATATTGTGTTTTTGGAATGGGGGGGGGGGGGGGGGGGGGGGGCAAGGTGGACCCACACCTTGTTAGACTGGTTCCTTCCCAGTTGTTCTTACTGGTTCCTCCCTAATTGTTCTACCGATAAAGTCGGAAAGAATCCTCATCAATTCCGAATTTTAAATATGAAGCAATGTGTTTTATCATTGCCCAAATAGTTACGATCGCATCTCAACACCCTTGGGTCTGCGGGTGTAGCTTTAGGCATTAAAATAAATTTAGATCACATCTTCAAATATTACTGATGTCGTGACAGGCCCGTTAAGCATTATCATGACACCACCTAACAAGTCATGATGCAATTATGCTCTAATGTTGCTGTCTTACCGACATGCATAATTATCATTATTATACAACACCATCAATATTGTATCAAATCATTGAACGTAATACCTGTTGTACTGTAGTGAATTCACATGTAATTATGATCTTATAGTGAGACTGTATCACATTTCAGGATCGGCCGCTGCGCAGTTACCGACTCTACAACAGGCTAAAACACTGGCTATGACTGCCCTGGACGTCCTATGGACACCAAACCTCATGCCTCAGATAATGGACCACTTTGAAGAGGATCTAAAAAGGGACAAGGATTCAATATGAACCTGGCTGAAAAATGAACCATTCTTTCGCTTAAGTTTCGTATGGGAGACGAGTTAGTGTAAAAAAGTTGTTTTTTCAAAAAGTTCTTCTATTATGTTCGAACTCAAGAACATGATAGGTCTCAATCTTGAGCATTGATATGCCGTTAGATTTTGTTTCAAAGTCATAAAAACAACCTAACCTTGTGTTACATCTTTTTCAGCAATAAAGGTAGAATTTCTCAGTGAAATAAGATTATTTCAATTTAAACATTGGATTGAATTGAACTTGTTATTTTTTTCACTTATTGCTTTAACCCTTTCACTGCCAGATATATCATAATATAACTGATATTTACTGAAATATGGCCAAAAATACAAAACTTAGTCGTTGAATTGCCCAAAACTCTAATTATTTTGGATTCTTCAAGGGGAAAGCTTTTTTCAATAATTTCAATAAAAATGTTCCAAATGTTGGCAATGTGCCATTCGGGCAAATTTCCCATCTAGTGGGATCTGTTAACAACATTTTCGTTACGCGGCGGATAAAAGCACCAAATTTTGCATGAGGCACCTCTGAGGCATAACTATTGAATCTAGAAGGGGAGCCATCTTGAAATACCAAAATGAAATTTTGACAAATTTGGTATGTTTTTAGCTTTTCAAATTTAAGGTATTTAACCAAAACTTTTGGCTAGCTTCGATTAGACCTATTGTATAGATTCGAAAGGTAAATAATTGAATTCCCTGTCCTATAATCTACCAATTTGGACAATATCAATGTGTTTCTAGGCATTTCAGAAGCTGAGATATAAGATTATTTCAATAAAAGTCAGCCATATTGGATTTTTGGTCCCTGTCCGGGTTATATTGATATTTCAAGGTGGCTCCCCTTTTAAATTCAATGAAGGGGTCCCAGGGGATTATCATACCAAATGAAATCAAGAAATCTTGTGGCAAAAGAGTAAAGTCTATGTCCTTTCTTTTGAATTATTTTGGAATCCAGCGGTCATTATCAAATGTATCATGCTAATGAATTCAGCCATTTTGAAATTTATGGTATTGTATTGGATGACTATCATATTTATTGAGCCCTCTAGGCTATTTACAACTGATATTGGAACCATTTCCCCTGGCCTTATGCCTTAGTAGCTAAAAATCATGATATTTCTCAAAATTGGTCAGCCATCTTGGATTTTGGATTTCCGCATTGACTTGAAACATAAATAATTGAATTCCCTGACCCATAATCCCTCAATTTTGACACCAACCATGTATCTTTAGAATTTTCATAGTAAAAGTCGGCCATATTGGTTTTTGGGCCCCCACATCCGTCCTATTGATATTTTAACGTGGCTCCCCTTCCAGATTTGATAGTTATGCCTCAGAGGTGCCTCATACCAAATTTGGTGCTTTTATCCGCCGCGTAACGATTTCTCAAAAAAATGACCTTAACAGACCCCACTAATCAGGAATCATTGTACCTAGTACATGCCCTTTACAGGTTTCCATGGTAACCAATAATTCATAAAATAAGTATTTCACTCTTAATAAGGATAACATGAAGATATCATCCTCTTTGTGCAAAAGAGAGTTTATGATTATCATAAATGGAAGTAAAGTTAAAGCTGATTGAAAATCATGTCATTTGACCAAATTTGCCCATTTTTCACGAATTTGAGTGACTATTGCAAGTTCAAATGTATGTACATTGTTCATGGTTTCTCCAAATGCAATTCCAATTCTTTTTGGGTGACTTGACAGTCCAATGTTTGAATGACTGTATCTCTGGTTCTAACTGGATTTTTTGAAAAATTCTTTCAGATCCTGAAAGCTGAATTTTCCCTCTTTCAGTGGTCCCTCTTTCAAGCAAAAGATCCAAATATCAAACCTCAGCAATGGAATGATTACTTTTACAACCTCCTAAACATTAAACAAAACAGGAAAAATTATGCATCAACATTCGCCAGTTATGCAGAGACATCCCTTCACACTTTAGAAACACTGTCCAAGGATGGTAATATGGACTATGAAATCAGCATAGATGAAGTCACAAACACTATTAAGAAAACAAAGAATGGAAAGTCAACGGGGCCAGATCTTATCAACAATGAAATGTTAAAGTATGGGGGACCAAAAGTACACAAGGCATTAGTCCACCTATACAATACTATTCTCCATTCGGGGGAATACCCAACAAATTGGAAACTCAGCTGCATTACACCTATACACAAAAGCTCAGACATTGATAGTCCCGAAAACTACAGAGGAGTGGCAGTCGCTGACTGTATGAGCAAAATTTTTTGTAAAATCCTAAATAGAAGAATAGTGAACTTCCTCACAGACAATAAATTCTGGAAACCAAACCAAAATGGATTTATGGAAAAACGTAGAACAGAAGACAATGTAATAATATTACACTCCTTGGTAGAGAAATATGTTAAAAATCAGAGAAAAAAATTATACACAGCCTTTTTCGACTTTAGAAAGTTCTTTGATTCCATCAACCGTCAGCTTCTTTTTTATAAAATGTTACAATGCGGTATAACAGGAAATCTCTATAGGGTCATTAAAAGTGCATATAACGGGAATGAATACTGTGTTAAGACGAAATATGGATACACAAACAATTTCCCATCAACTTCAGGTGTCAAACAGGGATGCACCCTCAGCCCAACCCTTTCTAACATTTTTCAGAATGATATTCATGAAGCATTTACTACTGACTGTTGTCCAGTACAACTAGAGGACACAGAATTTAATTCGCTATCATGGGCAGACGATCTGGTTATCATCTCTCAGAGCAAAGAAGGGCTGCAACTATGTCTAGATAAACTAGCAGAGTACTGCTCTAAGTGGGAACTAGAAGTTAACACTCAAAAGACAAAAGTTATGATACTATCAACAGGTAAAGCAAAGGTAGAAGACCTCTCCTTTCAAAACAACAAACTAGAGTGTGTCAATTCCTACAAATATCTAGGTCTACTAATAACAAGTACTGGTAACCTTCAGAAGATGGAAATGGACAGAGTAACAAAGGCGAGGAGAGCAATGTTTTCGATCAAGCAGGCAATAAGCACCTCACATAACGTTTCAGTAAAGCTTTCCATGACTCTGTTTGATAGACAAATCGAACCTATACTGTTGTATGGTTGCCCAATCTGGGGCATGCCAGCTAGTAATCAAACATTAAGGCTGAAAACTAACGGGGTGGGTTCCAAAAGAGTGAAAGACTATGTATATGAGTGTCTCAGGGCGATTGATGTTACAGACATAGAGATCATTAGTAATAGATATCTAAGGGCTAAACAAGAGATATCAATAACGCTGTCAAATATTCAAGACAAAATAGCAATAATGCATAACTTCAGTAAATACCTGGTCACTTTTGAGATTGAACAAGTGGAACATACAAAGACTAAGGACATGGAAAAGTTTTTTATGAAATATTGTAAGTATGCTTTGGGAGTTTCAAAATATTCAAGCAATGTCTTAACCCTAAGTGAATTGGGGAGATACCCTATACAAACCAAATCTATTATCTTGGGCATTCTGTATTGGTGGCGCCTCGAATTTGGCACAGATAGTATCTTACTAAATAATGCTTTTAAAACTATGAAAAATGAGAACCACCAGTGGTTGAAAAATATACAAGATACTTTATGGAAAATTGGGCTTGGGGATGTTTGGCTTTATCCTGCACAATGGGACAAAAACTCATTGAAAGTAATAATATCAAATCATTTGCAAGACATATACATCCAGAAATACACAGAATATACTAGGAACCCAGGAAACGAAGAAAGATGTAAAGTTATTAACAACTGTCACGAAGACCATTATAAACAGAGAGACTATCTAGGGAGGGTTGTATCACCAGAAATAAGAAGTATCTTGACAAAGCTTAGAATAGATATGAATTGCACAGCTGATAGTCGTTTTAGAAGCTTTAGAAGTAAAAAGACTACTAGCAAATCATGTACTTGTGGTAATCCGAAACAAGATGTGTATCATATTCTCTTTGTCTGTAAAAATGCTAGGTTAACATCTATTAGAGAAAAATTTGAGAACAACTACCAAAACTACTGTCAAAAATATAAAGATAAAAACTTATCACAGAAAACATCAGAGATCTTGAATGTCACCCCCCACTGTCATAAGAATGACTTAGAAAGGTCAACCTTACTTGTCTGTACATTTATCAAAGATATATATACGCAGCCACTAGGGCCTTAGAGACGTAGTTATTAAAGTCTATCCCTAAACTTGGTGTTGACATAAATGTACCTGTATGTTAGTCAAATAAACCATTTCGTATTTCGTATCGTATCGTATTTCGGTGTTCCTATGGGAGCTGCATATGCGGCCTGTGGCAGTGAAAGGGTTAAAGACATCATTCAGGAAAGATATCCCGGAACAAACAGCAGTGGATACTTCCCAAATCAGTATGTCCGAAATATTTAAATGAGCTACTGAAATGCTACTGAATTCACACTCTAGCTAATTAACATATTTCGGACATACTGATTTTCCACTAATCAGACACTGTATTTCCACTAATTTCTACTGATTTTCCACTAATATGATACTGCAAGCAGACACTGATTCTGCACGGAGTACACACTGTATTCACACTGCTTTTTGGTCCGGGATCATTCGGGAGGGCTTCATTGTACACTGTTTACATTTGGTGAAGTTTTCTAATATATAACAGGCATGAGGGTTAATAAAGCTCATGTATTGTACTTTAGGGATAGAATCATTTGAAACAAGAAACAGCCAAGGATGTGATGTCACAAGACGTTATTATAAGGTTATGTGTCTCACCATACAGGAAGGATGCTCCGTGCAGGAATTAAGCATGACGGAGCATGTTTTAAGCTTTCAAATGATACCAAGCACATCAAAACTGGATAAATTCGAAGGAAATTACAGGCTGTTGAAGACAGGACTGTCGGTCTTCCTGAAAATGGCAAAAAGGCTTGATACTGAATATTCATCTAAATATCTAGTAATGAAATGAAGAAAAGATAATCTAATATAGTTTGGACTAATGATATAATCAAGTCACGTTTTTTTCCAAATGACTTATAATTTTTTACAAAATCTGCAAAATGTTATTGTTTCCATGGAAACCAAAAATTTAATGTTAGGTAATATTATACTGACACGGGTGTCAGTCCTATTGCGCAGTAGTTATCTTAGCTAGTTGTTTGTCAGAAACTAGACCCTTACTAAGATAGACTCTCTGACTTATGCACAGCTGCAGTGCGATCGGAGAGTAGATAGATGATGTCATGGAACGAGGCAAATAAGATGCGAAGGTTGGTACCTGTACTTGTTAGAGTGATTCAAGTGGCCTCTGAGGCACCTCCAAAACTTCTGGGCTTAGAGAGAACTGGGATAACACTTGGGCGTGTGAGCAGAGATAGATAGGTGACTTGAGATAGGAGTACTGGTTGTGAGGAGTAGAGCAGACAATCCCCGAGACTGGCAATGGTCAAAGGAAGCTCAGTGGAGCATATTATCGCATTTGGATTTAATAAACATTGACCTTTCACAGGAGTGTTCTCTGTCGTCCCTGAATTAGGAACTAGGTTCTAGGACGATTACTGATCGTCATTAGATGGAAGACTGTGATCGGCAACGGCTTTATTGGAATATCTCACATGGAAACTAAGTGGAATGTAGACTAATCTTTCATGCGAAAAGTAAACCTCATAGTTCAATATATGAGGAAAAAACATTCCATTAACATTCGTAATAGAATGTTTTTCAAACTATTTGGAATGTTTTGAATTGGATAATTAAATTCTCCACAAAAAGTTTGTTTAAGGCATTTTCTTCCCTATTTTTTCACAAATCTACCCATATCCCTTTTAATATTACCCTTAGAGCTTAAGATATTGAACTATAGAGAATTAATTATCTATTATATGTGGTGTACGTAATTCGTCATATTTTATTGTAGATAATAGCTAGCTCCAAACGCAGTCTCCTCCTCGTTCGACTGTTGTTGTCCAATACATAATCATGTAAGTTGTAACACTCGTGTGAAAGGTTGGTCTTTTTTAAATAATCTCCTGCATATTGCCGTTCCGTGACAAGATCTCAATTGACAATGATCAGCTCCAAGGAAGGAATCCCCTCAAACATACTCAGTCAACACTCCCGCCTTTCTACACAGTCTTCCTGCTTTCTATTCCATACCATGAGTCAGCTTCTAAGACCTAACCTTTCCAGGATGGTTACTCACACAACTTTCAGCTGACTCTGACTGAGCATATGCTCCTTTAGTATGATACGTCACACATAGATTCCTCCTTTAACCCCCTACTTTGACAGAGAGTTATGGCTAACACATGCGCTATTCTAAAGCTAACGCTGTAAAGCCTACACGAGCTTGGACTGGCCACCCGCGTCAGTACAATATAACCCCTCTTGGAGCATCCTTTCTGTGTGTTGGGTCACTTATAACGTCCCATAACGTCACAGAACATTAATTGCTCCATTCTTGGGATTGGCAAATGACCCATCACATTGAAACTCATGGGAAATCATAAAATGCGACCAATGTTCCCTATGGAGATGTATGTATTTTGATTGAAATTCGGTTGTTTCTTTTATTAATAGCCCCCTATGTTAATTGATGTAAAAAGAGGAAGACCCTTTAGATACAATATAATTTTCAGCCCAAAAGAAGTATTCCAAAAGGGTCATTCTACACTTTGTATTTTTGTGCTGTAAGGAAGATTTAGAATAAAATATATATTTTTTTAGAAGTTCCTTCTAACGATTCTATTATGTGATAAACCGTATTTGATTTACAAATTTAAAAAGTGATTCAACTTTGATAACTGTAATTTCAATAAAAACTATTTCCCTGGTAGAAACAAATGGGAAGGCCTAAGGTTGCATAAAAACGATTTAGATGCATAAAACTACCCAGGATTGTCGAGTCTCGAGAACTGGTAAAAGTCACATCTTCACACGTTATTTTCAAAACATGTACGCTTTGCTAGAAGATTATTACAATCATTGTGTTTAAGATTCATTTGTGGAATGAAACTAACAAGTTTGACCAGTATAATTATAAGTCTACTGAGGAGAATTTGTGTTATTATACCTGACTGCATATGTTGCGGAGATCTTCTTATCAAAAAACATCACCAGGGGCATTATTTGTGAAATAACAAGGGTATTTGTTGATTTTTGGGTATCCCTAAAATTAGCTCTTTTTCTTATAAGTCATTTATTTTGATCCTGACTACTGATGATTTATTTCCAAAAATAGGTGACTTTCAGACAATTTACAAAGAAGTTTATGATTGTGTCTGTCAGACCATCACAATAATTACATTCTGGGCTTTCCTTGACCTGTAAGTTACAGAGATATTTATTACATGTAATGATCCTATGAAATATTTTAAATTGAAAGGATTGCAACTTCATTTCCCTAGTTACTCTATATGGATATGTATACAATAAACTCCATGTTTCGTTCCATATTTGCAAATTGGGGTATAATTCCAACCACCTTTTCTGACTCGTAAGCTTTGGGGACTGAGAGTCCCTTACAATCCAGTACAGTTTTTTGGTTGGTGTTGTCAACATGTTAATGGCAGCTGGTGTCTCATCAGTTATATAATGTCAGTCTTCCTATTTGGTACTGTTAGTTTGGTACTCCACTCGCCTCCCTTCACATACCTGGGAGGCTCTACGTATCTGGAGAGCCTGCAGGAAATTACATTTTATATTGTACCTCTCGTAAATTTGGGTCTCAGACATAAAATCCCAATTGTATGATATATCTTACACTGTATGTATGCCTGCATCCCTCCATGTCTCCCTTTTTATTAATGGTTATGAAGATATTATTCCATAAAACTGCCCTCCGATCTTCTGGCTCCGTCCCGAGATATAAAGATTGTGCCAGTCCTGAAAAACCCTTCTATAGAACATATTTTTTTCTTTCCCTATAGTGATTTTGGTCTTTACTCAGATGAACATTTTAATAGTTATGTCTTGTTCAAGTAAGTGTTCTACATATATGCTAGGGATGGAGTTATTATCTAGAAACATGTTTTGTCCAATTCAGATTTGACACAATTATTTTCGACTCAAAATCTGCAATTTTTTTTTTCAAACTGGAATCATTTCAAATATATTATTGGTTTCCCTTGACTCTTGCCCAGACTGCTAAAGCTCTGCTGGAGCTGGGGTTTATATCTTATTTGCAACTTCCAAGGTAGTCAGGCCAAGTCCAAGGGGTCAGCCAGTGGGTCAAAGGTCCTCGCTCGGTCATCGGAAGGTCGGGGGTTCGAGTCCCGGCAGTACCAACGTTTTGACTTGCTGCTCTCCCAGTGCACAATGACTGGGTCATCAAAGGCCTACCAGTGCCAATGGCTATTGTATGTGTTGCCCTACCTATGGGACATTGTATATAAAAGACCCCTTGCCACTCTTCGAAATGAGTAGGGTATTGCACCTGGTGGCAGGTTTCTCCTCAAGCATAGCTCCACAGAAAGGAACAGCTCACCATACAGTCCATACTACCATACAACCATACAATGCTGTAAACCCTGATGTGTGAAGTCGCCCAGCAATCCGGGACAAATGCAAGCAGAAAAAAAGAGAAAAAAGTGCGAACCCCACCCAAGTCCACCTCAGGTCCTGGCCATGCATTCTGAGCCATGACTCAGGTGCGGCCCCTCCAATCTTCACATTGGCCCATGTTCGTTCTCCCGCGGTCACCCTGGGCTAAAAGGTAACCTCTTTTGTTAATCTTTACCCAGACTGCCCTGTCCCAAATTTACACTGTGAGCAGGAGCAATGTCTTGTCAAAGTCATAGTTGGGCGAGAGTAATTAATTAGAAGAATCTCAGGTATACCAATGACAAGGCCATAGATATAATTATTATATAAGCACTGATCAGCCTTGGTTCTCGGATAGATTTATGTATAATAGCCCTAGGTGAAACTAACTATGACAGGTATATTAATTACCAGGTTAGGGACGTGATGTTGTTCTTGCACTGATACAGTATTGTGCAACGATGCAAGATATGACAACAGTGTTTATTTTCAATCAAATTTGTTTGATAACCATGTTTATGGTTTTATAAACGTGTAAATGCTTAATATCTTTAAAAAAGATACTTTTTTGCTGCAAAATATTTCAAAATTATAACTTTAGAACAAAAGAATGCATTCGAAATGCTCAAAAATGAGTATTGCATTAGCAACTCAATGCGCCATCTTGTTGATATTTGTTTACATCACATGGTATAAATACTGGAACCCTATTGGTCAAAAACTTTTTAACAAAGATTTTATAAAATCTGTGTGGTAAAAACCTTTCTACTTTTTAAATGTTATCTTAATTACACTATTCTTTATTTGCATACATTTGTTAGAATTCGGCAAAAGAGATTTGATGATTTATTTCAATATTTTTAGATTTTTTAACATCACATGGTACAAATACTGTAATCTTATTGGTCAAAAATGCTTAAACAAAGATTTTAGAAAATCTATATGGTAAAAATTTGTCTAATTATCAAATATTATCTAAATGACATTAATCTTTGTTTGCATACATTTGTTATAATTCGGCAACAAAAATAAGATGATTTATTTCAATTAGAAACTAAAATGCCTGCAGTGATGCAAGATAACAATACACCTGCGATGCATGATTTAGCAATGATGCAAGATATGCCATTGTTACAAGAATCAGTCTTGTCCCTAACCTGATTACTGCAAATCACTCTTGAACGGGGACTGGTCCCGACACATGCCGAAGTAATGATACTAGAGGAGTGATTTATTTAATCAACTATTGGTTTTAAAAAAGTATTGATAGATAGCAATCAACAACAGGCTATGCCTTATTCGGGGAATTCATTATATTGTGGTGAATTTAGAAGTATGAATGTTCTTAGACCAATCATTCTGGGGAAGGAGTTTCCAGGGATTGTCATTACAGCATGTTATATTTGCATATACGTTATTCTGCTCACCAAAATGCAACACTCTCTGTAATTGTGTGAGTAATTCTATAAAGTCGTTAAGGTTCTCTTTTTGAATGAATGTTTGTAGTGTGGCACAAGAGTAATGGAACGTGCATGATATTGGGATTATTGGGTACGAATAATTTGACACTGGAAATGATGTCACAAACGTAACAAAGATCATTTGACTAGTATGAGTTGATCAGGTCATGTTTCAGGGGTATAAAAGCTCAAGTTTGTTATGGGATAAACAGATCCTCTTTGGTTCTCAGAGTGTTAACACCACCTTCCTTCTTGTATCCAACTCTTTCAAGGGGTTCAGGAATGAAGAATAGCTTGTCATAAAAAATGAAAATGGAGTCTGTCTAAACGGTATGGTTAGGACATAGATCACTATTTGGACTTGGATAAAAAGATTTAGACGACATTTGAATAGTATGATTTTTTTTATTCACTTTGGTATTGTGATCATTCACAATTCAAAACATTTCCTTGATGTAGTATGCTAACATATATTATCTTGCAAATCTGCGTTCATTGTAACATACGGACGGATTCTGCGTTATACATGTATACAATTTATACAAGGCTACCTCTTTGACATGATTGGCCTGAATTAAACGGTAATGAACTTCCACTCTAATTACTTAATACGCAGTGGCATGACCAAGCAAGGAGTAATCTAGCTATGTACAGGTAACATTGCTAAGTAATTATAACTAAAGATTTGTATGGATACATAGGAAATTTCTTTGTTTGTACAGCAATAGTCAAAGGGAATGTTTTACATATAATATGTACCTTATCATTAACATCTAGTTTGAATTCGTCTGTACAAAACTGCCAAATTCGAAATTGGCTTTACGAGTACTATGTCATCAGCACACAACAACTATTGCAAGATTGTGTCATGCAAACAATTAATATATATACAAAATAGTAAAGTGTGAGCATAAGTGACTTCCCTGAGGTACTCCATACATCATTAGATGGACTGAGAAATTATTCCATATTTAGGAAGTTTTGGAAGTAACATTTTGAAATGTACAGCATTTGAAGCTTTGAAAAATCTATGTAGGGGCTTATGTATTATGACTTAATGTATTAGTTCTGATGGCCCGCTAGGGCATAAGTAACCAATAATAATTATTGTTCACGTCTGATCACAGACATAAAGTATATATGCAGATACAAAAGTTAGAATTATCTCTCTCTCTTTCTGTCTTTTTTTTATATTTTTTATATTTTTTTTTTTTACATAAATCAGTTCTTGCAATCAGAATATGAGAAATAATGTACATGCTGAATGCGTAGGATAGCCATCCCGGTGCCTTAAAACTATCATTTTCCTTTGTTTAAGGTGTAAAGTTTGAAGTTAAAAAAGTGAAGGCTCAGCTACATAAAGGGCCCTGTTTTTTCCTATATAGATGCCTTCCTTGGTCACGAAGTCCCTGGCCGGCAGTTGGTACAACTGATTCTGAATTGCCAACCTGCAAAGAAAAAGGGTTTAGATGCATTAGTTGTGCAATACATACTGTCCCACTTTATATCGAGGATGATTAATAGGCTATACCGTTTAGTAAAGCATCATATCGTAAGTATATTATATGTATAATTCATTCAAACTTGTATAGGCCTACTAAGTAAATTTTGTGCACGGAAAGATATGAAGGAAAAATATATATAGGAGAGTTGATTTAACTATATTTAGTTACGTCTCCAGGTATTTATGAAGGTCTTCGTTACGTTAACGTGTTGAATTGTGTGGATTGTAGTAGAGTCTTCTTTCAAAGATAAAACGTATACACACAACACAACTACTGTGCATGTATATACTGTGTCATCGTTTATGAGTGTTACGTTGAAGACAGTCTTATAATTATGGCGGGTAAGAATTGGCAATCAGAAATGCATTCCGCCAGTGATGGCTAATCATGAATACCTAAGTACCTAAGTCAATATCTCTCCCCATCCTTTGCAATAAGCACGGGTCCAGAAGTGCAGTAAATGTAGGGTATCTCATAACTATTGCATAGCTGACCCACGCACGCTTTGCAATCCAATGCATTGCTTGACTCAGAAGCTGTGTACTTATAATTAAAACCAACCATGATGATTAACACCTAGGTTGGGGAATTAGTAACTCGGACATAGGTAATCTTAGTTAATGATACACGAGCGGGCGGACTTATGACGGTGTATCAACCCTAACGGGCCATCAGTTGGGACATCGTAGTTCTAGAGGTACTAGATATTAGCCTAAGTGAACACGATGTAAACGCCATTATCGTATCTAGGTTAGCTTATCTAGGTATTAATAGAAAAGGTTGTCACACGTTCACGTCGACGCAGGAATTTCTTTTTAACTGCCTATATACAGAGAGAATTATACTATAGTATAATTCTCTCTGCTATATACGAGAAGTCCCCCAGATTAGTGGGACAATATAGGCATCATTGTGCCTTGGATTGTTTCTATTATACATGCAACATGTAAGTATTGTGTGGAAATGGGAATTTAGTGCTTGTCGCGTGAACAAGTATCATGTACACGCGACGTCACTTATAGAGTTACTTTATATGAACGACGTCTTGTATGGTAAATGTTCTTCGCCAACTAGGTCTATTAACAATATCACGTGAATTGTGTAGATGTATATGTGACAATGTATAATGGGATGTATTGCGGACAATGGTGTAAGTTGGTGCTGATATAGCTGAAGAATTGCTGAGTGCACCTTAAACTCCAACAATCATCATCACCAATAGTGTAAGTAGTATATAGAAATGCGAATTTGACCGTGATCGTCTAAGTAAGTTAAGTTTACTATACACGCAACGTCATTTGTATGAATTATATGGGCGATATCATGTGTAAAGCACTATTTATTTACTTATAATAACGCAGAAGGTACTATATCAGTATTCAAAGATTTACATGCTATTGTATATGTAGTTATATAAACAAGCGATATGAGAAAATAGTCTGAGTAGTATATGAAAAGATAACTTTGATTCTTTTCACGTATTGTTATTTAGGCAGCATCGCATGTACACGCTCATTTTAATATGAACGACGTCACATACATGGGGTAACGTTTATGGTGGATAGAGTGACTTCATTCGAAGGTCTGTGGTTAAGACCATAAAGTAGTTATTGTTATTTTCCCCATAAGAGAGATAGTTATTTCACTTTAGACCTTGTTTGCCGAAAGAAATTACATGTATAATTGAACATCCAACATAGGCCTAACGCATAACGACCGTGATGCAATAGAAGCTCGTATTAAGTAACAGTACCCGCCCAACGATTGAGTGTGCGTGATTAAACGATACACGCGACGTTTGTGACGATATCCAATACAAGCAACGGGGAGTCGGCATTTGTAGGAGCATAGTAAGTTCCTCAACGTACGAGCTGATAAATTTTACGTTTAGACGAATATCGTTTGTCAATAAAGCATGAGCAATCCAATAGCGTGTACAATTACAGAAGTGTATACTATCACTAAGATGTTAGGTATTATATGAAATCTATACTTTCGTAGTCAGATATAACATGACTATCAATTCAGTTATTCTTTCAAACTGCCCAGAAATACGTCTACTAGGCCTATAGAAGCATTGTACCAATAAACCAGTGGTCCTTATAACGATGGGGTGCATAATTATCCTTAGCTCTCAAGAGCATGTGTGCCTGTCAATAGTGTTTAGTGCCTCTCTCTGTGCATGACTTCTTAACTGACTATTTATATGAACAGGTGCCATGAAAAGACTTAGATGCGGGTTTGGCGAACCAGGGGAGGGTTCATGCACTCAATGATGTATGTAGGTATCTTTTGCTTCTATGTTGAAAACGGTAATACACTACACGACTTGCATGGCGTGATATGATAGACAGTTTGCAAACAGGCGTGATATATAATTAGTTGGCAGGTTTAACAAAGATTTTTATCTCAACTAATTTGTATCTGTGATTTCTCTGTAACATCGCCATATAGACCTATGCCAACTCAAGTCATGCAGTGTAAACGTAAAACCACCTTAAGGCTCGGCTTCAAGAGGTAAACTTACTTTGTCTTCTCCTTGTAAGGGGCCGGGTGACTCCGGCGTCGTTGGGTGGTCAGTCTCAGCCGTCGCAGGACCCCCCGAAACCTCCGTGAGAGCATGACGTAGAGCACGGGGTTGGCGGCGCAGGCCAGCTTGGCGAACATCGTGGGCAGAGTGGTCAGCCACCGCGGGATGACCACTACCATGGACGCCACCGAGATGACCGCGTACGGCGTCCACGAGACGAAGTAGGCCACGATCATCATGAAGCAAATCTGAAGGATTGAAGGAAAAGTCCATGAATATTGGAAACAACACAATAGGGGCAGATCCTGAGATTTAAAACATAAGTGTGGGAGTGGGAGGAGGGGAGAGGGCAACGTAGGAAAGCAAGGTAGTGTTTAGAAAAGACAAGATTTTATAGTAAAAAAGACAAAGGAAAATATGTGTTGAGAATCTGTAAAGTAGGCTCTATAATTGATATAAAAATTCGTTTTCAGAATGCCGTTAAAGTGCTGAAATTTCTATTTTTGTGTCAACAAAGTCGAATTTTAGCGGGTTCGAAATGGACATGAATGGATGTTTTTCAATTATTTTCCTGATTTCCTTATGATAGAGGTTAAATGCTACGGTAATGTTTTTCTCTAGCTATTTGAGTTTGGTCCTCTTTAAGCTCTACAATGTATTTGTCCCCCTTAATTTTGCAGTTCGAAACACGCCCACGGCAGTAATTCCGAGTTGCATGCAGGTGTATACCGCTACAGGTTATATAACTGATGCTCTCTCACTTCAACAAATATAACTTCTTGTGTCATATCCAAAGGTAAAATCGTTCAGTCTGGCCTGATTAAGTAACTCTTACTGGTAACTTTACTTCATTGCTATGAAGGAGGTAGGCCTACCAAGCACGTGTTTTGACCATACGGGAAGGGACTACTCCCCGACTATTACGTCTCCTGGTCGGGGTCACAACGCACCGTTCAGACCACACCCAGTTCAATACTAATCAGTCTATATAAACTCTGTGTTTTCACTCTACTCTATGGAATGCAAATATCGAGAATATATGCCCCAAAAAAACCTGTTTGACATGCGGTCATTTTGTTAAAAGAAAATTGTCCCCAACAAAAGGGGCAGGGTAGGGGGGTCATGAGCTCCCCGCCAACTATACCCCCCCCCCCCTCCCCACCTCTTTATCACCTCCCCTCTGACCTATGAAGACTCCATAATTACATCTATCTGATAAACTTGTGTAATCTATCCTGATCTGACCTGTTGAATCACAGAAAAAAAACTGATCTAACCTGTTGACTCACAAGGGGAAATCTGGTTTGCACGCATGAATAACTTACCAAGGTCACCGCCCTTTCTGCTTTGATCTTGCGCGTGCGCAGAACCTCGTCGATCTGGTAGACGCTGGCGTCTCTGACAATCTTCCTTTTCCAACCGAACGTTATACTCCTCGCTACCTTGACGATGTTGACGTAACAGAAGATGATGGTGGATATTTGAAACACGTAGCACGTGGCCATGGTGGCCACGACGTAGGAGCGGTCGGAGAAGGACTCCCCCATCCAGTTGATGCTGCAGGACGTGCCGTAGGCCTCGTACGTGTAACTGTTCCACCCCAGTAGGGGCAGGCTCGTCCATATAAATGCATGTGTCCAGCATGCAAGCACGCATTTCTTTACTGTAGAGGGCGTCAGGTATTTTTCTAGAGTAAATGACGTATTATCTCGAGTTAATCGGTTATTGTCGTAATTGAGAACAACATTGCAATAATGGATGATTCAATTAGTTTAAGGAGCATTCTACAATGGTTATTTAATTACTCATAAGCCGTTAGCGGATGTAATATCGAAATTTACTTAAGTATGTAATTTGAAGATAGAATATGAATATATTATATATATATAGACGTGTGCGTGCGCGCTTGTGTGTAGATCATGATGTCTGTATATGGCATTTAATAATGTGATATGTCAATAAGCTAAAGACGAACAAAGGCGCGTACCTCCACTCGGGTGGCAGATGATGATGTATCTGAAAATGGCCACGATGACGAGCGTGTTCATGCTAGCCATAGAGAGCATGAAGCAGAGGAACCCATAAAGGCGACAAAGGTAGTCCCCAAAGATCCAACTGTAATGATACGGTTAAATGAGAAATAATGTACTGATATTCCAATGGCAATAATCATATACAGTGTATCTAACTTTGATAGAGAAATGACAAATAAGACCATTCATTTTACAATATCAGTGAGGGTCCCAAATTAGTAAATTAGAAAAACCGGAACTACATTGTTTTTGACCGGAACTAGTTTGTTAAGCCACCCTAAGATAAGTCATGCATACCAAATCTCTTTTAAGTCGTATTAGACTATTTCAGTATCGTGTCGTAGGATATGGCTCAAAATAACATTTTCAACTCGTTTTAACTGAATAATCTATATTTGAAGAAAGCAAATAGAACCAATATGGCGGGATCCGCCTAGTATGTATATGTTGCACCCACCTCTGGTAGAAGCTGCTGACGGCCGTCATGGGGTAGGCGAACACCGACAGCAGCAGGTCGGACCAGGCCAGGGCCGTGATCAGCTGGTTCTGGGACTTACGACGAAACACCTGCTTCAGGTTCATCACCACCAGCACCGTGCCGTTACCCAGGGCGGCCGCCAAGCCTGCAAACAACACAATGTGGAACTATAGTATGAAGGATGACGAGATAATCAGGGGCGAATCTAGAGACTGTCGAACAAAAAAATATATGAAAAAAGGGGGAGCTATAGTTAGAATTTCCGCCGTACTCTCTTGGTCCGAGAAAAGAGTAATATTTGGCAAAAAAAAAATAGAGGGGCACCTCCCCTGCGTCCCTCTCTGAATCCGTCTCAGATAATGATAATCAAAGTAAGTTTGAGGGGCAGATTCAAAGGGCGTCCAGGGGGGTTTTAATACCCTCTTTTGAAGGATATCTAAACTAGGCAAAGATAAGAAGGGAAATGCCGTGCACTTGTGAGCCACTGTAGGCCATTTTAGTTTCTATAAGGCAATATGCTGTATTGAAAATATCAATTGTCAAGGCACTATATGCAATATCCTTGATCTGCGCCTGACTGGTGGGCAGTAAGAGAGGATTCGAAAAGATAACTCCTCAAATAAACACCTACTTCGCAACCAATACTGCAACTTCAACAAAGGTGCGCAACGGTCATCATAAAATGATAAACCATTGAAACTCTAAACAATCCATTGAAGCTATATAGTTGTCTCTAGAATTTTGAAATGTTATGGATTTCCCTAATTCCAAATAAAATCTATGGAAACGCATACTAAAAGCACCAGACAAAGGGACAAACAGAAGAGAGATATCAGAATTAATTGTCAAGGCACTACCAAATCTGTAGAAGCGTGAGGTAGTGATTTTTGGTGACTGTCTGCTACTAATAGGAGGCGCTATATCCAAAGCTGATACTTTCAAAACGTTAGGTGATGAAGCACTATCGTTTACCAGAGTAATAGAACAGTTGATACCAACCTAAAACTGTCAGGTACACTCCTATGATGGAATGGCCGACGGGACTGAAGCCATTTCCCTGAGGCTGGAACCAGGCTTCCCCAGCGTACAGCACCAGTTCGGATGAGTTAACGTTGCTGAACCAGCGCGAGTTGCTCATTGAGTAGTTCATCATCGGGCCGAGCAGCTCAGCAGGGGCCTGCAGGAACAACCAATGCAAAAAATGTTTAGTCCCGAGTCTTTTGCAACGTCTAATACGTACCTTAAACGTAGTCTACGTCAATGATATTGTACCTGAATATGATCACCACATGATGTTATACTGGTGACGAGCACGGTAGCCCCGAGACGTTGGTTGAAGAGTAAAGGAACCGTTTGTAATAATGTATTGATACTTTGTAGCAAAAAACTTATTGAAAAGGTCTCATTCAAAAGAAAATAAGAAGAATTGCTAATCCGTATCATCATCTCTTACCGATTGAGTACAATTACCCGCAATTGCTGAATGATTTTAAGAATTGAAAACCATGTTTACAAATATCATATCATATTGAGAAATTGGTGTTCAGAAAACAAAAGCAAAAGATTCACTTCGTTAAGATGGTATCGATCGGTAGATTACGGAAATGCCCATCATCGCAAAGTTTTCTCAATAATATGAGCTTATTGGTTTCTTAAAATTGATCCTATGATAGACTCTGACTGACATCTAATTATGTACGTGATTTTGATTATCTTGATAATGAAAGTTAGAATTATATACAATTATTATTTTACTTATTGTACCATATATCAAATAATCAAAACACGAACCCACATTATAAGAACGACAGGAGCATAGTTTAGTTTCTTCATCTTAAGATATGATATAAATTACAGGTGGGAGTGAAACGACTCAGCTGACACTTCTCTTACCTTGCAATTGGAAGATATAGCCTAGGTATTTGTACTTACCTTTAAAAAGCCCCTTCGCCTTTGTTATAAAACAAATCCTTCCTGAATATAAACTATTGCTGGCCGTGACTTCAGGCAAGTATCTCTCTGTGAGGCTGTACGTGGTGTGGTGACCACTGGTGACCACTGGTGGCGCGCTGTCCGTGGGTAGGTGCGAGTTGTGAGCAGTAGGACTGCCGCTCGCAGACTGGACATGGAGCGGTGTGTCCAGCCTCCTTTAAACGAGCCACTCGGCTTGAACCTCGCCCCATTTCTGGCTCCCATTCCCGTGGGCAGACAATCAGAGAGAGTGGGAATACCGCTATGTAATAAGAGAATTCAATGGAGCAGGTGTCATACTTAACTTCCTGATATAGAATATTCAATCAGCATTTTCTTAATATGGACTATAGCCTACTATGTATTGGACACAGTGGAGCTTAAAGTAATTAACGATGGGCCATTGCTATGTGTTTATTGTGAGAGTTATCTAATGAAATAGGCCTAGGCCTCTCTTAGTACATAGGGTTATAGGTATCAAGTTAGGACACACATCATGTCACGTGCCGGGTTTCTTCATAGGCCTACATCTTTGATAAGAGTGAATGGTTGCGTAATCCAACGTTTCCCCACAATTCTCTGCATGACTGCGGAGAGGGGCTACTAATGACAATTATAAGGCTGATAAAGCGATAATGAACAAGACCAATTGGTCAATGGGACTACGTCAACTTTAATATTGAAACTGTAACTTAAGTTCCTCTGCATTATCTAACTATAGCCTAAAGGGAAAGTGCATATATATATATAATATATATATATATATATATATATATATATATATATATATATATAGAAGGGCAGAACGGTCTCTATTTAAATGGTGGGGAGAGGGGACATCATTCAAATAGTTGAAAGGCTATAATGAGTTATAACGTTAGATATATTTGAAATATCTTAGTAATACATTACTCTACAATATAGTCCCTCCAAGGGGCGCCAGTATTAGAAAACATTGATATTTGACCAGAAAATATCCATCTGAATCAGTCCCTATTGTCCTTGAAATCTGGCTGCCCCATTGGCAAAGGATCTGTTGTAATCAACATCTGATCGTGATTTTTGTCGATAAAACGTTATTTTTTCTTTATGGGAAATATTGTGCAATTGATGTACACTACAAAGATCGACTTTATATTGAATAATATCGACATGTTTTACTTATTTACACAACCAACTTTAATTTCATATGAATTGAATTTAAGGATGACGTATGAACTTGCATAACAGTCGGTCCTCAAGAATCATTAGAGAGTTTTTGCAACGTACATGGATTTCAATTTCCCTATCCGCAACCCGATGAGTTTGATTGAACAAGCTGGTATAGGTGCCAGGTACCCTATAAAGGGTGGTCCTATCATAGTAGTTAATGGTTTTATTGCTCTGGCATGGGCAGGGGAATCTAAAAGAACCCCTCTTCTCAGACCATGTTACATAGGCAATCCTTAGTTATTTTCGGCAAAGGGAGAAGTAGATCAGTAGGGGTGCAGTGGTGGAAGGGCTAGTTCTGAGCCCTTCCCTATCACCGAAACGTATTTTCCTGAAGAAATCTTATGTTTTTCTCAATCAATTTTCTCTCTCACAAAGTAAATGCATCTAATGTGCATTAGATATCAATAAGAGAAGAATCTTCTTGTCATTAGGGACACAAAATGATGGTAAGCAATGCGGAGGACATCTGTATGCCTGTGTGTGCCTGATCAGTGGTCACACAGGCGGGTGCAGTCAGAGACAATAGATAAATATACTGTCTCTGGTGCAGTGGACCATGGCAAGGGGCTGCCCAGATCTACACTCACAGACACACTGCAATTTCTCAAAATACACATACACAGAATCAACTTGGAATGTCGCTGTTCATTCTCAATTTTACGTGTGATAGATTTTCCATTTTAGAAAATCTTATTTTTGATAGATTTATTAGAGGATGAATTGTATTCATCATTGTTTTTTCTCACCCTGTAACTGGGCATGGGGACCGTTCATCTAGACCCCAGCAGATTCGTATCGGGAAAGGGGAGTGAGAACGGGGTGGGTTGCAAAAACTCTCTAGTGGATCACCCAAAACATTATGAGCAGGGTATCCTCCCCCGTTAACGGAATTGTCTAGTGAGACAAATATGGAAAAGATCTAAGTATGCGAACACTGTTTAGCTAGGCAATTTGTGTTTAATTAGGAAAAAGTTGAAAAGCACGTTTTTTGTTTCTTTCTCATGAACTTTATAAGGTTTGATAACATACCACAATTATGTTATCTGAAAAGGAATTTTTGTGTCCTGTCCTTTTTAGCATATTGTTTGCTATTATCAGCAATACTGTCTATGTGACATTACAGAAAAAGGGTAATTTCGGTTTAAAATGCCCCCCCCCCCGATCTTAATTAAGGATCAAACCCTTTACCAACAAGGTAAATATAAATATTTATACATTAAAAATTCATATATTTCGTCTAGTGTTTTTCGATAAACTCAAGTGGCAATATCAATGGTATAGCCGATGACCTAGCAATCATATTGCCACCTGCTACATATATGGTTTATAAAGTTGAAATAAACTGTATCAAACCCAACTCCGGTAGATGGTCTTCAGGTTGTTTTTATTGTATGATAATTAGAAGTGAATCAACATGTTTCGGTCGGCAAAGACCTTCATCAGGTCATAAAATTATATGGTTTATGTACACCTTTTAATTTCAAGGAAAACTTTGCTTATTGGAATATAGGATTAACCACCTTGTATATATTGGTAGCAGATGGCAAGACCTTCGTAAGATGGAAATGGATATAAAATATGTGTAATGAATTATGTTGAAGATATCTCAAGCTTAATGTCAGCTTGTATGGACATCGATGTTCGTCATAAGCACAGACTATAATTAAAAAAACCCAGGTGAACTGACGTGTTTTGGCTGTTCATAGAATTTAATGAACCATCAGTGACGGATTTAGGGGGTACCGCAGGGGGCACTCCTCCCCTCTTATTTTTTTAATGCTAAATTCTCGGGCCCAGGGGTCCGCCAGAAAATTGTATCCATCCTGGAAAGGTTGAGTCTTAGAAGCTGAGTCCTGGATTTGGAATAGAAGCAGAAAGACTGTGTAGAAAGGCGAGAGCGTTGACTGAGTATGTTTGAGGGGATTCATCCTTGGAGCTGACCATTTTCCAATTGAGATCTTGTCATGGAACTATAATACACAGGAGATAAATAAATAAAGAACATCCTTTCACCTGAGTGTTATGTCTTACATGATGTGGAACTATGATTATGTATTGGACAACACGCAGTCGAACGTGGAGGAGACTGAGTAAGGAGCTGGCTATTATCCATAATTAACACAACTAATTAAGTACACCTAATATAAAAGAATAAATAACCCTCTATAGTTCACCATTTTGAAAAGTTCTGGATCTGCCACTTTACGTGTATTAATGTATGCACTTAACCTACATCATGTCAAGGCTTTGAGTTTCAAACACAATGTCATGTAGAAGACGGCCATTCAAAGGGAAGGTTGTCAAATACAGTATTTTGGGTGCAAGGTTCTGTTAATGTAGATTGTGGAAACCTTATGTTAAGTATAGACAATAGTAGGCAGGGCGTTATTTGGGGTATGATTTCTTATTGCCATATTGTACATTATTAATTTATGTCAAATGAACGATAATAATATTCTCTATACAATGACATGAAAAAAGTCATAGTCAAGTTCATATATTTTTGTTTTATGAATTAGATATTAATTCTTTGAACGTCTTCTTTGATATATAAATGACTACTCCACACTTGCCATGCCTCCCAATGAGTATCTATTAGAGGGGAGTGTCTCAGTTTATTTTAAATTAAGGTCTAGGAGTTCTAAAATATGTCTTTCTAGAGTTCATAAACTTAGACTAGTACTAAATTAGGCATTTTAGACACGCTTTCCTCAGAGCGCTTCTCATTTAGGTGCATTCAAAAAGTCATAACATTCAATATAAAGCAAGATATCCTTTTGTGCCCTGACTAAGGACTCAGATATTTGTGAATTATGTGAGCATATAAATAGGTTTTTTATTTATCTTTTTAAAGATATATAATATTTATATGAGAGATTTGGTTGAACAGAGTATTGAGATTATAAGGGTGACCACGGCAAATTGTCCCCTTATTACCTGCTGCTTATCCTTAATATTAATTTTACACTGAAAAAGGTGAAAAGTTAGAAAGTTAGTCAAATATGGCTTTGACCAGTAAAATTCTGGGTTGGTCAATGAGATGCTAACTTTCTAACCTTTCTCTAGCTACATCTTACTATCACACGACTAACCCCTCAGTCATGTTGACTAACTTTCTAACCCTTGGGTTAGTCAAAAGATAATTTGTCCTAAATATCATTGAAGGGCTAATTCAGATACAACTAAATGGTTATGCCTAATAGTTATGATGCCATTATCATTATGCCATGATGTTCTGAAACTGACTAATACCTTAGTCATATTGACTAACATATCACCCGTCTCCCTTGACCCCCACCCCGTCCCTGTATAGCCCACAGGCCTAATTATGAAATGTGTAGAAGGTACGCATACCTCCGACAACCTAGATATTAATTAGGCCTATTTCTAAAATACTTTGGGAGGTTAGTTTACTATTACATAGGAAGAAGAAGAAACTCCAAACTCAATTAATTGATGTAGCAAAAGAAACTAGGCCTAATTGGCCATGAGTAGGTATAACTACACTGTCGGACCATGAATACCATATTTCATGTACATTACATGCTTATCTACTGCATGTGCACTTCCTCATACAATGCATCGGCATCACAAGAGAGTAAGACATACAAACCCTGTAGCTAGATGGTTAGACCATCTGCCTCCCGCGCTAGCGGCCCGGGTTCAATTCCCTGAGGGTATAAGCTTTTTCGTTTGCAATGACTGACTTTTTGTATTTGGGTTAGTCAATCTGCGTATGACTTAGTGAAAAAAAGGTTAGAAAGTTCGGACAAAAATGCACCGTCAAATTGCCTAACTTTTTCCAAAAAAGTTCGGACATTTGACAAACATTCTAACCCCCACTTTTTTCAGTGTACTTATCCCAAAAAAGATTTGTGAAAACAATTGTGGGATGGGGGGATCAGAGTATTATAGTACCTGGGTACTGCGTGTTCTTTAATAGGGCATGTCCAGCCAAATAGCGGTGCAAATAGGTCTGACTGGAACCAGCCAGGTGTATACAGGTCCACCACCTTGACCAGCGGTCACTAGTACCTGTGATCTGTGCACTCAGGTGTGTCACCAGTGAACCCCACTGGTACCTGTAATCAACACATTGGGCAGTTTGGTGGCCAGCTGGTGCCACTTCCAGCCGCTATTGGCACTAAGTCCTTAGTCACGATTCTATGATGCCTTCAATATGTAGTATCTATTCTGACCACTGCATAATCAGTGCTGCCACCTATTATCTGATATAACATAAACATATGTGCTGCCATCTGTTATCAATAAATAGTACCATCACCACCATGACAAAGCATGATTCCAGTCCTGATCTTTCTCATCAATAAGATCCAATTACTTCGCAACCATCGCGCATCTAAATTATTACAATGGCGACGAGGATAATGGAATGATCAAAGACTCTGTAGGTACCTGCCCAGCCGTACTATAAGGCTCCTTTCTACCAAAACTAGTGGCCCAAAGTCTGACTGATTGAAAATTGGTGAAAGGAAGGGGACCAAACCATAGGAAAAGCTGTTGGTACCAGTCTGTGAAGTGGAATCTGTATAAACTGTTGAGTGCTATCGCGTGGAAATAAAGTGCTGCTGTGTGTGAATAAAGCATAAGCACTGTGACTATCTGTTGAACACTATTTATCAAGTATAGTGACCTGAGTAACCACTCACAATGGCAGAAGGCCTATCCCTGTCACAATTCCCTGCATTTGACACCACCACAGACCCAACCAGCATCGGGCCCCGATGGAAAAAATGGATGATCCGGTTCGAAAATCGTGTTGTAGCTATGGATCTGCAGAATCCAGAGAGGAAATTAGCCCTGTTATTGGACTATGCTGGGGAGGGGGTGCATGATGACTATCTCACCTTAACCATACCACCCGCTGTCGCTGGTGATAACCCCCCACCCGGTGACGATATCTACACGCGTTCCATCAAAGCCCTTAATAACCATTACGCGCCGCAGGTCCAGAAGGAATATGAGATCTTCAATTTCCGGATGGCCGCGCAGGAGACGACCGAAACGCTCGACCAATACGTGACAAGACTACGAAAATTAGGGGCAACGTGTGACTTCCCGAACCTCGATGCAGAAATAAAATCTCAAGTAATTCAGAAATGCCGCTCAACCAAACTTCGCACCAAAGGGCTGGCTGACCTCATAATGACATTAGACGCACTCATCAAAATGGGAAACGCGATGGATCGTGCCATGGAATATGCGAAGGGCATTGAAGGTAAAACCGAGACAACCGTGAACAAAGTGACCACCAGAGGGCGTAATAACTACAACCAGAGGGGCAACTACCGAGGACGCTCCCGTGGACGTCAAAACAACCAACCTAGCCAACTGGCCAACAACAGATCAGACGACCCCAACAAGACCTGTGAACACTGTGGGAAACCCTATCCCCACGAAGGAGGTCGTGAGAACTGCCCTGCATACAACTCAACGTGCCACAACTGCGGGACCGTAGGACACTTCGCCCGGCTGTGTCGAAAAGGCCAGGCTCAACTGAGCAACCGTGGCCAGAGTCGTGGTCGAGGATGTGGCCGAGGGTATGGCCAGGGACGTGGCCACAGCAACAACCGAGGTGGACGTTCCGGAAACCAGGTACATAATCTTGAGGCTTCAGGCATTGACCAGGGAGATGACTACAGTTATCAGGAAGATGACTACCTATACACAATCGACTCGGACAACCGGACAACCGCAAAGCCGATGTTCTTAGTACATCTCAACGGAGTATCAACACGTATGCTTGGTGACTCTGGTGCTTCAGTTAATGTGATCGATGAGCCAACGCTCCACAAAATGAAGCCCCCGCCATGCCTACAAAAATCCGACATGAACCTTTTCCCCTATGGACCCAAAGAAAAGCTAATACCGCTCCTGGGAATGTTCAAGGGCACTTTCACTACCGATACCGTTATGGCGAAAGTATACGTGGCTCGGGGGAGTCATGGTGTACTTATGGGACATGACACTGCTGACAAACTGAATCTTATCAAAATCAACAGAGAGGCTGTGGTAGCCAACATCGTCACTGACCCCACAACCAAGTCTATCGTGGAAGAATTTGAAGATCGATTCAAAGGACTAGGAAAGGTCAAAGGAGTACAGGTTCAATTCCACTTGGATCCTAACGTGACACCAGTTATACAGCCACATCGCAGAATTCCCTTCCACCTTCGCCAGAAAGTGAAAGAAGAGCTAGAGCACCTTGAAGAAATGTATGTGATCGAAAGAGTGACCGAGCCAACTTCCTGGGTATCTCCACTGGTTGTCGCGCCCAAACCGAAAAACCCAAACGCTGTGCGTCTATGTGTTGACATGAGACATGCAAACGAAGCAGTCAAAAGAGGACGTCACGTCATGCCAACGGTGGATGATATCCTAAGTGATCTAAATGGAGCCACCGTCTTCTCTAAGCTGGATCTCAACCAGGGATATCACCAGCTCGAGCTCACACCTGAGTCAAGAGATGTGACCACATTCTCAACTCAAGACGGACTCTGGAGGTATAAGTGACTCAACTTTGGCATATCAGCCGCATCAGAAGTATTTCAGCACACCATTGCGAGAGCTCTGACCGGAATCCCCGGAGTGAAAAATATGAGTGACGATATCATCATATTTGGGCGGACCAAAGAAGAACACGATACCAACCTGAGAAATGTGCTCACCCGTCTGAGAGACCAGAACATCACCTTAAGGCGTGAGAAGTGTGAGTTCAACTGCATGGGCTGAAGTTTTATGGGTTTGTCTTCAGCGCTAAAGGACTGACCGCAGACCCAGAGAAGATAACGGCGATCAACCACCTGGAAAAACCTACAACCGTCCCAGAGCTGAAGAGCTTCTTGGGAATGACCAACTACTGCTCGCGCTTCATCAAGAACTATTCTGACGTGACTGAACCTCTCCGTCAACTCACCCATGAGAACACGCTGTGGTCATGGGGCAGAGCACAAGATGAGGCGTTTAACCAGGTCAATAACATGCTCACTGAACATCCAACTCTGGCCTACTTCGATCCAAAGAAGAAAACATGTATTGCCGTCAACGCCAGTCCTACCGGAGGACAGTCAAGGTAACCGACAGATCGTGGCCTATGCAAGCAAAGCTTTGAGTGACGTGGAGAGACGATACAGCCAGACCGAACGTGAAGCACTGGCGATCATCTGGGCATGTGAGCACTACAATCTGTACATATACGGCCAACCAGTGACTGTTCTCACCGACCACAAACCACTTCTTGGGATGTTTAACAAACCTGGGTCAAAGCTATCAGCAAGAGTAGAGCGATGGGCGATACGACTTCAGCCATATGATGTAACGCTGGAGTACAGAAAAGGATCTGACAACCCCGCTGACTATATGTCGCGACATCCTGAGAAATCAACTCTACCAACTGCAAGGGCAACCAAGGTCGCAGAGGAATACATACACTTTCTGTCACAGGAGTCCAGACCCCTTGCGCTAACCGAAGAGGATCTGATCAACGCCACCCAGAATGACAAGACGTTGCAAGCTGTGACTAATGCTTTGATCACTGGGAACTGGCGAGCTCCCGAGGTCGCACCATACCTCAACGTGAAATCCGAACTATCGATGACAAAAACTGGACTGATCCTACGAGGAACCAGAATGTGTATACCATCTAGCCTCCAGGACCAGGCTGTTGAGCTTGCTCATTTGGGGCATCAGGGAATCACCAAGACAAAAGCCCTTATCCGAGAGAAAGTGTGGTTTCCAAACATAGACAAACTTGTAGAAGAAAAAGTGAAATGCTGTATTCCAAAATTAGAAGGAATCTTTGCCAGATGGGGAATACCGCTCGTAGTCAAATCAGACAACGGACCACCATTCCAGGGCAAAGAATTCGCCGATTATGCTAAAGCGTGTGGATTTAAACATCGCCGAGTTACACCCCTTTGGCCAGAGGCAAACGGAGAAGCTGAACAGTTCGTCAAAACAATCAAGAAACCGATTCAGGCGGCCAAAATGGAACACAAAAACTGGCAATATGAGATGAACATTTTCCTCAGAAACTATAGGGCGACTCCACATGCGTCTACCAAGGTACCACCGGCAACTGCGATGATAGGACGACCCATAAGAACAGGCCTGCCGCAAACATCAGCAGGCAAACCTTCACCTACCGACAAGCAAGTCAAGCAAAATGACGCTAAATCAAAACAGACAATGAAGGATTATGCGGACAAGAACCGACACACTAAACAGCGAGACATCAAAATAGGAGACAAAGTGATTATTCTCCAGAAAGACGGAAAGAAGCGATTTAACCCGGAGATCTACACAGTGGTGAAAGTCGCAGGATCACAAATTCAGGCCCGGAGAGGAGAACGTGTTGTGACCAGGAATTCATCCTTCTTTAAGATCGTTAATGACATTCAACAACAGGAAAGGAAGGAGAACATGGAGGACGAATACGACATAGACATTGACATCAACGGGAACAACAACATACATGTTGACCACTAGAAATCTGAACATTTTCGGCCGTCTGAAGATGACGGCCGAAGATGCCTTGCGGGCTATAAGAGGTCAACAATATCAGGGAGTTTCAGATTCCACAACGCATCTAGATACATCAACGTATCCCGCCAAATCAAATTTAAGCCAATTAAAGTCAGCAAACAAACAAAATGTTAAGCCAATAAGTGCACAATTTGTTACTAGTAATTAAATATTTATTCAAAATAGAGATAGAGAAGTATACTCTTAACTCAATATCTTAAAAATACATTTCAAAATCTGAGAAAAAGATACGTTACGTTTCCGTTATGCCAAGACTGTATCTGAAACTCTCTAATGGCAGTGTTGCCTGTCTGCTTTCACTACTCCCCCACCTCACCTCCCCAAAATGCCGTGATCCTGCCCCACTCTGCGGCGAATCACTCTCTGCGGCCACCCAGCCCAGTAGATGATCGTGCCTGTGCCTCCTTCCACCTCCCCCCCACCCCTCTCCGAACCCCAACTCACCACTGCAGTGGTATTCATCCGTAACGGTAGATGGTGCACATGGTTTCGGTCCACTCCACTCCCCCCCCCCTCACCCACCCCCAATCTGCCGTGATCAGCCCCAGTGTTTTTCATCCCTGGCCCGTTCCCCATGTGTCAATCATACCTATTACCCCTCCTACTTCTGATATTACAGCCACCACCAGTGACCAATGAGAATTGAGGTGAATACCTGAGGGGCGGCGGGGGCAGGGGCAGGGGGCAGAGGGGCAGAGGGGAGAGGGGGAGAGGTACTAATAGCCCGATTACATACCCCAGTGCACAACAACAAAAGACCAATTCAAATCCGGTATGCCTCCTTTGATGCCTTCCTTATATTACATCTATATGATTATACCGATAGCGCAAGGCATCAAAAATGGTCGAGCAGGACAAAACAACCAGCCTCACTACCAACCCCAGCCGCGGGGCCAGCAGCTTCAGGCTGAATGCCCTGTGAGGAACAGACGTCCTCCGAGATACCTGAACGACTATGTGAGAGAGTAAAAGTGAACCACCGTGTAAAAAGGGCACAATAACCCCTTGTGGTACACTAACTAGACCAAGAGATCTAGTGTTTAGAATCTAAGACATGTTCGATACTTTCATGTTTTCATATCCAAGTTACTTGTTCAAAGACTTAACCACTTAACAGCTGCTCCCGAGTATACTCGGGTGCACAGTGTATTTTAAAGGTATTTTACTAAAAAATAGACCTATATTTGTGATAATTGTGTATATTGACATGTTATCCAAATATAGTGGTGTATGGTATCATTGGAAAGCTCATCCCCTGATCTTCATGGTTCTTATGTAGAATTCTTTCAAAAACTTGCCATTCTAAATGGTAACCATGGCAACACTTTCCTTAGCAACACATTTTCTAAATTCTAAAAAATGCAGAAAATCGGGCAAAATGGACCAAAAATTACAAAATCAATTGATTGGACAAATTCTAGATCTATTTCCAACTTATTCTGACAAAGAAACTATTTGGTACACTGGAAGTGTTGGTTGCCATGGAAACTTAGATAAATATACCCTATTTTAGGGGAAAAATTCAATTAAATTTAATACAAGTCCAAAAAGGGCATGGTTACCATGGTAACAGTGTTCAAAAATCTTTATTGTTGCTTAAAATTATAGAACAACCCATAAGAAACTAAAATGTTTAGAAATATAGCTAATTATTAAGAAATACTTGTTGCTATGGTAACAGTTTGGCCATATGGTCAGGTTCACTAATTTTGTGCATTTGTATGCATTATTTGAGAAAAATACATATGTTTTTCGATATATTGTATCTTTTGACATAAAGTTGCTATTGAGGCAAGTGATATATCAAAATTTAGAGAATTGCATGGAGCTCTTGTTGTTAGTTATAATTATGCTTTTATAGCGATTTTAAAAATTAGGCCAAATGTTATATGACCGCTTTCATATTTTTATATTATGTGAAGAAAAATCAACAAAATGGTTGCCATGGCAACCGAAAAGTCATTTTTTGGCATTTTCCTAAATCTTCAGGTCATAATCTAAAGAATGGTATACCATAACAAGCCCATCATTGGAAAAGTCTAAGAAATATATTTGTTTAAAAGTGCATCCATTTTGCCTAAAATCAGCCCCAGGAGCATGGCAGTTAAGTGGTTAAGTATATTTTGAGCTTAACACCAAAGATAAAGTGTCATATAGAAAGTAACTCGTTATAAAAAGTAAAGGCACCAAAGACACTGACGATGAATCTTGAGAGACTCATGACGAAGATGTAAAACGAAAAGACACTGGTTTAAAATTTGATTTGTCTATTTGTCTAACATACTTATTTTACAGTAGACTTCAAATCTAAGGAGAAGAGGGAATGTAGTATCTATTCTGACCACTGCATAATCAGTGCTGCCACCTATTATCTGATATAACATAAACATATGTGCTGCCATCTGTTATCAATAAATAGTACCATCACCACCATGACAAAGCATGATTCCAGTCCTGATCTTTCTCATCAATAAGATCCAATTACTTCGCAACCATCGCACATCTAAATTATTACACAATAGAGAAAAAAACAGGCTCTATTGACGTGCAGCTGATGTCACATCCTCTGAAAAAGGGCTAGCTGTCATATTGCTGATCAATTTAGCACCATTCTTATTTGCCACTTTAAAACAACGTCACTTAGAACATTTCATTTATGCAGCTAATGAACTATCTGGTTTTATTTTACTGTTATCCATTACTCACCAATAAAATGTTGTTAGTTTTCCGTCTTCATGGTTCCAGTAAGCTAGCCATATGTCACAGTCTTTCATCTTCTCTCGACTGAAAGTCATCCTAGAACATAGCTCAGAATTCACGGATGACAAAGAACACTCGCCTGAAAGGATAATTATTTATCAATCCAAATGCAATGATATGCATCACTGAGTTCCCGTTGACTATGTCAGAACTGAGAGATTGTCCGCTCTACTCCAAATTGCACGTCATTCAGAATCTCTTGAAATGTATCTATAAAAATATCAATGTCCCCTTGTGGCAGTCTATAGAAATTGACGGTGAAAACGAAATGCAAATCGGAGCATCAGTTCAAAAGTTATGGACCAAATTAGGGTCTATCAAGCTCTCCACTGGGGGCAGCCATTTTGTATTTATTACCCAGCATGCACTTCACCAACTTATCCAATTGTGGTTCCTGTTTGGGTTTGTGATATATTAGTGTCATTTATTACTTTGCTGTGTCATTTTGAGTGTAATATACCAAATTACCTATTCTGTTATAATCAAAATGATGAAAACTGTGTATGGCCATAAATTTTAAACTACATAGAAACGGTATCTATGGTGTTGTTTTTCCCTAGCAACCATTTCTAGGATTTGGTATTACCATAGCAACCAGCCATTTAAACATAAAGAATGGTACCAGAATGCTGAAAACCCTTTACACTAAATTTATACAATGCACTCGGGTTACTAAACAACCAATTCTGATATTGGGTTGCTAAGCAACAGGCTGTTACTAGGCAGAACCAATGGTTACTATACTACTCAGTATGAAAACTGTAGGTTGCTAGGCAACCAGTAACAATTGATTGACTCTTAACCATTGAATTGATAGTATTATATCTTGTTTTTCATGGTATATATGGTTTTGGTAAGATTAAATACCTTATAAATAGCTTAATAGGGGCTGTAATTCTTATGGTGGGGTTGCTATACATATTTATGTTGCCATGGCAACGTTACTATATAAGGATGAAATTTCTATTACAAAATGTACCTCAAATTATCTCCACTAAGGCTATGAATTTCATGATGTTTCGTTGAATAACATTTTCATAAAACTATTAAAATCATTCTAAAAATGAATGAAATACAATAGACCTTGTGCAGACATGGTCACGTGACCACTTTTTGGTGATCACCATGTGCTTTTTATGACCACATGGCCATTACAAAAGCCTAGAAATCTTGCATTTTAAATGTTGTTAATTGTTCATTATGATTTAATACTATCATTTTAGATATATTATGCGAAAATTACTGTTCTAGATGTTTATAAAATGTTAATAACAAGATTTCTAAAATGATCACCAAGATGGCGCCAAGCCCTATTTGAAGAGGTATGATGTTATGTGCACAACGTCTATAGCAAAACCTATTGGAATCTAAACAGGAACCACACTTTGGTTTAATGTTGAGGTGCATGCTGGTAAATCTATTCAAAATGGCTGCCCCCAGTAGGGAGCCTGTAAGAATCTTATATCCTCAATAACTTTTGAACCGCCTATCTGATTTTGATGCTGTTTTGACTGATGACATCAGAAAGGCAAGATCTATTTACAATTATGTTGCAGTTTGTCACTGGTGTTCCCCTTTAAGTCTATTAAGCCCAGTCAGAATAATTTTTTAATATACATAGCTACCCCTCCTGCTTTTTTAGCTGTATCATTCCCTATATCCTTCCAACTTCGATCATTACTGATCAGATCATATTCATTGGATGATTCAAATAATTCAGATGGAAGTCTGTCATTAAGCCAAGTTTCAGATATACCTAGAATATCTAACTTATTCGCCATGAAATGTGCTTTAAACAGTTCCCATTTGCTCATTAAACTCCTAATATTAAGGTGTCCTATATGAATTCCTCTACCATGTGCACAACACATTATCTAAGTTACTAATTTAAAATCTTTAAATATGTCTTTGAAATCTATACATCTATAAAACCAGTTATGTATTTCAAGATCCAAATCGAAAGTCACAATCTGGAATCAGCTTAACTTGCCTCCAGTATTTGCCAAAGATGTCGTTCCACCTAGTAGATACCATTCTTTAGCTTATGATCTGAAAATTTAGGAAATTGCTAAAAAAAAAATTTGTTTTGGTTGCCGTGGCAACCATTTTGCTGATTTTTCTTCATGTAACATTGAATCATGAAAGTGATCTAGTGTTTGGCCGAATTTTCAAAAGTTCAATCAAAGCATCACAAGTACTAAAAACAAAAGCTCCATGCAATTCTCTAAATTTTGATATATTAACTGGGAATTTGACGGTACATCCAAATGGTTTCCATAGCAACAAGTATTCTATACATTTTAGTTTCTTATGGGTTGTTCTATAATTTTAAGTAAAAACAAAAGTTTTTAGAACACGGTTACCATGGTAACCATGCCATTTTGTACTTTTCTTTAATCTAATTGAATTGTTCCCCTAAAACAAGGCATATTTATCTTAGTTTTCATGGCAAAGAACAGTTTCTGTGGACCAAACTTTTTTTGCCAGAATAAAATGGAAACTGATCTAGAATTTGTCCATTCAATTGGTTTTGCAATTTACGGTCAATTTTGCCCAATTTTCTGCATTTTTGGGAATTTTGAAAATGTGTTGGTAAGGAAAGTGTTGCCATGGTTACCATTCGGAATGTCAGGTTTTTGGGAAAAAAACAACAACAAGCATGAAACTCAAGCTATGAGCTTTCCAATGATACCATACACCACTATTTTTGAATAACATGTCTATATGCAAAATATAACATGGAAATTGGTCTATTTGCACTAAAAACCTTAAAAATGCAGTGTGCACTCGGGAGCAGCAGTTAAGTGGAAGGCCCCCTTTCGGCTGGGAGAAGAAGGGTGAGAGGAGTCATGGGGAAAGGGTGTGGCCGCATGTATCTGTTCCAGGTCCGCACTCTGTATTAATTAAAACACACATCTATGCTTATACAGAACAATTCAGACGTTTTGCAGGTGACATTCCAATTTCCATCCTTTGAATCTCGTTTGCACTGGCGGATCCAGTATTTTGAAAAGTGTGGGGGGGGGGGGGGGGCACGCTATTTTTTTCTTTAATGACTTTTTGGTCGGATTTTACATTAAAAAATGACAAATTTTCCGGAAAAAAGGGAGGGGCGCACACCCCGCGCACCCCCCCCCCCTGGATCCGCCGCTGGTTTGTGTCAAAAACCGTGACACATTGCTATTTCCTTTTTTATCATAATTATCTGAGGGGTTACTTTAAGCGTTATCTTTTATTCTTAACAATACAGTGCATTTCGTATTGATAAATTATATCACATTAGCTATACGACACATTCAACATTAAATGTTCTTTTTATATAGTGAAAAAGATAGTAAATCTTATTATCCAATTACTCATCTACAAAATTAGTATCATGTTTTATTCTTATAATGAAGAAATAATATTGTAAGATTTTTTCAAAATTTTATTGAACTCAACAGGTTTTCCAGCTATGTGGTCTTCAGAATATATAGTATCACGTCGCGACGTCGCTGGTGTCGACCAATTTTGTCCAATTTATTTGACGGACTTCATTTGAAAGCACAATAACTTTGTCACATTCAACATTGAAAAAAATTGAACTTTGGCAATAACTGTTAACGTACGTTTTCTCTTCCCCTTTGGGAAGCAGTTAACTGTTGACTACTTCGAAAAGTATTATATGTCGTCAGAAATCTGAATTTAAGAATTAATAGAATTAATAAAATTAATACAAACTGTATAAAACAAATTAATAAATGTGGCAGGTACAAAATGTGTACATATTTAATTGTATACATCGCCTGTAGCATAAACTTCAAGAGCATAAATATGAATGAGATGCTGTCCTTTTGGTAGTTTTAATTCTATGAAATGTAGAACACTTACATGAAAAATATTGCTGCAAATACTTCCAGGAAACATGACTCATAACATATTAATAAAACACTGGAAAGTATGTCCAAAGGTGCCTGGGTCACCTTTGGACCTGAAGAAGACCGGCCTCCACTAGCTTCCGGATACTGGACTGAAGACCAGGGTCAGCTTTTTGCAAGGCACTGAAATGAGAAACAATTCTTTTGTAAAATTGGATTATGCACATTCCCCATAAACCTGCCCAGTCCTCTAATCTGCCTACTTTTGGGACTTTTGGTAATTCACTTCATAGGCTTAACTATAGCAAAACACCCAAAAGGTTGTTTCAGATTTTATACAACAGGGCAGCAACACCTTAATGAAAAAGAGGTATCTCATTAACAGAAAGATATTATAGCTTATCTATCCTGCAGCTGATTACTTCTGCGGCAAGAGAAAAAAATCACAAAAGAAACATACCGTTATGGATACATCTATGTAAATAAACCCACGTTTAAAGAAAAAAATGTAAAGTTATTACAGGCATGTACGTAAGTAGCTTAAAAGTCCTTGTATGAGGATCGTTATTACTGAAACCACTGCTTAGAAAATTAGGTAAGAATGTATTACTCTTGCAGTTTGAAAATATCATGTGCCTCTGAATATCGCATTTCAAATACCAAACATTTTCATTTTCCCCATTGGTAACAATTGTGAGTATTTGGCTGCCTGATGTTATTGATCATGTCCAGGCTTGCCTCCTGCAAATTCAAATTTAAAGTGTCAGACTGGCTTCAAACATATTACAATAGTCTCTAGGGCAAGAGTTTGAGTGCACAAGTCGCGTGAGAAATTGCCTAAAACAGAAAGTGATCGAATAGTATAACCGGTTCCTGTTTTCGAAACGCTTCTTTGTCAATGAGTTTAAGATTAATGAGAATTAAATTTCTGAAAACGTGACCGATTGAAGGTGCCTAATTCGTGCATTCATCTTTTTGTCTTCTATGTCTGCTTATCGTTGATTTATTAGGTTTGGAGAAAAGGATAACCGGAATCATTGATAGAAGGAATCGGGGGCAGTACCTTACAGTACAAAGAGCGTTAATGTAAGAGATTAGCGATAAAACTCTATGAGGACAAATAATGAAAAATAGTCCGATTTCAACGAATCTGAACAGTCATTCCACCGAATAAGAAGAACTTTGAAAAATAACTAAATACAAATTTGCTCCTCTCTTGTAATGAGTCTTATAATGCTTTACAACTACTAAATTGAGTGATTTATGGAAAAAAAATGTGTAAAAAATTATCATGGATTTTACAAATTTAAAATTCAGAATAATGGCTTCTGTGTGTGACGTCAGACACAGACTTCCATTTTCAGGATAACATGACCCAAAAGATGTGTTATGATATGAAAACCTCATTAATTATCCAAATGAGCTACCTATACAAAAAATAAAGTTAATTTCACTGGCTCCTCGCTAAGTTTAATACTTATCCACATGATATCTAAAAATAAAGGTGTACAATCGTTTGCAAAGCACGACATAAGTCCCCCTATGGCCCCTTAGCACTGTGTGGGTGGAAGTAGGAGCAGGCTATCCCAGGTCTGTAACAGTTCCTTGGTAGGGCTAATTATAGATACTCCTCCCGGTGACAGGGTTCACGGCCACACTTGAAGGATCAGCGTCCACAATAAAAAGGCGGGATATATCAATTAGCCTGACTCATCAGGACGGTCTGGCTTCACGGGTTATCCCGTTTGACGACCCGATGTCCCTATTTTAGCCCCAACCTGATTACCTCGCTAGTTAATTAATGAGACGGTGGTTCTAGGGAGCAAAGCTCTTCTGGGGGACCCGAGGAATGTCCAGGCCCGGCGCGGAACAAAAAGCAGTGGAAATTCAGTGGCTACTGAGTGGGGAATCAGTGTCAGCTTGCAGTAGTATTTCAGTGGGAAAACAGTGGAAATCAGTGGAAATACAGTGGCTGAGCAGTGATCAATCAGTATGTCCGAAATATTTAAATGAGGTGGCAGTAGAAATCAGTGTACATTCAGTGGTATATCAGTAGCTCATTTAAATATTTCGGACATACTGATTCAGGAAGTATACACTGACTTTTGTTCCTGGGGGGTTCATGGCCTCTGGATGCCATCCTTTGGGTCCGGTACAGGCAGGGGAATGCGCAATCATAGACCCATATCCGTCCAGGGCAGCCTCACTGACATCATGATGCCAAGCTCGCCACTTCAGGGAACTCAGGTCTACGTACCATGGTTATTATTTAAATCTCCCCAACCAAGACCAACAATGCGTGGAACTGCGGTACAACCTTCAGGACTGCAGGTTTCAGGAATGAGCACTCAACATTCTCCCTCACAGACCCACGGGGTGCCTGGGCCCTTCGTAAGTTCTCAGCCCTGGGTCTGGGTCATGTACTCAGATTCCACCTCCCACTGACGAACAAGTAGGAAAAGAAGGAAGTACTTTGCATACTCTTTCTCTTTAAGCAACCGAGAAAAAAAAAAAGGTCTAATGATAAAGTCCTAACATTACATTTGTTTTTGAAAAGCTTGCAACACGCACAAAAAAAGCACACCAAAACAGATACATAAGTGATGTATGAAAAATTGGTTGTGCAATCTAAAGTTATGAAAAAGTAGGAAATCCGACAAAAGTAGGGACAATATGGTATCTCTGGAGTCACGTATCACCCACCTCTGAGCCTTGTCCGGGTCACTGCGCAGAACCTCAAACAGTTTCTGGATCCTGGGGTCCATCAGGATATCCCGGATCTCTGGATTGGCCAGGATCTGCTGCATACGTTCCTCCTCGGCAGCGGTGGCTTGGTTTGGGTTGGTACTACTGCGCACCTTCAGGTCAGCTTGGTCTGCAGAGTGGATTTGCACGTCGGGCTGGGGGTTGGCTTGGGGCGCTGCCAGCTGGTCTCCCATAGCGCTAAAATGTTCACCTGTTAAACAAAATTTGGCAGAAAGTTCATCAGAAAAGTGAAATAAACCATTATATTTTATCTACTTGCCTTTAGGTAAACGTAAGGTTGAGTAAGTTTTTTTTTATTATTATTATTTATTTATTTCGACTACATATATCTTTTTTACAGAAAAGTTCTTGCGATAGCTCCAGGAGGCAAACGTGAGTAACAACAGCGCAACAAATATTCAAAATAATCATCATGAATATTAAATCATTATGCATTGGTTCTCAAAATGAATCAATTCATCTGGAGTGATAATTTCGTCACCAGGTGTTTTATAATTAGTATATGCCTGGGACAAAAAGTATCTACATTAAATAATTCAACCGATGGGCCTTTTTTTTGCAGTGACATGACTACTTTTCGTGAAAAACGAATTTCAAGATTTGAGATCCTTATCAAAATATAAGTGATTAGCCTATTCAGTTAGGGGACGTCTACAATCAATCGAAAATGACAAAAGGATGCTATAAGTGGCCCAAAACCTTTTAGGTGCTTCGTAGAAATTCAGGTGTGCGATCGTCTACTTCAAGTGAGTTTATTATGTAATTATCAATTAACCTAGTGAATAGAAACTGGATATCTGCTTATTTTGATTCTCTTAATAGATGTGTCATTCTGTAACGCGTTCAATAACGCGTGCACTCACCCATTAATCCACAGAACTCTTTGAGGAAAGCTTGCATTTCAGGGTTGTCCTGGTACTTGGTCATAGCCGCAGTTGGGTTGGTCTGGAACTCTGTGATGGCAGTCATAAACGATGGGTCTCCGAACCGCTTGGCAAGGGTTTTACTCTTCATGATTTTCGTTAGAAGGTCCTCTGTCACCCAGTCTACAGAAAACAATGACAATAAAATAATAACATTTAAATGAATTAAGTGAAAAGTTTGCTGACAAGCAAGTTCACACGACAGATAATAACTTTTCCGCCATCAAAAAAGCCCGGGGGGGGGGGGGGGGGGGCAGATAAATCACAGTCCTATAGTAAAGTAAAATCCGGTCGGACAATGAGGTAAATGACATAAAAATACAATGAATCAGTATGACAGCAACCAGCCGACTTTATTTCCTTGTCAAAAAGTTGGTGAATTCAATCTTGCCACCCCTTACTGAAAAACATGTGCTCCAAAATGTCTTTTTTTTCACTATTATTTTTTGTGCTACGATATATGGCTAAATACTCAAAATTCAGCCGAATCGAATACGTTTTGCGAATAGACAATATACTGTTATCTTGGAAAATATCTGTCCTTTAATGCAGATCCTCGTTTAGTTATATGTCAAAAAAAAAACCCGAAACGTTTTGTACTATTTTTGTTGCACCTTTTTTTACATAATTAAAAAAAAAAGGACCTAGACAAAACAGCTCGAGACACGCTTCTCTAGATCGATTTACATGTTAAAATATCTTTTGTTTACATTGAATATTATGCATTGCAACAAGGAACGTTCAAAGAATTCTTTACACAATCATCTTGTCAGACAATATATCATATTTTCCTTTTGGAATTCATACCAGTAAGCATTTACTTATTTTAATTATGAGTATTGATATGTGTAAAGGTAGGCGTAAATCGGAGAAATATTTTAGCATTTTTACAGCGACCATTCCATAACGCCCCATCATCTGCTGTCTATCCTTAAGACTGCCAATACAGCTATGTATGCAAAAGAAACTGATTTTAATTGGCTATTTAACAATATGATTATACACCTTTTGCTAATAAAGTAAGTTATATGCTAACAATAAACGGGAATACCATAAAACGTTATCCTGGAGTGCCAGCTTGAGATAGTTTTAGTTTTTCAAAAAAGTTTAAAGAAGAAAGGAAATAAACTTTTCTGATTCGCGTTATCAAAACTCGTGCGAGTGTCCTGCATGTGATTGTCCATATCTCCCACTCTTTCTCGTGTGCATTCTAAGGTCTACTACAGATAACCCGTCAGTTTCGTAATGTGAGCAAAGACGCACGTGCTTCTGTGCCCATGATCATGCCATGTGCCACCTGTTGGGAAGGTGTACCCCATTCAGCGTACCTCGTAACGACATCCTGCCACAGGAACAGGGTGTGTCTACAGTCATTGATATGAAAGCATCCGCTGCCACTTAATTAATGAGCAGCAAGTATGGTGTCATTTACAAAGCTCGCACATAAGACGGCGCACGTGAATTAAGAGTAATTACCTTTGCGTTCTTATGACCCACATTGACTGAGATGTCTTCATTCTTTTGAGTGAGTGAGTGAGTGAGTGTTGGGTGTTTTACGCCGTACCGACAGCCAGGGTCATTTTCACGGCGAAAACCAGTTGGGAAGAATTGTCTTTGGTGATCGAATCTATGAGATGAAGGTGACAGGGCGGGCAAACAGCAGGGCATCAAAACCTAGCAATCATTTTTGCTGTACCTCATCCCTTAGTGAACCAAGCACTGACCGGGAATTGAACCAAAAAACCACTTGGTCAGTGCAGGGTCCCCCCTATCGTCGCCTCGTACGATCAGCAGGGGCTACTGAGGGCCTATTCTTACCCGGACTCATTCTTTTGACAATGTGAGATATTCCGCCAATAACTTTCAGGAGAGGAAACATACATTTTTAACTTTCTATGGTGTCTTTATCATCAATCATAAATTTACTCATTTGAAAGTGGGATTTGGAATTTCATGGTTACTTCATTTTACCTTCTCAAAAAAATCAATTTAAGACTTTTTTAAGACCTCTAGCTAAAACTGTCAAATTCAAGACCTTTTTAAGGCCTTAAATTTGAGAAAATCAATTTAAGACCTTTTAAGACCTGCGTGGGAACCCTGTGTTAGCATGGTAACAGCATATATGTATCCATGGACTGACTTGTGACATCATCAATATTTCTGATGAAGGTGCAGTGTTAGTCACTCGGCGCCAGGGGGTATTATTAATGTGGTTTCAGCTTAATCAAGGACATTCTCAAATTGTATATTAATATCTCTGATTTTATTGAGGATTGTCAGGTCAAGTCTAGATAAAATTCAGACCAAGCGGCTCCCTGGTATTAGGCACCTGGGAAATATCAAAACGTTACTATGTAACAAATTGAGAGAACTCAATTGACAGTGCATTTGAGGTGACAGTGTTGTATAAGGTTTACAGCACATAATACCCACATACGTTGGGCAATAATATTGGCTATATTTTATTTTCTGATCTCCTTGATATCTGAAGTTAGAGATTTATATATGGAGATAATACTACCAACTGTCTAAGAGTTATGCAGAAAAAAGAATTCTAAAGATATGGAGCTGATGTAAAGGTGTAAAATATAATAAATCCTGATATTGGGGGAGAATGTTTACCAGGGCACCAAATGGAGGCTGACAACGGTTGAGATACTTTCACTTGCCCTAGCGACTTTTTGTTGATTTTTTCACGCTGTTTTCGCTTAACGTGTTAAATGAATTTTGCTTAATTGAATGTGAAAGCCATATTGTTCAAATTTGAGTGCAAACCTCATTCTAGCATCAATATCCAAAAGCTTACCCCCTTCTGGTTTGCGACTAGATCATGTGACCGCAGCGCAGGAATGAAATTAAGAATTTTTCTTTTTTATTTCTTCTCGATATCAACAATTTCTGAACAAAAGGGACAAATCTTCTTTACCCCTCAGTTACGTCTTGTTAGATATTTTACCTTAGTTTCAGTTATTCATCAATAAACGATGAGTCTAACTTCTGCCTTGTACATTCAAGTTTGTCTTTGTTTCTGTATTTATTATCTGACAAGATTGTATCACAACCCAACAGATTCAATGCTGTGGCTAACGTATATAAACCATAGTATTGAGTATGTTGCGGTGGGCTCGTGGGGGGTAAACGACCAATTCATTCCATTAATTGGTATCGGAAAAATTTATTACCGAATATTGGCCCGAACTTCAAAGTTTCTTCAGGAGCTACAGGCCAAAATATTGTTCCAACCACCTACAAGCACTCCGCTTTTATCCCTTCAGATGGACAGGGCCCCCTATGGGAGTGAACTTCACTGGTGAAGCAACTGAGCATGCCAGATTCTAGTTTTTGACTGGCCCAGATATATGACATCCATTTCGCAATTAGGTATAAGTATTTATTGGAAAACAGTCTTACCCTTGGCTTCCGCTATTCAGGGTATTCACCAAATAAAGGGAAACTAATGATGGCCGCAATATTAGTCATACCAATAGTACTGCTAATGAATAACACGTTTTAATGTAGAACCAGATGGACAGGTTGGTTATGGCCCATTTCGCTGGTTCTTGGTAAGACCTGAAGAAAGTTCAGTATGTAGGCAGCAACATGCGAAAGAACATCATTTTAGAAGAAGTAGGGTAATAATGATCACTGACAGAATAACATGTCTTTATTCATTCCTTAACTAGTTATGCACATCCATACTTCTTACAGGATGTAGTTGTTTTTCCTTTTTCAGTGGATGGGCTCACTACTTTATATGCCTTGGTTCCCTGTAAGTCCTCACCCAGGGAACCCTTTCTACCTCTGAGTCTCCCACTTCCCTCAGAAGTGCACAAACTTGGACTATCCTTTTAGCCAAAATGAAAGTTTTTCCCACCCAATACGAATAACTTTCTCCACACAACAAGTGTGGTACAACTTTTATAACTCTCAAAATAAGTTATGATGCCTGAAGATCCTCTTGGTGAAACCGTATCTTTTCACAGCCAGGGTGGGTGCTTTCACGCCCCCCCCCCCCCCCCTGGATGAATAAGGCCCATACCTTTCTCCTTAATTCCCTGGGACACTTCCACCTCAGAAGTGACTTGGGAGGATGTTACTAAGGACTCTTTTAGTCCCCTTAGCAACCCCAATTGTTGTCAATACTCCCCTTGGAGACAGAGGTAGATTGACCAATCAGGAATATCCCCCCAGGGGGCCTCCTCACATTGCGGTAGCATCAGCAGAGAGAATTAGCCACGTTCCCATCTCATTTCTCACAGGATATAGAAATAGAAGAGATATAACCTTTCCTTTGACAATTGACAAGATCTAAACTGAATTGACACGTCGAATTAGCAGTTGTTCTGCATAACCCTAATAAATTGGAATGATGTTCTTAGAATTAGCAAATGTTTTTAATTTTCCATGTGAGGATATCCAAGGAACCCATTTTGAACCCCCCACCCCACAAACCAGTCTGTATTTCTTTTCTCTTTATGAAGCTATATTCAAAACCGACTCGATAATTTTAAAAGTGGAATTTTGCATTCGTAGTAGAGCCACTAATTCCAGATAACTACAATATTATCAGTGGATGAAAGTGGGATAATCTTATCTCAATTTAGTGCTACAAAGATGGTGTGAACTTACTTGAAATAAAGATACACCATTTTTGCATTACCAAATAATGACACACAGCTGTCCATCTAGGGCAGTAGGGTTTCATTTCATTTTCAAATTCTCTGTGTTTTCCCTGAGATTTCCCTGTCCCGCAGCAAATTTTCCCTGTGTCTTATCCAGCAAGTTGTTCAAATTTAAAAGCCTTCATATGCAGAAAAGATTTGGACAATGCAACAACAAGAAGTGCAATCCCTAATATCTTGAAAATGAGGAATGTCAGAACCTGGCCAAATGAAATTCCTTGTCTTTTCCCTGTGTTTTGGTAGAATCTGCAAAAACCCTGTGCTTTCCCTATGTGAATTTTTGTTATTGCCATTTTCTGATTAACAAATTTTGGGCCACAGTATAGGTAGCATTTCTGCACTTGGCCCTACATAATTGAATAGTACGAGTAGGGCTATAGTTCTTTCTCAGATGCAAGATTTTTAGTAAGGGACCCTCATGAAATTTTGCAACGGGCCACTCACGATGACTCTAGAGTGAACAAACAAAACATTATAAAACAAACCACTTCAAGCTCAAGATAGTAATGAGTGGAAAACCGACATTTTTTTACTGAGGTTGCCAAGTACTCTGCATAATTCAAGGATATACACCAGTCCTGTTGTTTGAACATATTCGACATTAAAAAGAATACTTGCAGAATCTTTAGGCTTTAGGTTCGGCTCCACTGCTCAACGGACAAGTTTGGTTGAGTCCTAAATCCTTAAGACTTGATGAAACTGTAATTGATTACATTGAACACATATATCTAAAGACGTCTTTTTGTAGCTCTGAGAAACAGATATTAAGTGAGAATCTTGTTTAAAATAAGAGTAAAGACATTTTATTTTTCCATTTCAATGCACTTGCATGGTCGCTTTAAAGTTTATAACATATTTAAGTTATATTAATATATGAGATGTTAACTTGTATCAATAGATAGGGTTGTTTAATACGATTTTTTCACGAGCAAAATGGTATCTACAAAATTGGCATCACCTCCCCAAGGAATGTGGGTACGACTACATATTGTAGTGTAACATCTAATTTCAATTCTAATAGATGTTTTCTGTTAGATTTATCTTATTAGATTCAGGCCCCGTTGGCAGATACAGCAAATTCCCGGCAGTGCACTCAAAGAAAGACTTTGTGTTGGACAGTTTTGTACATCACCAAAACCAAACTGGGGATTCACCATAAGATATCAACATTTTCTTGCATTTTCTGTATGTAGAGGTTATCAAAATCCTAACATATATTTGCTGTTAGGATTTTATCTCGTAAGTAACTTCAATATCTGGGGACATATGTTCGTAACTTATTTCAGTGATTAGGCTAATCAGGTGATATTTCAGGTGAATGAGTCTCTCATTCATATTTATTTAGTTTGTAAATCAACATAACTACACCTAACAATCCCTTTTCAATGTTACTTTCAAATGATATCACTTCTTTTGGTGACAAGACAGAATCAGGTATTATGAGACACTTATCAAATTTCACCTGATTAGCCTAACCAGTAAAATCAGTTACAAAGATATGGGCCCTGCACTGTACTAGCTGAAACTGACGGACAACCTGGTTTTGCAATATGACTTAACACTTTAAACTTTAACAAGTCCAAACGTCTAGTAACACTGTATCAATTCGGCGGCATGTTTTAATGTAATATATAGTAAAAAAGTTTTATCTACAGTATCAAAGCTTCCAGCTTTGATACAGATAAGGCGGCGGTATTAATAATATTAATGATTCAGATATTTTGATGGTAGGTCGGAAAAAATGACACTATAGTGACAATTTCACAAATAATCTAATCTTTGAATCATTTAAATCTTACTGACAGCACCGGAGAACTTATTGACAGTGTGACGCCTATGTTTCAACATTGAATGGGAATGATTCTGACACTGACAGTGACTTAGGCCTAGACATATTTAAGTTCAGATTGAATATTTTGGTGGTAGGTCAGAAAAAAATGACACTATAGTGACAATTTCTCAAATCTTTTAATGTTTGGATCATAAATAATTGCTTTTGGAGACGCCATAATAATTATATTGACAGTGTCGGAGGGGGCTTAGGCCTAGCCTATCTGAGTCTGAGTCCAGTCATTTTTTCATACCATCTGTAAAATATTATTGCAAGCGTTTCCAGGCCTAAAATGAACAAACTATATGATAAATAGGACCATGAGATATAGGAAAACATAGATATATACATGGATTTCATTTTGATAGGCCTAATAAGGTCTAAATAATTATTTTTCAGATTGCAAGTGTCCGACCAATGCGCGTTAGGCCTCTAGCCTAGTTTAGGCTTATTTCAACGGTAGACTATCATTTCAAAAGCTGAAAAAAATATATGAACCCACCTTTAACGCCTGGAGTCCTGAATACATCCGAATGCTTAAATCCTCCACAATTGATATATTAGTCTAAATATCATCCAGGTTTTCTGAGTTCAATGTATCGTTGCAGGCGTGACGGGGAGAGAACCCGGCGAAGGGTTGAACCGTTGACGCCATGTTGACGGTCTGACAGCAGTGACAGTGCCTCCACTTGTCCGATCGATCCAATGTTTTGCCTTCGATACAAACGCATGATTCACGCATGAATTGTCAATGTGTTGTATGCGTTTAAGGGAGTCCAGACGTCCAAAATATATATATTGAAAGCATCAGATACCGGCGTAATCCGGGTAAACAGGCGGAGAAGGCGCAGCCCCCGGTAACAACCAACCGTCCCCGCCGCCAGCGCGGGGCGGTCTGACAGTGTCACCGGGGGAGGCGAAGGATTGCAAGAAAATGGCGCGATGCATTTACGCGTTTAAACGCGTTATTTCGCATTATTATCGATTCTTAGACAGTGGGATGCTTATCTATGGATCGAAATCTATCTATGTATACCAATAACTTAAGTTAGATCGACTGAGTTCATGGTGAAATAGGCATGCAAATTTGTTGAATATTCAGACATTGACCCAGATCCCTTCTTCTCCGATCGAAAACGAGGCATTGGCCTACAATGGCGGGCGCCCAGTGTTCCCGTATCGATATAACGGTTTGAATTCCGGGCTTGTATGTCAAATATGTCCCAGCCTGGCCCATTTTCACAATTTATTTGTATACTATATATCCAAATCTCAGCAATGTAAGCCCAAATAAGCCCAAATATAGGTTATCTAAGCCCTTTCGGGAGGGGTTTCAGAGCGTGACTTGGTTGCATCAGCCGATTCTGCCACAATGGCGCCCGCGCGGTCACCGTAACGATCATAACAATTTGGATTCCAGGCTTGAATGTCTAATTTGGCCCAATTTGGAATATTTTAACTGTGCCAATGTGTTCTATATATCAAAATCTCTGCGATGTAAGCCCAAATAAGCCCAAATATGGGTTATTTAAGCCCTTTCGGGGCGAGGTAGGAATTAATCTCTCTTTGTTTCATTGTGACATAGTTGCATGTGACGCCGACCTAGGAAGGAGAGCCTCGAATAAGGCGGCTGGTATTATATTTAAAGCGTATTAAACTATTAAAGTTCAAAAAGTATCAGCCGCCTTATAATTATTCTATTGATTAAAGTAATATCCTTCATTACATCAACTGAAGAGAAGCTCAACTTTCATTCCTATTTGTTTGAAGTCGGATTCATATGTAATTGGCTTAGCCGAGTAGCAGCCATTGTGCTGTGATCATTATCGCAATTAATATCATGTCTCCTGCTTTGAGATACACATTACATTGTTTAATGGAGGCCTCTTAATTATAGACAAGGGCCATGGTGCACTAAAGAAGGGTCACACGTTCTGCCTAAGTGTAACGCAAGATAAATTCTGCTTGCCTTATGGTTTGTAATAATTTAGTGAATTATTATTAATCATTCGACCTTGTGTCATTACGAGTCGGGCCTTGTGTCTCTATATTTAAATCGTTAGGGGCCTTCCAATCAGTATATGTGCACATTTTCAAAAATTTCAGAACCCACCCGCCCTTGGGCAAAGATGTGCATTGTATTTGTACTAAAACATACACACATTTTCAAAAGTTTCGAATCCCCCCTCCCCCCTTGATGCATACATACTTCATGGAAGGCCCCTATTGAATAAGTCTAGAAAGGTGCATATTATAGCACTTGTTGTATGAAAGAATTTATATAAGAAATATAATAAGACACAAATGAGTTCAGAATGAAAATTCCACTTGAGACATCATACGACCACTGTTATGAAGCAAATAATGACCTAGGGCCTATATAAAGGCTGAATACTGTTTTCAACAAGTCATAATGTCTATCCTGGAGCGGAGCCTTCATGAGAGGCGAAATAGTCTTAGGAATTTGTCATTAAGTAGCTGTGCCGTAGTTCAAGTGATTGACATTGGGCAGTGGCGGATCCAGAGGGGGGGGGGCGCCCCCTCCCTTTTTCCAAACTATTTGCGTTTTTTAATGTAAAATTCGGCCCAAACTGATTAAGGTAAAACATTTTCAATAGCGCGCCACCCCATTTTCAAAACCCTGCACAATGGCTGGGGGAGCTGCAGGGTGTTTCTGCGCAGTTTAGACCACTATAGTTATAAGTGCTTTTTATATCATATTCAGGGATGTAAGTCGGGGTTAATGAAAAAAGCTGAAACCCCAGAGAGAAAATTAAGAATAATCTTAAAATGCTGTAAAATGTCATGTACGGAATTCAGTTTGAAAATTATTATTTGAGGCGGTGATGTGAAAAAATCTGAAATCAGGTTAAAATCTGAAAACTTACATCCCTGCATATTGTTGCCGGGTGCCTCAAAGACCAAAAGACTATGTCTGACCTTTAGTGCACGTGCACTTGCACTGTTGCCGGGCGCCGGGTGCCAGTATTTTTCAACTTGTACCGGCTTTTTTTGAAAACACCATGACTTGGCAAAAATCGAAATATTTCATCATTTTCAAACATCAAAATTTATTTTATATGATGTTTTTTGAAAAAAAAGTGGAATGGACTATTTGTCCCCAGATCTGGAACCTTAATTTATTAATTAACCCTTTGCTCCCCCAGGCCGTCTATAGACGGGCCTGGCACACCCCCTGTTGTCCCCAAGGCCGTCTATAGACGGGCCTAAAAGTCTAAAAGGTAGTGCAGACAACAAGGTAGAACTACTTGGATTTTTGTGAAAAACACATTGACATAAAGCCCATTCCCCTACAGTATCGTTCATGAGATTCTTATATTCATAATCAAAGTATTTCATGAAGTTATTTGTACATAAATGTAAGATAGATTCACAAAATACCCTGAGGGGGCCCCTGATAACGAAGGGTGAAAACAATAGAGCTCCACCAACAGGTGGGCACTTGGGCTACAACAACTCTGCAGTCAGGCTCGGACAATGGAGGTGCGAACTGAGTTGTTATGGGAGGTGTGAGTGGAGCTAAGCTGTGGGCCATCCTTGTGTATTGTAGGTCTGTGTACACATTATTATCAACATTAACCACCACAAATGATCACTCCCTCATTAGTGTTCAATTAATAGATACTACATGATGTTGTATACTCATCAAGACAAACATTGGCCCAACCATGACTGGGGGCTCCCTAAGGGGGTAGGGGGTAGGCCAGGCCCTGGGGAACATCTAGAGAAACGATCCCGGGGAGCAAAGCAGTGTCCGAAATTAAGCTGCGCCCTGCACCCGGCGCGCATATTTTCACAGCCGGGTGCATGATATTTAAGGCCATGCACCCGTAGTGTGCATATTTTTCATGGCTTTTAACATTGCTGTATATCAGAAGGGTGCAAAGGCTAGACCTCGGGTGCACAGCTTCATAAACTGTGCACCCGACGTGTGCACAAATTTTGAGCTTAATTTCGGACACTGCAAAGGGTTAACCAGGATGTATCAATTTCTCTGTAACAGATGACATGTCTGAGAAAAAAGGGCAGACAAGACAAGTAAAATTGGAAAATCACAAATTTTCAGAAGTTAACTTGTTCCAGGCGAGACATTCACATTTCCTATGTCTAAAGTGTCGCTCTCCGAGATCCAGTGTCTTTTTGTCTTTATTGGAGTAGAGGCGAAACATCATTTCGCCTCTAAATAATGGACAGCACAAATTTCTTTCTTCTCCCTGTGGCCCGTTGCACAATAGAATTTTGTTACTAAGATAAAACAACGAAAGCACAACGAACTTTTGCTTAGTAACGAAACGTTTCGTTGTAACGAAAATACAATATCTCGGGATCTAATGAATGAAATTAAATTCTGTTAATTGTTCTAAACTAGAAAAAATTTAGAAAAAATAAAGTCAAAGTTACAGCTCTTTGAGGCTATTCTAAATATAGAAAAAAAATATTGCAAAACCATCGTTGTTAAGATAAAAGTAACAACGAACTCTTTCGTTGTTTACAATATTTTCGTTGTTACGAAACCCATTGTGCAACGGGCCACTGATACTTTTATTATCTTTATGCATGTATGAGATATGCTTTGAAATAATATTTCAGTAATGATATTTCTGAATTATTTCTATCCAATCAGAGGCCACCACCAACTCCTTATCATCACAAAACGATAAGCTATCTATTGTTCCCCCTTCTAAGATGTTTTAAGGCACCCCAGGCCATCCCAGGTCAGTCACTTGGTAACGGTTGTCCAACCGTTGCCATGGGGAAAGCCCAGCGGAAAGCAGTCTACTTGTGAATGGCTAGCGCTAGCATTGAATATTTACAGGAAACAACAAATTAATGTTGTGTTTAGGCCAACCTGGGCCTTCTGGGCTCCCAAACTTTACACACCTCTATATCAAGGACCCGTGTATAGCGTTTCTTGTAAGCTTGACTAGTGCTCAGAAGTCAATCTTTCACACATTCATCTAATCAGGAGGCATCAATGCCCAAGCCACACCTCTACTTCGTATTGTTTTGCTGAATGGGGAAGGTGAGCTCTAGAGGAGAGGAGAGGAGAGGAGGGGGTAATTGTTACACATGGGGAACATGGGTCTAGGCAAAAAAAGTTGCATAACCGTATGCACACTCAATTTAGATACTACTTGAACGTCTGATGGTAAGCTTTGGGGGGGGGGCACTTACCAATATATCTATACACGATAGGACGCCCCCAAAGCAAAAATGCCTGGCTGGAAGGACGGAATGCTTACTGGGGGCATGGGTTTATATGCCCTTTTTTTTATATATAGATATCTTTATTCTATCTCTCTTGTACAGAGCTCTTCCGATAGCATTCAAACAATTATAATTACTTATGGCGTCCAGTTTCAGTTATTCAATTCAGTTTTCAAAATGCATGTGTAACAAGTGGACGAGGCTAGTGCATATCTCTACTTCGATGCTACTGCTTAAAACAAAAAGAAAAACAAATCAGTTATCAAAATGTAATCACTTCCCACAAAGCTTTCATGGTGTTGTAAGCTCAGAAATTGTGGCAGAATATGTGATACACAGCTTCTCTTGATTTGGAACCATTTAACGACTTTTCAGCTATTTAAAAAAGATGTACACATGTGAGTTATAGTCACACACTGTTTCATGCCCTTTTGGTCAAACTTTTGAAAACATTAACAAAAAAAACCTGTCATTCCTGAATTAAGTTTCTTCATTTGTTGGGGTAGTTTAACATCCAGCCAAACCTTCAGGGTTTTTTCCAGACTGCACAAGGTAATGCTTTTCAACTTTAAGTGACCGTATCTATGATATGATCTAGGAGAAACCTGCCACTGGCTGAGAGACCATACTCTCTTTCTATGCCCCATAGAAAGGGCACAACACACCCGGCATTTGATGACCCTGACAGTTCGGGGTACAGGGTGGCCCATGGACCCCAGACTCTAGGATCCTTTCTTAGATTTTATCTAGCAGTTTCAACCTATAATGTTTTGATAAGATATTTACCTTTATTTTGTAGGAAATGCTGTCCAGCTTGCATAGCCTGCTGGACCTCTGGTAGCTCTCGCTCCTTTTCCAGTGTAGTCTTAGGTTTGATGAAAGGCATGTCCTTTTCTGCATCTTTAGCTGGGGATGCCTGTTGTTTCTTCTTTTGACCTCCACCTCCACCAAAAAGGAACCCTTTTTTCATTCCACCAAAGGATCCACAATTACTCTTCGCTGGGGAAGGGACTTGTGTCGTTTTACTCTTGAAAAAACAAGGGATAAAAGTATAGAGAGTTAAGTTCTTTACTGAATGTACTTAATGATAATGCATATATAAATTATCCGATACGTATCCCCCTTTTGGGCTCCACATTTCTTCTTCAAGAATTAGAATCAAGTTGTATATTTACTTCTTTGATTGCACAAGATAAAGCTTTGCAGCTAGTTTTTACACCACAAGGGCAGTGACCGAATCTATGATATGATTTGGGAGAAACCTGCCACCTGGTTCGATAGCCTACTCTTTTTGAATAGTGGCAATGTCCCATAGAAAGGACACCACACACGCGGCCTTTGATGACCCTGTTAGGGGCACAGGGTTGCCCCTTACGACAAGCAGGGGATACTGAGGAAACATTCTTCCCAGGGAGCTCTAACAGGAGCCCCCATCCCCGGTTCCCCATTGGGTATCCATTCTCATGAAGTAATCTTTCTCATGATAAACCACGGATGGAAGCCACGAGAAAATAAGATAATCATGAAACATCATCTAACAAAAAACAAATTGAATGAAATATTACACGGCTTTTTTGGGGCAGCTGAGAAAAGGATGTATCTTTTTGTTTATTTTAATACAGGTTATTTCTAACAAGCGAGAAGAAACTTTTTTTTTCATCTCAGGTTGTTTTGAACTTGGCCTTGACGAGTCACGGAGGTAGGCACATGTTTGAGTGCTCTGTCAAAGGTGATAATAATGACCCATTTGAAGGTAATCACGAATTGTTATCCTCGTACATTTTGTCTTTGTCTTTGGCGAAAATAATGACCCATTTGATGGTAATTATGGACTGTTGTCCTTTTACATGGCAATCTCTGTTTTCTCGGTATCTAGCTAAACGCATAATTGCTTGTGCAGAATTGGGGCCCTTGATGGGGGGGTCCCAATGTCGCATGTCGAATTTAAAAAACGGCCATGTCGCCCTGTCGAATTTAAGAAAAGGCCATGTCGCCCTGTCGAATTTAAGAAATAGCCATGTCGCCCTGTCGAATTTAAGAAATAGCAATGTCCCATGTCACTAAGCCCAAAGAGGGCCATGTCGCCCTGTCGAATTTAGGGGTCTAGGGCCATAGAATTCATCAGAAAATGTAGAGAAGCGTGTCACTCAATTTTCAAATCTCACCTTAAGTTACAAGGGCCCAACTTTGGGGATACACCACACATTTGAGTTAAACCTTAGTAAAATATAGTATTATATATTATATGAACTATCATTAACCAATTTAGTAATTTAAAAAAACTACCTTCCCACCACATTACAATAGCAGATAAGCAGCCATACTCGACTACAGCGCCTGTGAAACCCCTTTAGTAATGTACAATATCATTATATTATATTAACTATCATTACCAGCTAATCATTAGATCTGATAGTAATTTGAATAAAAGGGTATTAAAAGTTTCCTCTGAAAAATTTCCATGGGGCTATAATTTCCCCGATACATTTGGAATTTTTACACATTAGTTATTATGGGAATGGTTATGTCATACTGAGTGAGTGATGGAGGTTTTACGCCTTACTGACAACCAGGGTCATTTTCACAGCGAAAACAAGTTGGAACAAATTCTGTCTTTGGTGATTGTATCTATAAGATGAAGGTGATAGGGCGGGCAAACAGCAGGCAATCAAAACCTGGAAATCATTTTTGCTGTACCTCATCCCTTAGTGAACCAAGCACCAACCGGGAATCGAACCCAAAGAACCACTTGGTCAGTGCTGGGTCCCCCCTATTGTCGCCTTCTACGATCAGCAGGGGCTACTGGGGGCCTATTCTTCCCCGGAACCCCCACGGGGTGTTATGTCATAGTTAAGGAGGTATTCTCAGAGAAATTGCATACATTAGAAACCAAATTCTTTCTCATAAATGTGTAAAATACTCCAAATTGCCATTTTCAAACAATAGCATCGCTTCTGTGTGTGAACTGTCTGTATATCACACCAATTGCAACTTGTTTACCTCAGGTACAAGATGGTAAATAAGTAAATGTTAGTTAGGCTGCTTCTTAGTAGAGGGCATAAGCAAGATCTATTATTTTCAGTTAGAATGTCCACCAGATGGTAGGTCAAAGTTATTGTTGTGATCATTTTAAAGAGAGGGGCCAGTGAAATTTCAACATTGGTAAATTATCATATCCTACCATAGGTAAAGTGCTAAAATATAAATATATCACATTATCATAACTTTGAAGTGACCCCTTATAATAGAAAACTGTGTTCCTTTATCAGACCACATATTGAGTCCCCTGTACCCCTGTACATAGGCTGTCTGTATGTGACGTCATATAAAAACCGTTATATTTAAATTTCAAAATTATAAATCCCATGATAAAATATTTTTTTGATTTTTCTTTCATGAATCATTTTATTTGGTTATTTTGAATACTTTTGGGCTCATAAAAAACACTAGATTAGTTTTGTTATTTTTTCAGTTTTATCATTTTTCAACTGTTCTGCTTGTGACGTCACATACGGATAATTGCTCTGTGCAGGCACTGTCAGCTGCAGACAGGGAAACTCAGTTTGAAGGAAACAAATGTGAATAGAATAAAAACTATTAGAGATAAAAGCATAAAATTTGGTATGGTTATTCCCTGGATGGTAAAGATCCCGGCAGTATACAAATTTATGGTCACTGGCCCCTCCCTTTAAGTAGCCTTATGAGTTCTGCAAGATTGTACAGTAAAATGAGAAGAATGTAGAAAGATAAGAGGGAAGGGGTGGTCACCTGGTCAGTGGTTGACACGAGCATAATGAATAACAGATAACAACAATAAATAAACTATAAACTAATAATAGATTGAAGATGAGCAGCAGTTGAAATAGAGTGAAACAGTCACAACAACTCTTGCTCAGTGAGCATGTGCGTGATGGTGGCACCTGCTTTGGTATGCTCAGCTAAGGGCTTAAACTTTGATCGGTAGCAGGGGATGGTGCATATCAGCAAGTGCCAACCCCTAAGGAAAAAACGGACGGAGAGTTATACTGAAACTAAACCCTTACGGAGGGGTATAGGAGCTAGTGGAATACATTGGTGTTGGTGGCATTCCTTGGTGACCATTCTACCTGTAAAGTCATATGGTCTTTTGTTGGAGTAGCTGTTAGGCAATAGGAACATAGCCGCCCAAAAAAAGTACCTACGATCGTTTCACGGTTTGACTGTGAATATTCACCACACACAGTCAGTGTTTGAAATTAAGATAGCACCCTGCGGCCAGCCCGCATTTTTCCGCCGCTAGATACACTAATTTTGGCATTGTGCACCCAGTGAGTGCACGTTTTTTCAATTAATTTTCATACCTTTATATTAGGGGTGTGCATGGACAAGGTCCCAGGCGCACATTCTTGAAGCCTCTGCTCCTGGATGGTGCGCAAAATAAAGTTTCGAACACTGACAGTAACGGACAGAGAAGACCGGAGCTGCATATTACATGTTAACTGGGTTTGCATTTACCTTCTCTGCTTGTGTCTCTTCATTTTTTGGTGACTTGTTTGTTTGCTTGTTGACCGCACGTTCCCCTTGCACTGGTGAAGGAGTATTATGTTTTACGGCAGTTTTTGCTGGAACATTCTGTTGTTTAGTCTGTCGGACGTCCTTAATGATGTCTACCTGCTTCAGCAGTTCGGACATATCCTCCAATGGAGGAGGAACATCTGAAAGAATGGAGATTTCTTATTCAAAAGACCTCACAACAAACATGCTGTGAAACTCAAGACCAGCGTACGACTTAATTAAAACATTTTATGCAGTTTGTGCAATTTTACTAGCACCCACTCCTCAATAAAATGTTATTATCATGTTGTTTTACCAATAATCACTATATAACATGTATATAGCTCGGCATGTGAATCAATGAAAGGAATAGTGGGGCCCTTGAAGGGGGGTCCCAATGTCGCATGTCGAATTTATGAAACGAAATGGCCCTGTCCTCATGTCGAATTTAAGAAAAGCCCATGTCCCATGTCATTAGTGTCTTAAACGGCCATGTGGCCATGTCGAATTTAGGGGTCTAGGGCAATAAAAGTAAGTCATTACATGATAACTGCTTCTACGCTTTTCTTGGGATACAAATGTTTTTGCTTGTTTGAAAATTTGTTATTTTGTACTTGATGCATTACATGCGTCTTTACAAAAAAGGTAAATATGGGTGATTCTTCCCACATAAATATGGCTAATCCATCCACCTGCAAATTCGCCACAGTGGCATTTTTTTTTATCCTTGCGTAACCCCAGCATGGGACCCTACCAGGGTAATGGATATCGATATGTGTATGAGGTAATTTTGGGGCCATGAACGGGGTTCAGGTAAGGGAGGTATGATTTGCTGACCAGTGCCCCTTATCTAAAACCAAAAGCCTGTACAAGAAGGGTGGAAGTTTAATTGAGGAACAGTCATAACTTCCAATTCTATCTGAAATATTTTCAAAAGAAATGTTATCGTAGGGATATATGCAGAGGGATATTTCTCTCAATTTTTCCAGCAATGCCTGGGTCTTACTTTTTTTAAACTGTACTTAAACATTTGAAATTTTGTCGATTGATTAGGTCAAATATATCAGACAAAAATAAAACTGTTGCGTTCAGGGAACATAGCTCAAGAAAAAAATAAGGGTAGATCAAGTCATCAAATAGCGTGTATATTGGGCTATGAGATTCACATCAGTTTTATTACACAATATACCACAGATGTCCATATATGTACCATATATTAAGGACTGAATTGTTTGTCTGATGGGTAAGTTTAACGTCCAGCCAACCCTTTTACCAGACTGCACTTATGGAGTGAAAGCACACACAGAAGTTGTCTGAAGGGTTTAAGAAAGTCTTTGGCAATTTATCTATACATTTGTGATGGAGTTGATCAATATGGCAGTGATGTGGATTAGTCCATGAGGTTCAGACCCTTAGGGACAATGGATGAGAGTCGTTGCATCCATCGTTTTTCTTCTCTGTCCCGCTCTGACTGAGCAGTCACAGAGTCTGCTGGGGCCCTAATGAAAGATAGGACAGAGATGTTGAAACCTCGAATGAGGCCTGGTTTATCAGGTGGGCAACTGTTGAAGTGTCTCGCCACCGTAGTATCCAGATTATGATTTATGTCATTGAAGTGGCCCTGGAACCTTGTAAGTAAACGATTCTTTGTTTGGCCGACATACTGAATACCACATTCTTTGCATGTGATTAAATAAACCAGATTGCTACTCTGGCAATTCACACTGTAAAGAGGGGTATAGCGAAAGTCATTCCACAGAGACTTGACCTTGTTGGATTCATTGATTAGAGGACAGTACCGGCATTTAGTTGGTCGGTTACACGGGTGACCCCTGAGTCCCGTCTTCCTGGTCGGGTCACGGGTAGATGCTCTTACCAGGGCATCGCCTAAGTTTTTATTTCAACGTAAACCAAAAATAATTTTGGAATCGAGAATGGTGTGGGTGATTTTAGACCGGCCTAAAAGTTGCCAGTTTTCTCTAATGATGTCCACTAAAGGAGGATTTTTGGGGTTATGAGTGGTGATGCAGTAAAATACATCGTTGGGTTTTGTATTGGGTAAGGAGCCAAGTAGATGGTCTTTGTTCAGAAGGGTTTCCCTATCCATTTGGGATGCCCTTGTTAGTGACTGTTTGATGAGGGATTTGGGATAACCTCGTCGTACAAAGTGAGTGCTGAGCATTAGGGAATTTTGGAAGAAATCTGTTTCACGAGTACAGATTCGTTTTAACCTGAGAAACTGGGAATAGGAGATTCCTCGTAATACGTGTCTCGGGTGCTCAGACAAGTATAAGAGATAATTGTCACAAACAGAACTGCCTATGAAAGCCTTGCTTGTACCCTCATACCTTTTAAGCCTGCCCTATGAGAACAAGCATAGCAAACTTAGCAACCTCTACAATCACAGCAAACTTGGGCCCAGAATAAGTTTGTGACATCACTGTCATCAGCCTGTCTGCGTTGTAATACTTGTACTAGCCTTATAATCTGAACAATTAAGCTTCTCCTGATCACTACTAATAAAGTGCTTGTTCCACTACGTAAATAAAAAGGGTGCCAAATTCAACGTCCCGGATGAGTTAGACTGTTGCCCTGTGCTTCTATTTGATCTCTGATAACTGCTGCCGACCAGCGAAATGTGAAAGTACCCGGATTGAAGACTATAAGAGGAAGCGGAAATACCGCCATATTGACGAGGTAAAAAACGGATTTATGATGTTTCAAAAGGAATCAGCATTTTCAAACGAAACGACGTTTTATTTTTGTATTGCTATCCATAGATTTTGCAATTCACAGAAACGGGTTCAAAATCAAATATATGTGTGGTACAAAAGAATTATTGCATTCATGCTACATCACTGAGCGTCATTACGTCGTCGAGTGTCTTTACGTCGCCAAGCACCTTGAAGACAGTTGAATCCGCAGCCAGATGCGTTGCCGTGACAAAGCGACGTTCATTGCCATGACAATCAAGCGTCTTCACGGCAACTAACGTAGCGACGCCTGTGTCACCATAGCACCGGCCTGCACATATAACGTGTGCTACAATTCAAAGTTCACCTTGGGAGACGAGACAGGTTTCCCCATGCTAGATCTACAGCTAGGCCGTAGCATTACTGATTAACGACCCTACACTCTCCTTCTATAAGAAGAAGAGACAAACGAGGTCTCTACTTCTTGAAGGAGTCTAACTTCTTACCCCAACCTAACATGAGGCTCAAAGGCTGAGACCTGCTTCTTCGTTGTGTGAGACCAGTTCATCCGTTTCTCCTTGAAGAAGCAGGTCTCAGCATTAGAGCCTCATGTTAGGTTGGGGTAAGAAATTAGATTCCTTCAAGAAGTAGAGACCTCCTTTGTCTCTACTTCCTCTAGAAGGAGAGTGTAGGTGTATAGGGTGGACCAACTCTCTTCTTGGGGTATATGGACGATCTGCCCTATTGCCTTTCTGCCCTGGACGATCAGCCCTATTTTCCTGGATGATCTGCCCTATTGCTTTGGATGATCTGCCCTATTCCCTTTACCCCTGGCAACTGAAATATTCATTTTGATGTGACATTTGCAGTCATTTTGTAGCTAAGTTTGTAGGAATTAAATATTTTTTCATTGTATTACAGTTTATTTTGTAGGAAAACTTGGTTTATATTTAAAGGAAACAGGACACATAGTCTAATTACTAATGATAGTACTGTATTCAGAAAAACATAAAAAGATGTATACAAGTATTATACAACAGAGACATAGATACATACCAGTTTTATCCAAATTTTACATTAAAAAAATCACAGGAAATAACTGCATATCACAAGTCAGTCTAGCCGAACCATGGACGCTAATGCCTAATGGCAGTAATGCTATCACAGGGGGTGTAGACCCTTAAATTCGACAGGGCGACAGGGGGCTTTCCTAAATTCGACACGGCGACATGTCCATTTCTTAAATTCGACAGGCGACATGGCAAGTTAGTGACAAATGACATCAGTCTTTTCTTAAATTCGACAGGGGACAGGGCTAATTCTTAAATTCGACAGGGCACAGGGAAGGCTTACAGAGCTAAAGTCAGTCCTGCTTATCACAAGAAGGTATATGAATATGTTTGCACCTCGCACCATTTTCGCGCATGTAGCACGAATTTGACGGGAGCTGCGACACATTAGACCCGGCAACAAAGCAGGGTAGATCATCCAAGGGAAGAGGGCAGAACGTCCAGGGGAGAGGGCAGAACGTCCGTGGGGCAGAACGTCTGTGAGGCAGATCGTCTATGAATCCTTCTTGGTGATGGCTGTCACAGTGTCATTGTGGACGGTGGTTACCGTTGCACCGTCATTCTCCAAGCACAGCTTGGGTTACGAAATGAGTTTACACCCAGTTCTGATTGGAGAATGGGGATGGGTGGCGCCAAAATCGTCACAGACAGTAGTGAATTTTGCAAGGAAAGACGTAGACTATGCACAGGAGGCGCACCCAGGGGTGTCTGCATGGAACCCCCTTAGTTTTCTTGAAATATAATGAGAGGACAAATATAGGAAATTGTCAGAACCCCCTCAGTTTTGCACGAAACCCTCTCGGATTTACTTGGACCCCCTCAGATTTTAGGGCTGGGTGCAACCCTGATGAAAATATACCAGGCCCGTAGCCAGGGGGGGGGGGGGGTTCGTACGGAGGATTTTTTCTTTAATTTTTAATGTAAAATATCACACTAAATAAACTGCTCCTCAAAAACGAACCCCCCTCTGAGAAAAGCTGGCTACGGGCCTGTATACCCTACCTTCCATATAACCTATAATAAGGTAACCACGCAAGTCCCCTATTTGCCCACCTGACCTATAGAGGGAAGCCTCTTGTCCTGAGAAAAGGGTCCACAGAGCCTGGGAGCGGGAGGAGTGAGGTGACTAGGCGGGTGGTGCTTCGCAAATCTGAACAAAACTATGTTATTTTACATATCTAGATGAATCCTATGGTATTCAACAGAAACAGCGTTACATAGAATTGCCAATTTTATTTACAAAAGAAGTTTTAAATGTAAAATTTGGCCAAAAATTGAAAAAGAAAGGTTGTTTACCATCATCGAAAGGCACTGTGTCCGCCATTTTGATGCTTTGGCTTGGTGATCTCGTGCATTCGATATTTGAATGTAAACAGGTAAAGAGCGTTTTTATTAATCTATAATCTATCAATATATAAGAACTGAAACTGTACAATGTGATATATGTTGAGTAAGATACGTGATCGGTTAATTTTTCAAAAAATATAAAAAAAATTCTGTCACAATTTTTCCCGTGAGAACTTGCGCAAGCAGCCAACATGGCGGACGACGGAAAGAAACTGTCCAAAGCGATGAAGAAAAAGTTAAAGAAGCAGCGATTAATCGAAAAGATGAGACAAGCAGAGACCATACAAGGTATGATTTGATTATGTGCTTAACTAAAACTGTTAGTAAGATTGGTGTTCTCATTTTAAATACTGTGAATACACGTTAACTCCTCCAAGCGTCCAACACGTGGGTTTCACAGCGGCCGTAACACACGGTGGCAACTCTTTTATTTTGTCGAGGGTAAACAATCATATTCACTACAAAATTCCCTTCTAAATCAATTAAAGGATTGAGATATCTTGTGATATACTTGTTTGCTGTTGTTTGACTTGGTTGGAACGGACGTTGATGCTTGATCACAGGAATTTACGATGCTTTTATGGTATTCTTCTGTATTATCGCCCATCACCTTCTTTCCCCGATGACGATGTAGTGATGACGATAACGTATTTCGCGCTGTCCTATTCCCTCAACGAAAATGCTGATATACAATCTGATATTTAGCCTTGCGAGCTAATAATATAACCTATGTAAAAATTGGCGGGGATCACTATTATGTGTAGGATAATGGACGAGACATGAATAAGTTTTCACAGACAGCTTTATAACATTCATATTCGCCGGGAAGAGGTAGTCCATAATGCCTTGCGCGAAAGGGGTTCCTGTTTACTTAGAAATCTTCTATATAAATTAATCTATGGCATGGAAAAATCTGAAAAAATATAAAATATTTCAGTTACGATCCCTGCTATTGATAGGCAAAACATTAGATTGTTAAAATATTATTTTGGAAATTTGTTGATTTTGACAGATTTTAGAGGTCTGGCTTCGCTGAGGTTGTTTCTTCTATAAACTAATGTAAACAATTGTGCTTGTTTGGGCACAAATTGTCATCTTTTAATATAAAAAACGACTGAAATAGAAAATAGTCCTCATATCCCTATCACGGATAGCCAGTTTCTTGACTTTTACCTGCAGGTTAGCCGTGATCAGGGTGTATGCTGGGTAATACTCTATGTCGACATATCAGAAGACTTTAGTAGAGGAATTTTCATTAATCATGTCACATTTTCTAGTTTGACATGCAGAAAATCTAGAGATCACTATTTTCAAATTGTTATCCATAAATACTACCTATTTTCCAAGTTGTTTGAAAATTCATTCATCATTAGTGGAAATATCCCAATTATTCATTAATTTTCTATAGTTTTTCATGGGGTTTTGTCGACAAAATTGGCCAAAATTAGCCTGCAGGTGCTTAAAATACTATAAATCAGCTATCCGTGGTAGGGAGAATTCATCATATTCAAAGGGTTAACAATAATTTTGCATACCGTTTGTGTAATTGATCTTTAAAAATGACTTGAATGATAGAAAAAAGTGACTGGAACCTATGCTTCTCGGCAATTCGCGCGAACGAGATTTGGCACCTCTTTTTATTTAGGCCATTAGGGCCTAGATCTAGAATTGATTTTATGATACCTATATCAACATTTTGAGACACGCTTCTCTCTGTCTTAATGTCATGATCATTTACCAAAAAATTTAAAGCATTTTGTTAAATATTAAGTGAGATATTCATGTTCAAACAATATACTTAAAAAATTATGATTTTTAATTTTGCAACTTGCTGACACAGCCGTTTTTCTAGCCATTTTTATATAAGTTATGGCGATGGATATGGTTATTTCTTGATGTATTCTTTTTAGTTATACAACAAGAAAAATTCTAATGAGTGTGGTTAAAGTGAGCTGCGCAATTCATGTCCTAATCACTGGTGTCTATCCTTAATTCATGATCATTGATATAAAAGTTCACTTTGCCTTTGTATGAGCCCTAGACCCCTGAATATAAAATGGGCATTTTTTTTAATTCTGCAGAGCTACCCTAGTGACAACATCATAGGCTTTATAGATAAAGTGAAAAGGGGCATAAGCATTTCTTAAATTCCACATGCAACATAAGAAAAAGATAAGTGACAATGACATTTGACATTAGCATTTCTTAAATTTGACATGCAACATTGGGATCCCCCCCATCAGGCAAAAGAAAAATTGTTGTGTTCAGGTAACCCTACCTTCTCTAATTTTTTAGCCCTACCCTAACTTTTTTGGGGGGAAATTTGTAAAAAAAAAAAAAAAAAAAAGAAAAAAAAAAAAAGAAATTCAAAATCCAAAAGGAAATCCGAGTGAGAGTGGTTTATGGCCATGAAATTATCAACCAGTCTATGATTTGAATACCGAAAATAGATTTCCGGGTGGATTTTGGGGGCGGGCTTTTCGGCGAGGTTCATACCCTGTCTAGAAGTACTCCAAAGTTACTGAAATAATGGCTCAATGTTCTGTCGCCAGGTATTAAAACAATTGTCTCAGTTCCAATTAACTGCTCTCCAGCTACCCCTCTCCATGCCTCTCCATGCCCCCACCTAAAAAATCTTGTGTTCAGGTATCCCAACCGATCCTAAATTTTTGACCCTACCCTAATTTTATTGAAAGTAGTCTCTTTTTCTTTTCAAATTCTACTAAAATTCAACCCAATAGGCAGAAAATGACATGTACTACATCACAAACTCATTCTAATTCAAAAGAATTATTGTAGAAGGTGTATGGAAGAAAACATAAATGTTCATCATTATGTGTCATCAATTTGAGTCTGTTAGAAAAAATACCTTAGGCCCAAAAATTTGTTGTGTGCAGGGAACCTGTCCTTCCCTGAATTTTTGCTTTGGGAGCGTCCTTTAGTGGTTATTGCTCGAGGTGCCCCCAAAACTTTACCATGAGATGTTTTTCATTGTGTAAAATCAATTGGGTATGAAATGCTATGAATACCCTCATTTGTAACAATTAACTGCTCTCCAGCTACCCTTCTCCATGCCCCCACCTATTCTCTAAAAGGGGTGTGGCTTGGCCAATGGGTATTGGTGGTTCCTAATTGGATGCATGTGTCAGTGATTGACACGCACTGCACATGGGTCCTATATATAGAGGTATGTCAAATTTGAGAGACCTGAAACTGAAAGCCCAGGTTGCTCTGAAAACTATCAATTTGTTATTTCGAATAAATGTACTCATGTAGTTATATCTGACAAATGCTTAAAGTATAAATTTTCAAACTATTTTTATTGCAGGCATCATACCGTTCCTTTATTTTAAAGGAATTTCCTTTAAATTCCTTTATTTTTGTGAAAATAGGCAAAATTCCTTTATTTTCCTTTATTTTTGTGAATAATTCCTTTAAATTCCTTTATTTTTACGAAAAAAACTTCCTTTAAATTCCTTTATTTTTTGGGGAGGGCGGTATGATGCTTGTTATTGATAAGCATTTGATTTATCTTTACTTAACTATGTAACATATCTTCATTTCAAATTGATTTTTATTCCAATTATTATAAGGGTAAAGAAAGAAACAGAAATCCAAATATCCTTTGGCCTTGACTGGCTCCTTTTTCACGCTATGCAACCTGATCACAACTTATTTTCCGCTTACTGCTAATATTTGCAAAGTCAAGTCCATAATGTATTTGTTTTGAATTACAGCAGATCCCGTGTGCCAAGATAATGGCGTTAAGGTGAAAGGCAAGAAGAAAAAGAAACTTCCAAAGCCCCCAGTACAGAAAAGAGAAGAAGGTGAGTGCTTCCTTCAAAGGAAGTAAATATACAGTATCTAAAAATTTTCCAAACGCCACTTGAGTATCTATGGACAGTGATTTATGTGGATCTTAGATGTTCTTCACATATTTGCTTCTGAGAAAAACTTCAGCACCTCACCCACCTCTTTGCACTTTGCAGTCTGTAAACATTATTTAAAACTAAAACATTCCGATGGATCAATATGTAGTAAGTGAGGGGGGGAGGGCGATCTGTAGCAGAATCAGTCATGTTTGGAGACAGGTACATAGTGACCAACCGTGGTCTGTGGCCTTACCTACCCTGGCAGATATGCAGCCGGTTAGGAGGCTACTCCCAACTCTGTAAAGCCCCCTGTCGGTCTAGAAGTTAGTTCTTGGGATTTTTTCCCTAATAGACTTTTTTTTATTGATCTTCAATACACGTATCTTATGACATTTATTAATCTTGAAAACTTTGAAATCAGAAAATTAAATCATCAAAACCATGAAGGGAAAATTTATCATGGTACAGGCAAATGCTAGAAATCTTATAGTGAAATTTGAGTGGAGACCCTGATTTTTACAGAGCTAACATGACATACCAGTGTTGGGTGCAAATTTCCCCAGACGTATGCACCCAGTCATGGAATAGTGCATCCCCAATATGTTAAGTATTTATTCAACAAATGGGAAAAAAGCTTTACACATTTGGAAAAAATATTTATTCAGCCGACAGCACAATCATGTATCTTGGTTCCAGGGTAAGCTGTAAGAGGCATTGCATATTCCTAATCTAATATTATTAGATTATATCAATAACATAATCAAATCGCCAGTATTTTTACTGCCTCATTTTATTGATCAGAGATAACAGTGCGCATCATGAGATACGTTTTCTTTCAGAAGAACCTTCAGAGTCAGACACACCAACCGAAGAGGACATGGATGAAGATGGTGTAATGGATGGGTCTGGAGAAGATGACGCTGAAAGTGGAGGAAGTGAGGGAGAAGAAGACAGCGAGATGGAGGAAGAGGAGAGTGAAGGAGACGAAGAGGAGGCTACAAACAGTGAGGGGAAGAAGCGCAAAAAGAAAGAAGTAAAAGGTATGTAATATAATGTCAGTATGACAAATCTAATCTTCCTGACTTATAAGTTAAAAAGCAATTGATATGTACAGGGGTCATAACATTCCTATATTTTCCTATATTTCCGATATTTTCCTATATTTTAGTGGCACTTCTATATTTTCTTATATTTTGTCAAAAATTCCTATATTTCCTACATTTTTCGCAGAAAAGTCTGATTTAGCGTGCATAATTGCAATATTTTAGAAGTAAATCAGAATAATATCACAAAAATGAGAAGTGTGGATCATGAATTAAGTAATTGATTTTAATGTTATCAGTCAAGGTAGTGTATTGAACAAAAATAATTGCAAGGTAGGTTCCACTTCTGAAATGTCCGTATTATTTTCATTCCACTCATTTTTAAATTGAAGATAGTCTGTAAACTGATACCAAATGCTGAAGAAATGGATGTATCTAATATAATCAAAGAATATCTTTGAAAAAGATTTGCCCAAAATTCCTATATTTTCCTGTATTTTTGCCCTAAAACCTCCTATATTCTCCTATATTTTTGCTAAAAATCTCCTCTAACAATTCCTATATTTTTGCCGGAGGTCGTTATGACCCCTGTATGTATGTTTAACTTGATAAAATGTAGCACAAAAACTGATTTGATATTTTGACTACACACTCTGCCATACCATACTAGATATTGAGCAATCAAAATCAGATATTTTGATATATTCAAGGTGACCACTGTACATGGGAAACAGAACACATGGTGAAACAAATATCTGTCAGGGAAAACACAGGATTATGGTGTTTCTTAGACCAAACATTGGAAAGCTACACAGGGAAAACTGACGACGGGACGGTAGACTCCGGGGAAACAAGGGAGATTTGAAAATTAAATCTGAGTAGCTTGTTTCTCTGTGTCGTGATTAGTTTGAGACATTCGTTTTCTATTTGTTTTATTTTCATTTGCCAGGAAAGAAAAAGAAGTTAAAAATAAATGAAGACGATGAGAATCCAGACAACATTGAATCAGACCGTAAGTTTTATTTGATGAAGAAAATAATACAATATTACATAAATCATTATAGCAAAAACAAAACAAAACTACTGGTGTACTTAGTGTACTTACAAAAACTCAGATGGATTTGTCAATTTGATTTAAAAGAAAACTTGAGAGGCGGAACAACAATAATAACGTTTTTTTCTAGAACACCCACAAATTCAATTATATTGTTCTCGGTTGTAAGCTATAAATAGCATTTCTCATTATATGACCATCGCTGATAGGTATTCAAAAATATAACAAGATATTATGTCTTATTTTACAGACTTCGAGGTGGGGGGGGGGGGGCGCTAATGTTTTAGGTCACAATTGTTGGACCTTAAATGGGTAAATTATTTATTCAGTGAAGGCCAACAAGTATAGGAAAATAGTCACTTTCAAGGACCATTGCCCGAAATAGGATAGATAGGTCGGGATTTTGTACACTTTATTAATTCAGAGTTTAACATTGAGTATTACCATCTACACCCTCTGAGGTATTCGTAACTGCATAGGAGAATGTTTTTTACAACACAACGCGCATTATTTTGCTAAGTGGCCTATGCTGTTTCAAGGAGATGAATAGCGAAGCCACCAAAACTTTACCGTCGGATGTTCTGCTTTGTATAAAATCAAGAGCCGTGAAATCTGTGCAAATTGGACCCTTCAACCCTCCCTTCCCCTCCCGCCTCCCCTTCTCTCCCCCCCACCAAGGCCCATATCTTCGTAACTAATTTGGCTGATCAGAGAAAATTTGATCATGGCCTCAAGATCAGCAATTTTGTCATTTACCAAAGTTGATGGTATTATTGCAAAATAGTACCAAAGAGGGATACTCAGATATAAAATTTATTCATGATAGACAGAATCTCTAATCGTGAGACACTGATCAAGATTTCCCTAATCAGCCAATTTAGTTACGAAGATATGGGCCCAAATGTCAAGCCCACAGTGTCTAACCGAACAATTTTGCGGGAGGCCTGTACACACATATTTTCAAAACTTTCACCACCACCCTCCCCTCTGAATGCGTACGTACTTTATGGAACACCCATTACCGAGAATGAACTGTTTTATATTTCAATTAACAGTTTTGACATTTTCAAGTTAAGACAGAACATGTAAACCATTCTTGTAATTGAGAAAATGTTCTTAATACTCTTATAGTTTTCTTTAATAAATGTAATGTGAATCAGTTTCAATTCTAATAGACGGACCTCCTGCGCGACGAGGGTAATAAACATGACTCTTGCAGAAACCCACCCCTCACTCTCCAAGCATAGGCGTTATCACTATGGCAACCCCTACTGCTAAATATGGTGACCAGTCATCTGGTTAGGAGAGTGACAGCTTTAAGTTGGTTACAACTCATTTATTATCTAAGATAGAATCTAAATGTAAGTGAAAGAATAGTTCAAAAATATATGTAGTTCTTTAAAATTATCTTGAATTAATTGTATCTTAAGAGGTTTTTTAATGATTTAACATTTTATTGGTCATGCTTCACTGACCCCCACTGCTTTCAATGGGCACATGGTGGTGTGTTTAACCCTCGTTCAGTCAGGCGTGACCAATGTGACGTCACGCCGGTTATTAGAATGTGTAGAAACGCCCACCATGTATACCATGTTAGGGCCCCTGGAACATTTTTTATGGCCAAACATTAGAGTAAATATAGACTCTTTGGTCTCACCATCAATGCTTTTCAGATGATAAACGTACTAAAACAAATATCTTTTATTTCAGTTCCCGGCACTAGCGTTGGTCTCAGTCAGACTATATTGACTGACACGTCCTTCAAGTCGTTAGAGGGACGAGTTTGTGAACCCAGCCTGAGAGCCATCACCGATATGGGATTCACCCACATGACAGAAATTCAGGCCAAAAGTATCCCACACCTACTCGAAGGAAGGTAAGAATTCAGACATCACTTCGCAATTCGTGTCCAAGTTGGTTCGATATTCACTTACGCTTTTAATTGTCCAAGTTAATATTAGTTCGATCATGAATGTCTAGACTAAGCTCCCTGTGCACGTACTTCCGACCGTTGTCTGCCATATTATGTCAAGATGTTATATGCGTAGAATATGTACATTCAGTGTATACATGCCGTTTATATATAGCTTAACATCTCCCTATCAGTTTCTCTGCCACGTGCACATTCTGTCACGTACATGAAACATGCAACCCTGATTTCACGTTTCCTAATTAATAAGTTTCCGTTTGTCATGAGATCCATGATAATTAAAACTTTAGTGAATCGTTCCACGTGCAGTGTCAGCTATGAAAGTCAGTGGGTTATGTAATCTTTTGAAAAGTAAGCAATTATGATCTTTGATCAAAGTTATGACGTCAGAGAAACGTGACCCTTATAAATGATAGTCGTCAACACCATTGTTACTGAGGCCTCCTCGTTAACTTTCAATGTAGGTCCTTACTTGTATAACATGAAGAGAGAAGACGCAATATCTCGGTACCATTAACTTCTAGTTAAGTATGGATAAACATGGTGCCCATGAAGGTATTAAAAACTCTTAGTTTGGTTTTGCCAATTATAAGGCTATTAGAAGGTCCTCTTTTAAGACCAAGATTTTAAAAAGGTCTTATTTCAGGTTAAGCGGAAATTTTTATAAGATGTAACTTTTCTTTCTTTCATTTCTATCTTTACATTTTTTGGGTAGAGTGTGTAAACCTTTAAATAGGTTTGAAATAAAATCTTTAAAATGTCTTGAAAAAGTCGTACTAGTATTTGGCACCCGAACAGGTATTACCGGTATACAGAGCTTGTGTAAGTCTCATTTTGATTTCTAAAAGTGGGCACCCTGATAAAACTTTGATTAAAAAGGGGTATTTTGATACATAAAGAAATCCAACAATTACCCGAAGCATTGGAGGGATGTAGGAAGTTGCAGGCTAGCGCATTTTCTTTGACGTCTACACTACGGGTTTGTTAAGAATAGACCAGGGGTCACGGTGCCCAATTCAATATCCAAACACGCTTTCATGATTCTTAATTCATATTTTAGTTGTTACAAATATAAATTATAGAATTCAAAAGCTGGGGTGGTGAATTTTCTGTGAGTGCTAATCAACCGTTAAAGAGATAATACTGAAATGAGAAAAAACTATTTTATGATTTTTCTCAACTGTTGAACATGAATAAATCAGTTACTATTAAACATAAGCCTTTAGATTTGATGTATATGTTCTTGGGATATATTTGTAGGGAAGGGTCTTTCAAAATGTTGATGTAAGTCCTAGGTCCCACAATGTTATTGTAGAAACAAATGTGAAAAGATTGCCCTTTTTTGTCATAGAAACATTTTACAAAAAGTACGGCCTAGATTTAAAGTCTTAGACACCTTCACCTCGAGACAGACAATTTTTAAGATGCCATAACCAGTATTTCAAATTTAGTAACCCAAAAAGGGTTTGAAGTATCTGATGCTCTAAATCAAAGTAAGAAAATCTAATGTAGTTTTATAACAATTATTCATAGTAAACGCCACATGAAAACGAATATCGAATCTTGGTCAGTTTTATGTAGGTATTGTTAGGGACAGATGACCTCTGTATACTTCGTCGCGGGACGAAATCTAAACCTAATTGAGGTTTATAGGTTATCAATGAAAGGCGTGACGTATGAACGAGGTAGCATCACGTTCCCGTCTTGACCATGTTACAGCTGTCATTGACACGTGCTGACTGGGCATCTGATCTTTGTCATCTCTTCTGAAAGCATGGACAGGAAATTAGTAGTGATCAGGAGAAGCTTAATTGTTCAGATAATGAGGCTAGTATAAGTATTACAAGCAGACAGGCTGACGTCACAAACTAATTTAGGTCGGGGTACATCGTAGAAACCACGGTTCGCCGGCCCTAGCTTTCTTATGAGAAGATTCAAAGTATTTTGATTTGTCGTTAAACAGGGTTCTTAAAAGGTCTTAAATTGATTTTCTCAAATTTAAGGCCTTAAAAAGGTCTTAGTTAAACTGAAGTTACCAAATCCAACTTTCAAATGAGTCAATACTGTCAATATGAAATTTAAATCATATGATATTTCTGAAATTTTTCTTTGCACGCGGTCGATAGGTCTTAATTTTTCCAAATCTTGGTCTTAAATTGGTCTTAAAAAGGCCTTAAATCGATTTTCGAAAATGTGTGGGAACCCTGTTAAACCTTGAAAACTATGAAATATGCGAGAACATCACATATTTAACACATGCATCATATCCACAGGTTCTTAGCTACATTTCACTTCCAAACTGTACTTTTGATCAATATAAAAGCCATAAAATACGAAAATATGAACAAAATAACAGTATAAATCCCAGTGCACGCGGGGTCACTCTGAACATCAATGCCCTCAAGTCTGTGGAGCAGCAGAGAGCGTTTTCAATGCACAATGTAGCGTGCAGAGTGCAGTCTGTCCCCAAACCCAACCTTCTTTATCTGCTTAACCATTACGCCGGAAAGGTGGGGTAGAAAACGCTTCTGTGATGAAGGGTTGATCTGTTGCCCTCCATGCATATCATAAAGTGAGCCTGTTGTCAGGAATTTTCACGTGTAGTGGGGCCCGGCTTGTAGCTCGTTTTAATCTTGCTGGATTGAGATGACCGGTTCTGCCCATCTTAGAGAATTGTGGAGAACGTAACTAAGAAGACAGAACCACGGCAGCTTGAAACGCGACTTGTAGATTGTTGAAAATTGCTAAAGTGCTGATTTCAAACAACAGAAATCGCGAATAGCCCTTGTAATATTAAATTATCAACATGCTGGTAAATACATATAAAAGTTGCGCACAATTATTGTTGAATAGTTGAAACTCAGATTTGCTTGGAATCAACTTCATTTTATTTGATCTCATTGTATTTCAACCATATTCAACCACCTGTGGGAATCCAGGGTGGAGGTTCCTTAGGGAGCCTCCTGGGAAGAATGTGTCCCCAGCAGCCCCTTGCTGTTTGTAAAAGGCGACAAATGGGGAGACCATACTCATGGCTCAATTGGTAGAGTGCCTGTTTAAAATCTGACTGGTCTTGGGATTTATCCCTGGCCGAGTCACACCAAAGAACAATGGCAGTGGTCACTGCTTGCCTGGCACTCAGTATAAAGTAAGAACCACGAAACATGACTGGTTGACCCGGTGTCAGTATGTGACTGGGTGGGGTATTGTGTGGCCCTGTGACATGATATCTCAGTGTAGCAGTACAATAAAGAGGGCATTGGGTCCCACTACTACAAATAGGCACCATGTCTCATAGATTCAGTTACCGCCCATGTGGCATAAAACTAGCTGCAAAGCTTTACCTTGTGCATTCTGATAAAAGAACCCAGAAGGGTTGGCTGGCCATTCAACTAACCCAACAAACAAAGAAACAACCATAATTCATAATTTCGCCTTGATGAACAGGAAGACTATGTATTTATGTGATGTTAGTTTAAAAGAACGACAACAAAAACCACTGAAACACAGAAGGATATTCAATTAAACATTGCAGATATCTCCTTTTGAAATTTGTTGGGAAGCCAATTTAAAATCAAATCTAAATTAAAACAAAATATATGGTTGGGACAAAATCCCTGCTTGTTTCTTAGTTCGCCATAGATCGTGTTAAAAATGATGACGATAACAAGGGCTGTGCCGCTTGTAGTCTTTGCGTAGAAAATTGTGAATGTGTTAACACTGTGGACAAATGTTTTTGGGATCTCGAAAGTTTTTTTTCTGGCCTCGCTATCACTTTCTTGCCAATTGCAGCTAAATTCTCATTGATTTGTATGGTACTTACAATATTCCAGAGTCATTTAGACAAGTTTACTTAAAATGCAATGTGCCTAACTTCTTCTTTTTTTATCGTTTCAGGGACTTACTTGGTGCAGCTCGGACAGGCAGCGGTAAAACGTTGGCCTTCTTAATACCTTGTGTTGAACTCCTCTACAAACTCAAATTCATGCCACGGAATGGTGAGTCCCCTACTTGAACCCAATTTGATAGAGCCTTTTTCGCTGGCCGGTCACTAAGTGACTAAGATACTCAGACAAACTAACCGTCATGTGGTGACCACAGGGGGGTTGCAACAAAACCGCCCTCACCCAGGCTTGGTAGGGGCACTGAACCATGATGAATGTGGGTTGAGAAAATTGTTATGAGATGATATTGATAAAGGCTTACAGGTCCTCCCATTGGCTGGAATCACGTGCTTTATTGGCACAATTAGTTTTAACCAGCAATGGAAAGAATACGACCAGAGGATTTTTTTTTTGTAAACGAACAAGGATTGGGAAGTGTTTTACGTTCTTAAAATCATAGGTTGTCAGATAAGAAATAGTTAAATAGATAATATCCCAAGCTTATCCGATATACACTTGGTGTGAAGGTTTGTAATCCGGGTCATGGTTTTAGCAAACCCCAAATCCCCTTGATGAACTTATATCGTGGCGCCACCTAGTGGTAGTGGATTGTTGTAACCTTGCACAGCTGGTGCGCCCCCTACAGTATTTCACCTGAACTAAACTGCTACAACAGGTACCATCGTCTTGTACACCGGTGTGCTCACCTCCAGTATAACCACGATTTATTCTTTCTGGTATTTATACCGTATTTGAGGAATAGCATGTCCCTAATGCCATGATGAGACTGACCTCACAAATTGAAACTTTTAGATATTGAAATTGTTATTTCGGTATCGAGGATTCACTGGTCAGTGGAGATTTGAATGTGGAGATTCTGATTTGTTTCTCAGTAAAACTGACGCACATTAATGAAGTATATATTTGAAGCTATGAGGAAAATAAAACACTCAACACAGTTGGTAATGTTCTAGATTTATGGTGACTCACGGACTCTACCTCGTTAATTTCCGAACCTTTTTGGAAAGGACCATACAGCCAATTCTAAGGTTTCCCTCTATATTATATGGTAAAGTAACACTAACCACGCCTATATAAACCGTATATTTCTGCCCCTCGCCTCAGGCACGGGCATCGTGATCATCTCGCCGACCCGCGAGCTGTCGATGCAGACGTTCGGCGTGCTGAAGGAGCTGCTCAAGTACCACTGCCACACGTACGGCCTCATCATGGGCGGCACCAACCGCCAGGAGGAGGCCAAGAAACTCAGCAAGGGCATCAACATCCTGGTGGCCACGCCCGGCCGCCTGCTCGACCACCTACAGGTGAGGGCCTTAGCATAGGGCTGTTTAGGTGCTGCAGACACAATGATAAAAGCTTCAAGTAGACAATATTTACCTCGGCATATTTCAAGATGCTTCAGACACCAAGGGGGCCACCTTAAAGCCGGGTCCCCACTGAGGAAACCCTCACTTCCCTGACTAAACTGCCAGCGATCAACTCCTCTAGCGCCGCCTTGGCTGGCGACAAAGTGTCTTTTTAAGGGGTTTGTCGGCCGACAAATCCCCAAAAATATCAGACTGGGAGCGACTTATTACCTTAATCGGCCGACGTCCCTCCTGCCGGCCCAGTGAGGTTCCGACTTAAAAAAGAACTTTGTTTCTGGTCCATCGCCCGACTGTATCTCATCGGGCCGACAGGTCTTTCTTTTAGCTTATTTGTAGGTTTACAAACACTTAGGTTATTTTCTACAAAAACAAAAATAAATTCTGACATGCCGGGTTTTCCCCCTCTTTTTTATATTGTGAAAAAAGCACGTCTAGTCCAAATTTAGGGTGTTGGTGATCGGGCTTTTGATATGGGCAAAATGAGATATTTAGTGCTAACATATTTACGAAAACTTTGCCTGGTTTTTCGTTGTCTAATTTCTTTCACTTTATATTTCAGAACACACAAGAGTTTATGTTCAAAAACCTCCAGTGCCTGGTTATAGACGAGGCCGACCGTATCCTAGACATTGGATTCGAAGAGGAGATGAAACAAATAGTAAAAATATTGCCAAGTAAGTACCCATTGCCGTGACATAAATAAACAAGTATTCCTAAAAGAAAGAAGTATGATTGGAAGTACATGATTGTATACTCCTAACCGTCTTACGCTGTGTTTAAGTAAATAAGAATAGGAATCAGTGTTTTGTTGATGGCGGGTTTATTTATAGTAGGCGGCCAACATGCTATTTTAGTTGTAGTCACGGCTCATTGGTGTTTTAAAGTTGTGAAGGGTTGTATTTTCTTTCAACGTCTGACCTTTTCTCGTGTCCAGAGCGGCGTCAGACGATGCTGTTCTCGGCCACCCAGACCCGTAAGACGGACGACCTGGCCAGAGTGTCGCTGAAGAAGGAGCCCATGTACGTCGGGGTGGACGACAAGAACACCACCGCCACTGTAGAGGGCCTCGAACAGGTCGGTAGCAAAATTAACACAGAATACCTATTCAGGGACGTAAGGTTTCAGATTTTTGTCTGATGTAGGATTTGATAAGGCAAATAAATGGCTATTAATTTCAGATAATTTCAGATTTTCTTTCTGAAGTTTCAGGTTATATTTGCAACCCCATTTTACGTCCCTGATTCATTCTCCCGCGTTCATGTACCTCGGTTATCGGATACAGATTTCCACAGACTATATATTTTAGGGTACCTACATGTCGACGAGATTTCCTAACAGGCCATAAGCATGTAACATGGTATCATTCATGCTATTATCTTTTATTTTTACTCATTAAAGTGCCCTAGCAATATCTAAGGTTTCCTGGGGCGGCTTTGATGAATTGCCAACTTTACAGAAAAAAATCGAAGCCATTTAAATACATCCAAACAAGCTGCTTGTGCAGCTCTAGGAATTCTTTCTTAGATTATAGTTATCCTCAGAGAGTTGAGTGTTGTAACTGTTTTTGAACGCAGGGTTACGTGGTGTGTCCGGCCGACAAGCGCTTCCTGCTACTATTCACCTTCCTGAAGAAGAACCGTAAGAAGAAGATGATGGTCTTCTTTAACGCCTGTATGTCAGTCAAGTACCACAGCGAGCTGCTCAACTACATCGACATGCCCGTCATGTGCATCCACGTGAGTCACTCAAGATTTTCTGTCTCTTAGCAGCTTCAGGATCTTGGTCATATAGTGGCGGATCGAGAATTTCGATGAATCAAGAGGGGGGAGCGGTCTGCATAGAGGCTGAGTATTTAAACATCATCCCTTCACAAAATTTATGCAGACAAGGAATCTTCCCCAATGTGTGTAGTTTATTTAAATCCTGATAAAAATGTAGAAGAGTATGATAAGACGAGGAACCGCCACTGACGTAGTTTTGGATAAGGTAGGAATAGGGGAAGACAAGCCCAACGTACATTTGGTTTGTTTTTTCTTCCATTCTTAGAACAATTAATTATATTCTTTAGTATCCACAGTGAAGAAGTGCATTTCAAAAGGGAAGATCTCCTTGAATCAGTTTAGACCAGGAATGCGATTCTATCGAGTTTGTATGCATTTATCATGTAAGACTCGTTTGACTTCTTAGAATTTAAGTTTCAAGAGAGATTTTGAGTTAAATTTTGTTAGGCCGATTGGGAGAATTGGCTTGTTTGAGCGTAGTATTTGACCTTTCTTTCAAATTTGATCGAATAGGAATAACATTTGGTGATAAGAAATATTACACTGGATCAGTGGTTAAAAGTATGATACCCGCAATTCAAGGAAAAGTGAAATGGGTCTTAACTTGAGATTTCTATCATCCTTTGTATATTGATATTGCCGATAGGGGTCAGGTTAGTAGTATTCCAAGATCATGTGCTGCCCCCTTGTGTGCAGTTACCCTACCAGTTTCTCTTAGTCTTAGCCTTCATTTCAGACCTTAACAAGGTCTGGTCTCATGTAACAAAGCTCTGCTGAACATTGATATTTCAACCGACTCTTAAACGGAGAGTATACCATAACGCAAAGCTTCATTTATGAGCTGAGATATCGTTGATGTTAGAAAATTAACTTCTAAATAACAACAATGCAATAATTCGGATGGAATTATTTGTTTCACTAAATGGTTGCAGTACTGAAAAGACAGACATTTTCTAAAGAACTACCGAAAAAAATATTCTGTAAGTTATTGATTTTTGTAAAATGGTTTGGGGGTTAGGAAAAATACTTTACAAGATAAAAAAAAATATATCAAACTTATTTCCAAAAGAAACAGCGCCATAATATGCGGATACCTACTATCAATAGTGTTATAGCAACTCCCATTTTGCTCCAACGATAGAAAGGTAGCATGTTATGTGTGCCATGTTGTGGAGACAGACATAAATGAGGCAGTCTTACCGCACCTGGTGAAAGCCTCAACCTGGTCGGTACGTGTCGCCGACTGTCAGGTATCAGGGCGTCTACTTACCACAGGTTAATAACATACAGGTCTGGTGGGGAAGGGGTGAGAGGGATGGGTGAGCGGGGTGGGGCAGCTCTAGGTGAGATCCACTTGTCATTGTATAATCGTATCAAGTTGTACCTTTCATTGGCTTTCGTATGATATGAGTAGGATCGGTTGTCATTATGTCACTTGGGAACAAGTTTCTCATACACTCTCATTGGGTTTCTCATTTTTTCTCATTGGCGGAAAAAGCACCAAATAAATGCAATGTGCCTGGTGTACTTATACTAAGATCAAGAATTATCTAGAATTATAAAGCCTCTCTTCGATTCACCGAAGTTTAAGTTGATAATGAAGTATTATCACAGCTGCTGATTGGTTGATTCCCCAAAGATGGTAGCATAAACAAATAAACCAAAACAATAGGGTTAACAAATCGCTCGTAAATATTCTGAAACACAAATGAGAGGTCTTCTTTTTTGTATACGAACCAATACAAAAGCCTGCCAACCCAATCCATAATATCCAAACTTTTATTACCGTGAAATACCCCGTTTTGAATGGCTGGCATACATGTATATATGTCAATCGAACAATTCTTGAGCAGTCATAATAAATATTCTAGTGACCTAACCTGTTCGGACTAGGATGGCTTACAAGATGTATTTTGTACACCACTGGGTATATTCACCAGGGTGCCCACGCAGGTATTATAAGATCTTAAAAGGTCTTATTTTGGTTTTGCCATTTATAAGGCTATTAGAAAGGTCTTATTTTAGGTCCAGAGGTCTTAGAAAGGTCTTATTTTTGGTCAGTCTGAATTCATTACATGATGTAATTTTTCCTTCTCTCATTTCAATGTTTACTCATTTTTGGCAGAACCTATAAATGTTTAAAAAGGTGGGGAAAAAAAATCTTCATGGAAATGTCTTGAAAAGGTCTTATTTTGGTACCCAACACGGTATTATGAAGGTCTTATTTAGGTCTTATTTTGATTTCTGAAAAAGCGTGGGCACCCTGATTCACAATGTTGTATGGGCTTATTACCCGGAACAAACAGCAGTGGATACTTCCCAAATCAGTATGTCCGAAATATTTAAATGAGCTACTGAAATGCTACTGAATTCACACTCTAGCTAATTTACATATTTCGGACATACTGATTTTCCACTAATCAGACACTGTACTTCCACTAATTTCTACTGATTTTCCACTAATATGATACTGCAAGCTGACACTGATTCTACACGGACTACACACTGGATTCCCACTGCTTTTTGGTCCGGGTACACTACTGACGCTGTGGAGAAATGTTCTAGATACTGTGATATGTCCCAGCCGTTTAACCTTCATCTGAAGATATGAGATATAAGGAAACGCTGAGCCATCCTGATCTCTTATTCAGCTGAGTCTATTCCGAGAGTCTTATATCTAGGATTAAGCTTTTGTTAACTGTGTCTAGCAGATTAGTGGGGAGGTGCCTAGGGACTTGAGACTCTCTGGGTCTGTTTAAATATAAACACAGATGTAAGGATTAAAGTTCAGTTGCTTCATACTAAATACAAAGCCATACTACCCAGGCAGATATACTTTGACTGGCTTTAGGATCGCATCTACTGATAGCAGGGATTATCTTCTATAAATAGGGCTGTGTAATAGTCGTCATTTACAACAGAAAGTGATATGGAATGTTATACAATTTCATCTATTATATTATATTTCAAAATTCGCAAGTATAATGGATTAATAACGGCTAGAAATATCGAATTGACTATTCTAATATTTGGTTCAGTGGATCTAGATGAAAATTACGACAATTACAAAGCTGGTGACTATAAAAGTAGCCAAGAGGCAGCAATATCTTAAGAAACCGATGAAAAACGGAACCGTTAGTTATTGGACAAATTTTGTAATACCTTAAGGGCACTGCAGGGATTTTTCTTTACATAGAGTTAGTAGTACCGGCTACTAGTAAAAATCCTGCCAGGCTAGCGCAATTCGTTAGCAACTAGCCCGGTGAAAATAATTAAAACTGTTTAATATTTTAACTTGATACGGACTTGTGCAACTTTAATCTGGACTAGTGTAAAGACAGGATAACTCGCCTGGTGGCCTAGTGCGGAAAATTGTTAAGGAAAATCCCTGTACGGGGAAGTAGAAACATAGTGAGACCCTGCGAGGTTTTTGTCTTTGATTTTCCCGACCCTCACTCAACTCCCTATGTTGATTACCACGTTAAAATAGTCACCGTGACCTGACTGCGTCTTCCATAAATACCCGACTCCCTCGCTATAGAGGCCGAATTAAATCAGATATGTATCTGATTAGGGTCTTACCAGTCAGAATTTAGACTCCCGTTTTCACTTGGAACCAGGCTAGGGTTAACGTTAGCTTAGAAAGGACAGTGAGCCTTAACATTATACAGTATTACACTAGGGAAATTTTTTTCCGAATCGTTGCCAACATGCTATTTCAAATGGCTATAGCGACTTGTTCCATTGTCAAAAATCAACCATATCGGTATGTAGAATACTGCATTATGATATAATACCCGTAATCAAGGATTAGTGTACTGTAGAATTAGAGAAAACTAGAATTTGCTACCGTCATTAGCGTTGTTATTGCAAGTAAAATATAAAAGCTCCGAAATAAGCTATGTCAGTGGTTGCACTAGACTGCTTAGAAGATGGTTCCTTGTATTTGCGTTTGAAAGATTTCCTTGAAAAGGAGGAAAAGTAAACAAGGAAGCTTGCGATGCTGATCTTTGATAAACAGCTTCGGGGACAAGGACGGGGCCGCGTATGGGCTGTCTGATGTGGGGGGCTGTGGTGGAGAGTGGTGGGACAGTGCTCTGGTGGAGAGTGGTAGGACAGTGTTGATGAGAGCTGATCCTGTGTTGGAGAGCGCCGGAGCTGTGGTGGAGAGTGGTTTGTTCACGCCGCGCGCCGTGACGGTATGCCGCTGGTGCCTTGTGTGCTTTTTACCGCAGGCTTTGCGCGCGCCGGGAACATCCCAGCTCCCCCTTCTCCCTCCCTTCCCCCCACCCCTCACACACACCCCTCCCCAGCCTCCAGTCCTCCAGGGCCGGCTGGTTACATACTTCTCCCCAACACCTGCTCCCCCCATCCCCACACCGCCACCACTTCCATCACCTCACTGGAGGAAGCAGGGCCTGAAACTAATGCAGGCGCCTCCAGGGCCCAGAACTTACCAGGCGATCCGCACCCTCAAGGCATTTTGTATATTAACGGGTTTTGCTTGTGATTTGTTTACATTAGAAGCTGTAGGAAATTTGCAGACAAGTGATCTGCGTTACCACGTCGACAATAGATATGCATACGATTGCCTTAAGAATGAAATTGAATATAATGCTTGGGACTTGGTGACAGAATAGTGGAGATTAGTTTTAAAACGATTGAGTAAAGGCGTCAAGTGTCCAAAGTGCATGTAGCATAATGGCGCTTGCTTATAGCAGATTTTGCGGTGTTCTTTAGGAATCCAATTCATGTATAAAAGAAATCGTCAAAACATATTGTACTCGCTGGCAGTAAATTTATAGACGTTGTATACACGGTACGAAAATGCACAGAAGCAATAGCATTAGCAATAAAAGTTCGGAATACTGTGGTCTTTGTTGCGATGTGTATTCCGACAAGTGCCTTGTTAGCAGCATTCATAAATCAACAAAGAATTATTTCACCATAGTTAAAAAAGAATATAAACAAGACCGTCTGGGGACTTTATGTTAGCCACCCAGGATGAGGCATCTCCGAAGAGCATTCCTCCACACGTGGACCTCTTAGTGTACGCGGATCGTCAACTTTTACCGACGTCCAGATGCTGAGTGTTAATTGGTTCTACCAGCCAGATCAGATAGGAAAGCTGGAGGGCGAGAAAAAAATCCTTTGCCAGTCGATTCTTTATAATGACTTATAAATTGGTTTCCGTTTTTCCATAAACAAGTTGGTTTGAGTTGGTGAAGTTGCACTAACTGGGACCAGACTGGTAATTTACGTTTACCCTGCTTTCAAGCATTGTAACGCCGGTTTACCTGTGACATTTTTCAGCGGGTGAAAAAGTGGGCGCCTCCACAAAGGTTTGACATTTCAAACCGGTATGCTTTGAGGCTGGGGCCTCCACGTGAGCAGTGAGCCCTTACATCATCCCGGGTGACTGTACCTGGGGTGGAGGGGTATTTTTAGCTCTGTGAGCTGCTCGCGATGCCTATATGGAGCAGTAAGTGGAGCAGTTGGGAAGGGAGGAGTGTGAGCAGGTGAATGCTCGGGCCAGGTGAATGTTAGTGGCCCCTACCTGGACGAGCAGCTCCCACCGTGGTGGTGGTTGGGGCTTTATGAGCTGTTTTTGAGCAGCTCAAAAGCTCTTCCCAAGCAGCACAAAAAACAACTGATGAATTGCTCTTTATTTGAGTGCCTCCGACAGAAAAATATCTACAGAGCATTTCCAAGATTTATACCGGGGTAAGCTTTGGAACAGCCCATCAAGCTTGGAAAACACAAACCTTTATTGCTCCTAAAACATCGTGCATTGGCATAGCAAGGTGCCCATTTCTTACAAGTAGCCCTTTTTGTGGTACATACCTCTGTAATATATTAGACGTCCGTTTCTCCCTGCAGTTGAGCTCTAGCTGTTCAAAGCAAACTGACTTTGGGAAAGTACGGCCATGTTTACTTTTAAAAGACATTACTGGGATGCTTTGATGTGCCTATATTGAACGTGGAAGTCATTTTCGGTCCCCGAAAGAGAGATTATAAATACTGATTATAACGATACTAGGTTTTGTGATCTGAATCCATCAGGGATGTCAGTTTTCAGGTTTTAATCTGATATCTTTTTTTTCACATAATCAATTCAGATAATTTTCAAACTGAATTCCTTACATGACGTTTTATTGTATTTTAAGATTAATCTAAACTTTCTCTCTGGGGTTTCAGATTTTTTCATTAACCTTGACTTACATCCCTGATCCATACAAGAAATAATTCAAAAGAATAAAAAAAAGTCACTCCAACCTTCTGAATCTTGTGTAATTGTCAGTACTTGGGGGGGGGGGGGGGGGGCATAAAGGGCACATTCCCCTTCTTTTTGTTTGCCCAAAATCGCTAGTTCTGTGTAAATCCTACTGTGATCCCCAGGAGGGGGTACTTAACAAAAAGAGCCCCCCTCCCATCCATCCGCCCTGTCTGGAGACATCCCAGTGAACGAGGGAAAAACATTCTGTCAAAATAAGCTGCAAGTGGCCAATGACAGGATAATTTCCCTGTTTAAGCAGCATACCAAGCTCCTCTTGTTGAGGTTCTGTTTGACGCCGAGTACACGTGTATCGGTTGGGCGCCGGCCACTTTAGACATGGTGAAGGGAGGGGGTGGGGGGTGTCTTGGCGAATAGGTCCATTGATAATTCGGTCAGAGTCGGTGGTTTGGTAAACACGTCAGGTGTGAGTAACGTCACGTCGGGAGAGAGGGGCCCTTCTGACGTCATACCTACCCCCCTCTTCTTTACCTCACCTGGCCCGACTCACCTGTTGTTCGTTGATCAGCCCACCATCCCGGGCTACAGGAGGCACGTCCCAAATTGCTCTCTAATGTATCCGTGTGTTAGGAAATAGGGCTTAAGCAGAAGAAAATACCTGAATGCCAATTTGAAAAACGTATTGTAATGTACAGCATGTGCCATTGCATTAACATATGTACATGATGTACGAATGCTTCACTTCTTTCTTTTTCTGAGTTGAATACTCTCATGTATTCCATAATATGTTTTTTTTTTCAAGATCGTTATTGCACACAAATAATATACAGGGATGCCATTTTCCCGACCTTTTCCGGATTAACCTTTTCTTGTAAATAGCTTCATACTTTTAATTACAAAAGTGAAAATCCGGAAATGTCCTTCCTACTTTTCCGGATTTCTCATCTTTCATAAGTGGCATCCCTGCCCATATGAAGACCTGTATAGTCATGATACATCTATCTCACCTTCTTGATGCAACACTTCTTTTGAACATTTGATCCAAAAAGCAGTTTTTTTCTCTCTCGACGTGAGTAAGGTAGAATTATTGCCCTCCCTACCTGGTCCCTCGAAGGGCCTGAGTCGTAATTACCACTCCATGTGGCCAGGGGTATCCGTCACTGCCCCACCTCCTACATGATACATAGTCCACACACACTCACCTGGATACCTTTGGGGGGGGGGAGGGGGGGCTCCCCAACCCCAACCCCAACCCCAACCCCAACCCCCCACCCCCAACCCCCCACCCCACCCCCACCCCGCTCATCAACCCGGCCCCTCCCCGTTACCAAGGTGAGAACGGTTACTATGGTGATGGCCGCGTACTTCTTGCCACAGTAATTGTTTCTTACATATCGCCTGGCACTCGGTATAAAGTAGAACCACGAAACATGACTGGTTGGCCTGGTGTCAGTATAATGTGACTGGGTGGGGTATTGTGTGGGCCTATGACATGATATCTCAGTGTGGCAGCACTATAAAGAGGGCATTGGTTCCCACTGCTACAAATAGGCACCTCATTTCATAGATTCGGTCACTGCCCCTGCGGCGTAAAACTAGCTGAAAAGCTTAACCTTATGCAGTCTGGTAAAAGAACCCTAAAGGGTTGGCTGGATGTTTAAACTAATCCCACAAACAAACAGACTCACATATTGTGATATCAAGCCATATATATTCATACTTGGATTTTGCAACATTTGTATACATATGATTCAGTCTTGATCAAGTCTGCTCGGGGAAATAATTCTATATGGCAGTTTTTCGGTTGTTTAATTAGTAATCCGTTTCTAGGGAGGGTATTTAAACTGATATGTTTAGGTATAGGATTAGAATCCAAATATTGAAATACACTCTCAGTAAGCGGAACCAGCCCAAGTCAGAGTGTTTTGTTAAACACCTGTCCAACTACTTAAAAAAGTGTATTTTTTAACTTTCCGAGTATCCTTGGCACATGGACCCTTTTCTGTTCTTATACTCTAGTCTTCCGGTCGTTTTTTTATTCACCCCCCTGGCCAAAGGTTGTTTTGGATTGGTTAAAACTTAAAAAGTAAACTGCTCCAGGAAGACTTTGCTGGCAAAGTTCACCTGTCTCTGGTTACCAGGTGGCCCCTCTGCTGAAAGGTAAGGGGGTGGGACTGGGTGCAGAACCACTGGAGTGGACGCCTGGTTAGCCTTAACCAGAATAGGCAGAGGAACATGGTATAGAGACACGTTTTTATTAACCTGAAAAAAACACATATGCACAAAGTTGAAAATCTAGTATGACATCCATGAAATGTCAACCACTCGCCCTGGGTTTCTTGCTATTCCCTCTATTCTAGAAAATATCAAATTACTGTACGGATTCAGACAACATTTTATCATATATTTCTGTACTACCCGTAACCCTAATACTGACCCTGGAGGTTCTTACGTTGGTAAAAGAAGAAATAGGGTTAGGAATGAAAACTATTCTTCTTTGAGACCCAGCTCAGGCATAGCTCAGTAGGTGATTCTGGATACCGAGAAACCCATGCATTTAGGAAAACTGCCAGTCATCTAAATAGCAGGGGAAAAAAGTTACTTGTAGCAAAGATATCTTTTCACATAAATATAAATTGGAATAAGTTAGGAAACCAAGATAATGTAAACAAATAAGCACTGTCAACTATCAATGAAACTGCTCTGAATCAGGCAGACTTCAGATGCGCCAGCACTATAATACTTATCTTAGTTATAACCAGAGCAAGGTAGTAGGGAAATGCCCCCTCTCCCCAGCCCCTGCTGCTCCACTCTCCGCCTCCGGGCAGGGTGCAGGAGGAAGATGGTCCGGGAACCGTGGAGGAGGGGTTGATAGGTGTTGTAGCAAATGGTTTACGACGGCGCCAGGCCGGTCCACAAGTCGTGATAACATAAGCGCTACCTAGGGCCCGAGGGGGGCTAGGCTGCAGGAAAAACGGCCTAGCGGAGTTACCTGGAAAAATGGCCGACATTTATTTGGTGATGAATGAGAGTAATCTGTTCATGACGTTGGGATAATGTCTTTAATACGTCATAGGGGAGGGAGGAAAGCAACAAGGCTTTCATAAGTAAAAGGGTGTTTAGAAAAAAGGACAGCCTCATCTAGCAGCATTGCAAAAAAAAAGTTATCAGTGATCGAGAAGATGATATTTTTTAGGACTGCAAACGTGATACCTTAGATGCTATTTTATTGCTAGTTCATAACAAAATAGAAAATATTATTATCAGCGGTAGGGTTGCAAAGTCAATTGCTTCAGATTCCCTACTTGAACTTACTCTCGCCTTCCCACTACAAAATAAACAACACTTAGATTAAAGAAAAAGGTGCCGCTTGTGGTATAATGCCCTTCACATTCTACTGTGAGTATTTTATTCAAAACAACCATGTTCACAGAACTCCCTCTGTGTGTATCTGAACAGAAATCTAACAGCAATGCAATGTTATCAAAGAATAAGAAAACATTGGGAATTGTGCCTTAAATTTCTTTAAGCCTTCAAACTATATGATATGCACACCATAATACATAATACCTGGGTTTTACGTATGAACTGGGAATATCAAAGGATGTGTAAAGGCCGTATTCCACATACCGAAAATATGCACCGCCGATATTGAGCATCTCCATGGTAACGTTCCATAACGGGACGGCCGGAAGTATGTTATCATCGGCAGGAAATATTACCAACATGTTCGTAAATTTTATCGCCGGGGCCGTCGATTCTAAATCGGCAGCGCACTTTCTTTATGTGGAATACGGCCTTAACTTAAGCAAGTCTGATCGTAATAATATTAATATTACGATCTTAACATTAGGTCTTCATACATGCAGTATATATTATATACTGCATGTATGGAGATCTCGTGGTATATATTGCACATTACTTAAAGCACTGAAGTATTGCAGGGATAAATGTGCTGTCAAGGCATACTTTCTGGGAGGCCAACTAGTCCTATGTCCCTGCCCAACCTTACCCCTAAAGCTGTAAGACCTAATTAAAGCTGACCTTTGCTACCCGAGCAGCGTCCGCTCAGCTCTAATGACTGCCGCCAGGTGGAACCACTGTGGGCAGAATATCAGGGGGATAGCAGGATCCGGTGTGCGTGCGCAGCAAGTGGTGTCTGCCGCCTGAAACTGGTCCAGGTTAGGAAGGGATATACATTTAGTAAAGCCTTACTCAGGATCTGCCAGAGGGAAATCTGGAAAATAACTTTTTTTTTTGAACGTAGAAATATAAATTAGTTTCTACTGTGTGTTGTCCAAGGATCTTCTTCCTCAATAGTTATGTATTGATAGTCCCCTGTTCTTATCACAACTATCTCCCCCTCAACATTCTGATACAAAAACCGCCACTGTTCCCGCCATTTTAGGCTGTTGGCATCTTGTCAGTTCATTGTCGTCTGCTCATCCAACTTCCCAGAAGTTCCATAAGCTGTGGGCGCCCCTTATATGACTTTTCCTGAACTACCACCCGATGTGTATGATTTCCCCTTTCTGTCTTCTCCTTTTCCCCCATTTCCCCTTTCATTGCAGTCGCCCCTACCACAGTGCCACCCTTGGGCATGCGCAGGCAACACTTGAGGGTAGCTAATTACTGGTGGAGATTGAGTCCCCTTTTATCACCCGCGAGTTACCCGCAAGCCTTCCTCTGTTGTTCTCGCCCGGGTTCTTAGCAAAGGCCGGGGTCGACGACTGGGCGATGCCTTCCGCACCTTCCGCTAGCGATACGAAGGGAGCCGCCATGAAAACTTAATCAGCAGTCGCGAGTCCTAGAGGGCTTGTTAGAGCGCTGGCCTCTGGACCGAACAAAGTTATGAAGGCCCAGTCATAATGGGAGTCAGGCTTTGATGATGTTAGATCCAGGGCGGCAGAGGTGACGCCAGCCAGCCCACCACCCAACATCCCCTAACCTAACGTTAGCACCAACAACCCAGAAGCAGTCCAGCGTGGCTTCAGAGAATAACTGTCCCTCCTTCTAAAAATGATGTGACATATTGCTACTGACACAAACACAAAAGTCGGAGCAGGAATATTCTCTTTTTTTTTTTTTACATCCTGTCTGTGGCTCCCAGAACGTTGTGATGAGGCATATACTGTTGTTGGAGCATTGCACAGCGTTGTTTATAACATTCAGTAATCTAAAAATGATATTTAAAAAACTTACACACTTTTAGAAGTTAAATGGTATGATGTAACTGGGAAAAAAATCAGTTTGAAAGTTTTTCCAACCAAGTGATCCTCATCAGTCAGGACTAAGTATTGAATATCACGTCATATCTTCAGTTAGGCCAATAAGCCTATACTACCCTTACGGCCATAACCTTAGTGAGTTAAATTAGCCTATACTACCTTTATGTCAATGACCTCAGTGAAGTCAATTAGCCTATACTACCTTAAAACCATAACTTTAGTGAGGTGTATAAACCCATACTACCTTTACTGCCCTCTTGCCCCAGTGCTTCCCCCCCCCCCCCCCCTCTCAGTCTCTACACCTCCAGGCTTTGTACACACCCTGGAGGTTAAGGTCAGAGGTCAGCTGAGGTCAGGGAGGCCCCCTGGTGGACCATCAGTTGTGCCCGGAGGAGGGTGGAAGGTGAGCATGGAGGGTGAAGATAGGTGAGGCCCAGGGGCCAGATGGGCAGTAGGGTGGGTTAGGGGGTTAATGGGAGGTGGTGAGGGGTTAGCCCACACACCTGCCGTAACTAGGATACATGATGATAGTCAAATGTGTGTAAATACACTGTAATGTACACAAACACCAAACCATTGAAATTGTAAAGCGCCTACAATACATGATATATTGAAAATGAGGGATCTTTCATTTTCTCCCATCCATTATCTTTGATAGTAAAAAAGTGTCCTCGAAGCCAAATACCATGTTGTGTTACACTACCATATCCCGATACAAGCGACCGCCTCCTCATACCTCAGATAGAAAAAGGACGCGTTGTGTCTGACAGCGACATCAAAACACCTAACTCAATCACTCAGATCAGTAGGTCACTCATCTAGTGCCCTGACCAGTACCCAGCAGAACTCCTACGTTTCTTAATTAAATGTGCCATTGTCTTATATACGTGTTTACAAAGGAGTCTGGATTCTGGACTACGTTAGTATTTTCCAACATGAAAGGTGATATAGATGTAACGAAGCAAAAAGGGGAAAAAGTGGGTTAATCCTTGCTCCAGGGTCCTAAGGTATACTGACCCCTCTCTTCGGGGGGCACCACGGTGAGAATCGAACCCACCTGGGCGTCCAACCCACCAGGGTGGGAGACACTACTGGTACGCAGGAGCCCAGGTAAGGAAGGGCTTGTGTAAACTTAGAAAAAGTGAGCCAATATTGACTGTATCTGTCCTTCATAGATGAAATGCGTCAGTCTCGTATTCCATCTACTTTACCCCAATTCTTCCATATTGTAGGAAGTTTGCTTCGGGATGAAACGTAGTCTCTCTGACGCTTTACCTCATGACGAATCTTGTGCTGAGACGATTTCTTATTGAAACCTTTATGGCAAAAGAAAATGTTAATGTAGAATCTGTTGACAACTTCAAAGAAGGAGATTGTGTATGGGTGTGTGTAGAATGATAATGCATAAACGTGTAAATTAGAAGAAGAAATCTGCTCAATTTTCGGTTTTCTCAAATATTGCAAATTGAAACCATTCCCATATTTAAACACTGGGAATTGACACCATAAAGACAAAGTGCATAATTCGTTACCAACACAGTACAATATTACAGAATTACAGGAAATAACAGCAAGGTTCTCCCAAGGAATTTACAACTGGCTCTGGCGCCAGTCTTATTCTCAACCACTGACTCTGACTTCTTCATGCTGGTCAAAACACGCTCAAAAACAGATTCCTAACCGTCCTAGATGCAGCATCGGTATGGCGAATGGCGAAGAAAAGATACATCAAAGATAAGGCGATGAAAATGTTTGGTCCAAAAGAACCGGCGATAATACTGTCCCTTGGAAAACCCTGGGGAGTGGGTATGTCTATGCGACTAGGCGACTTGGACTTCCTGAAATTTGGTGAGATTTAGATTTTCAAAAGTAATATCACAGAAACCCATGCATGCTACTCAAAATTTAAAAGGGAATCGAGAATGCTTTCTAATGATTTATGGCAAGGCTCAAAACGGCTATTATTCGCACCGCCAATTTCCAAAATCGTGAGCAAAATGGGAAAGTGGAATCTAGCCTTGACAATTACACCGGGCGCCTCCTAGTGTCAGGGTACCAACCACACAGGGAAAACAGGGAAAATGGCCAAAAAAAATCCCTGACAGGGAAAACACAGGGAACTTGGAAATTTTGCCGAAACACAGGGAATTTCCTTTGGCCAGGTCCTGAAATTCCTGATTCTCAAGATATTAGGGATTTAACATTTTGTTGTTGGGTTGTCCAATTTTTTTCTGTATGCAGAGGCTTTTAAATTATGAAAAAAAAAACTTCCTGGATATGACATAGGAAAAAATTACCGTGGGACAGGGAAATCTCAGGGAAAACACAGGGAATTTGAAAATGGACTTGCGGTTGGTACCCTGTAGTGTGTAGAGGCGACGGCCTTTTCACCGCCCCACCTGTGATGTATGTATAATGTGCACGCTGACATTTCCCCCGACCCTGGAGGAGGGAGGCGGCGTCTGCTGTAGGGGCCGGGCCTCACCCCCACCACACCCCTACCCCTCAGGTAAGGTGTGGTGTGGGGTATGGGGGAGGCGGCATGTAACCACCGACCCCCGACATGTGTTACTGGTTGTCTCCCCCCATTCCCAACCCGCCCTCTAAAACTACTTGGGGCCCAATAATCCCCGGCCACCGTCGCAGTATCTCACTTCTCATGGCGTTGGCATTGGCAAATTCTAACAGTGAGCAGTGTCCGAAATTGAGGGCACAACCTGCAACCGAGGTGCACGATTATGCTGCAGGGTGCATGATTTTTAGGGCTGTGCACTCGGTGGTACATCCCTTTTCCTCTCTCCATTAGATGCCTAATTGTAGAAAAGATGTAAGATATTGTGGCCGGGTTCATACTTTTTGAGGCTCTACATCCGATTATTGTACAAATATAATCCTCAATTTCGGACACTGGTAAGTTATGGCCAATGTGCCTTATTCAATTTTCATTAAAAAAAAACAAAAAAACTTCAGAATATATACGAGAGATTGAATTATGGGGAAAGAACGTTTATTTCTTCTTGAACATGTCTTGGCATTTGATTAAGGCACCTGTGGAAAGTAAGGGAAAATTAGGTATCTTTTTGCAACACCGGAATAGTGTAGAACGAAAAGTTCCATTCCATTTAGAACTAATCACAGAGACTGACAACGATAGGATTTAGGCCCAGTATCAATGAGCAGAATGGAGATGTCCGATTCCCATTGGATGCAGACACCCTCCCAGAGGCCCAGACGTTGGGTATCAAAAGCTGCACAGTGATAGGCTGCGATCGCCATTTTTTTAGACTTTGAAAAAAAACAACTCTCAAGCATGAGCCTGAATATTGAATATTCACGCTCGTTGAACCAGGAAATCTATGGCACAATACATTTTATTGTACCCTAGATTTCCTGGTTCAACGAGCGTTGACCATCCCCTAATCATAGGAGAGTATTAACCTGGACCATGTCGTACAGTAGGATACAACCCAAAGAATTATATTTTCTTCCGAAATAATTATATCTACCTAAGATGAGCGACCGACAAATAGCAACCTGAATGATAAAAAGGCTAATGGGGCGTTACAGTTCCGGGCCACCTGAGAGTGCCTGGGATGACAAACCTACTTATCACACATCATAAAATAGACTTCTTTTTCATCAGCATCCTTCAGTACTAGAGCCCAAGGCCAAACACTACGGTATCAGTCATATCTATGACTTCATATTCATCCTCAGACCCAAGTTGTTGTTACCATTTCCCCCTATGGCCTCCAAACACCTGAGCACCTGTTAGACTAATAGGTCCAGTTTATAAATGATTTTGCCGACTGGCTCTCAGGAGGCTATCGTTCCTCCCGGCCCTTAGAGTAATGACCAGTTCAAGGCCTACAAATGGGGCTGTACAATTCATGATGTGGCTGCAATTTGTACTCAGACATGTACAACAACAGTTACTACATAGTTTTCTTTGTACCTCTGAATCATAAGGTATTAGTGGATGACAATTAGTCTTCTCTCAGTCTAGATAGTGACTCTATGTTAATGTTGGGACACGTTGCGAACCCATCAATTTACATTCATTTGAATCATACAAATCTAAACGCCCAGTTTTCTAGGGGTAGCAATGTGAAGTTTTCTGGCTGTGGCTGTCGGAGCTAAAGGTTAACCAGGTCGTTAGTTATAACGGGAGAAGGAGGCCGTTCTCCTTGGTTTATCATCAGCCAAATGATGAAACATAAGGCGTGCTACTGGGCCCAGCGTCCTGCAGGTGGCTGCCAGGCCGGCCCACGGCCCCAGAGGAGAAGGTGTTATTATATATATTCTTAATTATACAGGCCCTACCGCTAACTTCTTCATTGTGAAGTTCCTTTTATCAACTGCGTTTTACAGCGTCTACAAACATGCGTACTCTACCTTTAACTCCTGCATGCTGGAGCCTCAAACCATTTTATACATAAGTTAAATCTTTTGCATCTCTGTCCTCCTTAAGCAGTGATGCAAGTTTACCGATTTTTGTCGGATTTTCGATATTTTCTCTCCAGCAATCCCAAAGATGCGTTCAAAATTTGATGTTTATAACACATTTCAGCACATAAGGGTACAATCGGATTTTCTTACTGCTATTTCCGACTTTTTCGATGTCCCCAACTTACATCCCTGCTTAAAAAAAGTTTGGTATCTTATGCATCTAATGTATATATATATGTAACTCACACAAAGGAAAACTTAGTTAAAAACCAGAGTCCAGACGAAACAAAACATAGAAAACCAATTGTAGGTCAAATGAAATGAGCAGTTGCCAAAACCCGAGGTTTGGGGGTCAGGTTAAGAGAGACGTTGACCCGCCTTAGCCCCCTGCCCCCCCTCTGTAGCTGTGTGTAATGCGGGTAGGTCTGGGGTCGGGTTAAGAGAGACGTTGACCCGCCTTAGCCCCCTGCCCCTCTTCTGTAGCCGTGTGTAATGTGGGTAGGTCTGGGGGTCGGGTTAAGAGAGACGTTGACCCGCCTTAGCCCCCTGCCCCTCCTCTGTAGCCGTGTGTAATGTGGGTAGGTCTGGGGGTCGGGTTAAGAGAGACGTTGACCCGCCTTAGCCCCCTGCCCCCCCTCTGTAGCCGTGTGTAATGTGGGTAGGTCTGGGGGTCGGGTTAAGAGAGACGTTGACCCGCCTTAGCCCCCTGCCCCCCCTCTGTAGCTGTGTGTAATGTGGGTAGGTCTGGGGGTCGGGTTAAGAGAGACGTTGACCCGCCTTAGCCCCCTGCCCCTCCTCTGTAGCCGTGTGTAATGTGGGTAGGTCTGGGGGTCGGGTTAAGAGAGACGTTGACCCGCCTTAGCCCCCTGCCCCCCCTCTGTAGCCGTGTGTAATGTGGGTAGGTCTGGGGGTCGGGTTAAGAGAGACGTTGACCCGCCTTAGCCCCCTGCCCCCCCTCTGTAGCTGTGTGTAATGCGGGTAGGTCTGGGGGTCGGGTTAAGAGAGACGTTGACCCGCCTTAGCCCCCTGCCCCTCCTCTGTAGCCGTGTGTAATGTGGGTAGGTCTGGGGGTCGGGTTAAGAGAGACGTTGACACGCCTTAGCCCCCTGCCCCCCCTCTGTAGCCGTGTGTAATGTGGGTAGGTCTGGGGGTCGGGTTAAGAGAGACGTTGACCCGCCTTAGCCCCCTGCCCCCCCTCTGTAGCTGTGTGTAATGTGGGTAGGTCTGGGGGTCGGGTTAAGAGAGACGTTGACCCGCCTTAGCCCCCTGCCCCTCCTCTGTAGCCGTGTGTAATGTGGGTAGGTCTGGGGGTCGGGTTAAGAGAGACGTTGACCCGCCTTAGCCCCCTGCCCCCCCTCTGTAGCCGTGTGTAATGTGGGTAGGTCTGGGGGTCGGGTTAAGAGAGACGTTGACCCGCCTTAGCCCCCTGCCCCCCCTCTGTAGCTGTGTGTAATGCGGGTAGGTCTGGGGGTCGGGTTAAGAGAGACGTTGACCCGCCTTAGCCCCCTGCCCCTCCTCTGTAGCCGTGTGTAATGTGGGTAGGTCTGGGGGTCGGGTTAAGAGAGACGTTGACCCGCCTTAGCCCCCTGTCCCTCCCCCCTCTGTAGCCGTGTGTAATGTGGGTAGGTCTGTGGGTCGGGTTAAGAAAGACGTTGACCCGCCTTAGCCCCCTGCCCCTCCTCTGTAGCCGTGTGTAAGTGGCCCATAGCTCACCTGGAGCAGCTCTGAGCAGCTCAAACAACGACCGGACCGACGAGGATGGACACTGGAGCTCCATGCGAACTACCCACCCTCAGACGTCGGCAAACCGCCGTTGTTTGTCTCTCAAAATACCCCCGGGGCCATCACAGTAGTTTGCCTACAAGTTTCGTTGTGCTTGGAGTTAGCTTGAGCACATGGGGCGTAGAAGTTGGTAACTGATCGGTAAATCTGGATTGGGTGACAAAAGGGTCATGTTCCCTCAGACGACATGTGATTGGTAAATCTTACAATGGATACAAGAAGTTTGAGATTAAGATACACCAATAGGAAAAAATAACAGACCTTTCATAAGAAAACATTTTTGCGCATTTACAAAAAATAATGTTAAAATACATTCTGTACGGCCAGATACATTTCAGTAGGTTAATGAGTCTATATTCAATATCTTGACAATACTTTTCAACAGAAAGTGGATTGGAAAAAATACCTGGCGAATTTTTTTCATAATCTGACTGTAACTCTGATACATCCAAACTGGATCATAACTTGTCGACTTCGACAAATTAGTTCTTATCTGAACCAGCTGGAATTACAGCTAGTTCTAATTGTTCAACGTATTAAGTATTTGAGATTCATAGAATCTAATCAGATGTTCTTTGTACGGACAAGCAACACCACTGCACATTTGCTAGTGCGCCTCAATATTTGATGAGCTGCTAGCTACCTCACGAGTAAAGGCAGAAAAAGTACAACAGCTGAGCTTACTGAAACCCCATGCCTCTTATGTAGAGTAATTGTTTGCCCTAGAATAATACAGGAAAAAGAAACTGAAATGGGAATATTTATCGAGGTTCTTGATAACGTCTCTGTCAACAGAGACAAATTCATCGCCCCCTTCCTGGCCTATAACTCGAGCAGGGTGCACGTACTAATTGGCCCCTGTTCGGTTTGAAGGTAGGGGCCGTGAAGGAAATAAGGTCCATGACACCGCCGGAAGTGACGTGATGGATTCAGGCATGCGCAGTATCAATAGCCGTAAAGTGGCGCCATTGGTAGGGCCCATACTAGCAATAAGTATGTTCTACATGGTTGTATACACTGTTATTTATCGTTTCGTTAGAGTAATACATTTTGGTTGCTTGATGAGAGAGATCATATACTAGAAGAATACAATACATGCTAGGGAAAAGACTTTGCCGAAGGCGTTATTTAACATATATAATTTCCGTTTTGTATTGAACGTCGTTTTAGGCCTACCTACAATTTCTAAATAATGTGCTCTCATAATTAAAATTGTTAATTGCTGCCCACAAAAAACGCTTACAAAGCATGCTATAGTAGATAACCATTGAATGTATCTAGAAAATAGCTATGTTTCAAACGGCAGTCCAGCCTCCCTTAGTAAAATACTACTGCGACCTCTTACTGCTTCTGTACTGATTTCAATCTGAATTTTTACTGTGCCGGGGTTCCCTTCCAACTGTCTGTGTTTACCAACAGCTTGATAGACTGTAATCGCTTATAATGCAGATGCTGAGGGAAGTCTAGAGTTGGTTAGCAAACTTCATATTTGTAGACTTACAACGTAGATGGAATGTAAAAATGTAAAAATAAACACTCAAATTGATGGCAAATACCTGGAAGTTACGATAAATAGGCTTCCTATTGTAGATGTATTTAAACAGGAATAGAACAAAACCTCACTCACCCCCCCCCCCCCCCCCAAACCCTCTTTGGCCACTCCATCTCAACATGCCCACGCACTTGATATACTGTCTAGCTGGTCGGGGATACTAAATGATGGACCTGATCGTGAGCGGAGGTCGTAAAGCAGGCGGTAGGCTGGACGCCCCTGATCCGGCCGGCCCTTTGTTCACCACCGCCTAGTGTATGGCCAGTTAACGCCAAATGATGGAGGAATTACGACTCGGCCCCTGACGTCTCCATACACTGGGCCGTTTACTTAATCAGTGCCCCGCGGGCGCCTTCCCAGGGGCCGGCGGCTTTAGTATTTAATTAAAAGTCCTTCGCATACGTAAACAAGGAGTTGTTTAAAACGTTGGCTTTTTGTTGAAGAGGAATCTTTGGTTGTTATGGAATAAATGGGTATGTAAGGTGGTGAGATGTGTTCGATTGTAGAATCCAGAGGGCGCCACCACCGGCGGAAAGGGTTATAAGAGAAGCTTACGGTCATCACATTCTATGGCGGGAGGCGTTGGAGGGTGGCAGGCAGCTTTAGAGCGGACTGATGAAGCCCCAAGCCAAACTGACCAGTGTCCAGTATGCCGGACATGCTGGTGACCGATCCTTCACTGACCGCCGCCCAATAGCCCCTATTGTCGCCCCCTGGTGGCGGATTAGCCGCTGCCATGACAACACACGTCCCTGGTATACGTCCTCCAGACTGTAGTACCTTCCAAGTCCGCTAGTCATTCAAACTAGGACTGTTAACTAGCTACCATTTTAGGTGGGAATTCCACCCGTATCCCAGCATGCATTGCTCCCGCTGGTTTATGGCAAGTGGGACCATAAACCAGCCAGCAGTCACACAACCATCAAAGGGATTACCCAGCCCATAAATAGAGAACCGAAAAAATAATTCTTTGCGAATATAAAGTGACCAGTAGTAGCCATGGTCTGTTGTATGTGTAAGGACCTATTATGCAAGAGGTATCTAGGTCATGGAAGGACGACACGTCCTCTCCACCACAGACCGCTGTCCCCGGCCGTATGAGAGGCGTCCTGTGGTGAAGACACATCCACTACCACAGATTCACATAACACTCAGTGGTCAGTCTGCAGCTCGAGTGACCAGCCACTGCTGCTACTTCAGTCAGCGGAATCTGGCCTAGAGCAATAAACCCGCGAGTTATTTATCACTGATATACATGCGTAGCTGCCATATTTTAGGTCCATGATTCTGCTGTCTCTTGTTTCTCTGCTGTGCTAAATAGCTGGCATAAATTTGCAGGGATATTTCGTTTTTGGGCATGAATAAGATAAATTATTTGTTTTTAGATTTTACTTATTTCTGAGTATCAAATGTGAAAAAAGGGAACATATAATTACAATATCTTATAAAACGTCCGTCTTCAATTTGAATTCTAGGTCTTTGGGAAAGAATTTACAGCGACGCATTTTTGTTACAAATTGTGTTGATGGAGAGGTGAAGATATAAAGTAAAAGTGGTCCTCATATAAAATACACTCTCTTGTTTTTGTACCAGCCTTTTCAGTGAATCTAGTTATTGTGCGCGTTTCCAGAGAAAAAAGGAAGTATAAAGCAGTTTTACCCCTCGATTATCTGGGTATATAGATATTCACCGCTTACTCGAATTTCATCATGCATTGCAGATCCATTTTTGATTCAGTAAAGTTTTCTGATTGAAGAATATAATTATATGTTTGGGTTTTTTTTCATCATAAAAGCAGTGACAATTCCCTAACTGTCAGTTTACGTGCGGTTGCTGTTGGGTGCACATCTTGCCACGTCTCCCATCAATTGTTTGAAGAAAAGGGAATATTTATAAATAGTGACATAATTTCAACAGTACACGTCCCTTACCTATATTTCTCCATGGTCCTTCTATTCTTCAGTCGTATAGCTTTTACTTTAAGGCCTGTGATTACCAGCTCACCGTCAACTATTCAATGTTCGTCTATAAATACCGATAACTGTCTAATTACTTCACGTTAATTACCTTAATACTGTAACCCCGATAATAATTGGTAATTCACATCAATTATGTACAAGTAATCCATCAAGCATTCAGATGTGAATCAACAAGGTTAATGGAACATTCTTGTATATTTATATATTCACCTTGTTTTTATCTTTTTGGTTCAAGAATTTAAAAAAAAATAAAAGTATTCGGTCAAATTTACTTCCTAATGAAAAGTCTGTCATGTGTTATAACTTAAACGTGTTTTACCACTGTGTTTTATTGCACAGTTGTCTATATATGTGATGTTTTTATTTGAGGGGTGTTTCATGACTTCAGCATTCTTACTTTTGACAACGTGAAAAAGAAGGCACACGTTTACACCTTCTTTCAAGTATTTCTACTAATTCACGATATGATTCGCCATAATTCATGTCTACTTAATAATGAACACAAGTCAACAAGTCAACAACAGCCGGAGTTGGGTTCGATGTAGCTTCCAAACTTTTAATATCTTTAAGATATACAAAGATGTCCAGTTACCATAGATCACTACCACGGTAACCTATGCTTCTGGGCCAGAGTATACATGAAAAAATCTTAATGTAAAACTGAACACCTCACTTTTAAAAAGGTATCGACGACATACTCCAAAGTACAGAGAAAACATTTTCCTTGGGACAGGGAAAACTTGGGGAATTTGGTCGTGAAATTCGAGTGGGGACACTGACTATTTCATACACGTACGTGCATGGGATTGCATACACTTACAGTAATAATGAACATCATCGTATTATTGGGTATTTTGACTTCACTTATTCACGTACAGGTCTTCACCCACATTATATGAACATCCTCGTATTAACGTGTATTTTGCCTTGACTTTTGCAGGGCAAACAGAAGCAGGCCAAGCGGACGCAGACCTTCTTCCAGTTCTGTAACGCCAAGGAGGCCGTCTTACTGTGTACGGACGTGGCGGCCAGGGGGCTGGACATCCCCGAGGTGGACTGGATCATCCAGCTCGACCCCCCGGACGACCCCAAGGTCAGTCATCGACAAGTTTCTTTTATATAATATATATATATTCATTTAACTACATTCATCATATGAGATGATCTTCCATGTAAGTACATTTGTAAATTTTCATTCCAAGTAATATTAGATAACCGTACTATTGTAGTATACACACATATAAATAACCAGAATTCATTCATTAATGGCTTCACCTAACTCAGGTTCTTCCAGCCATATTAGCGCGGAAAAGACCTGAGGTTGTCAATATTGGGCCCGTATCTTGTTAGGGTGTTCATTTGTATACATAGATATAAGCTGCTTGAATTAAGGTTGCCGATTGAAAAATCTTGAATACTTTTATCATATTTAAAGCTTCAGGTAGATTTCAGTGGGTGTTGATTATCTTTTCGCATTTTGTACATTACTCTGAATCAGTGATATCTATTCACAACTCTACATAGCATAAAAGCCCACGACTATTGTCCGTAAATAGGAACCGTCCACTTTTTTCCTACGTATTTTGATATATTTTCTACACCCCCCCCCCCTTTAGTATATATCAAGCATAAGAAATGTACTAAAGTTCTAGCACCCAACCCAACCCTCCTTTGTACGTAGATATTCAATGGACCGTCCCTTACATAAAACAGGTACATAAAGATATGGTGTAGTCTTTTTGAAGGTTGAAGCTGAAATTATTTCATAGCATCTGTGAATCAATTATAATGCCGTCAGTTTCCAAATCTATTTCGACTCACTATTTAATAATTTTGGACGCTCAAAACAATTTTTTAAAAAATCGCTGAAACAGCAAATACCGAGGGCTGGTAATGCATGAGTTGTGGTTTTGACGGTAACGATGTCCAATGGTTTCCATTTGTCAAAAGTGGCATTAAGACAAATTAAACCTATCTTAAACCTAAAATGAAAGTCTCTAATTTCTTTTATGATGAAAAAAGAAAAACAAGTCAAGTTAACGTAATCCCCACTATTGCGACACCTTTTACCAATGTTCCTCCTATCTTTTTTTATTGTTTATTGATTGAAACGCGTTGCAGTGAGAAAATGTTCGTGGCATGAGAAGCATTTAGAATTTGCGCATACACGGAAGCAACGTTGAAATATTAAAATGCCTAGGACATTCTTGCGAGCTCATTTGTTATGCAACACAGTACTCAAATTGCTTTAGTCGTCATATGAGAATATACTCACTACTGAAGAATACTTTTTACAAAACCAATGACGCACTAAAATAGATTAATTTTCAGTCCCATATCAAAGTCCATCCAGTTGTTTCTGCTTCTTTTTACACAAGTTTAATTATCCTGGAAAACGCATTTAGCTGTCGCTAGTTTTCATTGCATTCCAGCAGTCAGACTATTACAATAGTATGATGCTCTACGTACATTCACTCACACTGTTGGTTGCCTGTTTCCAGGAGTACATTCACCGTGTGGGCCGGACAGCCCGCGGGGAGGGCGGCAGCGGGCACGCCCTGCTCATCCTGCAGCCCGAGGAGCTCGGCTTCCTCCGCTACCTCAAACAGGCTCGTGTACCCCTCAACGAGTTCGAGTTCTCCTGGGCCAAGGTCTCCAACATACAGCCCCAGGTAAGAGCGCTTCAGTCGTTTTTAGGTTGACCCCCCAATTGACATATGGACATATATTAACTCCCGGATCACAGACCCCATTATCAATCATAGATTAAACCTCGCCCCGCACATAAACTTTACACGCATTCCTCATCACTTTGCGGTGTCTTACTTCAATTTGCGGTGTTTTACGGCCAACTTGCGGTGTTTTGAGCATGGTGGAACATTTGACTGTGTTGGCGTTGACCCAACGCGAGTACCAATTACCTGTAATTTTCTTTGGGTTTACTATGAATGCTTGCGTTGACAGATGCCAGCGTGTTGGTATCTGAAAGGCAAACTCATTATGTTGTAAAGAAAATTAAAAAATAGAAAAAAAAACAACGAAAATGCTTGCCAGCACAAGGAGGAATATAGCCTATACGCATTATGAATGTACATAAAAAATGTAAACGCACCATTGTATTTCAAAGAGCGTTCATGTTCATGTCTGGTTCGCTTGAGTATTATATTGTGGTTGGTATCTTGCTAGATCCTGACCACCCAGCCCACACACATCAATTCCCTCCCCTGATAACACGTACCATCTTATCATCTTTCAATCGCACATGTCCTACCCAATCTTGTTTTTTTAGGCTGAAATGCAGAGGCTCAGTCTTTTTTGAATGGTTCTAACGTTCTATGTTTCTTCAGAAGATGATATGTTTGTATATGCAGATGAATATGATTTATATTCTTTGACCAAGTGTCAAGTTTTAAAAACAAAGTAAGATAAATCAGTCCATACCATAGACCTTGACTTTACAAGAAGAAAATGTTTTCGTATTTTTGTAAAGGGCAACATGATGCCGTGGCGTTAAATAAATACAAACTATTACAACGTGGAGCTAGCTCTTGAATGTTAGACTTCAATAAGTCAAATGTCAAACGTAGTATATTCTGTCCATGATAGGGAACAAATTTTCAGATCCAACGAGAAAATAAACTAGATTTAAACTATGAAAACGAGACGATCTTGATAAAGCAGTTACTTTTTCATGCCCATGACATTATCTGTTAAGTATATAACCTAAAACCCCTATATATTACCTCAATATAGCATAATATCCAGTAATTCCCTGGGATTTATGTGATGTTTTTGGCTGCAGAACATAACCCAAATTACGGCCATGGCATCTTTTTACGCTTCATTTTGCCGGGGGAATGCGGATGAAAGCTGTTGGCTGAATTTTGAATATGGCCAATTCTTTTCTCCAATAATCCGTAGGAGAAGCTCTCAGTGGTGGGGATAAGGTGTCTGCCCGGCTTAAGTAACAGATTCCTGTCAATATTCTTTCTCCCTGTGTAATCCATACGAACGCCGTTTGTGTCTCTTTGAAAATGAGTTGGGTAGATTACTTTACGCCCATTTGAAGACACTGGAAAGCTGATAAGGCTGTCTTTAGGAATTATTATCGAAAGTATATCGATATTGAGAGTCGCCTTTTAAAATATTACTAAAATATTACTAATGTGACTGGACAGTGGTTTCAAAATGAGACACGTAATGTCCAGAATAGGGGTGTGATTCGCAGTCATTCATAGGCATATACGACCAAGCTAGACACACATTCAAACTCATTTTCCCGCCTTGTATGGGAAATTGGCCACCTTGTTTATCCCTGGGAAAACGTCCCAGCCTCCACTTGTGGCTTTGGTAAGAAAGGCCCCACGATGTCAGGTGGCCTTCCCAATGTCATCGGTAAACAGGCCCAAAACGCACGCCCCAATATGCGCCCTCTCCTGTTTTAGTCACAGTTTTGTGTGTTTGCTTTGAATCTTTTCCCTTGCATTGTTTTAATGCAAAGAAAAACATTGTTAGCGTTTGCTGCTGTTTTGCGGCGGTTGTCGCGGGCAGTCCCTGGGGCAGCGCATGCCAGCGGGGTGGTTAGCCGCTCCCAAGTGCTCGGTGAAAAACAAGGATAAAGTTGTTTAGCAGGCTTTTAAAAAAGCCCTTCAGTTGCTACAATCTCACTCATTTCATAGCAGTGCGCTCTGTAAGCTTTGAAATCGATTGGCTAAACATGTGTTGGCATTAGGCTATTTGGATCATTGATCTTCTACAGCAGAGATACAGCTCGCAGGTGCCAATTCATGGCATTTCCCCATATTCCTTCCGCTTCATCTATCTCCTCTGTGCTGAAACCAACCAGGAACATCACATGTGAAGGCAAATACAATAAGTGTGTCCAGCTTCAGAACCAATATAAATACTGTAAACATATTTTGGAACCAGAGTACTTTTAGCTACTTTTCATGTAATGTAATATGAGCGGCCAAAGAGATCTGATCCTTAACACTCTAAGCCCCATTCCCACTCTGACGATTTGGGTCCAGCCGGTCGTGTCTTTGATTGGTCGCATGCCTTGAAATGTATATATTTGAATAGGTGCAAAAGTTGGCCGACTATTTGGGTGGAATTGGCCAGTTTTAGCCCCGATCATTCTGCCAACTTTGGGAAAATTAACTTCCTTGGTATGCTTCTTAAACTTAGCCCCATACCCGCCAGGGCGATTTATACCCCACCGATCGTCTTTGATTGGTCACCCTCTAGTATTGGGTATCGGTATAGTGACTGGTATGCTTTCTTTATGAGTTGGTGCAAAAGTCGACCGACTATTTTGGTAGAATCGGCCGATATTAGCTCCGACAAATCGCCTCATGGTTATGCATGGTGCTCAAGACCTCGCCATTGACATCTCAATCATTGTTGCTTTGACGTTATAATGCATTTGGTTGATTTCTACTGCGAGCTTCCCAACTGTAGGTGTTTCTTTTGGAGCAAAACTAACCCATAGCCAAGACGCAGGTTGGGGTATTGTATGTTGAACCTCCCTTGATTGGTCGCCTGTCACTTCTCTGCTCGGCCCAGAGTGTTCACGTCACAACAACCACACACCTAACCGCTCTCACCAAAGGCCACCGTACTGCCAACACTAAAACACATCAAAGAAAAACCGGTGATATTTTAATGGCTACTTCTAACCGGCAGCAACACACGGTCTTCATTTAATAAAGTACATAGGCTAAATCACGCGTATGTCGAGTTAATAATGGTTTACATAACTCATCGGCAGGCTAGTTTACCTGGCTGTCTTTTTCTGCTTTGCTCGGTTAAAAAAAGAGGCTGTCAGGTAAGTGAGTTACGGTAGACCGTGGGGTAAAAAAGCCGAGGCACACCTGGGCCAGGTAACCATTAAACCTACCTGTGCCAGGCCGGGGAGCTGCTCGAGCTCCTCCCGTGAGCTGCTCGCCTAAAGGGGGTCAGCCCAGGCCTCACTCACAACATTACACAACACGCCCCGCACGGCCAACGAGCCGGGTTTAATCACCAACTACCCACAACTCATAATAACCGACGGCTTTTTAAATGTGCTTTTCAAATTGGGTATTTTAGGTGAGCGTGGCTTATTTTTATAATGTAAGCCAAGTTCGTTACAAAAAGCATCTTTCTAAAACTGGTTGAGTTTTCCGTCACAGTATTATTTGAATTATAGTGTATATTCGGTCATTTGCTTAATGTTTCCTTGAGACCGTCATATGATAAACCAAAATTTTGAGCAAAAATAATTTAATTAAACTACAACCTGAAACAAGGAAAAGTCACGATGTGATGTAGTATGGTACTCTTCCACCATGTTCATCATTACCTTTCAGTCGCCTAGAGTTGTTGCCTTACAGTTCACCAGTTTCGGCAGCATCACGAATGAACAAGTTTTGTTGTTATAATGCATCTTTAGTTCTCTATCAGTAAGTTCAGGTAATTGAAAAACCAATGACTAAAATCAACCTCAGTCATTTGATTCAGTAGGAAATGTGAGTAGGTAATGGGCTATAGGATAGTCAATGTGTTGTCGAGGTCTATAGTACATAGTATAACTGAGGTAAATATCCCGCCGGCCTGTAGAACCTACAGCCAAGCTGCCAAAAATAGCAACACTTAAAAACTGGTGAAAGCCAGAGGAGACAAAGAGATAGAGGAGATAGGAGTTGATGATTTTAGGGAATCTATCTTTAGAGTATAGAAGGTTCAAGACTCCGCTGATAGTAAACACCCCCACCCCACCCCACCCACCCATCACCCTCCTTTTCCCTGAGGTAAATGTTGTAAAGCGTTGAGGACTTAACGGATGGGTGAAAATCTATATTGATATTCAAAGACGAAAATGAGTTTAAACCGAAAAGCTGATTAATTGCTAGGTTTTCTCGTCTCACCGCAATGGTTTCTTTATACTCGAGGACACGTTTCAAGTTGAAATTTAACATCGATCAAACCGTGTTATTGCCGTGTTTTGCGGAAGCGTTTTTGCTACATTTCTTGCACTTCTCAGACGCATTTTAATTTCTCAGAGTGACAACTCAGACTATTGATTTCGTAGATTCTGAACGGAGAATGAAAAACAATACTAGTAAAAAATAAACCACTGGCAGACTACTACGATAATGATACACATTTGTAAATCAATTTTCCTAAACGATAATTCAAAATCAAAAGCAACCGGGTTGTACGCAGCAATTGACGTTATATGGAATATAGAATTTGTTGCATTAGAAATTAAAATAAATAACCGACAAGAGTTCAATCTCCTCCCCCTGATTCCTTTTCATTTGACTGATCCTCTGTGGGAAAAACATTGACACAAAATGGTGGGCGGCGGAATCCGCCCCTCCACCCGCCTGCATTAGTGTTCTCAACCGGCCCATTCAGCCGGCCACACAAGCAGATCAAATGCCTAAATTGCCATCAGCTGTTTTAGTGAGGCCTAAATAGAAGAAGCAGGGCCTAAATAGAAGAAGCAGGCCTAAATAGAAGCACAATGAAGTGCGGTTAAATAACTCGCCCACCGTCTGTGAGGCGCTGGCGCCTTTGGAGGGACAGAGAACAGTGGAAAAAGAGACGGGGGGGTTGCAGTTTGGTGTGAATTAAAGCCAATTAGACGAAGGCTGATCAAATCAAGACGGGAGTGTTGAGAAGCATAACGCTGGAACCAGAGATAGTGGATGATTAATGAACGCCACGCCGCCACGCCGCCACACACACACTCACACTCACAGGAGGACAACTAATTACTTTTCTTTCCCCGCCTCGGAGTCATGAATTCCTAATGCCAGTCGCTTTGATTGTGTTTTATTCCAATTATCCCACTGATTCGTTCCGTACAACTTCATCCTCTATTAAGCGACGCTATACAACGCCGGCTCACTGTTTTCGGTTCAATTTGTCACATGGCGGCAGCGTAAAAAAATTAATTTAAATGGTTAATGAGCGTAAAGCTTATGAAGTATAAGCTTGTACCAGAGGCAAGGTTTGTATTGTCGGAAATTTCAGAACGAAGGTCGGATCCAGTATCTCTGAAAGTTGAAAATACAGACCCTTGACACTGGGAAATTGCCAAATGAAGTTGTCTTTGGTCGTTTAAAGGGAACATAATTTCAGAAAAGAATGGCTTTCATCTCCAGTTTTAAAGCCGAGTGGTAAAATAGAAAACCGTCATGTTATTGGCCTTTTCTGGTTAGCTTGCAAAAGATAAAAACGTCTTCTTGGAGTCACAGTTGAATGGGGAAGCTAGATGTCCTAGATTCGACATGCTTGGACAAAAAGAGATATCAAATCAATGTCAGTTTAACTTGTAAAACCACAGTCTGCCAGTTTAACTAATGATGAATTTGTAAAGGTATAACGTTACGGAAAACAAAGGTTATAACCTCCACCTCCATGGCGTTTTACGAGCTTTTACTACATTTGTCATACTTTCAGTAAGATTTCCCGTTTTAAACATTCTACAATTGATAAATTGTTCCTACAGTAAATTATTATTACGATGGTTGTGTTGGACCTCACCATCTGAGGTGGGGGTTGGGGGGGGGGGGGGGGGGTCCTAGTAGTAAGGATGTCCCTGAATGTAAACTGAGAGGTACTAACATAAAGATCCCTTTCAATAAAGAATGTTTTCCATTACAACAGACACACCCTTTCCTTTTCCAAGCATAAAGCCTGTGGCAATGATGTGCCGTCAGGAAAAAAACGTGTGAAAGCCAACAACACGTACCACAAAATAAGGTTTTCAAGAAACCTTTTTTTAGGATCAACACTACGTGGCTCACATCCGAGCCATCTTTTAGTTTAGGGCCCTTTGATTACTTCAGTACATCAACCACTCCAGATATAGCGGCCAAAAACGCTCACTAATGCCCAAAGCCTGTTTTGACTGTGGTATATAAATACAGCAGACCTGGGGCTAAGCCGAGACCAGGGGCCTGGTGGTCAGTTAGTGGTCAGTACAATGGTGCTGGAGCGGTGGTCATTGTGTCCAGGTCCTCCTCCGTCACCCGTCCAGGTGTGTACAGGTGTGTAGAGGTGGGCCTATTCCTGGAGGCGGCGTGCATTCAGCGTCCCCTGGCCGTGGTCAGTGTCCTACCCCTCCTCTCCCCTGGTGGTCCCATTACCCCCCGATCTGTGACAGGTCGGCCCTGACCACCGGGGGGACACCATGGGGGCCTCTAGGGAGGGGCCAATGGAAACCTGACAAAAAAATGCAATGACAGCTATAGGGTGCCTACGGAAAACCTACATGTTCGTGAATAATTTTTATGAAATCAACGCCCTTTAGAATATCTTTATTTTTATTTTTTTTTTCTCGCCGGAGGTCCTAAAAGGCACTGCGTAGATTAGATTTGAAAATAAAATTTCGTTTTCCTTAAAAAAAGAAAGCTCCTTAGAGCTGAGTTTATGTACATCAAGTCATATGTCTGAACATTTTCCTTGTCTCAAATACTTGTAAATGTTTTTAAGATGGCCTTAAATTGATAGTTAGAAAGCAATGTCACTTTGATTGCCATCTGCAGAAGCACTTGGTCAGCCTTTTTATTGGACAGATTCAGTACATTATGTTATTGCCCTGAGTCAATAAATAATACACTGTTCATATTTGTAAATCCATAAGAGTAAATCTGAATCTAATCAAATGGTTTTTGTCTTTTGAAAAGGTATGAATTCAGAAGTGTTCCCTTAAGGCCGGGACACATATACCAACTCGATCGTCGGGATTGCTACAGACTCGACCGTCGGGGACTAGCCAGTCGTAGGGATGTTCATGGGGGGTGCCACATACAGTGACCAATTGGTTGCAAGGACATGATTAATTTCTATCAACTTTCACGCAAACAAATGAATATCTATCAATGCATTTATTAACCTACTATACAAGGGGATGTTCAGAACATTTTTGTAAGTAAATATTGCCTGTTCATTTCTTAATTTTATCAGTTGGCATAAAATATCTCGAGAAATAATCGTCGGACAATAACCTACAATATACCATCTTAGAGTTTATTCCATGTCGAATCTGAATCTGATCATTATTTTCAGTTAAACATTAATTTGATAAATATCACTTTAATAGCTAGGTCTTCAGACCCGACAATCCAGTTGTTCATCTTCAACATCTCATGATTCCCGACCCGACGGATCCGTCGGGAATAAGACCCGACCATCCAGTCATAAGGGTATGACACACACACCAACCTACCCCAACCCAACTCAACTGTCGCGTCGGGTCGGTATATGTGTCCGGGCCTAAAGACCCTGTGGTCCACTCGGGGCTCCATACGAGAACCCCAAATCGCGAGCCTGTTGCCAAGTAGCGGACACTTTGTGGGAAAACACAATGATAAGAGGGTCCGACTGAAGGCCACGGGCACAAAGGGAGGAGTCCCCAGGAGTCGGCGACGTGATCTGTCCTACTGGGCCGGCCTATTGTACCAACGGCCAGGGGAAGAATCGGGGCCCAATGGGAGGATTTGTGAACCCAGAGTCACAGCGTTATGCCAAGTTTTACTTTTTTTCCTTCATTCCTTTTAAGGCATTTAAATACAGCCTGTATCCTCAGCCCAGATATGGGGACTTTTCAGAGACAATTATTTTACCATGGACGTTAGAAAATCTACCTTTGATGATGAGCAGTTCCTGTTTTTTCATTTCCGTGAAGACATTTCAACACGGTGTGCATCCCCAGCCCTGAATAAGGGACAGTAAAAGAAGAAAAACATGCTACTATGCATAGTAGTAAATTTCCCTTATGACGAACTGTTAACGTCCTTCTCAAACAACCTTAACACAAAAAGAAATACTATCTTTGTGCTCCAAAATTAAAGAAAATCATCAGTTATTCTTTCAAGAGAAAGTATCAATAAATGAGCTATCTTCAACATCAACTCAGGCTCTATTCGACCCTACATTACATACTGATTGCCAGGTCAGTCCCTCTCCATGAGTTTGTCCCTCACTTCATTCTGCCCTGGAGGCGCACATTGTTAAGGGCTATACCCACTAGCCGATTATCATAGAGTCGGTCCATAAATCGGTGCTAAAATTGGTGGAATTTACAAGATAATTCCATTGATTTTAGCACTAATTGATAGGTCAACTGTATGTGGGTATGCTTTGTCCAGTCAGAGTCGGCCGACATGAGAACTGACAGGAGCACCAATCCCATATCAAGCATGTTTGATAATTGACGTCAACCACCGACTGCCGTCGGCCGACCCTGTACAAAAACCGACTCCCATTCGTCCTAGTGGGTATGGGGCTTAAAGGCCGATTATGAGTAGGCGGGTGTTTGTCTCTCCGCCTTACCCGCCTATTGCACGCTGATTGGGAGAGCGCCCATAGGTTGTGCGAATCAGGGGCCGACAGGAAGACATGTCAGTTCAGCATCTGTTATGTCTCGTTAGTGCCTACGGCCTTCCGATTAGTCCAGTTTACAAGAAAATGGCCCTGCATTAGGGAACAGCAACATACGACAGGCATAGCTGTTATTAGTGTAAGGTGGAAATGGGCTTTTGCCGTATAAACGCTCATATTCCGCACTTTGCAGTGAAGTATTGTCTGTGCTGAGCGGGGAAAACACCTTTCCAAACATCCTCTCATAAGCCTCTGTACAGGGGAAATAAGAATTATATTGTATCAAAACAGCTGTCGTATTAGTTATCGTTTCTCATCTAGCAGTTCAGATAACTGTATTTTTGTCACGTTTTGATAATCATTGTAAGGGCACACAATGGCAATTTGCACACGGCTATTTCTTTTCTTTCTTTTTTAACTCATCAAGTATTCGTTTAATTTACTGAAATACTTTCCTCGGTTGTATTAAATGTATGTGTTAGTAACTGTTCCGAAGTAAAACTGTTTTGGTTTTGGATTGTCAAAAGTATGAATGCCCATCTTTAAATGGCACCTGCTTAATCTGATTTGAAGAAGTAAAGATAATTATGCCTTAAACAGTAGGCGAAAAATGTTTTGATTCATGGTAAAGCCATGAATTGCAATGCGTTTTTAAAGATGTTTAAACATATACTTACACATTCATACACCATGCTTGACATAAGGAAATTATTAGTTACAGCAATAAACAATACAGTGCTTCCTTATAAACTCATCAGCTTTTAAATTATTTAAAAAGATGTTGAACAATTGATGAATACCCCGATAGTTATGATCTAAGATTATCAAATGACCTCATGTGTATGATTGATATTACTTTTCCCTCACGACCATCCCGAGGCTTTCAGTCCTTAACGTATATAGCCACAAAACAATCGTTCATACACCATTTGACATTTGCATTGTCTTATCAAAGCCTAGCATACCTTTACTTCCTTCATCCCAGTGTAAGCTGTATGAACGCGCAATTGATTTGATAACTATATTTGTTTTTGCCAGAATCATCCCTATCCTTGTCCATGGCATATCATAACGCTAGTTGCGGTTTCAGCACAAAATGCAAATGAAAATAATAGCTCACCCAATATACCAGTTTGGAAAAAGCTCTAAAAGGTTGAACTACACCAAATAACAAAAATAACAGACATAATCAGTCAACTAATTAAAACTATAATTGTTTCAATATTTTCCAGTTGGAGAAGTTGATAGAGAAGAACTACTTCCTCCACAAGTCGGCACAGGAGGCGTACAAGTCGTACATCCGGGCGTACGCGTCCCACAGCCTGCGCTCCATCTACAACGTCGAAAAGCTCGACCTGCAGAAGGTGGCCATGTCCTTCGGCTTCAAGGTGCCCCCCTTCGTCGACCTCAGTATCCTTGACAGTGAAATGTTAAAAAAAGAAATATTCTTGCCATCAATATGCGTTACCAAGAAATTGGTGAGAGGAATCATGCTCTAAGAGGGGCAATAGCATGGAAAACGGGGACAACTGGCTGTCAGTCAGATCAGAAGTTCGGTGGTTAATTCATCTGATCGGAAGTAAATTGGTTAATCTATCAGCCAATGTGAAATCCGTTAATATATCGAATGTTATTCAAAGTTATGTATCAAAATGATAACTGTTAACATGAAATTTATAATTCTCTGTAGAAATAATCACATATTATACAATTATATTGTAAAAGTAAGTTATTTGATTACTTCATAATCGGAAATTAATTATAAGTATCATGAACTATAAGTATCTTACATCATACTCAAAATTTTGATCAGAAACTGATTTCATATTCAAAATAAATCATCAGATATGATATACATTTTCAGAGCAATGACCTCTTTTTCGTTTATGAAGAGCTTCCAATAGCCCTGATGTCTGTACTTCCAATTGCATTTTTTCCCTGCTTGAGTTCTTAGACCTTAACCCCAACCCAGATGTTCACAGCAGTAAAGGTGCTCCGGTGAAGCGGCGTGGAGGAGGCGGTGGGTTCGGCGGGGGCTACCAGAGGAAGAAGATTGGGGATAAGGCCAAAGTGTACAAACAGATCCACACCAAGAAGTCACAGAGCAGACAGTTCTCCCGGTGATCACTACCACCCGACTGACACACAGACAACAGCCAACCGCACGCATTCTAGTTGCCCTGTTGAAGTACCTGCATTTTCATATAAAACTATGTGGTGTTCTACCATGCATATCTATATTTATCTTAGTTATCGTGTACGCCATGTGTTTTTCGGAAAGTATTACTGCTCACACAGTGTCATAAATAGATATTATAATTGAAAATATTATTATTTGTTCAGCATGTTAAATGGCCAAGAACTGTCGTTTTTTTGCATTTTCTTATAAATCCGTACATTTCCGAGCCTACAATGCAGTATACTTCATGGCACAGGGTAGCAGGGCTAACTATGACTGAAAAGAAACCATTCATCTTCACTTTCATCAATGTCCACTGATTTTACTCATATAAACAACTATTACAGCAGTCTTTTACATGTACAAACAGTTGAGCACTGAGGGCAAACTATTGGTAGCAGATATAACCTCAGTTTTTATTAATGACGAAGTCTTCTGTGAGTTTGATTCTGTAAATGTGTTATGGTGTTATTTGTAAATTCTTCATTAGGGAATTAATGGATTTTGTTCTACATCCATTTGTATTGTTTGATAAAAATAGCCACACATTGACGAAGATATCAATACAAATAACAATTGTCCAATACGTAAAAGAAGCTATCGTGTATTGTACTGATAAGAAAATTTATATGATTAGATAAATGTGCATCTGAGACCCGACATGTATTTCCAAAGGCAGCAGCTCTTCCGGTGTTAATTTAACTCTTGGAAATACATTTTGTACTATGTAGGGAGGGTCAATACGATTTGTCTAGGAAATATCAATACTTCAGACGAACACTGCACCTTCTCAGACCATTATAGAAATTATTTTGTTTCTATGTATAATGTATCATAATAAAATGCAATCTTTCATCAGAGTTATGTCTCATATCTCTTATTTTTGCTGACCTCAGCTGGACCGTTATGTCTGCTGCTTCGTACACTCGCTAAGGACAATGTAGATATAAATGTAGGTACATATACAAATTTAACAATTTTGAATGAAATATTGCTGTCAACGTAGAAAGTCAGTAGAAAGCTTTAATAAATATTTCATTTTCATGAATAGGCTAATTCTTCAAAGAGCATGGATATCTGACTATGGTAATACCTTGCTGTATGGTCCAAGGTTATAACTTGATAAACATGAGAATTATTATGTTGACTTGATTGCCAAAAGTTAATTTATAATTGCCCAAGGTTTGTCTTTGGTTGTTGCCACGGCCAATTGGAAGTGCACATAATAAGCAGTCTACACTTCAAAGCAGGGTACCAACAACGCAGGGAAAACAGGCAAAATTGTAAAAAAACGATTCCCTGACAGGGTAAATACATAACAGGGAATTTGCAAATTTTACCAAAACAGAGAATTTCAAATACGCAAGCACAGGGAATTTCATTTGGTAAGGTTCTGCAATTCCTAATTCTCAAAACAGGAAGGATTTGACTTGTTGGGTACACATTTTTCAGTATTCAAAGGCTTTTAGATTTGAACAACTTTCAACAAGCTGCGATACAGAGAAATCTCAGGAAATTCGAAAATTGATTTTGCATTGGGACCCTGTCAAACGAGAACACGTTCAGACGTTTCAGCTTGAAGAAAAGTACCGTCCTTTTGTTTGAATAGTGAAACCTTTCTGTTGGCCTCATGTGTCCTCATCAGTAAAATTAATGACAACCAGTAACGGGCCTGATGTCCTGCATGAGAGCCCAACTGACAGGTACAGCACACAAAGATTGCTGCTCTGACATGAACTACGTTGGTAAAACTAGGCTAATGTCGATATTAAAATGGTTGGTATTTTGTGAACAGAAGTAATGAGAACCATCAAACGAAAATGGTATATATTGCACTTAAAATTGCTTGGCCTCTTAGTATAACGCATATATTTATCTCAGACTTGTCTGCTACCTGTATACGTCATTTTGGGAACTATGTAGGCCCTATAAGAAGTCTGAGCTTGGTGGTTCCGAAAACGATGGTTAATGCCCACGCCCTGGCCCGTTTGGATGGTTAAGGCCCATTTCTCACAGCAGTAGAAGCGTTGGTAGTAAGAGCATTTTGTGTTTCAATGTCCCCCCGGTGTCTCTGGTGGGATCTTCATTAGGGAAGGCCAACTTAATCACTTCTGGTAACCTCGTTTAGCTTGGGAGACTAGTGTAGAGTATGGTAATATAGCGAAGTACTAGTGTAAGTTATAGCTTGCCCTCCAGTGGCAGATCCAGAGAAGGGGGAGGGGCAAACCATGACCTCCCCTAAAGAAAAAGATAAAACACCACAGACTTTCTAATTCTAAGATGCCAAAATGTTTAACCTTTGGGTCTGGGAGGGGGAGGAGGAGAGGGGGGAGGGGCTGGAATTGCCCCTTGTGCCCATCCACCCCCCCCCCCCCTCCCTCCCTCCCCAGCTCCCTTGGATCTGCCACTACATACCTGGACAGCAGCCTTCCTCCAGTGGCGGTTTACCCCCGCTCAGCGGCGGGACGTCGCGGGGAGCAGCTCGTCACGTCATGTAGCCCTAATTGGCCGAGCACCAGGGGGAAGTGGGCCACTCCCACAAATAGGCGCTCAAACATGGCCGCCACAGCACCCCACCGGAAGTCAGCAGTTGCTGCTTCCGGTCCCATTTCCAGGCCGTCGTCAGGTGCCGGAAGTGCGTCTCCCTAGTGTCAGGCGCCACCACCAGAGGGACATGCTACTGGGAGGGCTGCTAGTTGAGCTTTGGGCTTTTCTATAGACTACTAAGTTGGAATTGGTGTTTTGGCTTCTTTAGTCTGAGAGATGAACAGCCCTTAAAGTTACTTTCATTACATACCAAGCAGACTGAGTAAAATGCATTTGATGTGCAGAATCTTGGTTAGATTAGAGTAGCTTTGCTAGGTAATGCATTATAATTTCAAATCATTGGCCCTCATCCAGATAAGATCTTTCACTTGTTTATTTTCTTTATTAAATCCTAATGGAACAATGTCTACTCAGTTGGACATTGCTGCAACCGACATTCCTCTACACTTTTCAATAACTGGCTAAAGGAAACATGTTTGCTCTTGATAAATGTCTTGTTATAATCTCCATCTCGATAGCATATTGGAGCTAGCACTGTAGGAGAGTCAGGGGCTTGAAGGAGGCCGACTGAGCGCCCTTCTCATCCTTGCAGATCCCGGTCCGCCTTACCGGCATTGTGAACTGTTGATCCTGGGCTGATCGTATCGTCCACAAGCTTGATTTGGAGCAAGTACAATGGAAAGGCATCATTGCTATTTGTGCAAAAACTTACCGTAAACACCCTGGATTAGGATTAACCGTTATGGTGAAAATCAGCAGGATTATGATTAAACATTTTCTATACGGCCTACTGCGATAAAGTGTTAAAGATGAGATATCTACGTACTTTGGATGGTCCACCCCAATATATTCTTTCAGTCACATGCTCACATCGAAATACACATTCTCTTCAACCCTCTAACATAATGATTGTATCATAACCTTTATCTTGCATATGGAAAATTATGTAAACTTGTTGATAAAGACTCTTATCACTGAAATTTACAAAGGAACAAATTTACATTTCCAAGAATTCATTTTGTACTTCCAAACATCTGATGAATATTAGCCCAACGACCTGAGATGATGTTTTAAAAATACATCTGCACACGTTCAGATTTTTTAAAGGGTTTTTAGGAGTAATAATCTTCAAGGTTTCCCTTGGTTTTCAGAGTTATTACACTTATAAATGTGAAAAAATATACAGATGATGTACTGTTAACCTCCTAGATGTATGGGACACCATGATTGGGTGTCCTCAGTGCTCCCTGCCGTCTATTCTGTCTGGATCTCTTATATGTGGTATAAAGTAGAGGTTTTACGGTAGGCTGAGCATTAAGGGGGTAGCGTGGATCCTGCCAGCAGGCTGTTTGCATAGGCTTGGTGTGCTCGGCCCTTGTGGGTACACCTGCCTCAGGGACAGGTACCACTTACTGAGTTAGGTCATTCCCACTCCCTCCTGCGCCCACCCACCCTCACACCCATACACCAACAGCTAGATAATTATTATATAGGGAGCACGTCTTCTCTAAATCGTACATATCATTACCACAATATACTGATCATGCAACTGATAACAAGCTACTCTTTCATCTTAGCCCAAATTATTTGTGCTTAATAAAATGGATGCAAACATGAAATTTTGAATGCAATTTCTAAAATGTTGTTCTAAAATCTAAAAGGCAAAGGATGGGATTGGAGAAGAAACTATCTACAGACACACTCACCCGCCCCATCACACACATCCATGCACTTACCCCCTCGCACACACATGCCAACTTGCCCCCTAACCCACACACACTTACAGACCCCCTTCACCAGTTCACATACACACACAGTCTCACACACATACAGTGGCACACACACGCAGTGGCACACACGCACACAGTGTCACACACACACACACACACACACACACACCACCCAGCAGCCCCCCCCCCCCCCCCCGCCCTCCCGGTGGTACCTGGGCGGGGAGCCACGTCTACCCGTGGAATGTTCCACCCTGGGCCTGTGCCAGGTTCTCATTATGTCAGTATCATCACCCAGAAAACGGGCCAGACTCCACGGTCGACCTGCAGACCTCGAGTGGAACAGGGGCGAACTGAAATCCGAAATAGATGTGAGGTAAAAATAGTTGAAAGTTGTTGATTTGGGGGAGGAGACGTGAAGAACATAATTTATATATACATGTGTGTTGTGTTATTTTGATCACAAGTTCTGTAATCATGTCACCTTCACTGATTTTGGGCAATAACATTTATTTTTCGTTTACTACAGTTTCCTAAAATCTTTAGCCAATAAGGTGGTCTTAAGTAATACGTATGGGGAGAATGAGATAAAATGACCTATTTTTTGTTAACTTTGACCGCAACACCTTGCCACGTCTTCTAAACTACTAAGTGGCCTGTTTATGTGTCCGTTTACCGTGACGTTCACATACCGTGTCCAACTAACCTTACCTTGAAGTTGGCTTTGGATCAACAGCTCCGGTTATATATAACACCTGGAAAAAGAGACAGCCAAAACATTGCACAAATGCCGTCTTTACAATATTTGTGGGTTATTTTTGTGCATACCGCCATCATAGATTGGCATCGGAGTGATTTCTTTTTGCGTGTGGTTTTTGGTTACTATTCACATACCTTTAGTGGCGAGGAAAAAAAGTCCGTTGAAGGTATTCATGTTTCTATCACAATTGGACTTACTGTCATACAACCACTGGACAAGTAAATTGCAGCTTGTACTTGTGCTTTAGACCACTCAATAGGTAGTAAACGTCAAAGGAGCTTCGTCGGGAGCTCTGCGTATAATGATTAAGCTCTCAATAAAAACTGAATACTGCCTTAAGCACATCTAGAATTGCTAGTGCAGTCGCTAAATCTTCTAAGGTATATACTTTTTAAGGTTTTAACAATGATGATGAGCATCAAAGCAGACATTATATCTTACCAATTTAGACATCAAGTGAGCAGGATTATCTTTGTGTAGTTAAATAGAATAAGGATGTTTAACTTCAAGGTCCTCTGGTATTAGGAGATAAGGGGAGTTAAGGGTTAGTTTGTAATCCGACCCGTCCCATAACGTAGCTCGACCCTTTGCATCACGACAGGCCCATGGTCACCTTGTTTAGTCTCACAAAACACCCTACATATAAAAGCTTATTAAAGTCCCTAAAGCATTTCAACTCCTTTGGAGCTCTGTGAGGATATTAGAGTTTTTTCCCCAAGAGAGAGAAAATATGTATTTGGCGAATACAAAGCCCGTTTTTATGTTACAAACAGTGCATCATTTGTAAATTAACAATAATATATAACATATAATTATACTTTATACTGTTTACAACTCTTACATGACGCAAGGTGTAGTAAAAAGTTCATTGATTAACATACAACGTATGGGAAGCAATTTGAATTGAAAAGAATATCAACTTTAATGTGAATGTTATCCCAAGTTTAATGTATCATCAGTCGAATCCGTGTTCATGATCATTGTGTCCAACAGAACGAGAGTATACGATATACATAGCAGCTATCCCAAATAACACAGCAATCCCTCAAGATAAGAACCATGGAGCAATGTGAAACTTGAATTATAAAAACTTCGGTTAGAATTTAAGTGAACGATTACAGAAACCAGAGATTAAAGGTCAAGGCGCTGACAATGGTGACAAACATTGTGTGTGTATTGCTGACAGAACTGATACTGATGCGCAATTTTCTTCTGGATATGGGTTTGTTGTTTTATCCCCCACTCAGGTACCGTGAATAGATGCTCGATGTTCAACGGATTTCCCTGAGGGATTGTAGAGCATCACTTTACAAGGAAGAAATCCTTACCTAGCGACTATCTGATCGAACTTTATGCAAAAGAAGTTCAACTCATTTCCCCAAAAATAAAGTAAATGCTTTCACAGAAAGCTATCCCCAAAAAAGTCCTTCAAAACTATGATAAAAAGGTGCCAATGTAAAAAGGCATCCACTTCTGTCTGGAAATGCCATACTTGCCGCTCATCCAATAATCGAATTTCACCCCTCAAGATCGGGGTGTCTCGGTATAATCAGACGGTTTGACGATGAGTGGTTGGTTTTTGTCGCTCAACGACTAACATCCATCATCCAGCCGGGATATTATGCTTCAAACGTCGGCAAATGGTAATCTTTGAGACGGGATTTAGTGTCGGGGCTATAAGAGGATATTAACAGCGTAGACTAATGCTGGCGGATTGACAGTAATGGGGAGTAATGAGGGCTTCTGGAGCCGAGCAATTAAGGCTTACAAGTCGGCCAGAAACCAAGGCCTGTTTGGTGCACAGCGGGCAGGGTATTGAATCTGATGAGGGGGTTTGGGTCAGGTGAGAAACCTAGTGGCAGGTTGGATAAAGGAGAAAATGCACGTGTACATATTGAATTATTGTCTTTATAATTATGGTGGCGTCCGTACATATGTTAATTGTTATGTGATGTAAACAAGTATGAGTTAGTTTATAGTGGCTGAGGCACTATGAACTGTAAGCTATAAAATAATCTGTTACATTGACATATTTACTTATGTGCCGTTCGTGTATGTTGTGGATTATGTCAATGAATTACAGGCCTTTTCATTCATTCATTTAACCAGTCACTAATGCAGAGCGGTTGACCATTGAATCAAAACTTTTTCGTTATTACCATTACTAATTTGCCGGCCTATACTCATATCATTATTTTGGACCCTTGAAATTATAAAAGAATTCTTGCAACAGATAGGCCTATGTCTCAAAAGGAAGTATACAAAACACGCATCTATTGCCATGCTCTGGAGAAAAGATCTAGTGGCCAACACACTTGTTCTGTACAGCACTTCCGGTGGCGTCCGTTCTAGGCCCCCACCAGATCTAGATAAGCACACCACACATGACGGCAATAATACAGATAATGACCTCACGCCCCCCACCCCTTTCCAACATGCTTTACCTGGAGGGGCCTTTAGATTGTAGTGGGTTGGGCAGAAGGGGAGGGAGTCAATTTTTTTAAATGTGTGTGTACATTCATGTAAAAATGTATTGTATTGAATTGTTTTGAAAATATGCGCATGCACTTAACGGAAGACCCCTTATGCATGCTGCGCCTCACTTCACACACCCCAACAACAAGCCTACTGCTTCTTCCATGCCCATCTCTATACCACACGGGTCGAGGGGGTGACACGCATGAGGCATCCCACTGAAGGGGTGATGAATTCGGGTTGCGGCCATAATCACCGCAAGGACTAGGCCGAGGGCACTGTAGCAATTTAGATGTGTAGCATACCAAAGGTGAAAGGGGGTAGCATCCCTGCTTATTATTCACCCCGCAAGCATGTGGGCCGGCGTGTGAAACATGCAACATGAACCCCAATATCCTGCTGCTGTGAGTCGCTTTAAGGATGGGCAGCTGTCAGTCATTTTAATAGACACCCTCCTCCCCTTTCTGGATATAATTTATGCACATTTATGATTGCCTCACTCTACCAGCATGGGTTTGATCTTTAGCGGTTTTAAAGGGTATATAGGCCTAATAATCTCTACCTGAGATGTAGCAACATGCGATACACATGTATACTCTAGGTTAAGGGCGTTTCACCTAAAAAGCAGATGCAGATCATGGAGGTGGGTCCTGGTGGGGGGGCTACAAATCCTAACTCAAAAGGGACACGTTGAATACATACTTGTAAAGTGATGATCTGTAAGTTAGTAAAGTAAAAATTAATGTGCACTCCTTGGCTGAATCCTCACCTACACTAGGGTGAACCTACAAACATATATATATATTGGTAGACGAATCCTAAAACCGCAAAGTAAACGTTGAATTTAACACATTATCATTGTGATGGGATCGTCCATTAATAGGTGAGTTGGGGGGGGGGTGTTACAGATTTGTTACATTTATAATGCGTACAGTGTATTGCATACTAAGGGGGTTTAAGAAACATGTCAAAATGCATACGACTGTTAATAGCATCGCTATTAACAGATGACCCCAATCTTTTCATGTTGCAAATTCAAAATGACAGAAAACTTAAATAGGATATCAATTAAGTGCGTGTTTCATTCGAGGAATACCATTCAGGGTGTAAACAAAAAAAGTCAACTTATACAAGTCAATTAACTCTGCAATGAATCGTTACTTAGGCCTCTGCATAGATAGAAATGATTGTGGTGACTGTAGTAGGTGTTAATTGTAGCAGGTGGTTGTATGTTAATCTGTACCAGTTTAGTGTGTGCTGTCAGCCCACTAGTTTGGTTCCTGGTTTGTGCTGACCAAGGCTCCTCAGGCTCCTGCACCCACCAATTTACTGAAGATAAACAGAGGGAAATAAGTCTAAATGTTCAGGGGGAGTCTCTCTGTCAGCTATGGTAAAATAGTGCACTTGTTGAGGATCACTTGCACATTTTTTGGTGAGAAATAAGACTTTATGTCCATAAGATGTTTTGAGATTCGCCTCACGTGACGATGTTGGGACAGTGTGCATGACCCCCTTCAGCCCGAGTGTATACGTAAATAAGAAACAATTTGTTTTTTACCCGTTTAGGCTATATCTGCTATTTGTACTAGGTGGAATACCACACATTGCCAAATTCAAAGGTACTTTATTATGAATTGTTTTAATGACTATCTTTTGTTATGGCTAACTAAACATCAGGCTCATTTCCAAGGAAATATCTGTGATTAGGGCGTACTTGCCTTGGTTTTCCCTTCCGAGGCAATATAAATCTACCGTTCTTTTTATATCCCTCTACAGTATTTACGCTCTATCATCCTTTGATGGAGGACCAATTTTTCGTCTGATAGTTATTTCACATCAAAGGTGGTTTCTACTACTGGTACGTCACGCTAGGAGATGACACTAATGGCGACATTCCGGCGTCTGCCTAGCGTCGTCACGCTCTGGTGACGTCACTGTATACAGATTCGGCTCACCTTTAAGGCGACACCCCCTTCCCCCTGCTACGCCCCTTTCCCCCCAACCCCATGCAAGCCCTCCCAACACAACCACCTTCACTCAGATGCTATCGTCAGCCGAGACGTTGGCCATAAATTAAACAGCGGTGACTTTCCTGCAAAATCCTCTTGGACGTCAGCCAAAATAAGTTCTGCGTCTCACCTATGATTTGCATAACGGGGCGCACATTCCTACCTGATATGATTTAGGAAGCATGCAATAGTTTGGTCTTAATTACCTCTATTATGGGCCCTATATGTAGGCCAGCGGCAAGGCCTAGCAGAGCAAGGAAGCTGTACCTTTGGAGAGGAGAAGGGGGGCTTTGGAAGATTGCCAAGGCAATTACAACTCCTATACTAGCATGTCTCTGCCTGCCATTTGTACATCTCCACTCGGGCCACTTTGAATTCACAGCCCCGTGACGAAAGGTGTTCACCAGCGGTGAAGGATCGATGTCGGCTTCTTACACTAGAGGGAACCTGTGGCGCAGGTTAAAAGCTTGCCGGAAAGTGTATGGGGAACTGCGTACCTAAACTGTGAGGCTATCCATCATGCTGTTACAGATGCAATTCTCCCCCCATTGGTAACATTCAGAGCATCTCCACTCAAAAACACGCCCGGGGGGGAAGTTGAAGGGCAGTGCATCAATGCAGCTACCTGAGAAACCTCCCCCAAAGGCCATTAGAGTCTTGGCCACATTCACAGGTATAATGGTCAGCCTGCCTACTTGAAGTCGGCAATTGTTGGCAAACAACATCTTCATCATTAGTAGCATGTAAAGACGGCTGTTACAAAACATGTACTCAGTTTTTACCCAGAAGCCATTCCTCTTCTCCTGAGGTTTGTCCCCCAGAGAAGAAGCCTCTCCATTCAGTGCTTTCTAAACTAACTTCCCTGAAAGGACATCCTTTTGCCTGAGTTGAACTGAGAGGATGCAACCATGCGAGAATATCATGTTTCCAATGACTCTGAGTCCCCTCTTTTCAGAGGCCATCTCAATAAGGCTACACACAGCCATAGGCATCAATATAGGAATGTCAGGATGTTACAGAGACTTGTTACGAGACGTATACATATAGACCTAGAGGTAGGAGTGAGAAAAACTGAAAACAGCAGTGGCTGCAACAGGAATCAGGATTGACAGAGAGTGGAAAGTGATAAAGAAAAGTCGAACAGATGTGTCAGTGAGATAGTGTAAGGGAAGGTGCAAAGGGAGGCGAATGATTGTCAGACAAACTTGGACTGGGAGAAGGGGCCGTGGGGGGATCAGATAGCGGTGGGGGAGATGAGAGGATTGGTGGGGATGGTCGGGGCATGTCCCAACTGACTTGAAAAGTCAATTGTGAAGTCCGCGTAGAGGTTATATTTACTGCTTTGGAATGAGTTGACCATAATATAGGTGGATGGATACCAAAAATGAAAACCTCCTACTCTAGTTCCAAAATGTAAACAAGCATGCAGGTAATCTGTAATATCACACACCGACCCGAGATTGAACGAGGTCATAATACGACTCATTCCTAAAGACTTTTTTTTTCAACCTGACAATCTGAAGGTCCCTTTTTTACAGGCTGTCACTATTCAATATGAGGAAATATAAACGCAGTTAACGCTAACTGAAAAGACTCATTGTTCAAAGATTATGCTGCTATTCAGGAGTCTTCAGTCTACTGAAAACATTTAATGATCCATGATTTGGCTGCTATTTTAGGGAAGTCTACATAATGGCGAAGCCCGTGAAATTGGTCTAAAGTGGTCCCAGTACCCGGGGAGGGCACTGACCTAGTCAAGCTTACTACCCACTGGGAGACTGCGTCCCTACCTTTTGAGACTGACCGCTCCTGAATTTTAGTTGACTGCCCCTTATTTTGGGGGAACACAGATCACTGGCCCAAAAATCAGTGTGTCTCAATTCTAGGAAATATACAAAAATCACCAAAATTGCTTAGAAAAAGAAAGAATTTCATTAGTTATTTTTGTGTAATAAAAAAATAATAAGGCTAACTTTCAAGTTATTGCCCTCATATTGCTCTATGGATATAATTCACCGTCCCCTTTATTTTGCATATAATATTATATGGTTGTCCGCCCCTCAATTTGACAGTCAAGCCACCCCAACATTGTTGGTCCATTTAGCAATGGGTATCTAGGTTTTTTTTCTAAACTTTTGTTTCTACAAGCCCACCGGGCTAGTGCTTAGAACTTTACACTAGCCAATGATATATTTTACTAGCCTGACCCAAATAACCTTCAATCAAATGGCATATTAGATGTTAGGATCCTGTATATAGATTTGGAGCTATTATAATTTGACTAAACAGGTCGTGCATAACTTTATTATTTAGGAGGTGATATGTTTTCCACTGGCCCATCAGGCTAGCTGCTCAAAATTTCCACTAGCCCGACCTGGTTTTTGCTGGTACCCGGTACTAGTAACTTTATGTTAACGTAAAACCCTGACATTTTTTCAAGACCCAAGTGCCCCCCCCCCCCCGGTCCCCAATAGTTGTGCCGGAGGCGAGCAGCTCGGAGCACACGGCGCACCTGCTCACCCTGACAGGACGAGGCACACCTGTGAGCAGTGTTTTGACGAGCCTCACCTGGTGTTAGAGACAGCTCACACACTCAACAGTCACAGGAACAGGCAATTTAGTTTAGCTTTAGAATAGCGCCTTTAGAATAACACAATGAAAAGGCATTGGTTCAGAATTATATTCTTAACAAAGGGGGTATACATAGAATGATTGACACTGTCGTATATTGATTTTGTATCCTTTTCGCGTCCCTTTTGCTTTGCACAGGAATTCAGTCAGTAAATCAGCCTTCCTCCCTCCATCTGCTATTTGGAAACAGCTGCAAATTATTTGGAAATAGCTGCAAGTTATCCATGCACAAGTGTACAGGACATAGGTCTAACATAGGGCTATATTATATTTATTTGCCTAAATCCCTTCACATCATATATAACGTCTAGATTCCATCATTCTTTCATCATATTTATTCGTGTTGCCCTTTATTCTATGTGTAGGAAAAAAGCCATGGCATTTAGTAGATAGAGTCAGTATTGTTTGAAGCCACAGTGCGAGTATCAGCAATATCTTTCAACAACGGTGAAGCTAATCAACCTACCATGTGTGTGTACGTAGATAAATATTATACAAACACACATGATACATTAACAACGAAAGATAGGCCCTTGTAGTTGTACCTGTTTTGTATGTGTGCCATTTAGAACAACTGCTACAATAAAACAACCGAAGGTTGCGCAGCAATAAGCCGACATAAACTGAAGCCACCTAGCCAATTTATTATACGTCAAGACACTTTGACCGATTCGTATGCCTTGTTGTTTTTAGTTTGAACTACCTTATCTTTAATACATAAACAATGCTATCGCGGAGGGCATTGTACTTTTATTGCGTTGTGTATACTTGAAGGTCCTAGAAAGGGCACAAGGATGTGTGATGTCCTGTTCAATTGCTACTAGGTTGTATTGCAGACATTCTATACCAAACTAAGATAAATGGAAACAGTATCTTGAAATGGAAAATATGCAGTATGCAATAGTAATGCAACTGCTTATGTCCAAATACACATACTTAAATATGTGTGTATCATCATGTACTCTTCGCAACAGCTTTCTCAAACATTATATGAGTTACTTGACATTAAATGATAGGTTTGCAGCGAAATGCTATATTTAGTTCCAACATTACAACAGAAAGTGTTTCTTAATCTAAGTGCATTTTCATCACTTGCCATCCGATTCCATTACGAATATCTTATTGAGCTCAACATCATTATTTGTTTTTAAGAGTCCACTTCAATTAGAAATGGCCGGATCGTTTTCCTGTCGTTTAATTGATCTTTTGGAGAGAGAATCATTATAAAACTCACATGGGTGCTGTTTAATTACACTAATTCACTCGTTACATGTTGCATTAATAAACTGTTTTCCAGTTGGTCAACCAGATGAGGCTAGTAAAATAGTGAGGAACATTTAAACCCAACCTCAGCTTCCCTTTTTCTGCATGTTTACAATCTAAGCCTTAATAATTATGTAACTAGTGTAATCATTCATGGATATTTTACTTATCGCTCAATACCACTACAGAAGTCGTTGTCTTTCATATCGAGATGGGATATATTAACTGCTAGTGAGCAGACTTCCTTAAGTCGCAAAACGTCTGCGGCAAGACAGTTTTTAGTTTTTGTATCCACCTCTTCTTCAAAAGGAAAGAGAGTAAACTGTAAAAATTTTCGAATGTGAAAATGATGTGTCATACCAATTGGATTATATTCTATAATGGATTTAGTATTTTTGAAAGGATGATACAGTCATTGAGGACCTGATATGCATGAAAAACATAATTTCATTTCCTTACTAATGATGTCATCTACTTCAAACCTTTTACAATGTGCAGTCGGGTAAAGATCCAAATTACTTCATAATTGGTCAGTAAACTTTTTTTCTCTTCTTTTAGTTCTCATTTTAACTCGGCACCAATTCCTTTTTGCCTTCACGAAAAAATCCCTGCATAGCCCAAGGGGTCCTATTTGTAGGCAAAGGGACGACCGTAAATTTATTTGGAATTAATACAGAGTAAATATTTTCCCGTTCCTCTGCCCTCAAGGCTCAATCTCTCACTACCAAGAAAAAAAGAAAACAAAGTAGCCGCCCCTCTTGTCCTTTGCCCAGCTCAGGCTCTGGTCTGACAATGTTATCATGGGCGTTCAGAGGGCCAGGGGTGACAGGCAGAGCCGTCTTGTGGTGGACACCTCCTGCTACCCGCCCCAGTACTAAGCCCCCATCCTTCATACGGCCTGACGTTACGTCAACGCCCACGTCAACCCGCTAAGTCAATCCTACGTTATACCCGACGTCAACCCAGTAAGTCCAGCCTACGTCAAGCCCTATGTCAAGTCGCTGTGGTCCAGCGCCCCTTTCACCGTGTCCGCGGTCTAAATGCTTATGATATCCTTAAGGCGGTATCACAATAAGCGATTTTGGCTGCAATATCAGCGTTATAATTATGATGATAGGCCACAAAGAATTCCCGTACAGCAGTGATATAGCCTAACAATTGTTAAAAACTGGTAATTTAGAATAGGCCCTATCTCACTTTATTCTAGGAATATGTTCGATTTCTCTCTCTCTGAAAGATTGGCATATCGCAGCTCAAATTGTGCAGTGTTATACTGCCTTTAATGACATAGGCCGTATGAGGTAAAACGTTATCATAGGATTATTTTGATCGTTTTGTGATTGCTGCGGATAGCTATCGTAATGCAATGTATCGTAAACCAATGCACAAGGAGTGGCCACCTGCGGGAAAGTCAACACTTCTGCGAATATGTTCCATTCCTATGTACCCACCGGATGCGGTCTAATTATTACGTAGAGCACATGGTGTATAATATCAGGAATCGATCATGAGATTAACAACACGGGAGGGGCGCACTGATATAAAAATTAGAGGCGCCCCCTTCCCGAGCTAGAATTGTAAATAAAAAGTACTAAATATGCCCCAAAACTAGGGAGCCTCAGGCACCCCCAGTAACACTCCCCTGACCATAGTGATACACAATGTGAATTCCATCATAACCATAAGGTTGACATTGGCCGCTCCTCACCTGTTTGTGCCACGCCCCCAACCCGCCCAGCCCCCTTTGACAAACGTCTCTGTCTCGATGACGTCTGGTGACGTCACATCAGGAGGTGATGAGGGTCGTTTATAACGAGTCCCTTACCCCTACTGCCTAACCATGGCGCTGACCTCTGGTCAGACATTCGGGCTCCCCACTTGTCCCTTGATGCATTTCAGAGGAGGGATTATTTGTCTGATTTCTTTTAACGAAAACTTTTTTTTCAAATCCCAAAATATTGATTCATGTATACAAAAACTTATTTTGCACATTTTATAATCAAATTGTTTTGGTATAAAATAAACTGATAATACCCTTTTGATTTTCTGATTGTTTTTCTTGTATGTTACATTATATAGGGCACAATTTTCTCGCGAGCTCCATGTCATTTAAAGCGGAGACGTTATCCTATTTCACCAGAAATAGCCAACCTTGCATACACCAAATGAATTCTTAGCCTATATCCTTTAGAAAACAAAAATATACATTGCTTATAAAGGTAAAGTATGTGCGTCTTTCCATAAATGACCCATATATTGTTCCCTTGCTGTCATTCACATTCTTCCCCGCATCAGTCAGCAAGACGCACAATGTCAGTCATCCTCCCAAACGATCCACTGAAACGATAGGCGAAACCACCAGCAACAGGTAGTGGAGTGGATAAAAGTCAAAACCACTAGCCAGGGGAAAGGCAGCATAGAAAGTGTCCAAAGCAGCTTTGGGTGAATCATTGTGAGCGGTGACATTCCGATGGTCCAGGGGTGAAAGGCCCCCGACCCCTGCTGGTCAGTGGACAATGCACACTGAGGAGTTATTTCAAGGGGGTCTTTGCTCCACAGGGGATTAAGGGTGCAGGCAATTGGCCGCTACTGAGTACTGTCTTCATTGACGGGGTAATGCGTTGGGAGCATTTTTGCAGCAATTGGGAAATTGGACCCCTGTGCGAACCCTGTTGTGCAGTGTTTTGTCTCCAATAAAAACGGTTCTTATGTTGTAAGGGGGAAATGGAAATTACTTATTTCAAATAATTTGAGATCTGGGAAAATATTTGCGTTCATAAAACAAAGTCCTTTCATTCATTTGAAGAGTACTGCCCCAATACAACTATGAATACCAAAGACAGGGCAACACACCAATCTAAACTGTGAATGAACTATAAAATTACGATCTACGTTCAATGTATTCATGGTGAAAAGGCAACAAAGGATGTCTGTTATGTTTATCTATACCTGACCTCCTTGACCAAGAACTAGGTTGGATCTAATACAAATTGCAGCCTTGGTGTTAGAAGGGAAGTGGTCTTGAATGAAAGGTGTGGAAGAGGAGTCTAACACCTTCGGCTTAAATACCTCTCTTACCCCAAACCCAGCATGGGGGGTAAAGATGTGGCCCTCAGTAGGTGTTAATTGCCGTGGCAGGGCATAGTTTGTGGTAGAGGAGATGCAACAGGTGGATCCCACCCATTACCACACCCCTCAGTAGGTGTTACCTGTGGTGGTGGTGGTGGGGGGGCACTGTCCCAGGTACAGGGGAGGCCACAGGTGGATCCCGCCCATTACCACACCCCTCAGTAGGTGTTACCTGTGGTGGTCGGAGGGCACTGTCCAAGGTACAGGGGAGGCCACAGGTGGATCCCATCCATTACCACACCCCTCAGTAGGTGTTACCTGTGGTGGGGAGGGGGGGGCACTGTCCCAGGTACAGGGGAGGCCGCAGGTGGATCCCACCCATTACCACACCCCTCAGTAGGTGTTACCTGTGGTGGGGAGGGGGGGCACTGTCCCAGGTACAGGTGAGGCCACAGGTGGATCCCATCCATTACCACACCCCTCAGTAGGTGTTACCTGTGGTGGGGGGTGGGCACTCTCCCAGGTACAGGGGAGGCCACAGGTGGATCCCACCCATTACCACACCCCTCAGTAGGTGTTACCTGTGGTGGGGGGAGGGCACTGTCCCAGGTACAGGGGAGGCCACAGGTGGATCCCATCCATTACCACACCCCTCAGTAGGTGTTACCTGTGGTGGGGGGAGGGCACTGTCCCAGGTACAGGGGAGGCCACAGGTGGATCCCATCCATTACCACACCCCTCAGTAGGTGTTACCTGTGGTGGGGGGAGGGCACTGTCCCTGGTACAGGTGAGGCCACAGGTGGATCCCGCCCATTACCACACCCCTCAGTAGGTGGTACCTGTGGTGGGGGGAGGGCACTGTCCCAGGTACAGGGGAGACCACAGGTGGATCCCGCCCATTACCACACCCCTCAGTAGGTGGTACCTGTGGTGGGGGGAGGGCACTCTCCCAGTTAGAGGGGAGGCCACATGTGGATCCCACCCATTACCACACCCCTCAGTAGGTGTTACCTGTGGTGGGGGGAGGGCACTGTCCCAGGTACAGGGGAGGCCACAGGTGGATCCCTCCCATTACCACACCCCTCAGTAGGTGTTACCTGTGGTGAAAGGTCACTGTCCCTGGTACAGGGGAGGCCACAGGTGGATCCCACCCATTACCACACCCCTCAGTAGGTGGTACCTGTGGTGGGGGGCACTGTCCCAGGTACAACGGAGGCCACAGGTGGATCCCACCCATTACCACACCCCTCAGTAGGTGTTACCTGTGGTGGGGGGAGGGCACAGGTGGATTCATTTATACATGGATCTAGCCTTTAAGCTTAGAAAAGAAGAAAGATATTTTGTACCCATCGATGCAGTACAAAACATAGGCATGAAAACAATCTAGTATTAGTTGTTCAGATTACAATTCTTCAAAGAGAAGAAAGCACACACCAGACGTTTGCTAATCACACTTTGTTTGACTTAAATGAAACTCAACAATAAAATTCTAGATTATTCTAGAAGAATGATCAAGAACCAGAGTCAGGCACTTAAAGCAAATTACATTGGTCCAGCGTCACTTGATCCCATGCATGTTTAAAAGCACTGCCATACCTGTTCCTTGGCCTCAGCAAAGAATCGATTTTTTTCAGAAGTGCCACCTTGAAGGCCCTCTCGGCGTCACCTTTTCTCCGCCATCAATCCCCATTCATTAACTACATGTGTGACGCCTCTCGCGTGATCTCGGACATCCGGGTGTCGGCATATTAATTACATAATGGCGTCAGGGAAGGAAAGAGAAAAAATCATTTTCCCTCACAGGGATGTTTTTCAAAGGCTGCCCCTTGTCTGGGGTGGGCTGGGATTGTTCAGGTATTACGTTCCCCGCGGCCAGGTGCGAGGGGCCCGCTGGCACAGGGGCCTTTGTTACCTGAGCCGCCGTCGGTGGGACTAATTACCTTGATTATGAAGATCAAAGGGGATTTGGGGGGATGATGCAGATATGATCTGCGCCGGGCTGTAGTAGTAGGAGGCCCGGGGGTGTGGGGAGCTATCACTCCCCGGCGACTAGGGTGACGACGGCTACAATCACTAACGGGAGCCGTTATGCAAAGCGATCCTCCCCCTTCTCCTGTCTCTCCGGGGAGTCAGGGGACGGGGAGGGGAGCTTCCAGGGGGCCTCCAGTAGCCTAATAACGTGTCCATAGGATCAGGGTCGATGGTGATCTCTGGCTTTTGTGGCAGTGTACAGACACAGCAGGGGTCCTACGATAACTGCCCGAGGCCGTCAGTCTGAGGGTGGAGGTGTCGGAACGAAGGGCGTTAAACTATTCAAACCCTCCCGTCAGAGCTGTGAGACAGGGAGTAGTAGAGAAATGGAGCTTTGGCCCAGGCTCAGACGGAGCTTCGCACATTCACTCCTGTGTGGTGGGATTCAATATTTATCCCCGTTTCCAATTTCTGTTTATTTTCTGTAATCTTTGATTCCCGGTCGTCGCGTTTGTTGAGAATTTGATTCCCGTTTTTCCCTCGTCTCCCGCGCTCCATCCCCGTACGGTATACTCGATGCATCTATGTGACTTTACGTCTTTGTGTGATCCCGTTTTGGGCCGACTCTAGGAGGACAACAAAGAGCATCATTCTGTACAGAAAGTAGATACAAAAGAGGGAGTGAAGACAAAATGCATTAATGACATCCCTAAAGGGCCGTGGTCCTTTTCATCTTGTCGCACACTCAGCATTATTGCTAATGGCCTGAGGCGATTTGAAGGTTGTTAAGAACTAATCTAGGCCTAGTTCCCTTCAACTGTTGCGTAGCTGTAGTGCATTCACTAGGCCTAGGCCTATATGTTTATGGGGGTTGCCTGTATGTTCAAGTACATTTCAAATCAGTGTTTAATGTAGGTAGAATTTGTCAACTATTATGCTTATATTTTATAGTCAATTGGTTATCCAGAAGGACGCTTTCAGAGTCTCAATTTGTCTTCAATCTTTTCCCTTTAAAGGCACAGTGAATGATTTTGAAATTGCGTTACGTAAATAGGTGTATTGAATGTCGTAAATGATTTGTATTTGTAACCTCGATGTAATATTGCAATGGGGTTTTTTTGCAATCCAAATTGAATTGCGTTGTCCTAAATATTGCCTGCATAACCGTTTCCAATAGATGTAAACACATAATTACCGCAGGGAAGAATAATTTTTATATGATCAGATTTGGCCGGGACTGTCCCCATTTTAAGCCATTGTCCCGTTTTAAGAATCGAGAAAGAATTTTACGGATTACAGGACTCCTCTTACAACGGATAGCATATTTCATGTTTTTAACCTGCCGATTATCCTAGATCAAGGTGCATTCTGGGGAAAATGACGACAAATCACAAGGCTTACGTATAGACATTTTAATTAATCATTGCAATATTTGTGGTTTAACATCATGGAGATCAATATCAACTATTTTTCTATCTGTTATCTGTATATAATTCATCATTTCTCGGGTTGGTTTGAAAATTAATTCATTACACATAGATATAATTAAGGGGAAAAATCAATATCTATAGTTTTCCCTGTGTTTTGTCGACAAAATTGGTCCAAATTAACCTGCAGGTGTGTAAAATACTGTAAACTACCTCTCCGTGGCAGAGAGAAATTGTTTCCGTATAAAGATAATTATGTAGGCCTAGCTGAACATTCTTGTTGAGCTTTAAATCACTGTTCTTCCTATTCCTAATGAGCATCTCAAAAGTGTGTCCTGGTTTTTAGTCTCGTACAGGGGGCCCCTCCTTACCTATCTGGTCTACGGAGACTGGGTCGGCAGTGGGGCAGTCTGTCTTCACAGTACACTGCCTGGTGGCACCCTGACATCTTTGTCGGCGCCGTCCGACACACCTCAGGGGTGTGGGCGCTGGGAGGGGTGCTCACTTAAGCGGTGTGGGCGCCTGGATGGGCGCTCACTTAAGGGGTGTGGGCGCCTGGATGGGCGCTCACTTAAGGGGTGTGGGCGCCGGGAGGGGCGCTCACTTAAGGGGTGTGTGCGCTGGGAGGGGTGCTCACTTAAGGGGTGTGGGCGCCGGGAGGGGCGCTCACTTAAAGGGTGTGGGCGCCGGGAGGGGCACTCACATAAGGGGTGCGGGCACCGGGAGGGGCGCTCACTTAAGGGGTGTGGACGCCTGGATGGGTGCTCACTTAAGGGGTGTGGGTGCCAGGAGGGGCGCTCACTTAAGGGGTGTGGGCGCCGGGAGGGGCGCTCACTTAAGGGGTGTGTGCGCTGGGAGGGGTGCTCACTTAAGGGGTGTGGGCGCCGGGAGGGGCGCTCACTTAAGGGGTGTGGGCGCCGGGAGGGGCACTCACATAAGGGGTGTGGGCGCCGGGAGGGGCGCTCACTTAAGGGGTGTGGGCGCCGGGAGGGGCGTTCACTTAAGGGGTGTGGGCGCCGGGAGGGGCGTTCACTTAAGGGGTGTGGGTGCCGGGAGGGGTGCTCACTTAAAGCCGATATTCACACACCAGCAAACGTACCCGTTCTCACCCCGCCCTCTTACGTTATGTCGTCGAGCCGAGTGTCACACCACAGGAGCTACGGTGTACATGACTGTGTTAACTGACGGAATTTGTTTGGTCATTGTAGGATTATGTGTGCAGGTTTCTAAGAACGTTGGTTGGTAATGTTCAGCAAAGCCAAGCGTAAAGAGAAAAAAAACTATCTGTATGTACATGTGTCATTGAATATTATTTATTTATTGTATATCTATGAGATGACTGGTGTTGGCCTATTTATTTCACTAACAGGTTTGATTTGGGCTTTTATCCATGAATCATTTAAGAATGTGTCTATTTGAAATCAATTTTAATATCAAATGGACACTCAGCTTAGTATACCTTTACCCCACCCGCCCCTTTCATTGTCACCGTAACCATGGTGATGTACGACGCCCTCTGTTACCATGGCACTAACACCACGATAGTTGTCATGGTTACCACTAAGGTCCCCAGCCCAGGAGGAAATCTGGGGTCATAAAGGAGTATTAGCCATGGCTACAAAACCAGCCGTCCGCACTGAGGGAGGTGTCACGGGCGTGGCTGTTAAGGGTGGATTCCACTAGCAGATTTTACTGCCGATTTCAAAAAATCGAAAATCGGAATATGGATTTATCATAGACATGTTACATGTCATTAGAAAGGGTTTTGGATTCTTTTTCAGGTGATATGTAGGATTTATAGCCTCTTGCCATATTACTCATGGAAAGATATAAAAAAGAACTATAAGTTAACAGTGGTACAAATTGTTGGTGGAATACAGCCTTAATAAAGGGCGGGGCGTTATCACTGTAACTGGTCTATGGCAATAGGGAGATTAGAAAGTGCGGCTGATTTCTCAATAGATCCGTTAATAAATAAAGGAAAGGCGGGGAACCCGAGAACAAAGCACAGTCTTTTGTGGCGTTATCTCAATAGATAGACAGAAAGAGATAAAGAGTTGGATGTAGGAAGGAATTACATTTGTGTTCGTTTCCTTGTTATGGGCTCATTTGCAAACAGTTATTGTTATCACAGCATTCACTGAGAAAGCTTTTGGCTCAATGCCTTTATCTTAGTGTTGTGAAGAGCACGTTGTTTCAAGCAAACTGATTCATTTTATCTATTGCGCATCCAGATCAATTTGAATTCACAAATCATATTATGTATTTCTGTAGTGCCGTCATGCTGACGTTTATTTTTTTCCACCTATAATAAGCCCATCCCGGTAAACAGCAAAAACTAATTTTACCATGAAATGCAATTTCTTTCTAATTTAATCCTCAAGGATAGTAGTGTAAAACTAAATAAACCATGTTGATTTGGCTGACAAATGGCTCATACATGTTTTAAAATGCAGCTTATTTATTGGCCTTTTCCCCAAAGGAACCAATGTCAATGCCTGTCATCCCAACCTATAATGTCCAACCCTAATTTGCCCTGAAATACAGCATTTTGATTGGTTGGCAAACCTGTAAGTCTGTCAATTGGTAAAATTTAAGAAATCATAATGTTTTATCACAACATGGGGATATAGAAAAACATAGGTCTTGGTTATTTCAGTAATCCCAACTCTAGAAGACAAGGATGACTTATACGGAAATTTGGTCCAACCCTTGTCCTACCCTGGGATATACCCAATGTTGGACGGGCTTAATAAGCTTTGGTTGGTCCGTCAACATGCGCCGTACACCCTCCACCCTTCCTGTAAATGGGCCCTATACATATGCATACGACCAGGGCGATGGTGTTGGTCATTTCCGTGGGTAAGTGCTTCCTCCCCTCCTCCCCCCACCCTCCTCCCACCTTGTACAGGTAGGCCTCCAGGGGGGCTGCATATTGAACGTCTTCCTCAAAACATTGACTCCTGTGCTAGTTTTAACAAAACAACCCTTGGCTTGCTTACACGGCTATTTTCCAAATTCGGAAAACATGTATAAAGTAATAATTGCTATTGTGCATCATATTTGTCAGGCTGTAATTACACGATCACATATTCAGATTCAGTTATTGACCATCTTCACTATAATTATAATCAAGACAAGACCGGCAAATGATATTATCTGATTTGATTCCTTGTTGTTGAGGGTTGTGAGCAGTGGCGGATCCAGCTTTTCGAAAAGGACGGGCGCTAATAAAAGCGGCCCCCCCCCCATTTCTAAATAAATTTGACATTAAAAAAAATCGTTTGTACTATAACCTAAATATGCATGGGCAGCACAACCTGTAAATATGATCTACAACCAACCAATAGCAGATTTCTAGATTACCCTGGCTAGGGCTTTTAAGCATCAAAAGCAGAGGGTTGTTACCAGGACCACCTTCTCTTTAATATCATTCCCTTGCCTCACACACCCAATGGTCATTGTCAATCACCATCTTCATGCATCTAACCCTATATAGAGGACATATTGAACTGTTGAGCCAGCCTCAGTATACTAGCGTACGTGTTGGCCCATCACTACGGCAGTGATAGCTTTTCCTGATAGCTTAGCCTCAGCTTGCCTCTAAAACCTCCAAGACGTTAGCAGTAGGCTCCACAGGTAAGCCTAGGTAAGGAGGAGGGATGGCGGGATGGGACAGGGGTTGCCATAGAAACACATGGCCCTACTTAGCGCCAGACTTCCTGTCGTCTTTCTACTGGTCAGTTCATACTTTGGCCTTTATCTAGACGTGGATTCTGACATAAGGAAGGGCAATGTGGGGACACCACTAGGAGAGTAAATACAGCTGATTGTTCATAATACGTCTGACATTGTAATCAGAAACTCATAATTTTGAAATACGGCAAATTCAATGTGCACACATATCCTCCATGTCATATACTTTATCAACAATTCACCAAATTTCCATAGTGGGTAGGTTAAAGGGGAATGAATATTCATCAATATTTTCTAGATTATTTTACTAACGTAAATACCGCAAAATCTACAAAGCACAACGTAACCCCGAAAAATAAGGAATTTATGGTATATCTGTTCCTGTTATCTGTTTGGAAAGAATATACAGCATATCCATCCTAAATCATCATGCATTAACTACAAAACTATCAGATCCGACACTTTTTAAGAGCAGCTTTATGTCTTGCCTCTGGTAGAGTATTTTTCATGTGATATGTTTCTGTTTGTTTAGATTGCCCTGCTTTCTAGTCTATCCTTTGAAGCCCCTGGTCCCCGCCCTGCCGTGTCGTACGGTACACAGTCACAAACCCGTCCCCACCTACAACTCCCCTCACAAGTTGGACCTTTGGTCGGGGGATACACGCCTATATATATGGCGGTAATTTTACACGTTGCACTGCCCTGAAAATCTAATTACCGAGACGACGACTCCGCCCATATGTGGGTAGTTAGCGCCTTGATAGACCTAATGTTAGTGGTACGCCGTGTTAGAATCAGATGTCTTCAGTCCTTGTATTTCATTTCAATTCGTGTATTCTTCTGTTTGAATTTGGATAAGAACATGTTATTGCATGTTTTTCTACTATTAACCCCATCAGAATGGGTTAGAAGAACAATGCTTACTGTCAGGATACGTGCATGTGGATATTAAACTGCTGTCTTTTTAAAATGTATGTGTTTGTGAATTGGAAATAATAGGCCTATATCAATTAAAAGACTATGCACAGCCATGACTCCTGAAACGTCCAACTGGCCATAATATGTTGTTATTAGGTATAATTATATGGAACCGCAAGGTCATAGACGATGAACAAAATAAACCTTTCGACAAACATGGCGAGAAATTTATACTTTTGCCATGACATCAGAATCCTTGACACAAAAAAGAGTTGTTCAGCGTTAACAATCTAAGGCTTCATCCGAGGTGTCTGTGAGATCTTTTACCACGAAAAATCATGAGAATTTCTTGAATCCATCTCGAGTCACGCGGATAATTAAAAAGAATCGCATCCATACATATGAAGTCAGATAAAATGAAATTCCCGGAATTCGTAGCGTTCTTAGAAAGTTCAGAAATAACTCGGTATTGTACGATTTCACTGTTGGGTGAAAACAATTAAGCTCTTGTTCCTAGAGATGTAGGCGTCCTGGAAATGAAAGATTGACCCTGTTTATGCAGGTGAAAATGATGGATGCACTTTAGAGTCATTCTTTGAAGTGTGCTGGTCGTGTTGTCATGTGCCACGCCGCTCATTGCGTGTGATATGCCAAGCAGCTTACCTGAATATTGCCTGTTTCAGCGTGAAATGCCTGTGTTTAAAATCGCACTTGACACCACTATATTATCCCCTAAAAATAGATTGAAACTTGAAAACATTTATTCTATTAATATTGCCAATGGAAAGGTAGATTTTAAGCGTTTACTAATAGAATGCATGGAACCATTTGTTTCATGCTGAATCCATTACATTCCATGTAACAGTGTATGTTTTACTCTTTCTATAATAAGAAATCCAGTGTAACACGTTCTGGTTGCCACCTTGTTCAGCACTTCCTACAGCATACAGCAGCGTTCGTAAATATGAGAAGTATCTCAAAAGTCCCCTGTCTCGAGAGTGAACAAAAAGCAGTCACTAAGGTGAAATTTAAAATGTTGATAAAACTAAAAATATTAAGGTAGATATACAAGGATATCGTAACCATTTTACGACACGGACGCTCTGAATGGACTCATACAGGGGCATGAATATCAATATGATTATTAACTAATATTTAACATTTTTCATCACATTGTTACATCATCATCTTGTTCGGCTGGAAGACCATGTACTTGTTTATATGAAGTTGACAATAAAGAGAGTTAAAAGAAAAAACTCCTCACGTGCACCTGATATATAGGTGAAGTTGAGGCCATGTTATTGGTGTTTTATACCCTACCTCCAGGGTCGTGACGGGAAACCCGGGCGGGAAACAAGCCCCTGCCGCCCGCCCACAGCCTCTAATGACGCCTGACACACGGAATTATCGCGCCTTCCTGTCCTTTTTTGTCTCACCTCTTTGCGGCCAGGGCATAGGCCATAGTTGCCATGGGAATGGTTATGGGGGCGGGGAGTCAGGAGGTGGAGGAGGGAGGAGGGGAGCAGCAACAGGTGATGACTTGAACTACAGGTTGAAAACAACTGACCCATTGGAGAACTCAGAAGAGTGAACTCCGATGAACGCCAAATCGAGCAATTTGTAAGTTTGGGAAGAATGAGGGGGTGTCCACCAGATGATATGTTAATAAAGAAATAAAACGATGCAAGCATGCATAAACCATTTCACAAAGTAACATCTCCGGAATTTGTGATAGTATTTGTGTTGAAAGTTATTTGGTAGTTTTGTGCTGCAAGATATCAAGCTTCACATGATCACTTGCAGTTGTTATTGGGAGTTGTAAGGTGAGTGATTATTTACTGTGGCTAGCCATTGGACACTTTCAATAGAAAGGGAAATGAAAACCCTCTCTGACGGTGCAAACGATATTCAGCAAGAAGGCAAGTAATAGAAATGCATCAATTGCATGCTTTTTACCAACCCACACGCATGTATTCACCAACCTGACATTGCTTTAATTCAAGTTCAAAATGTACACATGTACAGCATGGGAGCTCAGTAATATAATCAGCAACATTTTTTAATATCCAATATTTTCCATGCTCGGTTCATGTGTTTATCACAAGCGTACCACTCGTTATGCGGAAAGCCTTTGCTATCCTAGTCTTTTATCTTTAAAATCCGTCAAATCATCAGTATGAAAGCCTCTCAATTTGGTACCGTTTTACAAAGTGAGGCCGGCCCAGTAAGGTGGAGGCCACATCAGGCTAAGGGTAGTGGGCCGTGGGCCCAGATTGGGGGGATCTGACTAGGGCACTATGTGGTCACCTTCTGGTCAAATGTAAGACCAACCCAGCTTAATCCACCTTTTAACCCTGGTCACGGCGGTCAACTGAGAAAGGAAACCGCAAAGACCGCGTCCCTTCACATAGGGCCATATAGTTTGATATTGATAAGCCTGTAGGTTAATTTACAAAACTTTAAAGTGGCTTCCTTTGGGTATGATGGTTTCCACATGACGTATTTCTTTACTAAACAGAGTAGGTCATTTTTGCGTTTGGGGCTTATTTGATTTGTAAAGTTTAAAGTATTTAATGACCGATCATTTGAAAGGAAAAGTACATTGTATGATGGTTGATTGTTTCAATTAGTTCGTTTAGATGCTCCATGCCGCTCTTTCAGCGGGAGGGACGCCTTATATCCTTTTAGTAACTTGCTGTGAGTCTGTGAATATCAGGTTGGAAGATTTATGAAGCACTGGCTAACCTATGGTCAGCCCAAGCAGCCTCCCACGCCGCTGTAAATCCTCCAGACAAGTTCCTTAAAATAGCGGAGATGGGATTAAACATAACAATATGTTTTCCTCTAGTAGTACGAAAAGTCAGTGCCCAGTGAACCTATGTCCTTTCTGCCCCATGTATGACCCAGCAACTTATTGATACGGTCCTATGGACGGATGACCTAAAGGATTTATAATAATGGTGCTCAGCCATCTGAGACATTACAGCATGTAAAAGGGGGTCGAGGAGAATGACTGAAAAGTTTAAAAAAAAATTGACATCACTTTTCACTCTACAGGCCTATAGACCTGTATATCCTAAAACATCGATATAGAAAACCAGAGTTAGTGTCACCATCCCCATCCCAATTTGACGGTTAATCAATGTGAATCAAATGACTCAGGGCTGAAGTATATTATATTTATTCTTGTCTTTATTTCAAAATTGTCTAGATATCCTAAGATAGAAATAAATAGTGATCGTTTTAGGGGTCCAAAGTTGCTTGGATAGACACAACCAGTATAGACCAGTAGAAAGTCAGGAAATATATATTCTTTCTCTCATTTGCACTTTGTTCTATGACGCCTGAAAGTCACATTATCGGGAATCCAAACCAGCATGCCTTCTTCCCCGCTACACGCATTGGTCATTTCGATAATGCACTTCTATCACTCTCCTTCAACCACCCACCCCCACCCCCACCCCCACCCCCACCCCCACCCCCACCCCCAATCAACACACTATTACAGGTAGGCAACAAGAGTTTAATGTACTATATATTTCAGGTAAAACAGCTTTCGATGGTTGAAGATAAGCCGTCTTGGTTCAAGATAACCCCCAGATCACAGGGTGCCGTCAATGCGGGTACATCCATCACGTGGTCTACGCCGACTATGGGATGGAGGGGCGCTTCCTGCCGCACGCCCTCTGCCGGCAGCCCCTTCTTTACTGGCGCCTGCGCAATGAGCCATAATCCGGCGACATGGTGTAGAGCACATTAATGTCAGGGGAGGGATGGGGGCACAATCAGGGTCGCTACATAAACTGTCATCGTCAATAGGACTGGTAAACCACCACTGTACCAAGTCTACCCTACAAAGACCACAGGCAATCCATTCACCCTGCACAGCAGGAGCGAGGGGTTCAGGTTGGAAGATTTCTAGTCTTGTTCAAAGAGATATTTCTCGAGACAAAGGTTGAGCAGTTTAAGGGAATAAGTTGATGTATATCAATCATTGTATACAAACAATTCTGCGGCAAACTTCACACACAACAAACGTTAAAAACTCGTTTTCTTTAAATGATTCTACTCTCTCTGGAAAACGGCTACACCATGTAATTGTGCTGGAAAATCCCTGTAAGTGGATGGCATTCTGCTGAAATGCTTTTCTTCTATAATGACGATAGAATGACGATAGGTTGACACAAAATTAAGAAACAGATTAAGACAATCAGCTCTGTAATACTGCACTTATGGTCACGGCATGTAGGAATCCAGCATAACTCTTGTCAGCGCCGCCAGGAGGAGCAGAAGGCGCTGGTAGGTGGCGCCACTGCAGCAGGTACCTTTTTACTCCAGTGAGTAAACATCTAGTTATGACCAATCAGCCTTGTCAGGGGGGTGGGTCCTGCTTAGGGGAGGCGACTCCTGACTCGTTAGCACCAGCCTGAGGCCAGGGCCTAAGGGGGATTTATTGGCCCTCTTCGGCCTCAGGGAAAACGTCCCAGCCTTGGCCACTTGTTGGATGAATCCCTTGATTCCCACTCATGTAGCCTGCACACCAGAGCCATTGGTGTTATGATCATTAGTGAAATTAATTCACAATTGGCAAATGGAGGTTTTCCCCAGGCAATTAATCATTATTGGGAAGTGTGGGAGGTGGACTATGGGAGTCACGTTAGAAAGTGAGACGTAAATGTTAAATAGCTCATAAATGATTGGCCTGTGGAAGTATTTTATGGTTATGTGTTAGTGGATTGATTCTCAGCCAACTGCTCATAGAGTAACGTGGATGATGAAGAACAACCACCAACCTCCCCACTCCTCTTTAATTGACCATCGTGTATTTATGAAGCGTGCAATCTTATACCCGTAACTCTGGCATAAATATAACCTGGAGGCAATTCTGATTTGCATACGGCCCATTAAGGGGATCTAAATGCGCACATGGCGGTTTCATATTGATGCTAATGCATAAAGAAGTGAGTCCCCCACCCCCAGTGCCACTGGTGCTGGTGTAGGGTGGATCAGAAAACCGGTTTGAGTTTCTGGCCTAGGGGCTGGTAGGCCTACAGTGATATAATACCGTAACAAACGGTCCTGACATGGGCCTTAATGTTTTATTTCCCAGTCCTTATCACTTGAGGCCCAGCCGAGTTTGGTGATATATAGAACCGATGTTGCCCACGGCGGTGGTACAATGCAGCATCCACTTGTGCACCAAATGCACATCTTTATCTATATGCTTTTTAAAACTTCAACTTGGGAGTAATTTATCACTTCTGTCAAATGGCTACCTGCCATTTGACGTGGGTGGTGTAGGATAGCTAAACTGAGGAAGGAACTATAGAAAATTATTAAAGAAAAAATGATTAAGAGGGAGTGAGATTGACACTTGTGGTTCGTATGGCCATCCAGGGGCTGGGGCAAAGGTCTCTCACCTTGGTGATGCAATTACCTCTTCAAACAACGCCCCTCTCCTCCCTACAATAAACCTTTTTACTGAGTATCTCAACGTCAAGAATAGTTTCAGACAGACAGGAAGTTATGTTTTTTTAATCACGATTAAATCTGAACGTCTACAGACACATTTATGAGACAGACTTGTATATAAACTGGAGACCAAGTTGAATGATGGGATGTACGTTGAACAAAGTGAATACTTATTAGCACTATGTAAGTTACTGTAGACATGCATATGGAATGAGAACCACCTCCAAGGTGAGATGATGGGTTAAACGATAATACCTATGAACACATGTATTTATAAGGTACCGCAGACTTGGGTATAAACTGGAAACTACGTCCAAGTAGATTTTACGCATCAAATTTTGAATAAACTGAATACATTATAGAACCATGCATGTATAAAGTAACGCAAACTTGGATATAAAAAAGGAACCATATCCAGGCAAATTTGCTCGTGTAAAACTGACTATTTTGGGGGAAATTTACAAGGTGCAGGGGGATATTTCAATTTTGAATATCCACGACCACATATATTTAAGGTACTGCAGGCATCTCCGGGTACCGGGGCTCCTTTTTCATGCATACTGATAGAGCCAAGGCGGGGCGGAGGCCCGGAGGGGCGGCGGTGCTCCAGGGCAGTAAAGCATCCAGGTGATGAGGCCTACTCCTGCAGGGGCTGATGGCTTGACGAGCGGGGAGGAGGAGTGTGTGTGTGTGTGTGGGGGGGGGGGGTGTAAAGGGGACAGGGGCCCTCAGAGCGGGCTTCCCACTCTACCCCCTAGCCCTGATCTATGAGGCTGGATTACAGCACCGACACAATAACGCACCTGATCCGGGCCCCGAGGTGTGACGCCTGTAGGGCCCCCGGCTTACAGCTTACTTAGCCTGCTTAGCCCTGCCCCTCCTTCAGCCCCTACTTTATACCCCTGACCGGCCAGCGCCATGTCCCCCTCCCAAATGAAGATAAACATTAAGAGGACCTTCACAATGGTTTGGGTCATACACATCAAGTCTACTTATTTCTCTTCCTTTCTTGTCTTCTTTTTCCAATCCCCATTCCTATTTCAGTATGCAACTTGTTTTTATTCAAAAAATGAAGATAAGTACTGAGAAGGTTTTATGATTATTTAGGGCCTATACATTATATATTTCCCCCCTGTGGTTTCATCAAACGTTTTTACCTCTCCCATTTTCCATTACCCAAACTATGTGGGTCGGTGACGCGTCCCATGCACGGCCCGAGCCCCTTTGGATCCCAGATTTTGTTTGCAATGGGGTGAGGTAGGTCAGAGCAATCTAAAAAGAGGGGGTAAAAAACTGGATACAGGTAAATATTTTCTCCCGACCTCATGAATGTTTTTGCTTTCTTTGTGGGACTGCATCAGCCTTGCGGCTTCCTGTATTGTATACTTTGTCACAGCTCTCCCCGGCCGGGGGTGCAGGGGCAGACTTCGGCACCGCTAAGGTTGTTTATTCAAAAGTTTCCCATTTTTTCCCTTGCACCACCATATGCCACGGCGTGAAATATGTCGGCCTTTTTAGCATGGTTGAATAAATGATTGCGCATTGCGTCTGGCTGTGTACATGTCTGGGGTAAATTCCCAATGCTGACATAGTATTTGCGCACTTCAAGGTTATACGTATTGACTTTAAAAAAACTACAACAAATAGGGCCCCCTTATGCTTCAATACTAAAATGCTCGGAAAATGCTATCTAGGCCTTATGTGAAGTGTAAGCTAACTAGTCCTTTTAAAGGCACAAGGTTTATTAATGAAACCTGTTTTTTTCAAATAGCAATAGTTTTTTAACTGGTGGTTGAATTGCTTTCATCACAATTCTCTCATAAATGTGTACTAACGAGGGTATTGTAAAAAAGGTAAATTTATAAATACCCTCAGACGTAATGATGAGATCCACTAAGTTAAGAACAGTCTAATATTAGCCTGTTGATATATGGCGTTAAACACCAATAACTAACCAACCACAATATTAGCAAGTAATTACCAATAAGATATGCCCCATTCCTTGCATAAATCATGTGTATCAGTCTATGGATCACACGTGTACCCACCATGGAATTGCCTACTGGAAAATATACACACCGAATACCCTGAGTAAATATAATAAAAATACATACATTAACAGGAGAAATCCATTTTCTGTGGACTTAAATATTGGAATGACTTGAATGCTGATCTTCAAAAATTGGAAAGTCTGAATGCGTTTATGAAATGTATAAAATTGATGAATAAGGACTATGTTGATCTGTTGGACACATGCTTGTAATTGTGACAATATGTTGTATACATTTTATTGACTACTGGTATTACCTACTATGCTGTATATATAAGTCACCCTTTTCCCCTTTGTAATGAACTGAAAACAGAGGCAACTTTGACCTTTGTTACTGAATAAAATGTATACCAAAAAACAAAACAAAACAAAAACTGTACATATATATGTAGTGCGTAATTATAAATAGGTTAAATGATGGAGGAAAGGTGAGGTGAGGGTGCGGTTCACGCTGGGTGGAGGTGGCAGTTGGGGTGTGAAAAGGTCGCCCCCCTCCTCCTGTACAGCCCCACCAGCCGGTCCCACCGCCTTTCTCAGCCGGCCAGGGGGAAAAGACCGGGGGGCGGGGGGCAGAGTGTGCACTTATGGTGCATTACTTTGATGTGGACGGGTTATTCCCCCATCCATCCCACCGACCTAAAGTTCTCATACGCCGCCGTGAAATCTTGGCTCGTATATTTGTGAGTAAGATACTGGAAGGTGGCTCTATTATTACCCCTACTGCTCCGCGAAAGTGTTGGGGTCGGTATCTTCATAGCCTTGTGGAGATAATTGTTAGTCTTGATCAAAAAGGAATATCAATGTTTTTGAGGTTAATGTATAAGCATAGTCTGAATGTCGATGCATGTAATATATTTGAACAAATACGAATGATGAGGGCTTCAACAATAAAGGTATTTGTGGTTCCAAGTAAATTAGGGACCGTCCCGGTATCTAAAGTAGTTAATATAAAGGCACACTATCATGGAATAAGTTGAGCACAGACTCACAAAACATTGATCATATTGTGATGAATCCATGACTGATTCATGTTTGAGCATGGCACGAGTTTGAGAGACCAGAATAAGTGCATATTATGTAGAATAGTAGAATAACTGCCTTTAGTACTGCATATTGCAATGAATAAGTAAGTGTTTCCGTCTCAAGTACAACTATTCTCACACCAGCACGAAGTATGAAACACAAACCCCGGAATAAGCCAGAAGTTTATGTAAAATAGGACTGGTGGACTTAGAGATAATTATTTTGGGCAGGCACAGCACAAAACATGGGCACATACAGAAATGGGGCATGAGGCACGAGCATGAAAAGACACATTGGCATGGGCAGGATGATGATGTGGGGCACGAGGCATGAAATGTTAGGCTGGCAGCTGCTATGCTACCACCTTGTCTTCAGGAGTGCCGACCCGTCGTCCCGGCTTCAGGAAAGGGAAGTAGCCCAGTGTCAGTCAGAATAGCCATGAACAGTAGGTGCCCCCGACCCAACAGCTAATACTGAGACACAAACGCCCCGAATCCATTCCCCTGAGTGAACCTCCATTCCCCCCTCTTCTTTTTGACATTCTGGACCTTTAGCTTTGTCCCCTCAGCATCACCAATCACCAATCCACCCTCGATCAAGAGGCATGGCTCTGAGAAACCTACCCCATTTAGTTGTGACCCCGTTCCCGGGTCATTGCCAGGCAACTCAAAAGGAACAATTCCCGAAAGTTAAAAGTGTTGTAAAAAGATGCATGGATATGAACGGATCTGTTGTAAAATTGAGAGATTTCTTTCAGCTTCTGTATATAATATATAGAGGTTGTTATTACTGCATTTTGTTCCATTGTGAATATAGTCATGAATTGCAACAAAACACCTTAAAATCAGGGTAAACTCTGATGGATATTATGAATAAATACATATGAAAAACATGTCGAAAAAACATTTTAAAAACAGACGGTTTTGATACCACAACAATCGGTTTCATACTTTTGTTTACTTTTGTATTATATTCACTTGTTCAGTCGTTGGAAATAGAATGTTAGTTCGCAGTTTAGTGATGGAAGGTAAATCATAGTTAATTCCGTTTAAAAATAACCATATGGAGTTATGTGGCGTGACTACAACATAAAAGTGAATCGAGGTAAGACTGAAACCGGCCTGTTGCGCATCCAGGATTTTGAGAAGGTGTATATAGGGTAAGTACCAAAAACGTCAAGTGTTTATTTGACCCGTGCTTCGGTTTTGCCTCTGTGTATTCCACACCAAAAGGGGGTCAGGACCCCCTGAATCTCCCCCCTCCAACCACCACCACATACATCACTGCCAGATGTGAGCAAACTAAACCGAAACCCATTTTTATCAAGTATTATTAAAGAGTTATGTACCATAGTTTGAGGATATTTTTCTAATAGAGTTTTTGCAATAGGTGACCAGATAGAGTGGCAGATTATATACAGTGGCAGCATAATTTTCTGGGCAGGTGCTCAGATTTTGAGTAGCCTATCTACCTATATATTGGGCTGCATTAGGTGCTAGGCAGAGAGAGTAGATACTTTAGGTTCTTTGTAGGAAACTTAGATTTTGAGTGGCCTTTCTATCAATACAGTGTCCAATATTTATCAAAATGGTTCTCAGTTGGGACAAAGATATTGAATGACCTTTCTACCTGTGCACTTGGCAGCATATGATTCTCGTCACTCGAGTCGCCACTCTACAACGTATACCTGGGAGTAAAGGGTTGTGAGCAGGGTAGGATTTTTCAGTGGCTGTTCTACATGTATATTGGGCAGTATAAGAATTTAGGCAGGAGCAGGGATATTGAACCTCCTTTCAACTTGTGCATTGAAAATTCTCGGATATAGATTAGATATTCACAGAAACATATTATGCATTGCAATAAGCTTTTATTATAGGATATAACATATTTAAATTTTAGGTTTTTTTTATCCTTTCTTAACCATGCAGTAGACCTAGACATATTGAATGACCTTTGTACCTGGCAGGAGAGGGAAACTTGCCCCGAGGGTGCAGACTGACCACCAGTCTCACATCAGTCACCCTCAGGTTACGGCCCACCCGACGTGGAGTGGTTTTATTCATAGACAAAACCTGTTTGAAAAGGACAGTATGCTTCTAACGTTATATACACTTTCCATGTGTGTTATTCAAAAATGGCTAAACAGATCTTTGTGAAGATTTGTGTTGTAAAATATGGCCTTCTTGAAAGACATTGTGAATGTAGCATACAGAAGGCGTTGAGGTTCACAGGATTTTCTTTCATTTCACTCAGATATCTTATGGTAAACTTTATCTGGATGGGTCGGTGTATGTTTCCTTGAAGGTGGGTTTACACAGGCCGTCAACAGGTCCTTACGAAAATTCCCTTACGTTAACCTTAGGATAATGGGAAAATCGGGAGGAATAATTGTTTATGCAAATACATTTTTAAGGCTATCGGTAACATTTATCCTAAGAGCTTTTGTTCTGAAGGGTTTACACAGACCGACAGTATCCTTAGGATAATGAATCCATGAGAATTAACAGAAGGCTTACAACAAAGAAAGTATCTAATTGATTTGTACAGGAACATGTGCTTTGAATAAAGCTAGGGGGGTTTACACAGACCGATAAAGGTTCTTATGACAAAAAAAATCACTATCCTAAGCTAAATTCCACTGTCGTAAGCCTTTTGTCCTAAGGATTTTCACAAAAATTTCAAACACGTCTGAAAGTTGTACTATCCTAAGAAAGCACTCCCGATAAATCATCGTAAGGCTTCCGACAGCCTTAAGATAATGATTTTCTTACGATAAAATGGGTTCACACAGGCAGATAACGTCGTCGGGACCATCGTAAGGCCGTCGGGACCATCCTAAGGTCGTCGGGACTATCGTAAGCCTTATATTGAGGACCTATCGTAACGATTTTGACGGCCTGTGTAAACCCCCCTTAACACCTAAACCACCAGCTCCTAATGATAGAATTACACTATCCATCACACAGATGCGGTTTCTTTTAATAGCAATCTTGTAACCTTGGTATTTCCCAGAGTCTCATTCTCCGAATCAAGCTACACAATAAGGAGTTGGCTTAAATCTTTTTAAATGTAATTTCTCCATAACTTTTTTTCAGTATTTTTGTTAGTTTTAATCTTTGTTACTATATACCATAACTTCCCCGTGCTTTTATTCCTGTTTCACATTCACAGTCATCACCTTATCGAACTTCGAATCCAGTCTCCCCACCTCAACTCCGATCCTTCATTATGATGACCTTATCGGGCCTCCTGAAGACTGTAGCCACTCGATCTGTGGTCACCCGGGGGCCCGGCGAATTAGACCGTGTATGAAATGTGTAGATCTCGCCCGATACGGTGTCCTCAGCCTTTACCCCCGCCGGATGAAATTACCGATGTTTGCAAAGGTTTTCTTTTATTTGCACTGCTGCGCCATAGCCCTGCATGGTCGACCGCATCTTAAATAATGTACTTTTTAGTAAAACTCCCTCATTAGTTGGATCGCATATCTGTAGGGGGGCACTTTGGTCTGTTACCGGTGGCGTGGCTACTATGGAGCAAAAAATACAAGGGCGACCACACAAGCGTAGTCAAATTGGTTTGGAAAATATGTCAAAAGGTGTGAGTGCTCCTCCCAGTTTTAGAAATATATAACGCAGAAACCATCCCCAACGATGCCCTGGGGAGTAATCTAATTCTAGGGCTAACCCAACCCCAAGTTACTAACCTGACAACTATAAAAAAGAAAAGGAAGGGAGTATGCTTGTTTACAGGTAGGGTTATCCATATTCTGGTAAAAGCATTATGAACCAGTTTTGGGTTGTTCAAATCAATTATGATGTATGGGATGTGTCTCGACAATCTTTAGAAAGTAAGGGGTTATTAACTAATATGACACAGAACTGTCACTCCCCGATCCCCAAACTATGGGGGGTAGTTTTTGTAGTGGGTACCTGCCCTGGGGGAGTTACCCCCACCATCGACCCCCAACGCTGCAAGTCAAGGGCCTACAAGGAGATTCTCACATAGCTGTTGTGTAGGCCCTATGCTTCAGTTGGTCCCTTTTTTAAAAGATCTTTTCCTATTAAAAACGTTGTTTACAGTCCGATTTTATTGAAGGATTGAATAAGTATCTTGCACTTTTATACTTCATTTGTAACTGTATGTTTCTGCGTGTATTTGTTTTTACTACAGAAGACCAGCGTTTTTTGGTAGACACAGAATTATCAGAATTCACGCCATTGATCGATGGCCTACTGGTGTTGTTTTGTAATCAAAATTTATTTGAATCTCAGAAGGGAATGCTTTTTTTCGTATTGATATGTTCATTTATCTATTGCAGTCTTATTTTGTTTTTCTCACAACTAACCACTTTATTGACACCACGAGGACTTTTTTTGTAAAGTGGAATAGTTTGAGAGTGCTAATAAATACAGTCCTCACTTGATATCGTGTGGTTTATTTTGGTCAACCTCAAATATTCAGTATGTATCTACAGTAAAAGCTCAACCGTAATGTGATTCTAATACAAATTGCCAAATGGTTTATTGTAAACTGAGTCCAACCTTCTTTTTCGTTCTATTTCTTATTATTTTTACGTAATGACATGGTCATCCAGTTTATGTGATAAGTTAAATGGATGACATGCAATGAGTTGGTCAGAGCCATGTCTTAACATTTTCTGGACTCTTTAGATACATGTTTTAGGTCCCAATAACCTTTCTTTTATAGCTATTTTTATCACATTTGTTACGAACAGCAAATTTAAAAAACGATACATCTGTTCGCCTTATATATTTCTGAAATAGATTCAGAATCAACCCACAATCACAGCATGGAATACCCCCTGACCTAGACCTCAGTGACCGCGGCATGAAGAGGAGATATGGAGATATGTGGATGTGAAAATCAACAACCTATAGGGCCTATACGAGCTGACCAATAACAAAGACATGCGACACTTGATAAAAAAAAACACCGTAATACCACATCAGTGACATCATGACGAGAGGTCAGAAAGCAGAAGACAGTTTTATCTGTGATCTGTGAACTGCTTTCAAAATTTTCCTCCTTTGTTGTTGAAAGTGACTTATTGTACAAATAACACTGATCTGACCGATCTACACATGATTCCAATATTGAATATTTTATCTCTCTTTTTCTGTCAGACGATTGAACAGTTTCATCTATCTGATGCCAAAGGGAATTTCCCTGTACAGGCAATTATTCATTGCTCTTGTGACGTTCTCTGGTAAGTCGGGGTTGCCGATTCTTACAACAGAGGAACGTGGGGGGGTTGTTCGGGTCTTGGGGCGGACGGGGAATCCGGGCCAAGAACCGAGATGTGTTTCTAGAGTCGTGCCTCGCGCACGAGGGGGGGGCTGAGCGAATCGGTCGGGGATCGGCACTCGATGTCAAACGGAGGACTGCGGGGAAGGGAAATTATGGTAGGGGTATGGGTCGGCCGGGGGTTCGTCTCGCTCTATCTCCCAGACCAGCATTCACCCCCACCGGGCGGTCCACCCCACGGTTCCGGTCCGCGGGGGCGACGGGCCGACGGTCGCCTATTATTTGGTAGCGTGGGGCCGAGCCTGCCGCGCCCTCGTCCCCGCGGACTTCGTTCCCTCGTCCTGCCTGTCATGCCTTCGTGCCATGCTACACCTCGGTCTCCGGGACTGTTTCGGGCCTTCGCGCCTTACTTCGGTCCTTCGTTCCTCGTTCTTCGGGCCGTCGGGCCCCTACCCTAAGTTCTTACTATTTATCTCGAACTTCGACTGTTTTGTCCTAACTTCTGGTTAATTACTCGAATCAGCTCATCTTTAGCGGTTGTTTCAGGAAAGAAGACACGTCTGGACACAAGGAGAACTATTAAAGAACTCTGTTTATTCGGGCCTCACCGCCCCTTTATATACTATAGGAGTCAGCCCTGATTGGCTGCTTTCGGTCACGTGTTCTATAACTGACGTCACTTCCGGTTTATATCTTTCGTTTCCGGTTTACATTTCACTTCCGGTTTATATCTTTCCGGGTTTCGTTCCTTTACATTTTCGTTCCTCACATATTCGTTCCTTACATATTCGTGCCTCTTTTTTCGGGCTTTTTACACTTTCGTTCTTTATTTACATATTCGTTCTTTTACATATATTTCATATATTTCGTTCTTTACATATATACCTTTTTATAGTATTATCGTATTTTCTCTTATTTTGACCTCTACATATTTTGGATGAATAGCCGTTCATCACACCCTCATAAAGTTTCTGAATTACGTGTCGAACTTGAAAAACGTATTCACCTTGAGATACCGTGTCTTTCCAATTCTGCTAAAACAAGAATTAGGCATAATATCGTATGTCTATAATATATCAATTGGAATACATCTAGTGTGTAATGTATGATGCGCCTTATTTGATAGCTGGGCAATTATTTGACAAACGTAGAAATACGGTATTTTATGCCGATTAGGCCGGCATTAGCTATAAATGATGCACTACTTCGAGTAACAGCCGGAGGACAATTTCTTACTTAGTTTCCAGCAGAAGGGAACTTTGGCTATTAAGACGAATTCTATAGGGTCCCAATGGTACAATCCTCTGCCCTAAACAGTAAGCTGGGACTAAACGGGCGGTATTACGGGGGAACCACTGTTAATACCTATCACCTCAAGGCATGAAGCCTCGCACCTCTGAATGAACAAAATCAACAGCTAGCATTTGTTAGGCTGTAACATTTGGTAGCTGTGCACATTGCTTTACTCATTCAGCAGCCAGTGAACACCTTTCCAACACTGCACCTATGGCGGTATTTTTCTCCCTGTATTTTTCATTTTGAGGTGGCTTCTATAGAAATTTGCCACTGCTTATTATAGTTTTGATGTCAATGCGCCAAAGTTGTGATTTCCAATAGTTGATTCTGTAGCCTTCAAATGGCAAATAACTCTCAGTAATTGATTTGTTTTGGGTGTTCAGTAAATTGAGAAAAACGTATCGTCTTTTCATAGAATATGCTCGAAGGACCATTTTTCCTGCAAACATGCAAGATTCCTAACATTGGGCTCCTAAATTGCAACCACCTGCAGGTGTTGCTGCAATAAAGTAAAGCTTATGCAAGAGAAATAAATGAATTTGCCGATTTAGAAGTTTATCGCTAAACCCCAATGCAAATAAGCTGAGTGCAGCAAAACTAATACGGGGACCCTCGCATTACAGCCCCACTCTGCGCATTGCTATAGGCCCTGCCGCACGTCCCGCCATGTTGATCTTAGCCCCCAACAGCCAGCACAAGTTAGAACCAACAAAAATGCTTTAGCGTAGTGAAGTGCTTCTAACGGGCAATTACTAGACGGTATGTGGGGGTTTTAGTCTGAGAGGCTTATGGTTTGGTATGTAGCTCCTTACGAGGGGATCACTGGCCTTTGGGGACTGGTAATTGGCCCCCTCTTGTCACTTACCAACCTCCAGCCTGCCACCGCCTTATTGCAAATCCCGACAAAAAGCTCCTGATTGCCGGGTTGGAGCCGAACCAACCTGGGCTTTTCTAAAACCCCGCGCACCACCAGAAAGGTGTGCTTTTATAAAAATGCAGCCCGGTTTTCTTCCCGAAGCCACTTCGGAATGACTATATTGTAGGGCGTTCACCATGGAGGGAAGGTTCCCACGGGGCCTCCAAGTCATCTGTAGTGGGTCGTTAAGTTTAGAAAATACAGAATAGAGTATTCAAGGTCATTCAAACTTTCTCTTTCTTTTCAAACTTAAAAGTACAAGTAGCATAGAATCTGTGTTATTCAGTTAGAAATCAGTATACTTGAATAAAGTAGGACTAGCTTCAGATTGCAGCAGGAAAACAATATGTCTTTTTTTCAAATATGTTTAATTAACTCCTGTAAATGTATACTAAACTCTAAAACGTCAAAGTCAAGTTCAATTCATTAATGACGCAAACACGTGTTTATTTTCGCAATCACTGGTAACGCATCAAAAAAGAAGGGAACAGTGCAATTACGAAAATGAATATCAACCTGTACCATATTACCAGTTTTATACTAAGCCATGCATGTGCCATATCAAATGTAAAACAATTTGAGATAACAAACAATCGCAAAGTGAATTCATAAAAACGTTAATTGGAACTAGGTAAAGTCATGTAAAAGGAAATGACATAAAGAATGCAATATTTATTTCAGTATTGCTTCAGCTGAAATTGGAATTCAGGGGAGGGAGGACGTTAAAAAGCATTGTTTCTCCCGTTACAAACGGCAGGTCTCCTAAGTACGTGCATGCACACACGATATGCGTGTGCGACGTTAGTCGATTCGTTAATGCCTTATCATCCTGGGGTTATTCTTCTTTAGGCAATAAGTACAAACAGATCTGAATTGGTGTGGTAGCAGTCGGTTTAGGAACATCTATATTTTAATAGGCTGATGTCCTTATTCTACCTCAACTCGTTTTGCGAAACAATTATTCCTCTTTATTGAAAATTAATTCCTCTTCAGTTTTCATTTGCCTCTTTTTAAACGCATAATTACAATGCTCTGACCAATTTGATATTGTTATATTGCTCTCGTTGTGCCATGTCGAAACAAAGCAATAAGAATAAAATCTGGCTAATTCTAAATAAGCCAGATTGTCTGATAGACTTAGGGCTTAAACACAATCACGGTGAAGGTTTAAAAATATAGTTAATGTTTTATTATTTGTATGCGACCTATGAGAGGAGAACAATCCTTCCTGGAGACTGTGCAGTTATTAAACGGTGCGATGGAAAGGCAATAATGAAACAGAAGGAGACATTGCGCGTTATATGTCATGAAAGAAACAATTATAACCTTCTATTGTTTCGGTACACACCTGTACTCGGGCAGTACTCTTCCTATTACACAAACCCACGATTGAGCTGCTCGCAGTCAACTGCTCCTTCTCCGCTCACCCACCTATTGAGCTACTCATCCCTCCTCCACTCACTCACCCCCGGCGCACCTCGACCGCCGTTTAGGGCCATCAGATGTCAGTATATAACACAGAGGGCCCCGCCTGCCACCCCTCTGTGACCCGCTCCGATAAGCAGCACGGTAGCGGCAGGCATTACCGAGCAGCTCGGACAAGGCTTTGATGTCCTATTTATTGTGGTCAGCGCGAGCAGCTCACCAGCAGAGCATCTGGTGCCTGCCCCCTCTGCCAGTCTTTATGCCGACTTCAGATAGCACCCTTTACCCACTCCCAAGGGGGGAGGCAACCAGGAGGATAGGCAGCGACCTGGAGCTGCTCAGGGGGTCGGCAGGGGTGGGGCTCGCCCTCCGGGGAACGGCAAAGAGCAGCTCGTTTCATTGCGCTCAAATCAATGGGAGAGCGGGAAATGTTTGTTTGGTGAAGGGGACTCTCACCCTATGTCTGTGGACGCCGCCGGCCCGGTGTTCAGGGAGGCGGGGCAGGTCGTTTCATCTGTTTTGTGTATTACCATTCGCAATTTCCCGCACTGTGCAGGCAAAATGGATGGAAAAATTAAGGGAAGTGGTTATTTCCTCAGGACTTGAACTGCGCGGTTCCTGCCCTGTGGGATTTGGCGAAATCAATTTAAATCCAAATGGAATGTGAACGACTGGCGGTTCGATACGTAGAAATCATTTGATGACAAACTGTAATCCCTTATTTCGTGAGTTGACAAGAGAATAATCATGCCATAGTGTATACATGTACAACATAATTTATTTCGGGCGTAGAATGGATTCGTTGTTTTATTTGTAATATACTTTTATTGACCATAGACCATTGTTAATTCTGACACATAGTTAATCTTGGTAAGGTATTAGTTTTTCCGAGTCAGATAATCAAATCATATATCCATGATAACAGGTGTTTACCTAAACGGTTATTCTTTTATACATGAATCCACTGATTAGCGCACATCTTTGGACCATTTTCTTTCTTAATGCAAAATTCAAGCCTGCGGAGGGTTTGCCGAACATGTAAAATTAAGGAATCTTCCTTTTAAAAGTGCCGGGATCCACCCCTGGTCTTTTGGCACAAATATGATATTTAGTCTTTTAAGCATTGCCTATTATGTGAAAGAGACGAGTATAGCTAGTCCAGTCCTATTATCCAGCCCCCAGGTGTATAGAGGTCTGGTTCCACTGGCCCGTGCACAACAGAGAACCTTTTTTTATACATACAGAGAGATGGGGACTCCCATCCCCATACGTCCCCTCCAGTGTAGCCTTTCATTGCTGTGTCCTCCCACTCTTCTGCCCCCACCATATGCACCCTCCTGGAGCTCCCAGCCACCCGGCACTGCCACCAGACATGCTACCCTTTGTACCCCTACTCCAGGGGCAGACGCCCCCCCCCCCCAGAACACCCCCCGCCCTCCAGTATCCCCATCCCTTCATCCGTTGTCCTTTCGGCGTAGACACCCGCTTTGTTGGAACCCTCCCTCAAAGCACACCGAAAACTACAACTGTAACGGTAAAGAGCTGGCAGTGGCCACCAATGTGCTTTTCTTGTATGCACTTTATGTGCCGAGCTGTTGGTTATAGGGGGCCTTTGGGTTTGGACTTTGTAGGGGGGAATCGCTTAGAATTGTGCTCTGTAAATTCTTATAAAAGGAAGTTTCCTTTTGTTGACCGACAAAGTCCTAAGGAGATAGAGATTACATCGGTTTCCTATCTAAATGTGGTTTTGAGGGGGATTTTATCTTTGTGCAAAGACGGTGTTGGGACTAAAGATATGGCAGTTGATAGGACAGTGATGCATTGGTTGAGTGACATTGAATGAGATTGAGTGACATTGGGTGATCCTTATAACAGTACACGTTGACTTTTGATATATATGATTACGGATTACACCGATTTTCTAAATATTAGAATTACAAAGTAAGAACAAAAATGTAATATGCTACATTTGGACATTATAACATCAGCAGAGGTAAAGTATAACTATCCAACTCCATCTAAGTACTACTGAAAATTTCAGTCTATGTCCCACCATAGAGATACATAAGATAGAGAGGAAACAAGGCCTAAGCTGACTGGTGCATGTCTGTCTCGGTATTGATATGCAAATTAGCACCTGATAAGGCCTGATATAGGTTGGGCCACACCTGCATGGAGAGTGTGAGGTGTGAGACGGCAGTTTCACACCTTTTTTTGGCCTAGTACCCAAATGATCTTCAAAATTTATATCACTACAATCAAAATGTACTCAATAGGAATGGATAGAAAACAAAATTCTGATTAAGAAGATACCAAAAATGACATATTTATGATAATTAGAAATAAATATATTGACTAATGAAAATTGGAGAAAATTAAGAAAAATCACAAATTTGTCAAAGTTTGGGAGTTAATTTTAGGTAAACCACAAGTTGGATATCCAATTAAGCTTTTATACTACCATGGGTAGTTACACTCTATGTGAAATGATTGGTTTTATTTGTAAGAAAATTTTTTAAAAGGCCAAAATCTGACTTTGAAGAAATGTAAGAATCAAATTGTATATTCTCGGGAAAAGTGACATGTAGCCACTTTAGAACCCCAAATACCATTTTATGCCCCCCCACAGAACCTAATTAGGTTATAATGGGATAGGACATTGTCTCATCAATCACACTGGTGAATATTAGAGCCCTAAGTGGCATATAAATGGGTTTTTGGGATTATCACTTGACCCATTCGAGCCAATGTCAGAATCCAACGAGTTTGATCTGATGGAAAATTGACAAAGTTTGGGAGTTAATTTTAGGCAAACCACACGTTGGATATCCAATTAAGCTTTTATACTACCATAGGTAGTTACACTCTATGTGAAATAATTGGTTTTATTTGCAGGAAAAATTTTTGAAAGGCCAAAATCTGACTTTGAAGAAATGTCGGAATTAAATCGCATATTCTCGGGAAATGTCACATGTAGCCACTGTAGAACCCCAAATACCATTTTATGCCCCCCAAAGAATCTAATTAGGTTATAATGGGATAAGAAACTGTCTCATCAATCACACTGGTGAATATTAGAGCCATAAGTGGCATATAAATGGGTTTTTGGGATTATCACTTGACCCATTTGAGCCAATGTCAGAATCCAACGAGTTTGATGTGAAGTCGGATTTCGGCCTTTTGAAAATTTTTCCTACAGATAAAACCAATTTTTTCACATAGAGTGTAACTACTCATGATAGTATAAAAGCTTAATTGGATATCCAACGTGTGGTTTGCCTAAAATTAACTCCCAAACTTTGTCAATTTTCCATCAGATCAAACTCGTTGGATTCTGACATTGGCTCGAATGGATCAAGTGATAATCCCAGAAACCCATTTATATGCCACTTATGGCTCTGATATTCACCAGTGTGATTGATGAGACAGTTGCCTATCCCATTATAACCTAATTAGATTCTGTGGGGGGCATAAAATGGTATTTGGGGTTCTAAAGTGGCTACATGTCACTTTTCCGGAGAATATACAACTTAATTCCGACATTTCTTCAAAGTCAGATTTTGGCCTTTCGAAAATTTTTCCTACAAATAAAACCAATTATTTCACATAGAGTGTAACTACTCATGATAGTATAAAAGCTTAATTGGATATCCAACTAGTGGTTTGCCTAAAATTAACTCCCAAACTTTGTCAATTTTCCATCAGATCAAACTCGTTGGATTCTGACATTGGCTCGAATGGGTCAAGTGATAATCCCAAAAACCCATTTATATGCCACTTATGGCTCTAATATTCACCAGTGTGATTGATGAGACAGTTCCCTATCCCATTAAAACCTAATTAGATTCTGTGGGGGGCATAAAATGATATTTGGGGTTCTAAAGTGGCTACATGTCACTTTTCCCGAGAATACACAATTTAATTACGACATTTCTTCAAAGTCAGATTTTGGCCTTTTGAAAATTTTTCCTACAGATAAAACCAATTATTTCACATAGAGTGTAACTACCTAGGGTAGTATAAAAGCTTAATTGGATATCCAACTAGTGGTTTGCCTAAAATTAACTCCCAAACTTTGTCAATTTTCCATCAGATCAAACTCGTTGGATTCTGACATTGGCTCGAATGGGTTAAGTGATAATCCCAAAAACCCATTTATATGCCACTTAGGGCTCTAATATTCACTAGTGTGATTGATGAGACAGTTCCCTATCCCATTAAAACCTAATTAGATTCTGTGGGGGGCATAAAATGGTATTTGGGGTTCTAAAGTGGCTACATGTCACTTTTCCCGAGAATACACAATTTAATTACGACATTTCTTCAGTCAGATTTTGGCTTTTTGAAAAATTTTCCTACAGATAAAACCAATTATTTCACATAGAGTGTAACTACTCATGGTAGTATAAAAGCTTAATTGGATATCCAACTTGTGGTTTGCTCAAAATTAATTCCCAAACTTTGACAAATTTGTTATTTTTCTCAATTTTCTTCAATTTTCCTTAGTCAATATCTTTATTTCCAATTGACATAAATATGTCATTTTTGGTATCTTCTTAATCAAAATTTTGTTTTCTATCCATTCATTTTGAGTACATTTTGATTGTAGTGATATAAATTTTGAAGATCATTTGGGTACTAGGCCAAAAAAGGTGTGAAACTGCAGTCTCACACCTCACACTCTCAAAGCAGATGTTTATCAACCATGTCTGTTTTGCCTATCCTGGAGAGCTATCCGAGACAAGGAAAATCTAGAAACAACACAAGTGTCCTATCTATGTTATGTATGTCTATGGTCCCACTAAGGGCGGATCCCTATATATACGCGATTAATAGCCACATTGACAGTAAAATTGTTTCAAGTATAGTCATGAAGATACTTTGCGCACTGCTCTATTACACCACTGAATAATATTATTTTCCCCGGCCTTAGTAACTACACATATGAAACCAACATAAAGGGGTTCAGCAATAAGCCCATCCCAGTTTATACCAACAGTAAAGTTTACCATGAAATATTTTCAAAATTGCTTCCATGCTTATTCCATGAAGAGAGTGATACAAAATTAACCAAAGCAATTTGGTTGAGGGATTGCTCCTCAAATTTGTAAAATGCAGCTTTATATATTGGCTGTTTCCCATAGGAACCAATGCTAAAGCTTGCAAGCCTAACCTAAATGTCCAACCCTATTTTGTCCAGAAATACAGCAAAATTGTTCATTGGTAAAAATCAAGAAATAATCTTGAATGTTTACACTAATTGGGGATACAATATGGAAAACTATAATTCTTGGTTATTCAGTAACCACAACTCTAGGAGACAAGGAGGGCTTTTATTGTAATTTTTTCCAACCCTTGTCCAGCCCTGGAATATGCCCAATGTGGGATGGGCTTATTAGATGAAGCTAATGCTACGTTGTCACACGAGATCCCCCTCCCCCAGGTATAGTAAGGCGTGTGTCCTGGTGGGCCCCTCCAACGTGGACCGGCCCGTTTCGGTGTGTTGGTCATGTGAATCGGTGGCAGGCTTAGGGTCAGCTGCCTTGGCTTGCCCTGATGGGTGTCAACCATTTCCTGTCCTGTATCCACCCTGTTTTCTAACCTCTGGTGCAAATTAGGTTAGTTGTGTTACCGAGGCTTTCGCTTATTTCCAATGTTGTTATGATCTACTCAACAACAGAAATTTTCAAAGAGTACAGGAATATCACCTTCAACATGTATTTCTCAAGAAACTTGAGTAGATGTTAAATGTGACTCTAAGGCTGTGAAAAGTGAGAGAGATGCACAGCTGATTGTTTCCTGGGGCTTTGCAGGGAAGATCACTTGTCCGGTGAATATACCCTGGTGGCTGTGTTTATGATAAAACCACACCTTCACTGTATCATTTCCATCTAGAGGTGTTGCCGAGTGCGCTTAGTTTCCCTGTACTTGACTCGGGCATAGTCCACCAATGGAGAAAGAACTATTGGTTTCCCATTAAGTAACATTACCAAAATGGCAAAATAGACGAGAACTCTATAGTAGTATAGGAAATAAAGTTCCTTGATTGAAAGAAGAAAGGTTTCTCTATTTTTACGGATGTTTGGTATTTTCATTACTCGGATGTCTGTGCTGTGCAGTAAGAAAGATATCACTAAGTATTGCGTGATGTATAGGGTAAAACATAATGATGATGCACAATTTTCAATGCCATAGGAGGTGGTGTGTAAGTCCCACATGGTAATAATATAACCCCAACGTGTGGTTATGTATCAATGGTTCTTGTGGAGTAAAAATTCTAATATTTCGACCAGTCGGGAACGGCCTATGTACGATGGGTCTCTTCCCATAACTCTTTTAAGGTAGAAACTGCCAAGAACTGTTTGTACCATTGATGACAAAAACATTCAAATGCAGATTCCACTCAACTAATAACAACTGAACGTCAGGCTGTGGGCTGTTCGCCTTTGCTTTGTTAGGGTCTGATAGAGTAATCCCTCACCACAATTTAGACCCCACTGTGAGGTCATGCAATTGCTTGAACTATCCCTACTCCATTGAAGATACCTGCACCAAAAGGACCCCTTAACGTTACGCAATGAGGTAGTGAGCCCAACAAAGGTTGCGGCTACCTGGATAGAGCCACTGGGAGTAGGCCTGCAGGACTTGGGTCACCCACAGGCCGACTTAGGCCTATAGGGTCGGAAACCTTCGTGGCCATTAGGGTTTGGCACCCAAGTTATTTATCTGAGAGCTTAGGGGGGCTTAGAGACGCAGCCAGTCGCTACAAAAGCCTTTCCGCGGATCCGATCTCCTTTGCTACTCATGCGTGGGTATTAATGATGCATATCATGTAGGCCGGAATTCTCCACACCTAAGAGGCCTCTGGTCGGGTATTTTTACAAGCCTACAGGCCTATATGTCCCGCGGTACCGCGTACAGCGATCCTTGGAAATGCACCCACTCAAGGGCAGAGATCCCTGTGGGTCTTTGAACGGCTGCGGCCTCAGCGCTGCCGACAAGAACCTTTGTGAGCGTGTATTAATATACTTGGGGGTTAACACAACATAAAGTGCCTTGTTGTTAATCTAAACATCTCAGCTATAAGCCTGCTTTGCTAAAAGTCCAATGGCTACGCAAGCTGGTATTTATTTGTGCTTTCCTTCGCTGTGGTAGGTGCTGTTTCTCACTCAGGTGGATGACGAGGGTACTTGCATCCTGAAAGCCATGGAAAGTTGATAGGAGCACGCGAAAGTTGCATGTGAGAGAACCTCGATTCTTTTATTTGGGGTTGCCCCTTGATTCCAATGCAATTTTGAACGAACTCTCATTTGAATCAACTCAAAAATATTTACTATAGGTCATCTGTCATGAAAATGGTGGATTGCATTATTACAACTAACCCCTCAAAAAAGGAAAAAAAGTGGCCTCTTGACTTTGACCTTGCTTTGTAAATTGGAGAAGATATGCAATGTAATACAGCATAACCTCCCAATTAAACCAAAACCCATACAATTGTGTTAAAACGAATGCTAAATTTCAGAGCAGACAAAAGGAGGATATGGGGACGGCCAATGTAAAGGTTTGTTGGCCGACAAAACATTAAAAATATCAATGATTTCTGTTGTTCATTCTAAGCAGGATATTCACTTCCATTGTGTTTATCCTGATGTTGGTACTCTCAGAGAGGTTAGATAGTAACTATCTAACCTCTCTGGTACTCTTCACTTGCATGCATTGATGTTGACACTCTATAACAACACATCTGCTCATTCGTTTTACAATAAGTACATGTATGTATTTTCTGGCCGAGTACACCCCGTTTCCCCCGTGTCCAGGTAGAGGTGATGGTAGCAGCACGTAGAGAAACATAACCGGTGTCTGATAACCCCAGACATAGCGTACTCAGACCGAGATAAGGTCTCCTAGGTCAACACAGGCTACACACTCGAGATGCAGCCAGGTCTACCGCCGTCAACGTAGGATTCATAGACTTCGGTCTGCTTTCTGACTTTTCTCTTGTGTTTTTTATTTATCAATCCATTATCTATTTACTTCTGATTCGTTTGAAGAAAAGTATAAATGATAAGAATAAATAGAATAAAAACGGTTTATTAAATAGTATGCGTCTCATAATTTTCATAACGATATTCGCATGATTCACTTTCATAGTTGTTATCCGCTATACTAATACACAATACAGAGTTTCATACAGTCATATTTTCATAAGGTTCAAGTTTTATCATCAATTTCCGAAAACGTTCTTTTAGATATACTGATTTAAGCGGCCACTTGACATTCAACATTAAATCGATTCTAAACATTTATAAAATGATGGTAAGGACGTTGTAATACGCCTTACCAGAAACGCATATTTTCATTTCACTGATATCAATTCAGAGAACCGTGTCATAAAGAACTGCTTTTATTTATTGCTTGATAAATTGTGCAACAGACCCAATCACATTAGGCCTATAGTCATTAGAAGCTTACGAATTATATCTAACTCTTTTTGCAATTGTATTGATGGAATGCTCTGGATTTGACCTTCCTTCTGTGTTTCAATAATCGTCATTGTGCTCATATATTTTTATTTGAAAATGTGTTCACGCTACAAACAGGAGTTCCTTCATTATATTTCAGCACGGTTTTCCTAGTTGGACCATTTCTATAAAACTAATACTAATGGAGTATCAAACGTGGATATTGGACTCCATAGAACTTCATTGTTTTTCTTTGCACAGTTTGTTGTCACATTTCTTTGATACGACGACAATGTCTGTTCTATTGGTCTAATTAAATGAGATTTCCAACAGATTCACACAAAAATGTCAATCCCAACTTTTAGGAGAAAGATGCTCTCATACACAGGAAGAACAGTGCATGTGCAGAGCAATATCACCAATAGTGTAAGTTTTATAAAGGCAGTTGTGTGAGTATTATAAAGGGAGTTCTATCCGTGTTAGGCTACTCTGAACCCACTTAGCTGGGTCGGTGCACAAACCAGCAATTAAAACAAAGAGAATCGGCCGATTTATGCAATTCAAATTTCCAACTAGCATAAAACGTTAAAATGTACATATTTGATTTGAAACAGTGCTAAAATTGGCCGATTATTTTGGAGGATCGCCTCATCTTAGCATCGATCAGCTGTCCGACTAGATCAAAATCACTTGAGAGCGTGGATGGGGCTTGGGCCGTTTTACGAATATGCAGTGGCTACGATTATATATTCCAAATTTCATGGATGGCACTCTATAGCCAGTCTCCTGGGTATTCTAGACTCCTCTCCGTTAGAAAGGACGTACAGTGGCATACCTCCCAAACATCATTGTTCCTATGTATACGAGTCCTTTGGGTGCGGGCATAAGGAGCCTAGTATGGTGACACAATTGGATTTCATATGTTGTGGAGTACAGCGGAAACCTACCTCTAATTGGCTGTTGGCCTACATTGCATGAGCTTTTTCAGCATGCCATTTAATGGGCGAGCTGCTCAGCTGTTAGTTCTTATAGCTCATCATATGTACAGCTAAGCCTGAGCTGAGCGGTTGACTCACATTGTCCTAAAGGGTAAGATTATAGCAGCAAATGCTATATCAAGGATACAAACAGTTATATTCATAGCCCCATCAGTTGGATTAATTTAGATGAAAACTACACTTCCTCAGGTTGCACTTTAAGGCTCTATTATGTTGAATGATACAACCCGTTTTGCTTTCAAGAACCATGCGATATGTTATGTTTCTGATAGTTGATCTCGTCGAAAGCTCGATTTTGGCAGGTTACTTTCTTATAACTATTTAAATCTATATCTATAGTCTACCTTCATCTCTTCAAAACACATCAATTTGCTACATTTAATGGACTATACGGGTGCCATGAAAAGATCAACTAAAGCAATAACGAGGCTCCAATGGTAATTATTGTCGAATGAGAATGTTTTAGTCTGAAATCTAAAATTGATGTACACACATTCTCACAAAACCATCAATTCTTCATATTCAAGCTTCACGAACTTAGCAAAATAAGAAAAAGGTAACATAGACCAACTTATAATACCTCATATGATATTTCATAGTCTGGGAACAGAATGGAACCATGCTGCTATTGCAGTAATCTAGATTTTTATGATTGAATGATAGATCCATGAAGCATTGGCTGTATCCCCATGTTATCACACTGTTACACCTGGCTATCAATCATTTACCATCTGTCCATTGTGTGTTGACATCAGATGCAATGTCGTTTGTTTTTCGGTTTGATCTTTGATTTATTCCATAAACTAAAAACAATATCCTATGAGTAATAGCGTGGTTTATAATCAGAACCACCGATACGTGATAGCACTGATGTTGTCCATGGCCAGGACAATATGCCCACTCTTATCCATGGCTGGGGCCAATATCGTGTCCTACCCGCTGTGCAGCTTGTCATCGGGGCCAGGCTGTAATGAATTATACATGACAAGGTAGGCCCAAGGATAAATGATAACTTGAGATCACAGGTATATGTCAGCTGCCAACGGCTACCGCTGGGCCTGCGCGCCTGCTTTGCATGGTTTCCCCTTCGTTATATCCGTGGACTGTGAGAGTCGATCAAACCAAGCAGGCAACCAATAAGTCATAGGATATCATAAAATTACAAGGTGGCATGAGCCACTTTGTATTATAATATTAAAGAATATATATATATATATATATATATATAAGTTAATGGCATTAACTTCTTTAAATTGTATTCCAATGGCGTGAAGTTATGCTCCAGCAATGATTTTGTCTATTTCAATGAACACTACTGAAAGTTTCACCAATTTAGGTAATCAAAAATATAAACACACTGCATAATATTATTAGTATTTGCAGCTGGCGTATATGCCTCTTACATCTTCGTTTCTTCTTGAAAATAACAAACACAAAGCATGCAGTGAGTGCAACCAGTTGAAATATCATAATATACTGTATGCATTGGCGCACTTTTCCTGTACGTATATGAAACATTTCCAATTGCCAGTTGTAATTGGAACAGTGGACGCTAAAAAGAATGTATCACACAAAATCCCTGGAGAAGAGTCTGTTGGATTGACGCCTCGACCACAGATGCATTGTTGTAGTCATAAATATTCCCAGAACTTAAAAAAAACATTAGCTTATAGCTTCATATGTATATATATTTTTGTGCATACATTTTATCCAGTAACAAACATCAGAGTTGCCTCTGTTTTTCAGTTCATTACAAAAGGGAAAAAAGGTGACTTATACACAGCACAGTAGGTAATACCAATATATCACAGCCAAATGAGCAATAGTTATATGTTCAGTAGCTAAAATAGACCACATCAAGGGAGCAGAAGGAGAGGGACTGGTGAACAAGTCACATCCAATTACCTACGCTGTGGCAGCGTTGAATTTGCCAGGGAGCGCGCTAGAAGCTTTTGTTACTGGTAATAAAGTGGTCGGGGTTGGGGAGGGGCGCACACAGAATTGGCTGGCGGGTCGGCGTTTGAGAGGGGTTAACTCGGCACGGGCCTTGTCATCATTAGGCGGGGCGCGACACAACAGGCTTCTCGGCGTAGATCTCAAGGCAGATCATGCAGGCCTGGGTATCCATAAACCACTCACAGACCCGCCCCCTCCTCCCTAACCTACACACCCACCTCATCCATAGGACCACTCCCAGACCCCCACCCCACCCTCCTCCACCTCGATCACTCCCCGACCCCTTACCTTGGATCACGTGACTATTGATCACGCCCCCAGGCGCCACACCGGAACCGGAAGAACTTCAGACCGGAAGGGCAAGAAACACGCACTGGCCCATAGAGTGAAATAGGCCTGTGGGCCGTTTTGTCTACAGCTTCCTTAGCATTGAATAGAGACTTGTTTATTGGCGTATTAATGGTGGTGTACTTGGTCTAAACACCTCTTTTACAAGCATACATAGATCTCTCCTGCACAGTAAGATAGGGGCGACCAAGCGGGTCATGGGGCGTTTAGAACCAGGGGACCTTTCGTCAGCAAAAGGCAAATAGTATGTAAAGGAGAGAAAGTGGAGGGGAACAACGCACCGAATGTGATATACTCACTGCACTCAGGGCTAAGGTATATGCAGCACTATGCAAAACCACTTTGCCCAACTGTTTGCAGGTATCTGTGGAACACCACCACACGTGAGACCATCCCTCGGTACCATGTATGATTACATGATTACCTTACCATGCTATCTAGATAGAATATGATTTCTTTTCTCTCTATGAAATTGGGCAAGGACAGATATACGTCCCCTCATTTTTCTTCCTTCCCGATATCAATTAACAGACATCCTAAAGACACACACACCCCTTTTTTACGGGGCTTCACGTTCCCTGCTTCTTAATACATCTTCATTGATTTTCACAGTTTTATCGGTTACGGTTACGGTGGATACGCTTCATTTTGTAATCAAGTGTTTCCGGTATATATACATTTGAAATAAGATGGCCTAAATACAATTTTCTAATGCACGATTCCCGAAAATCTCCCAATAGGAACTCCCTACCCTTTAAAACATCCCTGAATCCGAGCCTCACACAGTGGCAATCTTTCCTTTCTTTCTTCTTCCATCTGGCCTTCTCCTCCTCCCCAGGGACGCCCTACATTGTCTGACCAATCAAACTTCGATTTGTCATCGATAGCGGAAGTCCTACAGGAGCACCACTAAACGGACCACCGGGCCAAATGCCAGCTCGTCCTCCGATTGGCTGCTTATTGTGAGACTCGGCCTGACCCCGCCTGGCCCCGAGAGGACTCCTCTGATTGGCTTATTAAGGGGCACGTGGTCTTCGGGGCCTGCTATGTTGGCCGCAGCGCTCTCTGGTGGCGGAGGGCATCAATACAGTCATTAATGACGTCACCGGCCTGACGTAGGCTATACTGCTTGGTGGCGGGATACTGTTACTACGAAACGTTAAAATCTAATGATAATGTATATTCTGGTTCATATTTAGTTGATTCTAGTAGATAAATCTATTTGGAATATTAGGAAAGCACTAAATTTCTAATCCAAAGAAAGCAAGTTTAGGAGGTGTACATGTTGAAAGCTTTGCTTAATTTGCATATTAAAATGGTAATCAAATAATAGTCTTGCCGTCTGAAGGAACAGGACATTTTCCTCTTCAAAATAAAGTGTAATTCAATGCTGATACTGTACCTTGGGAAAGTGATTGATCATGAAGAGTAAAGTTTTCTCCTTCGAAACAATACCCTTGATATTAGCAATGATGCAACTTGGGGACAAAACAGACATCACTTTGTTCTACGACCTGCCGGACATTGCATTCATACCTCGAGTTTCAGTCTGAATCATTAAATTACCCTATTTTTATTTCACGCATCTGTTGCAATTGTTTTTGCGGCAGCGAGGACCTAAAGTAGAGTACACAAAGAGGGAAATCATAGCATTGATACCTCGCATAATCGGCGATAATCCCCGCTAATAGATAGCGTTCTTGGGTGGTCCGGAAATGAGGTGTGGTGAGTGGGATCGTTACGGCGCTGTCGGCAGGCTCCTCCTGAGACGTGGGCGGGTGGGGTGAGGGGGGGGGGAGGGTGGAGACGACTACATGGAGTCCCCTGCTCGATAAAGCCCACAGTACGCTGCATCATTTAGGGCCCGGGCCCCGGCCTGCCCGGCCACTCACCAAATGTATTGATCCCCCGTGACACGTGCATTATTGACGCGCGGGGAAACAGATACCGTATCAATCGGAATGCAGAGCACGCCCTTTGCTACCTCACTCCCAAGTTTTGGGGATTCTGTATTGGACAACACCATAGAGAGGTCTTACGGCAGGTTTAATCATGGTTTTGATAACTTTAAGGATGAAACAATAGAATCATTGTATTATCAAATAGTATCAAAGAACAATAAAGCTTACAAAAGTGTTTATGTTAATATGTTAGCCCTATTGCTGATGAAGAACTCTTTGAGATCAAAATACGAATGGTTGATTTATTTAATGCAGCAAGAAACATATTTGCTTCCATGTAAATTGACCTTGTATACATGGCTTAGAAAAAACAATACAAATGCGTTTGACATGTTGATAGGGTCAAAAATAACTTAAACAGTTGCATCTTTTACTTTCCTTTGGCTAATCTTTTCATTTATCAAGATGTCCTACTGCCCCTCGATGTACCCCCTGAAACCTTTCCTAACAAGAGGTGACTGGGTTGACTAATAGCTTTGAATAATACATCCTTTTATTCCTTGCATACGTACGCATTTTCTGCTATAACCTCAGCTTCCGGCGACACTGAGAGAGTGGCCCTATAGAAAGTAAGGTGGTATTTTGTATATTCATGCCATCCCTTATGACTAAGAGGCAGAACGTAGTTGGAATTAAGACAATGTATGTATGCTCGAGACTGCCGTAAGGCTTGCATATCTTTCCCAATGCACAGGTATAAGCTGGAATGGTACATGGCCAAAGTGTTGTTCTAGTACATATAAGTAGGGAATAGGCTTAAACAGCATTGGTTCTCGGCAGTATTAAAGTACTAATCTACTTAAAAGTGACTCAAGTTTCCTTGATTCAAGGATTTTCAGTAAATACTGCAATCTTCTGAATCATATTTCATTGACGATCGGGATCTGCCAGTAGTAACTTGGGAACGGAAGTGACAGAAATGATAAAATATAGATCCAAACGAGTATTATCTCCAATCTGATTTCATACTAGCAATAATAATGTCTATCTGGCCTTACTTTGTTAAGAACTGTAAGTGCAGGTAAGAGCTAACTCCACAAATCGAAAGTTAAAATTTAATCTGTGATTTAGAATAACTAATTTCAATAGAGCTTAGCTGGAAGGCACATTTGGCTTGTTCCATTAAAGACATGGGGATGCCAAAGAATTAGATGGTATTATCCGTGACAACCGTTGGTTAAGCATGAACAGTTTGCCGTAAAAAGCAGTGTCTATTGATGGAAATGAGGATGGCAGAATTAGGAGACTTGGCCAATGCATGCCAAGAGATGGTATCAAGACCGATAATGTCAAGCGAAGCAGGTATTCAATACTCAGCCAGTCCGCTGTTGAGATTTATATTGTATACAGAGTGGACACACTAATACTTTTAGATATAAATATCATCACAGTGGGTAATGCATTGTGCACTTGCAGAAGCTGGGCAAAAATGTCTGAATGTGTTTCTCTCTCGGTGTAGTCTCCCATACATTACTTTATTGACAGACATATCAAAACCATATTGTACGTGCTTAAAACATAAACGTTGGAGACTCGAACTTTGTTTCACAATACCTATACCTCTATCTAACATCATTCTTTAGCAACCATAGAGACTTTTCATGGAATTAGGGAAATTATGTGGCTTCTTACAATGGCAAAAGAGAGAGTAAATAGCAAAAATCACAACCTGCCTTCTGTTGTCTATCCTTACATATAATAACCCTGCATTAAAACTGAGCCCATTCGTTAACCATTATTTGTATCACACAAAAATCAATGGGAACAGGTGCAAAACGGCCTGCAGCTCGGCCGGGCCTGAGCCGCTCATACCCACGGACACGTCCTCAGAATGGACTCCGCCAACAAGAAAGGTTCCAGCTCCTCCAAATGTTTTCGGACGCTGGACACGTTTCTGTGCCGCTAGCAAATTCCCCTCGCCCAAACGGCGATGACGCTTGTAGAAAAAGGCCCGGCTTCCTCATTGTCTCGGCTGTGATTTAACTGGAATCGATGAATGGTGATTTGACGCCACACATCAACGCACTGTCTCAGCTTGTGCAGCGCGAGGTGGTGTCTATGGTGAGCTGAATGTACTCCCTTCTATCCTGGCGGCTACTTATTTTCATTTGCCTCACGTTTATTTACCAGTTTCTTGTGCCTTTATCATTCGTAATCAAGAACTTTCATACAGATAACTTTACATCCTTCTCCTTCCTTTTACCACTTCATACAATTAACTTTGCCTTCAACTAACCTAGATGGAACCTCCTTGCCAAATGATAATTATGTATAATGTGGAAAACCAGTGATTCATACTCTGAATGTTGTTTTTGTAATAAAGAAATAAATAGGCACATCAAAACATTTCTTACAAAGAAGTTTCTGTAAACCTCATGCATGGGATACAATGAAAATAAATCTATAATTTGTGTATGTTTACATTTGGCGCCCTACATGTGCCTTATGTTGAGTCGGTGTGTCTTTAAAGTGGCAGTCACAGTGGTGTCGGCAGTCATCTCCCTCACAGCCGCACCCCCCTGTCGAACCTCATCAGTCAGGGCGAGGGGCAAAAAGTAGGACCCTACAATGGACAAGTTATAACTTTCCCAATGAAAGGGGAATGTCAACCCTGTTTACCTCTTTGTAATGCTGAGAAATAACTATATGCCTTGGTGATCATACATCGAATATTTGCATCATACACCATACAAGGCGGCCTGGTTCCAATCAAAAATCCGATCTTAGATTACTCAAAATTAATATGGACTTACATGTATTTGTAACAATTGTTCAAGAGTGTATTCTTGATTTAAAATAATCTTTTAAAAAAAACTGTCAACGTTAGTTTGTTATGAAAATGCATAATTATTATAATATTTGAAGGACCCTTACTAAAAAGATAGCCTTCTTCCAATTGAAAACTATAGGCTAACTGAAGACTCATAGCAGGACACTATATGTTAGACCTCTGGTTGCTATTCGTGAAGTCAATGTATTTGGCAGTACACGACGAAAAGTGTTTTGCCTATAACACCCTCTTCTATTTTGCAGAACTGAATTCTACAACGTGTCGGAATAGTATCTTTCTTATGAATATTTTATATCCTATGCAGCTAACTGTGCATGCAATGAAGCAATGCCAGCATATCCATGTATTTCAATTCAAAAAACAAAATGAAAGGGTATACAGCAAGACCTCACAAAAATACAAAAGCAAGATCTATACATAGTTTGCCAAGTATAGCCACCCTTATGCCAAATATCTTAACCTTTCACAATTTGAAATAATCGGATGATCTATTCAACTCAATTGTGTAACCCACCTACATTCACCAGCCCCACATCAGTCACTGTACAACAACCCCTGTCAGCCCCCAATCACAATCATCAGTCGGTGACCCCTGTCTGTGGGAGGAGGCAAACACTGACCCTGGAAGCCCTGACCCGGCAGCCCCAGATAACAAAGGCTCACCTGGCGCCCAATGAGCAGCTGAGGAGCAGTAGAGGAGCAGTAGAGGAGCAGCTGAGGTGCAGCTGAGTACTGATTGAGGGCTGATAGCAGGGCCTGAGCAGCTCATAGGAGATTGTGTCCTTATCAGCCTGCCCCCTCACCTTAGGGGGATGGGAGGTCTTTGTTACCCTATCGGCGGGCGGCTCTTATCGCTCCCCCTCAGGTAGCTGGGGCTGACAGGGGTGCCGGACAGTGCTGGGGCCAGGGAGGGAAAAGGGAGATCGCACCAGTCACTCAAATTTCAATGAGACATTTATGAGATCGCTGGCAAAAGTTTTCAGTATTTACATTCATATCTTAAGGATAGGTGTTGCGACGTCATTATGTCTAAAATTGCTTCGATGCCTTATTAGTGACGGTCTGACCATTAGATAAAGGGTGAGTATGCAAGTTATTTTCATGCTGATGATGCAATGACGATCTTGATTTGTCTTGGCATTGATTTGGGAACATTTTCACATATATTTTTTTCATTTTAGTTTAGTAGAGTAATGTTATGGTTATGAACATTTCATGGTCTTTATACATGACTCGGGAACACCAATGATATAGGACAGGATGCAATGGCTCTCAGGCCTATAGGTTAGGTGTGCCTTACAAATGGTTGTTATTCTGTGTCAGACATACGTAATAAGAACCACAGCATATCATACAGCTCATTTCACTACATATAGTCCCACTTAGTGATTCACAGGCTAGTCCAACAATGCCCTGTTGATATGATTACCATACGATATGTGGTGTATTAACCGGAGCGTCTCCTGGAGGTATCCATATCAGGTACACCTTAATGAACTGACAGCAAAGATCGCACTGACCTTCATATATACATGGCGTTATTATACGTTATTACTATTGGTGGGGATGTGAGCCAGAGAGTACGGGAAGGGAAGAAAGAAAGAAAGAAAGAAAGGTGATTATTATTATCATTTCCTCATCGCCATGTTTCCTTTCCTTCTATCCAATGGAAGAACATGAGCTCTGTAAGTACACACGGAAATGCCCCCGGACTTATTTGAATGGAAGAGATTGTGAAAAGTGAATACGGAAGACAGGAAAATAAACAAGAAAGCAGAGGTAGGCCTAAAGATGAGTTTAATGAGGAGAACGGGGGAGTAGGGCCAAGAAGAAGGGGCGGGCGGGAGGGAGACTATAGCTTTCACGGGGGTTAGGAGGTCCAGTAAGTGCTCCCAGTCCAAAGTCCCCCAGGCTCTCTCCACGGTGACGCCTTACCCCCTGGAGGCCAGGGTCGCCATGACAACCTTGGTTGTATGGTGGACAGGCCGTGGTACATGGTGGTGGGAGGAGGGTGAGGGGGGTAGCCTGCTGGAGGGGCGACCTGGAGGGCCCGACCACACCTTGTTACCATTGACATTTCCCGTGTCGCCGCCACCAATTGCCTCCTCGTGAGCACTTGTCTGAGCAATTTGTCGGCGGGCGGGGCAGGCCCTGGGCGGCCGTGTCCGACACGGGAGGCGCTGACCGCCCCTTTACACCCTGCTGCCCGCCCCCACCTGGCCACTGATGGCACTCAGGCCCGCCCATCTGCTCAGAGCTGCTCGCACCTGCTCCTATCAGCTCACATCTGATCCTATCGGATCCTATCTTTTTCTATCTTCTCACATGTGCTCACTAACGCTTGCTAGAGTAGATTTAGCATGGACGTAATTGAGGATTGCATAGGCAATGAAAGGGTAACATGTACATAATTATGCTACTTTGAAATTTCAGAGCGGAGGTGTTGTGTATAGCCGTAACGAATGCAATAAAGGTTCCAAAAGTCAGCTGCGGTTATGTAATTGAAACAGAGTACAACAAGGTTCTTTGAGTTGGTGAGAATAGGTTTATTGAATCCAAAACTTACAGCCCCTGTGAGCAGCTCTCTCTCAGGTCTCACCTTACAGATTCCGGATACCTTGGACCCCAACCACACCAGTCCCCTGAGGCTGGGGTCCCTCTGGTTTTGTAGAAACCCTTTGCCTTTTGGATGGGGACCAGGACCACAGAACATGTTCCTTTTCGGGAATTGATCATGCACATACTCAGAATAATAAGAGGGGCAAAACACCCTAGTGACAAGCAGGTAGTATACAGGGCTAAATATGTGCATAATCAACATTTAGAGCGTTAAGTGCCACATTCCAGATGAAAACAACAGGCCCAGACAGTGACGAGCCTTTCTAGGAATTAGCTCTTTCTTCTTGTATATACCAAAAATAGTTAACCTCTTAAAGTTCTAAGAACTGGCCCATTCTTCTTGAACTTCAAATGACAAATAACAATTAATAAATCATTGTAACTAAATAAATAGGATACATATAGGAAATTGTTAGTAAATAAACCATACCTAAATTTTATATTCAGACAAAAGCACATACTAATACCTCAGTCCCCACTCTGGCTCTGTAAACAAAACCTATTATGGGGACAGAATTCTTAACATAATTGTTACCATAGAAATATCATAACTAACACTGTGCATTCTGAATTTATCGTATTTGTTTATTGTGTAGGACATGTTATTCATACGTCATCCTCTCAAAAGTGCTTGTGTGGCGAGCGGGACATCTCAATAAAAATTTCAGAAAGACTCGACAAATATAATTGTACCTTTTAACACTTGATACCTAAAAATATACTGCTGACTTCGAATTTTATCATCAGCAATCACCCTCGCTGCTGATGATAATATGAGTTGTTTCTTACCATCACATTATCTTCTGCTGTACTTTAATACCATGCTTTTAATGCAGTTTAGACTTCTTGTGCATGCACGTAGGTATTATACCCTTAAGGGGAAGTGCAATTTTAAGTCGTCACTTCACATTTATTGCTGACGCGTAATAAAACCAAACTTGATAAATACATATATCATCTCTTTCCATATCACACCATATTTCTTTCTGGCCACCGTCACCTATCTCTGAGTATTTATATCGGGGACACGTTGGACGTGGGGGCGGAAGGAGGAGATTTCCGCCTGCTGTCACCAAGTAATTTCCTAACGCCCCCGGGCACACGGGGGACAATAGGGCGTGGTCACAGGGGCCTCTCCGGGCGCGCCCTGGAGGAGGGGGCCCTTCACACGGACCGCCTCACCTCCCCAACCCTCCAGGTGATTGCTGCGCCCGGCCTCGTCACGCCCGATTAGGCAAGACCGTCCGCCCCGCCCGCCATGACCGGAAATTGCCGACGAAGGCCGAGCGGGCGTCGGCGACGGGAAATCGCTTTGATGAAAGGAGATGATGCGGAACGGAAGGTGTCGTCGTGTAAACGCCGCCAGCCCCGGGGTCAGATGTGGGGACTTTCCTCCAGTGTGAATAATGTCCTGGCATTTTCTTGTGTCCATACCGTGTGTGTTTTTAACTTGAAAGCCACTTGAATTTCCATAGGCGGACTTGGTGAAATTATTTCGATGTTGACAAATGTCGGGACGAAAGTGTCATATGAATACTTCAGGTATCCTCCTTTCACAACATCCTCATTCAAACTTTTCCCTCTCTGTAATAGGAAACCACTGGATATTTCATGCGAATACCGCTAGTAATTATTCTGTATTGGTATTGGATTTTGTTTTTGTGCTCGGTGAAGGTGTGAGAGGAGGGATCGGCAGCCCGGATTGGTGGTTTCTGATAACACCTAGTTGTTGTAACGTTTAACAGTGCTGCGAGTGCCGAATAACAGATGAGGTGTTGGAGTCGCAATGACTGATAGTCAACTCCACGCTTTCAATTGCATGCTCGCCCGTTAAATATTCCGCCGAGAATATTTAACGGTGAAACAAAACCAGAAATTCAAAACCAGTTTTTTTCTCGTTTCATATCCGGCAAGAAAAGTTATGCATGCTCTGGTTTCACTTAAGAGGGCTGGAGTCAGAGGGAGTTTAAAATAAAAGGAGAGAGGAGAAAAGAGGCACTTTGATTTTCTTGTGTTGTGTTGAGCGTCTCAGTCCGCTATGATTTATTAGCGGGGTTGGTGTTTGGAATACGGCGTGAGTAGCACAGGGAATTGGGGGATTGGGACAGGTCACAGCGGGACACCACTGGGGCCTGAACTTTAACAACAAGGTTGACAGCATAAGGTTTCAGCCAGTTTTCTTTTCCGTTTTAGTGTAGCAAGGCATTCTACATATAACTCACGATTTATTTAGTATTCTCATGTATACAGATGACCTTCCAGGTGTTTACAATATTACAATGATCAAAGTTTGATGACACCAATTAGATATTGATCTTGTAGGATATGTTGTGCTATTTGAAAAATATCCTACACAATTTTGATAAACACATCTGATACCTGATACTTCTCTACTGAAACCATTTCTCAGGATCATAGCAAAACGACTTACGTGTGTAGACAAAACTTACAAATACATGCTTATGTTTAGAAACTTTCTCCATATTATACGTAATCACTGCGGACACAACAAGATACAACTTACCAATTGCTTAAGATAAACTTAATGTCTATTTATTAAACGTTAAGGACACACACAATACCCTGAGGTGTTGGCCTGGTGTGGCGGGTCTTGGCCGGTGATATTCTACAAGGGGTCCTGCCCAAATCAACTTAGGCCTTCTTGTCAGACCAAAGAGCCTCCTTAAGTACAAGTGTACCATAAGTGGTAATATAGTCGTTATATAACTACTGGAGACAGCAAGAGAGGTTTTGCCAGTAAATGATCAATATCATAAGTCGTAGTAATAACTATGTGCTTGCACCACGATTATAATCTGCTCGTGCACGTTCGAACAATAATTGTATACAATTATGATGAGTCTCTATTCTTTCAATTCATTTCAATCCTTAACCTTTCAGTCTGTATTCCTTCAATTCTTTTCAATTCCGTTATGATAAGCCATGCTATAATCTCTTATAATAAGCCATGATAGGTCAATACCTTTATGATAAGTTCCTTGTAATACGCCATGATAATCATAGTGCAAATTCCATTATGATAAACCATGCTTATACACGTGGCTCATTGTAAATGAATTCAAGGTTGTTTCAGTGGGTGAAAAACTACTTCCCCTAGCGGACGCGGCAGTACTAATGCACTGCATCTGTTGCTTCCTTCCGGAATTCATTGGGCCACGTCCAAACTATATATCTCACCGCCGCAAAACGATACCAGGATATTACCGTCTCTATGACTAATAACATATTGCCGTCGAGTCTTGCCTAAATGTCAAATGCCTTCAGTTAGCATGGACTCAGTGTTCCGATCCGGTATCTTCCCTTCAGTCTATCGCTTTTCACTCCATACAAAATCAGAAGCATTCTGCCAGCAAATATTGAAAGAGTGCTTTTGCATCATGTGGCACGGGTGGAGTGATTCTTTGTGGCCCTCTCTAGTTGTACTGACTGTGGTGAGGGGGTTTTGTCGTTTGTCAGCTGATTGTCTCCCTCCCCTTCAGCCAGCCCGGGGGAGGGATGTGTGTTAAGGGGGTGGGTTGGGGCGGGGGATGTTACAACACGCAGACTATCAATATTTGAGTCATCCTGTTGATACTGGCTGAGCCTGTGGGTCTGACAATTACCCCTTTACATGTACTGGAGGACGCTGGGCGGTTAGGGGGACAGGGCTGACACTGATTGGGACAGGTCCCCACTTGGCCGTGTCAGACGTCAAGTGGCGGGCGGTGATCATGTGACCCGCCCTGGAGTGGTGAGATGGGAGGGGGCTGCAGGGTGTGGGAGGGTGTGGGAGGGTGTGAGAGGGAGTGGGAGAGTGTGGGAGGGGTGAGAGGGTGTGGGAGGGAGTGGGAGAGTGTGGGAGGGGATGAGAGGGTGTTGGAGGGCACAGGAGGGTGTGGGAGGGATGGGAGATAGTGGGAGGTGATGGGAGGGGGTGCGAGAGTTGGAAGAGGGTGCGAGAGGTGGGGAGGGGTATGATGGAGTCAAAGGGTGTGGAAGGGGGTAAGAAGGTGCGAAGGGGTGCGGGAGGGTGGGAGGGAGAGGGAGGGAGGGAGGGGGTAAGAGGGGGCTGGTAGGAGGGTCACGGAGGTGGTGGTATAGGGGAGATGGAGGGCCCCTTTGCTGGGTGATTGATGCGGCAAACACGTCGATATAATTGCGGGAAATCAGTGGCGGGCGCCGCCCGACCCCCTGCCTCCTCTCAACACCCCGCCATCAAAGCACCCTGAGCTATTGCTCAGCTGATGGCTGCCGACTGCCGGCCCTGCCCCCACTGTGAGCCACTCATATCTGCTCCACGGTCTGTTATCAACCTCCGGAGGCTGTGAATGCCGCCCGCCCCTCCTCCAGGGCTTTAATATCGGGCCTAGTTAAGCCGCCCCTTAAGCGACAGGTAATCTGCCCCAAGGGCGTGAGGTATGGGGCGGGCGCGGCGGTCGGGGGGCGGTTTAGGGGTGGTTGGTAGGTGGTGGTTTGACATATGAATGCTTTGCATGGCTTCGCGGCGGCGGTTGACCACAACACATCATCGGTACAATATAGCTCTGAGATTAATCTTATCGTGGCTACGTTTCAGACGCCGATCACACTTTGACGTTTCTATGCTTTAATCAAAGGACTTGACAGGACATCGATATATATATATATATATATATATATATATATATATATATATATATAGACATAAGGGGCCTATGCATAATGCCTGTGTGTGTTGGTTGTGTGTGGTATTAACCCAGCTCATTCGTCTTATATGATGCCCCCTCCTTTCATCTAGATAGTGGTAGCATAACTTTCATCTAGATAGTGGTAGCATAACTATCGCTATAATATAGATCCCCCGTGTATGCAGGGAGAACATCTATGTTTCATTGAAATAATTATATTTCCCAGTTGGCATACAAAGACATTCACCTAACCGTATATTCACTCATCAATTCCTATTCTATTCAATTGCCCCAATAATACTTAAATTGGTCTTCATCCTCTGACAGTTTTAAAATCGGTCCTGTTAATATACAGTGTCCGTCTCCCTGTGTGATGTCGTCGGTGACGCCCCCTGCGTTAATTCCTGCCGTGACAAGGCTGTATATTGTTCGCTAATTGTCTATTGTGACCCTCGCCCCCCTCCTGCCGCCACCATATTGGCACAAACAAGAGCTGTAAATTAGCATGCCATATGCCCGCCTTTGTCATCGCTACAGGATTCATTTTGCCTCGCCAGTTTGTATTCCCATGTCATTAGGGTCTCTATAGGCTCTTTTCTGTGCAGAATCCAGTTATATTGCGGTAGAACCTACATAAACCAGGCATTAGTTTGAATAATGAACCGAGTTATAAGGGGACCGATGGCTGCGATGTATGGATATATACCATTGTTTGAGAATATCTTATAATATAAGATACCATATCACAACATATTTCTTTCTGCCAACCGTCACCTATCTCTGACAATCTAGAATTGACATAATCATTATATCAATTTCAACACAAATTAAAATCTTTGATTAAAAAAAAGACGATTACTTCAATAGAAGATTCTTATACTGTAAAGTGACAGAACTTTCCATCAGTGACTAATGACCGATTCACGTAGACTTTGGGGAAAACTAGTCAGGTTCTATAAAGCTATGTAAAGATAACATGAGCTATACAGCTTATTTGGGCCAACTAGGGTGGTCGGTAAAATGGTCTATTCCATTGTCATTAAGATCCATATTGAACCCGCCGATTTATCAGCGGGCTAGACGCAGGGACAGCCCGGTATGTGCAGAAACACGGGGAGAGGGATTACCGAGAATACCTCACTGTTTATTGTATACAGTCTTCAGCCTGTCATGCAATGATAAATGCACTTGGCCGCACGCAGGTATTACCAGGGTGCCATCATATAGGATGCATGGGATTCTAACTGAGAAAATACATTCACAGCTTATAGGTTATTAGTGGAGTAATTTAGTGTCAACATGCAATCTACATATTGGTAGTGGAATTAAATGATTTTAAAAGTACACCTAAGTTTCAGAGTTATCCAAGCATTATTGAATAATCATTAGTTTCTAATGACTACTCACATAAATGTACCATTGGCACAAAATGTCATATTGAAGCACATAATATTGTTCATTATTATGTCTAGGTTTAATTTGATTTGTTACAATACTTCTACGGGGGCGGGGGATCATTTGTAAATATGAGTACAATTTGATAAATGAAAAAAGACATAACCCAATACAACCCTTTCAGACTTCAGACCTTATAATTATGTATTATAATTCCTTAGAAAGAAATACACCGTGTCACTGTCCTATTTCATCGGAATAACCGTGACGTTACAAAACAAACAAGCTATGAATTTTAATTCGAGATGATTAAAATGGACTTAATAATGATCATTTGAAAATAGCTCTGACTTAAACTGCTGATTGCATGATGATTTTTGTATCTTACTAGATATTTCCTCTGCCAAAGATGTATCAATTACAGAACACATCCCTAATTCCAGGGATACGAAGAGCTAATCAGATTGTGCCATTATTGTTATTTACAAATCCCCTTGTAAAGTCCCCCTGTGGGATCCTGCCGAGAATAACGATTAAACGTTTAGAGACCGGCAGCAACCAGCTCCATTTACCAATTGGCTAAAATGAGTGATGTAAAACGAGCAGCGCAAAAAGGTAAACAGAAAGAAAAACTCAACCTCTACAATCAGAGAGACACTAAAAAACCACTCGGGCTCCAGCTATCAATTATTCTATTCAGGCTCATAAAGCTTTCATGGGATATAGAGCGATGCCACAGTGACTTTTCTTAACGCTCAGCCTCGGCGTTTTCTTTTCTGAAGGAACTGAGAGGGGTTAAAAAACACAGAAACAGACACGATGGGGTTTCACTGGGCTCTCCTCTAAACAACATGCAAATTAATCTGTCATGGGTTTTACACTAATCCGGTAGAAATGGAAATTACTCCACTTTATAGTCAATGACGTCGGCTAATTAAAATGCCGGATGTCCTCAGTCTCCGTTCACGCGGGAATGGCGGAGAACGGAAGCCTCCATTATACACTAAAATATTGAGCCTGACACAATTATAAAACCAGTCTGTAGGACCACCAGTACCAGTTCTCTCTCTGCCAAAAAAGAGAAATAACGAGGAAAGAAAAGGACCCCCTGAGCGTGCCTCCTTCGTTGCCGCCTTTTCAATAGGGACGTGTCAATGCTAAAGGGAATGTGGATGTCGTCTGCTCAAGTCAAAAGTCAAAGAGTAGCGGCGGGTTTGAAGAGAATCAATCAGGATGTCGTCTGCCGCTCCCAATTATGGCAGGAGAATGCAGCGGTGTTGAATGTTGATCGTCGAGAGGTAATTGGTATAGAACACAGGCGTTATTGGTAATAAGGCTCGCCATTGTACCTTTCTGATAGTTTCTATTCTAGCATAATATGTATTTTAGACCGTGTAAGGGCAAATAACTGCCAAGTTTGTCAACAAAAGTCGCAGTTACGATGAAGGAAGGAAATTGTTGGAAATACCGTGGAGACGGTCCCCACGGAAATACCAATGTGTTTTGAAATCAAATGAACTGGTTTGTGTTAGTTTGTCTTCACAAAATGCAAACTTTGCAAAAAGGTGGCAGAAAGCCTCCACCAGAGAACCTCTTTCACTGATAGCGAATCGCCCTGACTTTTTCGACCTAAAAAAACACCCGGAAATTGAGAATCCTTGTTGTTTTTGTTGTTCTTGATGACCATCAAAGATTATCCAAGGACCCATGTTTTACTGGTTTAATTTGCCATGCGTGGCCATTGATATAGTTTTTCACATTGTTGGATATTTGTTTTTGCTGGTCGGCCAGATGGTCAGACTGAAGAACTAAGTTGAGCTTCTGAGCACGGTTTTAAGGCAATCCCACCCAAGCCAACAACCCATACCACTTTATTCCCATAGAAGGATTGGCCAAAGCCAAACCAAGACTGATTTGGATTCACACAGACTTTCCATATTTCAATTTGGACGTCTGTAATGATTGTGTGGAAAGAAAAGACCGAAAAAGTCCTCTTCTTACCGTGAAGGGTCTTAATTACTGAGGGATCTGACTGGAATTTATCTTTGATCATGCCTGAGTGTTTTGTTGGGTGTGGGTTGTGGGTGGCACACATCTATGCAGTGGTGAGGGCCAACTGGCTCCTTGAACTCCTTGCGTGTGGGCTTGTTGCGTGTAGACTGTAACTGTGCTCTTGTAGGTAGGATGTAGGTGAGAGGTGCATGTTGCGGTTTCTCTGGACCCATTCTGAATACTTATTGTTTTGTTTTGAACAAAATCTGATTCCAAACACAAAAGTCATTGAAATGGTCGTTTTGTTGGACCGCGCTTGACATTATATAAGATATCATTACTACATGTATTATAGTATTCTACGTTATACCTATTGTTTTGAGCAACATTGTCCAATATATATCAAGGGTCAGAGGGGCTGTCGCCCCTCTATATTATCTTGGAGGACATCTGGTGAATGCTTCAAGTGGATTAAAGAAGAAAACATAATATAGAAAACCCAATGCATACCTCATACAGTACCTCTGATGCATGGGGGAAACCAGATCTAGGCCTGTTTCACACTATCAAAATAATAAGTGCGTTTCTCATACCCTGTATTTTAAGATTATATTCATAGTCAGTACACGTAACTGCAGTTTCCATGTGATTAACACCAAATACATAGATCGTAAGTATTCAACACCACCATTCCAAAGTCAAAATAATCTTATTTAGAAAAACAGATCTTAGAGATGAGACAGGCATGAACCATTTCCCTAGATATGAGGTTGTTTCAGAATAAATAAAACTGTTCATACAAAAAAGGAATAAAAGAAGCTCTTCTTTAGCTAGCACTTGTCAATTAGTAATTCCATATTAACACATTTAACCAGTACTGAACAGGAATCAAGGTGTTTCGGGAGAGGTAGCTCGCAGGTGATGGCCCGACGCTCAGGTCACCTGTACAGCACCCCTCTACCTGCCTGACCTGGAGACGTGAACCGCGACGCCTCCAGTGGTTGTCAGCCTGTGCACTGCAAGCTCTACTTCACGTCTTAATACGCCGTCCTCCCCCCGACATTCACCGTGAATCTTACAGCAAAAACGGCCCGTTAACTATACGCACCCTCCCTCCAAACGGCCCCACTTGGATTCATCTGGATCGTTTTTTCTAATTTCTTTTCTGAAAGTTGCACTGAGCGTTTGGTGGAGTTGATATTTACTCGGGGCTCTTTGAATGTTTAGAGAGGATAAGCAACAATCAGGTAGCGGCCGGAATAAACATACACTTTTATAGCCAAGAGTTTAAAAAGAGAATTAAAATAGGGGCATTCGGATTTAGGCGAGAATATTGTTGTGATCAAGTATGTTGGGAAACCATCAGTTCTAACAACAACGGTTAGTGAGTTGGCGGTATTACCAAAGCTTTACATTGAGTTAAGCGATCGAAATACAACACTTGTCCAAGAATTTATTTGGTTATCGCAATAGATTAGGCAATTTCAGAGTTTGAATGGATTTGCTGATTCACTCTGTGTCTTATAAAGGAATAGGATTGCATCGTTCGTTGGTACTCTGGTTGATCTTTTTCGGATCTTTTTCGAATAGCACTTGCCATATGTATCTCTTATCTAAAACAGTTTTGAATGGTAACCATCACAATTGATGACTAAACAAAATCGACCGTTTAAGAAGTTTATTTAATTAAGGTGTACAACTGACACTAAATGAACCGTTCCTATATTGACAGAACACTGTGTCCATCCATATGTGCAATGGAAGTTGTTCCATAAATATAGAGATAACCTCCTTTACAACACACTGTCATCATAGCACATCATGAAAGCACATTGCTACAAAAAGATACTGTTGAAAGCGCTTATCATTCCAACATAATTTCACTTTAGAATATCTCTCAATTATTATAGTTCATTTATATATATATATATATATCCAGTAATATCTGAGCCCCTTATCCGACTTTAATTGGAGCTTATATCTTTAATATCGCAACTATAATAGCGTGACTGTGTCAAACTTCCATTCAAAGGATCAAGGCTATAAAATGAGTGTAGCAGCACTGATGTATTCAGAAGTATGTCAAATCTAGGTTTGAAACTGAATCGAAAGGTTCTGCAGCATGGAAATTGCCATGTTCTTCATGAGAGGAGTTTGAATAATGGACATGAATTTTGTAACAGCTTTCAGGTGGTCAGACAAGTGTGCAGGGCTGGCATATAGCCTGTAATGAAACCTCGTGATATATGAGCATGATTTATATGACTTGGCTGTCGCGTATGGTGGAGAATCTACGTCTCTGGTTTGAGCTTGGCTTCTCAAGCGATCAGGGGGTGGATACAGCTACCGTGACCAGTTCCTAAATTGCCCTTTTCAATGGACACACCGTTGTTAAATATGATTTAGGTCATGTGGATATATAAGATACGCCCTTATGATGCCATAGATCTACGTCTTTCGCTTTAGTTATTGTCAAAAGGACATTATCAATATCGTAGAGAATACCACGGGGAAGAAAAAACGTATGGTAAAATAGGACAAACTACCCTATAGAAGGTACGTGGAGGGAGAACAGGAAGAAAATAACGATCAGAAAAGGAATTTGGCGACCAAAACCACGCAGAAGAGGGAGGGCGAAAAGATAAAAGATGGAAAGGGAAAAAAAGCGCGATACCAGCAATGTTAAATTGCCTTATATTCAGAGATACCTAACATCAAATACTTGGCGAATAAAAGCGCAAAGAGTATTTCAACAGCAAGTCGTATATCAATGCGCCATCTATTTGCAATGTACAGAGCAAGAAAAGTATTGTAATACTATTAAAAAAAGCACCAATTACTAATTGTTGATAACATGGACATGGATGGGTATGAACTCATAATTAGGACCTCGCTGGTAGCCTCATTACCTTAAGGCCTGATTATCAGGTGCATCCATGTAGTTAGGTAAATATGTGCAGGTAATTACCTTAATTGGCCTTCGCCTTAACCTTGGCTGACATCAACCGGAAATCAAAGGATATTTCCCAGGTTACATCTCTTTAGATACGAATCGGCAATGATATTTTTATCAGCCCTTCTGTCTTGGCTGTAGAATTCCATAGTCCTGATGTGAAAAGGCTTCTATGAAAATTTAGGCAAGTATAAATCTGAAAATTTGGACTGCTAGAAATAAGATGAACTGACTGCCTTTGGATTTTCTTTCATCAATCTTATCTATAACCGCTATAGAAACATCATTAGAACACAATGGCAAATACATTATAACATTGCACCAGACGAGATAAAGAGAATTCTAAACGCAATATTTTTTGTAAACATTACCAATTATAGTTGATGATGTTCGCCATCTAGATTAAGATTGTATCACTGCAGCCCCCACTTTCTTTTTCAACCTCTCTATATGTACGCCATAGATTGCTCCTCCTCTCCGGGCAGACAGGTCTAATTAAATGCCCTTCTGAGATCACCAGGTGTTTTTTCTGTTTTACTTTTTGTTGCGAATGCAATTCATCAAGATTATTGCATGACATCACGTTTACTGTGATGTGTTTTTTTCACAAGCAAAGTGGGAAGCAGAGCAGAGGGGTTAAAGGCACAGACTAATTTCGATCAACCACTGCTTATATATAAGGCTAAATGCGATGTTTAGTTTATTTGGAGCAGTTGTTTTTGATCAGCTAGTTTATTTTAATTCTTCTGTTTGACATTGTTGTCTACATGCTTTGCCTCGCTGGGAACTGATGCGTTACTCCGTAATAGCGCCATTAATAGACAACCCTACCCTTGGGTATGCTAAAGGGAGGAATGGTCGGAATTGACGCCATGTCGACAGAAGAGTCTTGTATAAAGATGCGTTTCTTGCTCCCCATTTTCTTTCACCATCCTCTTTTGGATGAGCTTACATACATCTAAGCATATTACCAAATCTGACCCTTTACGCAGATTCAGTTTGTACGAATGTCACATTGTTCCTTGACGCATACATCCATCACAAAGCAAGGAAATCACACAGTAATTACATACTTCTCTCACTATTGTTATACGACGCAGAGTATTTGTTTAGAACCTCTGGGGCAAGGAACGGGAGAGGGGAGAGGGGGAGGATGAGTAGCAGAAGGAGGAGGGAGGTGGGGGAGGAGGGGAGGACAAGGAGGAGGAGGAGGCGGAGGAGGAGGAGGAAGATGAGGGGGAGGGGGAGGGGTAGAAAGGGGAGGAGGAGAAGGAGGGGGAGGGGGAGGGGTAGAAAGGGGAGGAGGAGGAGGAGGAGGGAGAGTAGGGTTGGGAGCAGTATGAGAAGCAGGATCAGGAGCAGGAGGAACAGGAGGAGGAGGAGCCGGTACGGGGACAGGAGCCGGTGCAGGGAGAGAAGGAGCAGGAGCAGGAGAAGCAGGAGGAGGGGTAAAAAGAAGGGGAACAGGAGCAGGAAGAGCAGAATGGGGAACAGCCAGGAAAAGAGCAGGAACCAGTGCAGGGGCAGGGGCAGGAACAGCAGCAGGGAGAGAAGGAGGACCAGGAAGAGCAGGAGCAGGAGCAGGAAAAGAGGAGGAGGAGGAGGAGCATTTTCCCGCCCCCCTGGAGGACGCTAGGACAGCTGCGTCCACCCCCCCACCTCATCCAGTGCCGGCAGGGGCACTACCGGTCAGGCCGCGCGGATTAATCTCCAGAGGTGCCAGAACTAATTTACAAACTCAATTACAATTCCAATAAGCGCTGGCAACTAAGCCTACAGTTTTTTCTGCACTGTGTTGGACGGGTGTCGTCTTGTGTTGAGAGGGAGAGGGTTGGGGGGAGGGGAAGCCATATGTATGCATGGTTAATTCTGAATGCGTAGTCCCAGTCTATGTCAATGGGGTAGAATAAAAAGGGAGCAGGAGGCAATTATATTCAGTTTTATGAGTTGCACATTGGAGAATTATTGCAATATAATTGCGTTTCCTATATATAGAACAGAAGGTCTTCCGTAGCCCACCTCATTGGGTTTTTGTAATTTATGGCATTTGATTGAATAATCTGTTTTCATCGAGGTGTTTTTGATTAACAATCCCTGAAGGCTCACATTCAGGTTTAAGTGTTCTTTATAGGCTCCCTTCCTTGGTTATACTGGAAGAGCAACATATGTCAAGTTGCCCTGGCTTCGTTTTCTTGTAAGCTCTAGCCTCTTTATCATTGTTTTTCTTACCTCATTATTATTCGAGGCACGTTCCCCATGCCAGGCGAAGGCAGAAATAAATGTGTTGGTCTGTAGGCTTCGCAGGTAGGCCTCGGGAGGCAAGGTTCAAAGGGAATATACAGGAGGTCGCCATAATTTACACCAAAATACTTGTGAGGAAGTCCAAATAAGGCCAATTCAATTCAATGTCTAAGGGGTTATCCCATGACATTTAGCCTCTGAGATATTCCAAAGCAATATACGGCGAATTAAAATTTCATATAATTTTCGCAGTTATTGTAGTTTGTTTCTATTTTCGATGCAATCACAAAAACATGCGGTGAGCGCTCTGGCTCTACAAAAAGGGAAGACAAGTCCATAAAAAGGTCCTCCCACTGAGCATCCGTGGTTTTAAAAACCAACAGAAGAGTTATTGCCCACTTAAACTTTCAGAAATTAACAGTCCTTGGGTCCATTTACCATTCAACAGTTGAAAAGACAAATAGTAAAAATTCAGAACCAGCCTAGAGACGTTGATGAAGCTGGGTTTACACAGATGGTGAAGGGGTCTTAGCAACAGTTTAAAGTATGATACAATAATGACAGTTCGCTATAGGGAAGAAAAATAATAAATTACCTAAGACTAATCAGTTGTCATAAGCGGGTTCGTGACAAGCCTGGAACTGATAACGTTGTCATATCCTGCATTGTTGCTAAATCTTGCAATGCAGGCATATTATGATATGACAACGTTGTAAATGTCTATATAATGACTTAAGTACAGGATCACTTCATAATGGCAGAACTTGTGTTATGCTCTTGGCTGAATTTAGATAAGTATATATATGCAAATGAAGAGAGATATAACTTGTATGATATTTTATAATTTGAACAGTTTTTAGCGTATGGTTACTCTGTAATCAATGTGTGTCTACAACATGCTTTTGACCGATAAGAACTCAGCATAAATTTGCACCACGTGGTGTAAATAAATCAAAGCAACATCAGTTTACATAATCCAACAGTCATCAAAAAGATTATATTAACTGCAGGACCTGGTAACCGTAGCATCGTCAGGATCCTGTCGGGCTATGTTGACGCCCCTTAATACATAATTGAAAATGTTAAAAATTAAACAGCATGCAGCTAAGTAGACATTAATTTTTGTCTGAGTCCCCAGGATCCCCGCAGCAGACAATAGCTTAAGTAACACCGACACATCACAATGCGTCAACGTATCTCTAAACTTTGAGGGTTTCAGGAAGAGGACTACTAAAGAATTTCTCAAATTTAAATTCATATCTTATGATTACTAATCCATCATACTAAACTCATGATGAAATATTCCATAATTATATAGCAATAGCATAAGTGGTTACTTAACCCTTTAGACCCCACACATTGCATTCATGAATTGCTTGATTTCCCTCTGGAATTCCTTTGATTTTTCTTAATTGAGAAAACTCAAACGATAACCCATCCTTTTCAATGAACGGTATAGGAATGGGATTTGTAGCATTGGCAAGGATATTAAATCAGCTTTCAAACGATATATTGGTAATTTTTGTGTTGTGAGTAGTCATAATACTGTTCCCTTTGGAATATTTTGGAAACATTTTGGAAAAATTGCCATTTTTCCGGGCGGCTATGGCCGGATTGGTATACCTACGGGCAGCTACGGCCAGATTAGGGTGTAAAGGGTTAATTTTAGTTAACATTACTAAAACTGGTTGAAAATGACTAGAATCTGTGTTCCCATTGAGCAATCAGACAAGAAAGTTTTCAAATAGTAGTGAATCACTTGGATAATATCTAACATTATTTGATATTTGTAACTGCATTCGACTAGAATTCAATTGCGTCGCTCAGTGTGATCGACTTAAGATGATGCCTTGGTGTTGTTTAACCTCCCTAGTGTAGGACCGTGGAGGACTGGGGTAAGGGGTAAGGGGAGGACATCTCAGACGGACCTCACTAGTTAATGTCGTCCTGCAGGAGGAGGACGATGTATGGCTTCCGCCCTCCTTCGGTCAACGCAACAAGGTAGTAGGTCTGGGAGTATGTACAAGCAGAATCTCTACCTTCACCTTAAAGTTTAAACTATGTAAACTAATAATGATCCAAGTTCAACCTTAGTATATTTCTGCAATTTATGGTATCGGTTCATTTTACTGATATGCCAGTCAAAGAGACTTCATCCCCTAAGTACATGTATATGACATGCAATAGGGAGTCCACTCTCTTTTGGATTATTTTGGTTATAATTCTGATAAGCCATACCCCGGATAAAAGGGCAGTGTTACTCGTAAATTTAACGATTAAAGATGCAGTATATGCCAAATGAAATTAACATATTTATAAAGCTGCAGAAGATGCAATGCTTACAAAAAGAGAGAAGCATTACATCATCAAAATGTTCACTAATCTCTCTTATGTAGTATATGCCTTTATCGTGTATAGACCCATAGTGGCCAGTAATTTTAACTTACATTTAAATATGTGTGTTTCGTCCGATGTTTCACAATTTGTTTTTCAGCACCTAAGGTCATCTGTGACCTGCCAGATCAGCCCCATTCTGTCACCGATGTATAGATGAACTATATATTTCTTGGATGATTACATTATAACGAGTCATGTATTTAATATCATTATCATCTCACAAACACTTCATTCATTTTCAACACTACTACAACTGTAGGAAGAGCACTGTAAAGTGATATAGTTTTGATTCAATAAAAAAAAAAAAAAAAAAAAAGCTCGATATCCCGTTTGAACACCCTCTCTTGTGAATAATCGCCCATCCATGCAAACAGTATTGACTGTTCCTTGTTTTTCATGTTTTCCCCATGGGCATTGAAATGTTGGTCAATGTTGTTTGACGCTATCTGTCATAAGGATTATTGACAATATAACACATGCAGTGTGCACAACAACAAAAAATATGTGGATTTATTTTAAAAGGCTGTTATAGAGTATATTTGTTTACTGGGGTATATACACTGAAATGCATGTTTGAACTAGTGCCAATGAGCGAAAGCAATACGACCGGTTATATTATTACAATTGCTGTAGGTTTTGATGTAAACGTATTGAACATGGTTATATTGAAATGGCTTGACAGAAAGTCTATTAATGATACACTACCCAGTAAACACTTTACAAGTCACATATACTCTTTAAGCCTTGCCAATTCCCTCAAGACAGGAACCTATGGCCATATTAATGAAAGTCTATGAAAAGTCGGCCCTTCCTGTTGCCCACGGGGCCGGTAGACCCTGTAAGATGAATCGCCGACGTACAATTTCCCCTTGACTGGCCGTATAATGAAGGACGAGGCGTGCAGTCCGACAGCTGTCAGCCGCCCCTGAAACACGGAACCGGAAACCCCGAACAAGACGTCGCGCGCAGCCACCACTCGCCCAGCACAGTCTGGTATCGCTGGTCTGACCTCTGTAAGTTTCTACATAATTGTATTTTTTGGTCTGATGTTTCTCTATTTTTTTTAAAAGAAAACTTAAACATAGATAAGTTAATTTTTCTCCGGTAGGTCATGTCATAGAAGTGGTATAATTAAGACGTACTTCGCCTTAGTTTGTGATTGCAAAGTTTTAAAGCATAGTTGTGCTTAAAGAACGCACAATGACGTCCCGCTACGCGCATGCGCTAAACATAGTCAGATGCCCGTCTCTAGAGGGCCCTAAGAGGGACCGGAACTCTCCATAAAAAAAGGCTGAGACGGCGACGACCGGATGTCAGCCTTTAGGTCATTGTGGGTAATAGGAAGTGACCAGTCTTGGGCAGGGGTGGATTCCGACATGGCTAAGGATAGAGTGACAAATGGGGCGGCACGTTTCCTTCCAACAGGGCCATTTTATTCAACATCTAGAATAAGCAGAGCTGCCTGTTATTCTGGGATACATTGAGTAACATTTGAAAAGGGAAAGGAAGAACTAAACTTTATAGGCTATTCAGGGTTCATTTTGTCCTTCGCACAATAAAATCGACAGACTACATAATGTAAATCAATTCGTTTTCTCTTTACTCCTGAGTTCATAAGAAGTCATCCGCACTGGTAATTTACAGAATTATGTAATATCTACAACTATGCTATATTTTCGTAAGCCTGTCTAATATAAAAAGCCATGTGCACTTCGGGGCTATAAGGAAATGTGATAAAACAGATTGTCATTTCATGGAAAATATTATATAGGCCTATATGAGCATTACATATACTGTAAGGGGAACTGCTTTCCTCAAGAGACGAATCAGCCTGACGTCAGCAAAAACAGAGATGTCCCTAGAAGGTAAGGTATATATGCGGTAAAATGGCAAAGATGCCCTGGAGACGCACGCTGGTAAATAATAGAAGTGTGAGGCCCTATATGACCCGGCGGGAGTGGCATTTGTGACGGTAACGTTCTGATCAGAGAACTGTTCCGATTCCCGCCAAAACAGCGCGGAGCAGACGACATTTGGCCGCATTCATCACTCAGCTGGTTTGATGTCCGCTCTAGGATTCCAGCCACACGCGTCAGAATTAGAAGCCACTGGCCTCTCAGACCCACCGGGCCGGGCAGCGACAGGGTGTTTTGAGTGGTCATTTAGTGGTCAAGATCACAGGGCTTAAGGCTGGCTATAGACTTCGCCTGGCCACTATTCGGACATGTCCGAGCGCTCTTTCCCCGCATTGGCGATCATTAGCACTCTGTTTCTCCGTTTTACAACACCACATTAGGCGTTATTTCTTGCACTAGGGCGGCTCCATTACTCTAAATGGTTGCAGTTCCCAACAATTAGATATTGAAAACGAAATCCATACATGCACTGGAAGCTGTTCATCAATAAAATTTCCAGCTACAATAAAAAAAAGATTTTGTCTTCACCGGCTTTACTGGGATGAACATGCGTAATCCTCGGGAGTCACCTCTGGATTTATCAATATTCATTCAGGTTTTTAGTCCCTACTAGCCTTTATTATTATTTTAGCTGGGATTTATTATATCGACTGATTGATCAGGTCAGGCAGTGTCGATCCAGACGGCAGTAAACTGCGATTCAAATGCTTCCCCTTTTTTTTTCGCCCCGTCGGGCCTCAGAGGGCTCAAGACCTCGTTTGGCTGATCCTTCCTATCAAATCCCCCCTGCTGCCTTGCTGGTATTTGCTAATCCTCTATCAATCCTTCTGCTACCGGCATCTCATTCCACGACTGACAAGATGTTCCTAATTCCTGTTAGATGTCCACACAACAGGCACATTGTTTCGAATTAATTGGAGTAACAGACACTGGGGGTATTTGCCTAGGCAATGGAGCCATGTTTGATGAGATTACTGTTAATTATCAATTACTAATTGGCAGTCTAATTAAAGCCCCGATGCAGTCAGTGGAGCTATAGATGTAACATTGAGCTGTATGGGAGCTGGGGAGGATGGGAGGATTCGGGTACAGGCTTTTCTGACATTAGTTCTGCACAATGCACAAAGTAATTAACAAAATTACTGGGTGTATTGAGAAGGCATTTGCCATAACTTCTCATACATGCTACCAATAACTTTATAAGACAATGTATACGAGAAAAAAGTATGTGAGCTGCATAGATCTGCATTGATAAAGCGATATAATTTTTCTCAAAGGTTACCGATGATTTAGTACATCTGGGGCAAATGTATCTTTAGAAACAGATTCAAATGATTAATAAATCACCGTCGGAGGAAGTGGAGCGTTCATGTTAGACTTCACGGGTAAAGTGGAAATTTACCTGATGGAATTTTAGTTGACAGATCAGGTTTCAACCAGTAAATCTCAGGCAGGAAAGTAGGCCAACCTAAACGGTTTCATCTGCTATAGAGTTATGTATAAAGGTGCTATAGTTGTTAAAAAACCATCAACGAATGATAGAGAGACTTATTAAACGTAACTATATAAATGAAACAGAACGCTATGCACTGCGAAATCAACTAGACTAGATAAGTAGTATGTAAAAAAAGGCTTATACCCACTACAGACTAGACCTCAAAATGCGCATTGGGCTTGAAGTTAACTGTCATAGTATGAACATTCTGTGATGAGTCTGTAATGGTATTCGGAAATGTCCAATATCCATATAACTGCTTTTATTACAAACTGAAGGATTCCTGTAGTTGCAATCCTAAATGCATGCAGGAATAGGTAGAAAGAAAAGGCAGATACAGGTAGAAATAGAGATAGATAAAGGCAGATATCAGTAGATACAGGCAGATACATAGGCAAATAGTTTATTGACAGATACCAACAAGCTAATACAGACAGATTAGGTAGATCCAGGCAGATTGGTCTCGATGCAAATGATAGATTTTCCACAAACCTGAAACAGACAGGCAACACCACCTCATTGCCTTCACTTTTCAGTGAGCAGGTGATGGATAGCATATCCAAGAACTAAATGACGTCAGAAATTAAATATTGGCAGCGTTGTGACAAAGTTCTGCATAATGCAGGTGTCGAAAAGACAATGGCATTTAGTTGAATCTGTTATATCAAAGGCACACACTCGGAAAGAAAAAAATATTTTTCGTTTAACTAATGTCTTGTTCCATCAAGGGGCAGTGTAGTAGCAATCCAAATATCATAATTCATTTTCTTTTCTTCCTTTTTCCAATCATCCCTAGAATATTGGCTTTATTGTTAATATAAACACTTCTCTCAGGGATTGAAAATAAATATTCTCGGATTACATTGAAACATAATTCCTTTCAGTGAATTAAATGGTTATGGTAATTGAGTCGATTATTTTTGAGGGACATGTGCAATGACACGGGTGTCTCTTAAAGTGCCACTCTCCCTACCTTAAAGGACGACACTGACAGGCGCGTCCCCCCAGCGTCCCGCCCCATCTGTCGACTCAGTAGGCTCGCTAGGCGCACCTCCGCCTGCTTGTTAACCTTGCGGGGGCCTAGCATGAAAATTACATGGAGAAGACCTCTACCGCTGGCCCCCGAGCCCCTGGGCCGCTAGCTGTGGCCCCCATATGAGGCAAATATAATAACATATGGCCGGCCCTCGTGTGGGCGCGTTCACGCTACGTCGGGTCGGCGCGTCGTATTGTACGCCGGCCGACTATTAGCTGCAGCCTGGATCGGCCACTTGAAAGGGATCCTGTATACCCGGGGAAACCAAAGGGTGGGGGACCCGTGACTGCAGACAGGGCGAAGAGGATCGGGTGAAGGGGGGCAAGGGGGTAACTCCAATGCCGGCTCAGCAGAGAAGGGGTGCTTGTTTGAGGACAGGCATGAACTGATGAATTGCAATATGACCCAGAATAGTACGTATCAGTAACTATGAAAATCTCCTCATCATGTGGTTATGAAGTTAAACAAGGGCCTTCAATTAAGTACATGCGTACATTTTCAAAAAGACCCCCTCCCCCACCCCCTCTTGGGCTAAAGTACACATTGTACAGGAACGTACACACATTTTCAAAAATCCCAGACAACCCCCTCCTCCCTTGGTGCGTACATACAAAATAGAAGGCCCCTAAGAAATTTTCAATTCTAAATTGTCAAATATATTGTGACTTTGGTATCAATATATTGTCTTCTAAATGTTTGAGAATGATGAATGATAATTGATCACCAACATGGCGTCTAGCCATGCATTTTTGAGGATGTGATATAATATGCACAATGTCTATAGAACATTAGAAGCAATAGAATAGAAGCAAAAACATGTCGTTCAGTGACCTTTCTCTAATCTGAAGGTATCTACCAAGTACTTTTATGACTTGTATGGCTGCCCTATCGTCGTCGAAATCCCAAGAAAGAGATAGGGGCGATGTATCCCCTGTGAACGGGGTTTTGAGCACGTGAAGCTTCTGGTCCCTGCTCCCAGAGTGTGAGAACCCCCTGATGTCCTTCCCTGTCCACCACCCTCCTCCCGCGCCACATCACAGATCCCTCTACATCCGGGGGCCTTAGTTCCCCTCAGCGCCGGGTGGTGGCGCGCATTGTGGCCTCCATCCAGCAATATTTATATATTTGCCGGGCACCATTGTTACCCCGCAGAGCAAATGTTTCCAGAGCACTGGGCTTTATTAATACAGGCCCGGCGCGGGGATCCCGATCGCCCCCGATCTGAGGCGGCGGCAGGGGAGGTGGCGGCGCCGCGCACGTACAAGTGGATCACTTTAAACAAGCACAATCCCCCCAGGATCTGCAAGTGTAATAAAAGCCCTGGCTTTTTCTTGGTGCGCCTGTGGCCGGCCACAAACACGGTGCCCATTGCCTATAATGTTTGCCCAACTTGACATGGTCCCCGGGGACTCTCAGGCGCTTTCTGTGTCTCATATGTTACATTGCATTGGATGTAGAAAAAGAAAAACTGCAAGAGTTCTCTATAACTCCATTACATTTTTCCACTATTGCGGCTTCAGAGGATAGGGTGAAAAGCTCTATAACACCCGAGCAGTGAAAAATGTTATATCGATTTTAACCTGAGCCTCTACTTGATACACACTTTTTCTTATATGTGTCTGAGTATGTTAAACTACAGTCAATTACCGACACTTATATTATATAATTATGCGTGTTAAAGTATGGTATGTTATAAGTTGTTTTTTAGATAACCTCACTTCCGAGCAAGAAACTTTGAGGGATTATGATATTGTAGACAAAACATTTGACTATGGAAAACATTCTATTGTTTTATATGGCGTCACAATATTTTAACATTGTTATAAAACGTAATGCAGAGTAATGGGATGTCGCCAAATCGCAGAACCCTGGTTTCTTGTCAATGATGTTCAGGCAGGCCAAAAAAACTTATTTATTGGACAACAAAACATCTAATGACATGTTTAAAATGTTCGTGTAAAAGAAGAAACGATACCATGAATGATAAAAAGTTAAATGCTAAAGGCATATGAAGAATTTGATTTGTCTAAACCTTTCCGAACACATTATTTTCTTTCTGCAGGTGCCCTTCAACACTGCAAAGAGCAGTGATCTGCATCCGAGGAAAATTGAACACTGCTCAAAAGTATTATGGTTATTCGTTCGAAAAAATATACCATACAGCAAGATGATGTTGGGTTAACACAACATAAAGCAACTGCCAAGGTTAACAGCCAGTTCTTAATTCAGGTGAATATAGGAACCTTTCCTGCGAATAAGTTGTTAAGACAGAGGGAAAAAAACTGTAACATATTATGTATGTTCATGCTCTGCCATTTCTGTGTGCTGACATTTCAAGTAAACACCAAGTAGTATAAAAAGGACTGTCTGTGTTTTTTGCGTGGAAAATGTGTACACTTGAGGCACCGACGCAATGGGCTGGAAACTTCTGCTCGCTCAAAAGCACTCTTGGAAATACCGGAAGACAGCATGTTATGCGAAATACCCATCTGTGACTTTCCCTGTTGCTCTGCACAACATTTCATAGACATAGGTAGCATAAGGAAAGAATTTAGGATAGCAGTATGACCTATACAATCAAGGATATAAAAATCAAGCTCAGGCATGGAAGTTATTCCCCGAATTATTCACACGCAAGCAGGTGGTACTTAAAAGGTGAAAAATTGCTGCCCAAGCTAAAGTAGAATTACCTTTAGTATAGCCTAGTATGATATAACCAGTCTCTAAAGATGTACAAGTCAAGCTACCAAGTTGTAATATTATATGAATATGCACAAAATCATCCTGTTGTAATTGTTACAAAGATAGTCCGTCTATGGAGTCCACTAGAAAATAACTTAATTTTCATTTAATTTAGTAACTCTGGAAGGTTGGACAAAATGGAAAAGCTAGGGATAGTGAGTTGCATGGTAGATTGAAAATATGACGAAGGAGACACTATTGAAGCTATATGTGTCCACAGTAAATATTGTCAGAGACAACGTCTAGAAAATTATAAACCTACTTTAGAGTAATAATAAATGTATTTTAGAGAATAAAGTGATTTAATGGGGAAAAAACCTATGGTAAACAGAGGCAGCATTTAACATCACACCAGAGTACCAATCCTATTTGGACTACTGTGGATCTTTCACCATACTGTAGAATTATGGGTTAACAATGCAAAACAAACCCCGTTTGATCGTCCTAATCTTATCTAATCCCCGGGACAAAACCGACCAGAAGGAAGCCGTGGGCGCGATTGGTTTCAGCTGTAGCCGGAAGTCCCCGCTTTAGACTCCCAAAAGCCACTTCCGGCGAAACGGTAACATTAGATGAACGATCTGGCTTCCTTTTTGGAATCATAATCATCGGTCTCTGGGGATTTTTCTTGAAGAATCGATTCATTTCCGTTAGGAACTAGTGCTGTCTGACGTTTTGCCGATCGGCGTTCACTGGAGCGGCTCTAGTCGTCGACCGGCCCCGACGACTGGCGTATTACCGGAAATGTGTTCGATTCTACTTCCGGTTGGCTTCTCTACGGTTAATGAGGGACGCCGACAACACTGTCGGCGGGCACGGGGACGAGAGAGAAAAGAAACGTTTTCTTGATTAACTGAAGCCGGGCGGGGGAAGTATTCTAAGGGGTAAAAGGGAGTGGCGGGTTCTGCACGGAATTGTAGGGGCCTCAAATGGTGTTAGTTTGTGTGTTTGGGTGAATTGCGAACGGCAGGCGGCTAACGGTTCAATTGGCTTCCCCTTTCGCTGTCGCCGGCTCACAATGGACACGGCATAGGGTACTGGAGAAGGGAAAGGGCCCCTGGAGAAAAGAGGAGGACGCTTGTGAACGCGCGGAACGCGCGCGATTACGTGGTAGAAATATCTGGGCGACGTCGGGCAACGGCGACTGACGGCGGCTGAATGAACGGGGTCGCGACCGTGGAGCGACGGGGCGACAATCGGCCGCCTCCTGTTGGTATTCACAGCCCCTCCCGGGCATTGTCCCCGTATCTCCGCCCCGTTTGACCGCCGTCCTCCACGGCAGACACCCCCTCCCCACCCCCTCCAGCACCCCTCCCCCTGAGTCCACAATGTCCACAAGTCAGCCAATCGGTGGCACCTCACTCTGTATAAAAAAGAAACTCTCTTCACACCTCCTCCTGTCGTCCCAATGCCTCCTCCTGTGTAAGGAGGCTATGCATGGGCAATCAATGCTCCCCCGTGCATTCAGTCTCTATTCCTACCCCGCCCCACCCCCACACAAACTCTCTCCGGTGGACCATTCATTCCCCCGCATTTCACGCCAACCTGCTCCATGGTCCCGGCCACAAAGACCCCTCCAATCGGCGCCCATTCCCGCGTCTCGGCGCGCACCTGGAGGATCCATTCTGGTTTTTAAAACGCCCCGGAGAGCGGCTAGCCAGGTCCCTCCTGCTAGGTAGTTCGCTCCTTGGGCACGATTCCTTACAGTCGCGTGTCTGCACCGCAAAAGGCGTCTTCATATTGAGTAAAGGGTTTACTGACAATTTGCGGACCACTATTGCAAGGGATGGACGAAATTAGATGTACATGTAAAGGAATCTCCATTGAGAACAAATACGAAGACATTTCTCGTAAATACATTTCCCTTTTTGCCAAAGTGTTTAAATCGGCAAAAGAAGCCGCTTATTCGTAGCTTGTAAGTAAATAGATCTGCCGGAAATTGCTTATTATTTGCTCATATGTGACGGCCGATGTTTTCTTTTTTTTCTTGGTGATTCGTATATTCCAAGTGCTCTTATTGTAGACATTAGAGGTTTTGCGATTCTAATATATCACAGCCTAAGGTCATTTTTGCAAATAGGAAGGAAGGTTTCTAATCTGTAGCATTCAAGGGATGCGGTTCTATATACATGGGTTATTCCTCAAAAGGGCTTTATCACAATCTCAACATTATGGCTACAACGCTCATGAAAATATGCTCACATAGATCATACTGTGTAGCACTTCGATTGTTCACAACTTTCCCTGACCCAGATTATAGAGTATTTCCCCGGCACGTTTGTACCCGACAAAAGGCCTGACGTATGACGTTGTTGACGTCACAGGTCACCTGACGAATGGCTTCCCGTCTGTCTTTTATGTCACCCCAAGAGTTGTGTCTTTGGGAAGTAGGAAGGAAACTTTGGGGTTGTATCAATAAACATAGCTGAAGAAGTCTTGGTTGCAGCTGGACTCTGACTGCCTCTAAAGCTGAAGGCATAGGTTAGCAGTAAACTACCGCACTCCATTTCAACTGATTCATGAGGCCAATTTGCCTCTACTACTTTGCAACGCTGTTGCGTGACGAGCGCCTTATACAGGGATATTTACATAATTTTATTTTTTATGGAAATATCACAGCATGAAAATAATACCCTTTCGATCTCGTCTTTCCCAATAAACATTTGATGTTAGAAGATTAGATCGAAAAGGTACTTATTTTCATTTGGTAAGAGAGACATTGATTTTTTTTTCCAGGTCTTGTTTTCGCACATAAAGGAAATGCCAAGATTTCTGATAATCACTGAATCATTGGTGAAAAAAGAGTAATTGATTATATCTCTGGTAGCCGGCTTTCCTTTCTGATCCCATTTGCCTGCAATCTAAAAAGCCATCAGAACCATTATAGGATCATAAACTGGCATACCCTCAACAACACGGCTCGGTCTGCCGATAACATCTCACCGGCAATATGTGACCGATTATGCTTAATGATGTTCAAGAATTTATATGAGATATAGCCTGCACAATAGATCTATTGTTTCTATTTACCCGTTTCGAGAAAGAAAGGCGGAATTAACAGAGTAGGGTAAAGGTGGTTAGGAGGATTTGGTGAGTGGGAAGGTGAGAGAAGAGGGGTGGGGGCGAACAGGATCAGGTGGACGAGGGAAGAAAGGGGAGGGGAAGGTCGGGCGCAAGAGGTTAAAGAGCGGAGGAATGTTAGGAGTAGGGCCAGAGGAGAAGGTGGAAGAGGGAAGGAGAAGAAGGAGAAGGAGAAGAAGAAGAAGTAGTAGTAGAAGAAGAAGTAGAAGAAGAAGAAGAGGAGGAGGAGGAGGAGGAGGAGGAGGAGGAGGAGAAGGAGGAGAAAGAGGAAGAGGAGGAGGAGGAGGAGGAGGAGGAGGAAGAAGAAGAATAAGAAGAAGAAGAAGAAGAAGAAGAAGAAGAAGAAGAAGAAGAGGAGGAGGAGGAGGAGGAGGAGGAGGAGGAGGAGGAGGGGAAGGAGGAGAAGGAGGAGGAAGAGGAGGAGGAGGAGGAGGAGGAGGAGGAGGAGGGGGAGGAGGAGGAGGAGGAGGATGAGGAGGAGGAGGAGAAGAAGAAGAAGAAGAAGGAAAAGAAGAAGAAGAAGAAGAAGAAGAAGAAGAAGGAGGAGGAGGAAGAGGAGGGGGAAGAGAAGGAGGAGAAGGAGGGCAGAGAAAGAAGGGAGGAGCAGCAGCTAGAGGAGGTAAGGTCGGGTGCAAGAGGTTGAAGAGCGGAGGAATGTTAGGAGTAGGGCCAGAGGAGTAGGTGGAAGGGGAAGGAGAAGAAGAAGAAGGAGAAGAGGAGGAGAAGGAGAAGGATGAGGAAGAGGAGGAGAAGGAAGAGGAGGAGGAGGAGGAGGAGGAGGAGGAGGAGGAGGAGGAGGAGGTGGAGGAGGAGGAGGAAGGAGGAGGACAGAGAAAGTAGGGAGTAGCAGGAGAAGTAGTAGTAGTAGAAGAAGAAGAAGAAGAAGAAGAAGAAGGAGGAGAGGAGGAGGAGGAGGAGGAGGAGGAGGAGGAGGAGGAGGAGGAGGAGGAGGAGAAGGAGAAGGAGAAGGAGAAGGATGAGGAAGAGGAGGAGAAGGAAGAGGAAGAGGAGGAGGAGGAGGAGGAGGAGGAGGAGGAGGAGGAGGAGGAGGAAGGAGGAGGACAGAGAAAGTAGGGAGTAGCAGCTAGAGGAGGTAGGCGAAGGGGAAGAGGAGGAGGGGAGGAGGAAGGTCGATGGAGAGGGACGAGGGGGGAGAAAGAAAGAGAACGTCAATTAGTATAAGAAAATTAGTAGTACACATGTACACCCCACATTAACAGGGAGCTGAGGGAGGGTAAAATGGTGGCAGGTAATGCCACGTGTTACACCTGTGTGACCCAACCACCTCTCCTCAGCTCACCTCCCTTCTGGGTGAGGAGCATGTCGTCACGCGATAACGGTTGTAAACAGCAAGCCAACTTATAGTCATACAAGTAGTTGGCCCTTCGGTAGGCAGTAAGGCAACGTGATGTGTTCATTAACATTTGCTTTTTCGTTTTAAAAACGTTAATAGTGTTGTGGGCTTCGATGCTGTGCGTGTCTCGTGTTGATGTGATGGAAGGGACATCCTGTTCGACACCTTACTACATACTGAGGTCATTTTCTACAATAAACACTTCGTGCGATTTGCGCAATGTGGTAGACTTCATAGGTGTTTTAATAGCCTCTAATAGAAATACCTGAAACACGCATATATTTTTAATTTATAGTTTTTGTTCGAAGCAAAAGTACATAAACATTGCTTAGCATGGCTCCGTAATTATCCGGTTATTTTTCATCTACTGCTATATCTGAGGGTCACTCACTTGCATCACACCTGTACTTACAAGTTCATTTTGAATGTTTAATGTGGTGAGCCATCCTCGCAATTATACATATTTTCTGATGTTAATAGACCACTGCTATAGAGAAACGAGGACGCGTGAACATTCCTTGATATTAGATAAACGTTGTGACGATGAAAGGCAGACAGAGGGGAAAATAAAACCTTGATGCTTAAAAAAAAGCAGGAAAAGACAAATTGGTGTACTATGTTTCCTTTTTACGCAGTATACTTTTTGTGCGTCCGTTCTGTCTGGAAAGAACCTCATGGCTAGCGCCTGTTTGGGCCTCAGTCAAAGCCAAAAGTGTATGAGGCACCGGGCGTAAAGCCTGATGCTGGCTGTAAGCATTCAATCCAATACCACGTTTGTGCGGCGCCAATATTTTCTTCAAAATAAGGGATCCTATCATGTATTGAATACTTATGTTACCTGCATGCTACTCAGAAAGAACATACATCTGCCATAGATCTGTAGAGCCTCTGTGGAAAAGGAAAATGTAGGATTTTAGTAGGCATCTTTTAATAGATTCTCACGGTCCGCAATGGCCGATTCGGCACTTCCCTTTTCATTTCTGAGGCATCTCCCCCAATTATCGCCTCTCCTGTACTATTTAAAAACGACATGATTTAATTCTAAATTATATCACTAAAACATCTTAACCTTCGAAAATATTTTGATGATATTTTAGCTGTAGCATTTCTCTACAAAAGTCAATCGATTTAAGAAAGAGAAAGTAGATATTTGATCATTTATAGTTTGATTTCGTTATATTAGATTATAGAAGAAAACTTCGCCGGGGAAGCCAGTCTAAAAATCTGTCAAAATATCACTTATTAAATCGCCTCTCATGAAAAATGATTTTCGATTGCACATTAGTTCATAAATATTGTATTAAAGAAAAGAAATTGAAATTATTGTCATCTAAAACTTAGATTAAGGAAGAAATATGATGCGATAATTGGGGCAGATACACAAAACGGAAGTAGAATGACGTTGCATGGACCAAGAGAATACTTTTGGAAAAGAATTACTGCATTTTTGCCAGTGAAGGAAAAAGATATTTGATATAAAGGCATACTTGATATTACATGAAGGTGTCTTGTCTATCCCTGTGTCTCAGTGACCCAGTACTTACGGTATCTTCATGTGACCCACCCGTGAAGAGAACCTTCTCATACATCTGGTCCTACACCGTGAACGAATAGGGTCCACTTCCGGTTGGACAGGTCTCAATGTGCAAGTTTTATGAGTCTCTGCTCTACGAGTACGAGTTATGTGGCCTGGCAAGGATGTGAGTACGTATGTCACTAAAGAGTCTGATATTCTATCCACATAAGGACAGAATGACTTCAGTACAGACTGAAAACAAGTATTCAGATTTATCATGTTTCGCATCTGAAATATTACTATCATTTAAAGAGTTTTCATGCTAATAGGTGTGGTTACATAATGATATAATGGATCCCTTTATTGGTAGCTGTAAATTATCCAATAAGCAGCCCAGAAATAATTACCTCAAAAACCTTTATAGAGTTCAAATTCCAAATTCTGACCTAAACACATGCATGGAATTTAGACTGTTAGCAGTGGATGCTCTACACTTATTGCCCTGAAACATATGACTATTCAATTTATATTTTATAAAACGATCTAAGATAAAACTACAATCACTGCATTGCTATAATGATTATTTCAAAGTGATTGAAAATTGGTTAGACATGTCAAGATGGTTGGTTACTTCTGTTTGGAAGAAGGAGCTCGGCAACGGTACGTAGCCTTAATAACACTTTATAGGAGAGGAGTACTCGGAGAGCCGTTCCAAATACACAATATTCAGGATGAAATCATAATCAATGGGCCAGTGACAATGCTCGGAATAAGACAAGTCTGGTCGCGACAGCCCTCTTCGAAAATACATGCAAATCGGTGGCTAAGGACTCGGCGGTTATTCAGCGAGCTGTTTTAGATCTCGAGTAACACATCGCCTGATGAATAACTCAAAGCCTAAGAACGATGATCGATATTCGGGGACAAATACCAGAATAGGAACAGGAGGATGTCAGAACTAGTCTCACACGTGCTAACCAGGGCCTTTTTCTAAGATTGGAATATTTTAAGAATGAGCGCAAGATTTAGACCAGAATATTGATTTGGATTCTGAATTTTAGAGTATTTGGTGAACGGCGCCACGCACTGTGTTTGATACATTGTTTCCCAAGCAAAAAGGAAAACCGCCGTCCGAAAAGTTCAAAGAATCTTAGCGGAATAAGTCAGATTGCTGTATATTTCCAATTTCAGCTGGATGACAAAATATATATAAAAAAAAATTAATTAGATGTGGACCAACAAAACAAGGCCTTTGGTCTAGCGTACACTCATTGACCTTACATCGTATGTTAGGGTTTTCGAGATCTTCTATTTGGAAATAAGGCAGCACTATCCTAGAAGAGTATACATGCAGCTCCTCTTTGTCCATATTCTCTCTGCTCTAGCCCAGAAGTGTCCAGTTTGTAAGCCATTAAAGCGTTACCCCTGGGCAGTGGACGGGTGGAGTGGATGCAAACCGACCCTTCATCGCCCACTTCATACAACGCAGGGTAAAGCCCTCCAGTCGGCACATGTGGCGACCCATATTTAAGAATTCTTGTTTAGATGAATGGACTATTATTGCTTTTCCTGTCGGACACAACACCTAAGAGATGAAAATAGCGCATATTAATTTTTGGAGTGTATCTATAGGCTGATTTTGATAGTACGTATCTTTTGGCCAACATGCAATAGACGGTATTCTAGGAACGAGTGCTAATACCTGTAGTGATAAGTAGATTAATTAAGCCAAACAATATTCAGATTTGTGACAAGGGACGCAGAGCATTTATCTGAACTGCCCTGTGTGCGGCAACATGTGATGAGTGTGTGAATACACGCTCATCGAGTTGCTCACGTCGATGAGTGAGTGGCGAGTCTATAGAAACAGCTCAGCTGTAGAGCCATTACCTCCAAGATACGCATAAATCAAGGATCCCAGGCCCAAGCCCCGACCAAGAGAGAAATTACCAATAGAAAAAAACGCATCAGATGGTTAATAGGGAGTTTTCTATGCTTTTGCCAGCGTCTAAACAGTTTCTATCGGCTATACCCCCTTCTTACTTATTTCAGGGAGAAGGCTCCCGGAAACTTCTCAGGCAAGAAGTTGTAGAACAGTACCTATGTACTGCCACACCTCTGTGGATGGTCTGCCCCTGACTATAGGCATTATGCGGGCGTTCCAATGACTGTCATCATATCTAAAATTCCCAAACTTTCTATTTGTTAATCTTTTCATGTTTTAGGTCCAACGTGATCCTAACATTGTACCATAGTTTATGAGTCAATCCAACTTCACAAACCAGTGGATCCAGGAGAAGGGGGGGGGGGGGTGTGGGAGGGGCAAAAGGGGCGGTTGCTCCCCCTACACTGAGTGATCTTTTGTGTGTGTTTGAGTCTAACCTACATTCATTGTTACATACAAATCTGGTACCTGTTTCATAATAACCTCCGTAGCTACGGAGGTTTTATGTGTGCTTATGGAAACTGTACGTGTGTTTGAAACTCTAGTATCCACCCTAATCTCAAGTAAATCCACCCAAACTCAAGTAAGCAAAATAAAAAAGTCACGTATAGCTACGTATACAATGACAAAAAGGTGATCGTAACTTTATGAGACACAAAACATAAGGAGGTTTACCATGAAACAGGCCACGGATATCTTATTATTTTTACTTTTTCATAGGGTGGTTTGCTCTTCACCCCCACCCCCACCACCCCCACCCCAAACCACCGCCCACCACCCCTCTAGATGACTGACTTTGTATCCATCCCATGATCCGGAGTGACTGATAATGCCTGTCACACTGACTTCAGCAGAACCCCAGTTCCGACATGTGCCATGCCATCAGTGTCAGTAGTGGCCACCTTCGTGTCGAGACACCGTCACCAGATCCCGGCTGATCACGGCCTTTCACGCGAGATCCCGTCATGTGACACGTGAGTTGACATTGTAGCCCGGCATTGTTGGTAGAGGTTGTTTGATCTGTTATAATACCCACAAAGTGTGAAAAGTAAGTTACCATGCATCATCATTTTTGTGCTGTAATTCTGCAAATGCATGAAAATTATTTTGTTTAATAAAATTGCGCTGAAAATCCCCTTAAGAAGAAAATCTATACTGTAGTATCATCATGAAAGAATATCAAAAAGAGTGATACTATGGAAATAATTGAATATTAATCCTTTTATTCTGCCAAACTATAAAGCCACGTGTCTTATCATAATTACAAGTGTTGTCATCAGCACAGAAAAGGAATATAGAAATTAATGCATACTGTAAAGCAAAATGGTTCAATGGGTTTTGGTAAATAAGGAAATCGCTATGAGCCATTAATGTGTTGGATCCCAATAGGCCATAAGTTCATGTCTATGGTATTATTTTTTCTCTTTAATATAATCTAGGTGAGCCTTCAGTGACGGTCTGGCTCAATATCTCTTCAAGTGGAAGGTGACTAAAACATCCCTTATTGATTGGAGGGGCGGACATTAGAGCGTCCTGAGCATTACCTTTGCCGGTGTTTGGGCGGATTACAATGGGCTGGGAGCGGATGCTGTCTGCTGGATGGGGAATAGCCTATTGATGCGCGCTTACTGCAATTGTAAAGCAATCAGAACCGCAGCAAGAAACCACCACCCGCCTCCACCCTCACTCCTGGGCTTACTATATAAAACTGTAAAGGCACGATTACTTGAGGTTGACATATTGCAAACAACGATTTTTTTTATTTTTATTTCAGAGCTACATCTTACAAGTAAGATTTTCATGTAGTTGTTGACAATAATGACAAAAACAAACAATAGTTATTAAGAAATATACAATACAAAACAAAAACATTAAACAATTCAAATTATTAACACAACATACAAAATATTGATTATAAATAAAAATAAATGAATTCCATAGATTAAACTTGTGGTATAGATTACTCTAATCTGCCAAACTGAGAGTGTCAATAGAGTATAGAGTCGGAACGATTGTTTCAAATAGTTCGACATAAAATTGTAAACGTTGCAAAAGAGTTATCGCATAGTGTTATCTGGGCTCTGTCAACCCTGAACCGCCGTCCTCCAGTGACGTGTTTCTGCCTCAAAAAGCTTATCCCCTTTTATTTGTTCTATTGAAAGCACCCTAACAATAGGATCCCCTAATCCCTGTTCCTTGGTACCTTCCCCCTCCTTGTGTCCAAAGGGGAGACGCGGGATAGACGGGGGGGGGGGGGACGCAGGAGAGACGCTACATTTGATTCGGTGGCTGGCAGGAGGAGGAGTCAGTATTACGTAACCTGTCATTGACGTTATTGGCCGTGGTTTGACGAGAGGTAGGCGAGGGGCGTCCTCTTACCAGACGTTATACAATAGGTGGAGTGTCAGCCGGGGAAATATACAGCTTGACAGCAAGGGAATGTGCCACAATGCACTTGTATGAGATGAATATGTTTTGAGATATTGATCAATACGTGGGTTAGAATGAAAAGCCTTGGCAATTGAGAAGTTAAGACAGCAATTGCAAGGGAAACATGAACACACAATATCATCAGATAATATACAGAAGCTACATTGGGGGCGTCCTTGTACTATGTAAGTATATCACTGCACGAAATTAGACCTTTAAGACCTGTAATTTTGTAAATGGGGCCATTGAGTTTCATTAAAAGCATATATAGGATATGTCACCTTTCCAATCTCTTTGCAAGATCTTTGATGAATTTTAAAGGTCACCTGAAAAAGTTTTGGAAAGGTCTTGTAATAGTGACCTTTCCATTACCTTTAGCAAACCTCAATGGCCCCATTTACAGAAACCTAAAAGTCTTAAAGGTCTAATGTTGTGTAGTGTATGTTTCCCCTAAAGTTTAGACACCTTACATTCTGATGACGTCTGGGGTTATTGTGCTCTTATCCACTCTTACCTCGGAATTACGGTGTTTACAAAAAGAAATAAAATGCTCACTGGTAGACTTAACGAAATCAGTAGATAATGCTTTGAATTTGCCATAAATGACAACCGACGGCTTCAACAGTGTGCCCCCATGTGTCTCATTTTAACTGAATACCCTTTTATGATGTCTGTTTTTGTAACAAGTCAATATATCTTTTATTACCTGGGGGGGCGACCAAGAAAAAGCTACGAAATTTCGTGGAGTGTTTTTTTTCATTTTTGCGTGGCCACGATAGACATTATTCCCCCAGAAAAAATGTACGAAAATTTCGTGGACATTAAAATTTAGTGAAAAAGCATACTGAAGTCATGTATGATATATGTATTCAACTAAAATACTTTCTAATGTGCGTTTGAAATACATTGGGACATTTTGAGACTGTGTAATTTTGAAAAAAACTGAAAAAAAAAATCCATGAAATTCTTTTTTTCTAAAATCCCACGATAGATCAACCCTCCTATCGTGACTTTTATAACTTTTCGTTGACCCGATTTTTCGTAGTTTTTTTTTGGGCACCCCCCCTGCAACGCAGACACCCTATTTCGTGTATTCGAAACTGACAATATTACCCTACTTTAATTTTGCTTTAATTGGAATAACAATCAGCCTCACAGCGAGAACGTGTTTTGGGGTGCACTCAAGAGGCAGTCGATTGAGATGACTCGGTTTGAAGACCGGTGATTTTTTCATAATTAAACGTGTATAATTATTTTCTGTGTGGGCAGAACTGATAAAGACCAGTCATGAAGAGCGTTAAGCTTATTGACAGGGACTGGGTATATGGGGCCAGGCCTACAATGCTGTCATTACAGGGTTTTCACATTACAGGACGTATTAATCAAACAAAAAGCATCTGTTTCGGGCCGTGTCACGGCAAGATGCTTTCCTCGGGCCGATCAGACAGAGCCACACTTGACGGGTTTCATTGTGTAAAAGTCGATAAGCTCACATTTCATGATTGCTGAAATTGCCGGCGCCCTTGGATGCTATCCGGGATTTTTCCCTCGCATGGGGTCAGCCATCCGGAAAATCTCTTAATTTCGATAAATATAGAATGCTAATGGGTTTAGCCATGGCCTGGCGGTAATTTTCAGATGACTTGGTAAAGACAATTATACCCTTCCTGGATTATACAGACGACAGGGCCTTTGGAAACAATCCTATTTAAACTGACTTGGCTGCATTAGGAGCACGTTTATACTAGCTCACTGACCATACAGGTTGCTGTACTAAGGACCCTACTCCATCCTCCTACAGTGGGCAACAACTTGTTACATGAAAAGTCGCGGATTTAGAGGAGGCTGGGGATGTTTCCACCAGGACTTTATAGTTGTCCTTTTCATAGATATATTCATTTTTATGTGTGTGTGTGTGTGTAGAGGGGGGGTAGGTTCTAGACGGTTATCATGAGCAAATACTCACAATTTGACTCTACCTGAGAACTAGAAGATCCAAATTTTCTCTGTCCTATCCCTGTCACTGGTGGCAACGTTATCCTATTGAAGGCCATGGTTCATACATTGATATCAATGATAGCAACCACATGCTCTGAGCAGCTAAGTCATAGTTAAATATAGCCCTACAAAATGCATCGTAAAAAAAGAGCGTTTGGTAGGGAAGAGTCCAAGGTAAATACATTCATGCTATTAGTATAGACGCACACATACATATTTGAAGGATGAAAAATAGAGGAGAAACATATTGTGTTTTGATGTGGAGGAGGCAGTCTAGCAGGGGCTGTGCTATTTTGAGCCGTTTTTACTTTGTCGTTGCTGGCCTCACGTCTCCGCGGCGGCCCCCTGCACTAAGGGTACATTCCTCTTGTCCCATTTATGTTTCCACTTGCCGCCAGGTGGCGGCCTGTCACGTGATGTATCACGTGATGTTTAGACTTCCGGCGGCGGTCTGAGGGCAAGGCGAGGCGACTTCTAAAGAAAATGGCCGACCGCAGCTGGACGGGGGACGTGGTGACTTAAACACGAAAAGAGAGTGACACACACAGCTACCTATACGTCAACTGGCTGGGGAAACAGGGTCCTGCTCCCGAGAAGTAGGTTTGGAAGATGAAAGTCTCCATAGTATACCTGGATGGTTTAGGTGTCTACCTGCTGAAGTGGACCAGAGATAGAGACATCGTGATCACTGAACAGACAATAGTTTCACATTGTTAGAATTGTGCAGAAATAATGATAAAAACAATAAATGGTTAAATTTGAGAGGGAGAGAATGCGATCCGTTCAAACTGTAATGTACCATCTTTGATTGGCTGTCTATTACTTATGTATGCATTTTGACATGATTTCGAGACCAGCCCCACCCCCTCGACTTGCATGGAACATGTATTTGAGATGTTTTAAAGCCTTTGACCTCAAACTCCTCTTTGTGTGTATGTAATATGCCCATCCCAGTATACACGAACATCAAATTTTAACATGAAATTACATAGCAATTTCTTTTTGATTTAATCCCCAAAGATAGAAGTGTGAAACAAAATGGATCAAGGTGGTTTGGTCGACAAATTTCTCCTGAAATTTCTAAAATGCAGCTTTGTATATTGGCCTTTTTCCCATAGGAACCAATGTTAAAGCCTGTCAGCCCAACCTATAATGTCCGACCCTATTTTCTCTAAAATGCAGCATTTTGATTGGCTGCCAAACCTGCAAATCTGTCAATAGGTAAAATTTAAGAAATTATAATGTTTTATCACTACTTGGTGAAATAGAAAAACATAATTCTTAGTTATTCCAGTAATCCCAGCTCTAAGAGACAAGGATCACTTATACCGTAATTTTGTCTGACCCTTGTACAACCCTGGGATATACCCAATCTGGGATGGGCTTATTAATGGTATCACAGTACATATTCCATCAGGGGTGGACCAAAGTGAGGTCCAGGGGTCCTGACCCTTCTCCCCATGATTGGGACTTAAATTACTCAACATGGGACAAATGACGTGCGCGTGGGAGCAAATGCACAACGTTTGGATGCTCAGTATATATGCTGCTGATTTCGCCCTACTTTTGAAATCCTAAATAATCATTATGTCGTTATTATTTGAAAAATTGCAAATATCTCAATCGCCGTGTCTCACACATTCATTATTCACTTTCAGGATGAATAACGGCAAGAGACTTAATTACATGCACCGGTTCTAGATGTCTAGGCTATTCACCTTAAATTGTTAACCATGGCATAATACGTGCATATTGTACACATTCATTCACCTCTTGATTGCCATTATCTATAAATAGAATATGCGAGGAATAATAACATTGATGATAAAGTTTGTACAATATAATTATCTAATAACGCTTGCAGTCATTAAAGGGAGAATAATGTCACACTTCAACTGTGGGACGATACCAAGATGTTGATATAGTGAAATCCTAGTTATACGTTTATAACATTTCAAACAATAATATTCGAATATGTTTGGATGCATGCATGTCATCTTAAGCAATTACATGTCATATGACATGCTTTGAAGATTCCTTTGAAACAACATCAAGACTTTGTCCCGTTTTAGGGACGGAACGTAGACTGTATACCCGCACTTTGAGGACAGGATGTCTGTCCTCAGTGATTTCGATTACAGTACAAATATCAATATAAATATCATTTGACTGAACTATATCCCCCTGATGAAATTGCACTAGAATATTACACTTTTTCTACTATATTTCTTGCAAACACTGCAACGTATGAGGGTATGAAATTAATCTCCACTGCTTGTATATATGTACTAATATTGCACGTCCCCTTCCCCTTTACCTTAAAAAATCAATTACACACGACAGGAGGGTCTCTTTTTGTACTCTGCTTCCACATTTTGGACACTTAAGAGGCGTTTGCATGCAGCGGGAGCGGGGCGACTTTTCCTATTTGCCGAGCAATATGATTTGGCGAGGCCGAGCAAGTGCGAGCGGGTGTGAGCGGCTGTCATCGGGGAGTACGGGGACAATGACGGAGGTGGGGACGTCCACCAACTGCTGGACTAGGGGGCGCCGAGAGTAAGCCTAGGAAAGTTGTAAAATGTGCAAATTGTCTATGAAATATCAGGACCAATGCAGGAGTACGCTTGAGAACATCTTTATGTCAAGAGAATACATATATAGCTGAGTCATCTTCAGGTATCACAACAGTAAATGATAAAAGTCAGGGGTCACTTCACAAAATTATATTATTAAACCCAATAATACTACAGTTTATAGAAAAGTTGAGGGAGGATACATTTCCAAATAATAAATGTTTGCTGGAGCTCAGACTATGGAAGGTTTTTAGAAAGAAGGGAATACTTGTTTACGAGAGGGATGGGCCGTTTGGAGTGACCACTCCTTATTCATTTAGAGAAATGTAACATTGAGCCCAAAAGGTGGGAGGGGTCGTCCCAGCCTAATCATCCTCGGATGTTTTTCTTAGATGGTACTGGTTTCAATCACTTGAATTGGCATCAATAGAAAGAACGAATGGATGAGAAAAGACAGAGAACTAAAAGAAAACTGACAGTGTCGGGTTCAGTGACATTTTTTTTTATCATATATGACTGGGTTCTGCCGCACTGTTTTCCTATATCTATATTATATAGGCCTACTCTAGATACAAAATCCAACTTCCTTCGTTAACCTCCAAAGATACAAATACCCTGATAAGAATTCGGCCGACTTACACCTGGCGCCTTCTAACTGCTCCCCACTTGCTCACGAGCCGCTCACCAGTCAATGGCCAGCGACCAGCAGGCATTGCTCGCAATGTTCGCCGCACCGTGAATGAAGATATGAGTGTGTGATTTGTCATTTCGTCCCGCCGCCACGATTCACACCAAGACCAATAGCCGCCCGTGCTTAAAATGCCAGGGCCCAGGGGGCGGGTGAGGTCCAAATATTGGTGGTCATATAAGAGTAGGTGGGGCAGACAGGTGAGTCGAGCGAGGGGAAAGGTCAGGGAGGGGAGAGTGGTCATACATAGGATTCGATATATCAATAATTAATTTAAAGCTGATGCCTTTGAAAATGATAAGTCGTTGAGAGGAAATAAAAAGATACTTAAATGTGTTATACGTGCGCATGTCATGCAATATCCTTAATATGCTTGATATCGCACGTCATGCAATATCCTTAATATGCTTGATATCGCACGTCATGCAATATCGTTACAACCTCCTTAAGTAGTGAATATGCCACATACTGCTATTCGGCCATAGTGTAAGCTATCATTTTCATCAAGAAGAGTGTTTGTCTTTGCAAATGGAATTGCATTGGTTCTAGGAATGGAAGATCTGTTGGAAAATCTGAAATTGATGGTTGTCATAATATCCAATTCATGTTTCCACAAGTGATTTAAATATCTACGTTACATGTATTGACAAACCTTGTGCCAAACGCCTGCACCGCTGTTATCAGATAGGATAAAGTAGTCTCTCCTAGCGCGAACTGGGATACTGCTAAGTCATTGGTAGATTTGTACTCTAATCACTGCAGAGTCATGCTAGGATAAACATAAGCGACTGGGGAGGGGGTACGAGGAGGGTTATCAACCCATTTGTGTCAGGAGTATCAGCCTGAGGGCTGGGCCTTCAGGGCTGCCTGAAGATTGATATGCCTGATAACTAGCGTGGATAAACCTTTTGAGGACCCCCACACTGGTTGATTGTTTATTCATCATACCCTGGCCACATTTTAAAGTTAAATTTCAAAACTTCACTCGCTAAAGTTGGGAAACAAGGCCTATATTCTCATGCGGGCACTACTTTTATGTATCACTCTGGGTGATAACACTTGGGTCAACACCTTTCTCTTGCTTTGCTTTGGTGTTTTTGATTTGATTAGCCAAAAGGTATCTCAAATTAGGCAAATCGTTTTGAGAAGATTTTCTTACAATATCCTTCCCGTATTTGCAATCTTTTACCACATGAGAGCTTATTTCTTACCGAGAAATATTAATGTAAAGAAGAAACTTCCACCCTGTCTTCATTTTAGGATGTAAACGAGGTAGTAACTGAAACCTCAAGCGGTGGACATAAATATCCCTCCTTTTTCATTTAGTAAGCTGCAATTGTTTCGTGTTGCGACAAATATTCAATTTTACCAACACTGCAAAAGACAGGGGACTTGATATATGATAATAACAAAAACCTAAAAAAAGGTTGAAGTATTGTGGACTGTTGCAGGATGAAACGGCCTTTTTCCCTATACTACTACCCTGGTCAGTCTGGTCCTCAACTTACTAATCGTCCAGTTACAAGACGACGCCATTTCTAACACGCCGTATATTCTTTGTATCTTTTCCTATGACATCGTCGCTGTCTGGTTTAATTTTCCTCGTGAATATCTTTTAAGCATTGCCATTAGAAAAGATACTGGAATGTGAAGTAATCTAAAATTGCCACAAAAAGGGGAGGGGGCGCCTCCGCGCCTCCCACTAAATCCGCCACTGGTGAGGAGCACCCTGGTGAAGCACACATTGGCGGACAATAAAATCAGGGGACCAGTGAACTATACAATCTGACACTGCAATATTTTACTCCTTGTCATTCGAATAATTTTAGTTAGCAGACCCAATATCGTATATGTGAGTAGCCTTTAGTTATTTTAGAACGTAGTTAACAGGCTAACTCAGCAGGGTTGACGATAAAAAGAATCCACGAATTTCCATGTGTATGATTGTCACGATTCTAAAATTTGGAATCGTGGACATTGGGATTCGAGGAAAAAGAAGAGGTAATGTTGTTTTAACGTTTCGGGTATTTTATGTGAGTTAGTCAATGTATTTTATGTGATTTATTGTAGGTTGCATGTAATTGTATGTGAGTTTATATGATTTTTGTACAGAATTGACTCCACGAATAATTTATCATAATATAACCTTGGACATTGTCTGAAAAGTCTTTTTGGATTCGTGACAATTATGTCACCTCCACGAATATTTGTGGAATTTTGTTGGTCGCAACGGAAGTAGTTATTTGAAACGAATCAATTTGGATTACTCAAGCAGAATAAATATAAAATGCTTCGAGGCACAGGAGCCACTGGTCTTGGCCAGTTGCTTCACCTCGAAACCCACACTTTTCCTGGCGCATCAAGATCCTTCAGAAACCAGAGAACCAATGTATATATGTACTCATGCTTGTTTCCATCATACTTTGTAAAAAAAGAAAAAAAAAGTAAGATAGAGCACACTAGATATAAAAAGCAATTTGAAAGGCTTTCGTGTTCCCATATTAGTCTGCGTGTATTGATACAAAATCTTTCAACCTATATACCTTACGATGCAGTAACACAAAACTTATTTCACAGCCTTAAAAGGTGTTACTTCCACGGGTCATTGCATACGTTTTTACCAAATCCAAATATATTCTCCATCCAATCCCATTAATCTACACTTATCAACACTTACCTTTGACTTTGAAGAAGGATTTAAAGTCTTATTCTACCTAATACCTTTACAGATAAACCATCGAATTTGGCCCTTTCTATGCACTCTCTGCAAGGTTCAGAGAGCTGATATAACTCAGAATTTAACCCCAGGCTTGAAGTATTGGCCTTTGCCTCAAGAGAGTGCCTCCCAGCCTCCGAGCGATGGTATCACGGCAATTGATGGATGTGAGGCATTTGTTAAACCATCAAAATAAGCCGGCGGCTGAGGGCGGCAACGCCTTCCACCTCGGGCTGAACACAAAAGGATGGCCCTCAGAAATAGGGGCGGCCGCTCGGCAGGCTGCGTGATCGGCATGGTAAGGGGACAGGGGACCTGGGGGAGGCCGAGTGTAAGATAAGAAAATGTGGGGAAGGTTTTGCATGTATCCACGGAGGGTACAGTGCAATATCCATATCGTTAAAGGACCGAGGTGGAAGTCAATTGGACCCATCCCACATAATATATGCATGATTTTTAAGATCCTTACAAGTTTTTAATTCCAATACCATTATTGGTCTTCTTTCTAATAATCCAATGTGATGGATATTTCTCAATATTGATGGATTCTTTTGGATATTTTGCAAGAATGCACATATGAATTCACTCAAATATAGTGTCTTTATTCAATGTACTTGAACAAAGAGACATAATGATACTATCAAAATCTTAAACTTGAATTATGACTTCACTCAAATCTCATTCAAATCTAAGTTTGAATTTGTTGGGTATACCATTTCCTCACAATTGTATACATGACGGTCTGCGCTCCATAGTTCTGGGCCCTGGATGAAATAGGCTGGGACAGGCGTCACCTTGTGACGACCCTTGGAGCAGTTTGTAAGGTGTACCTGCGGCTTGATCCATCATCCACACCTGAGACCAGGACTGTCCCTGCATACGTACACCTGACCGGACAACAGGGTTACACCGGGGCAAACAGGGCAACATCACACGCCTTGGGGGAGGTGGGGGAATGTACAGGAGGATATAGGCAATTAATGAACAGGGAGACTTTGATATTACTTATTAGAATACACCTAGCTTTAACATGTCGAAAAATGATTAGCTTAGGTCCTGAACATACGTGAAATTGATTTTCTTTAGGCTATGAAACTGTTGTTGGACTGGTTTTCTGACTATAGAATAGGTACATTAAGTTTCTTACTACAACATAGTAGGTGCATTAATAAAGTGAAAAAGAATCACAGCAAATTACAAATTGTACTAGCAGTTTGTATTGGCAAGATATTGGATACAAACATATACGGGTGTATGCCTTTCACAGTAGCCTTCGCAATAATATTTTATTGTACGACGTTTTTCCCCTTGAAGGGAAAGATAGATTTATGATATACATGTATCTTATCAAGCTTCGGTCCGTAATAATTCTGGAGAGGAAAACAAGATGCATGCTGAGAAATAATATAAGTGCCTTTGTGTTATCTATTCCCATTCCAACGGGAGATGGGTGAGTTTATCACTCACTCGGGAACTGGGAAACCAAGTCCCTGTAGAGTTTGTGCTTGAGACAGATAAGAGTAAGAAATGGGGAAGACCCCGCGGCTCCTGCAACGATAGGGGCAATTCCTATACATTGAAATAATAGTCATATTACTTCTTCAACATCTCATGCTGGCATTTCTTAATGTAGATTCTATTTCAGTTAAAGTATTTAATAGAATACGTCAAGAACACAAACTGCTACTGATTATTCACTATAAAAAGATGTACTCTTGCAGATTTATCTCCATTTCATGCTGTGTATAGTATAAATCAGAGAAGCAATGAATTAAAAGCGGAAGGCATTAACCACAACTTAGAGAAATGGCTCTCTTGAAGTTTTACTTTTGACTTAACCCTCCAAATTTATCTTTTAAAGTCCTTCTGTGGTTTTTAGTCAGTCCTCTGAAGTTTCCCCTTGTAGGTGAACGCACCCTACTTATAGTCTTTGTAGGGTATTACTGGACTACTGGTCTGGCTTCAAAGTCTCTCAGACCAATCCAGGTGTATTACCATCATTACAATAATTGCAGCTTAGAGGGAGAACTCAGTTGAAAGGACTTCTTTTGAAAAAGGGGGTAAGGTCTTGAATATAGGCTAGCCTATTTCTGAAATGATGAGAACCATTTAGAATTATCATCTAACAATAGGCTTGGTTCATATGTTATAACTTTGTCGTTTCTCTTCCAACAAAGTTGGCTAAACGTCGCATAAAAATGAGTTCTTTATAATTGTATTTAAGGAATCTACCTCGACCTCAACACTTTCACCATCTTTACGTTTCTCTAAAATAGAGTGTGGATGGAGCTGTGCCAATGTTTAACAAGATATAACACGATCACGGAATTCCCAAAAAATGTTCTATTCATCCTACATGTCGGTTTGGTATATGACTTATCAATGATTATATTAATATGTTTAGATGTATATATTTATAAACAAGTAAGTAAAAGGCAGTGTCAGTCTTTTGTTCTACCAGAACAACTCACATATCAAAAGATGCAACTATCCACGAAAAAAAAGGAATAAGAATACAATAGGTCAGGTCAAGAAACTATAATCCTAGCCAGAATGGGGCCATCAAAATGACATAAAACTATAGTTGTTTAATCTTCAAACAGAAGGAATTTTTTAGTTTATTAAGGGATACCTAAAGCAAGATTATTATTTCGGAGAGGCCATGATGTCATCGGCCTGTTTCTATGGTTACGCCGATTTGTTGGAACTCGACTATATAAATATGCGTCACAAAACCGTTGGTCATTCACAGTCTAACCACTTCACATCACAGCAGATTTTAACTTTTTTAGAGTAAATGTAACTAGGAGGATCAAATAAATAATCCTATTTATTAATGTCCAACCAATCACCTGTTATTTCCTTGTTATCTATAATCACTCGATATATATATATATATATATATATATATTAATCCTAGTTGCGAAGTAAATGTGGTGTCCGAATATCGTTTTATTGTATCGAGTATACACATTACATCCTAAGACATAATCTTTCAGGGCCAGATCCAGGTATTTTCAGAAGGGGGAAGCACCCCAATATAACGATTGTTTGGCAACTCCTCTAGGACTTGAGTTTTACATAAACTAAGAATCAATATTTGGCCAAAAAACGTGGTTAGGACATGCGCCCCACTCTAATTCCGTTCCTGATATTCCCCCACAAATATCCCCTGGTGTGTTTCCCGGCCGATGACAAGGGATGTTGTCGGGGATGTCAACATTGTGCTGCTATCTCCCCCCAACTCCCCACCCCCGGACGTAGATGTGGGCAGAGGGGCGTGGAGCATATATCAATGTGGGCCCATCATGCTATCTTCAGCGGCGGGCCGCAATGAAATGATTGCATGACAAAGGGGAGTCAATCACTGTGTATGGAGTGCGCCAGTGATTGGACCTTTATGACGACCACTATGACGCCCCGCCGCTTGTAAGGATCCAGGGGCTGGAAATGATGGATGTTGAAAAGGTCGTTAAAATGAGCATACATACAACACACTTGAGGTCTATAGAAATAGGAAGTGGGAGGATGGAAGGGGGGGGGGGGTAGTAAAAGTTGCGGAAATTGACATACAGCACAAAATAATACAGTTACAGATATTTCGCCTGCAGTCCCCCCAATATTCTACCTAAAGTTAATCAAGAGACAGTAAACAAACAAACAAAAGACATTGATTATTACCTCTTTATTTCACTTCTTTAAATTATAATAATATTCGCAGTATTCAGGTATACATATATACTTCAAAGCGCTTGAATAAGCAGGTATTGCTATATGGACAACATTGCCTGTTTATGTTTTGACCTTTTTATTTATTCTGCCTACCTACAAACTATATCGCATGCACAGTGATTCATTTAGTCTTCCATGTACTATACGTCTCCTGGAAATGGCAATCAGTATGTTTTTATATGATTCTTATGTCACAGTACCTAATCAGGAACTATACCCTACATCCATGTTGGCCTTGAACATAATATTGTAGAGATAAATCAGTAGTCATCTGAACGATACATTCTACTTTTCGTTTGCAAAAACGGGAATCCAGATTAAAATGATGATGCCGTTCAGGCCTAAAAACGAAAACTCTAAAATATCTAATTGATGGAGTGATTGCAAAAAAACATGAAATTGCAACAGATTTTTGTAGTTGTAAGGCTTACCTTGTTTCTGACGGACAGGAATCGTTGTTGGTGAAATGACATACTGGTATTAGCATATTCAAAAAGTGTAGTTTTATAATGGAGCAAATTGCCCATTGTTCAGGCAGGAGGACTATGATTATATGAATTGCAATTAGGTAAACACTCATTTCTGAGTTAACTATTACATCATTGGGGTAGTAATCTATTTCCTTAGGCTTCATATTATTCTGAACAAAAAGGATTCCGCAAAAAAGTATAGTAAACGTTTCGTATATTAATAAATACAAAAGGGGTATTATGGAATAGTTTCAGTCTGACCATTGATGTGCAAAGAGGTGGTATCATGATAGTAATGTGCATCATTTACACATGCATTATTCTTGTTTTGGATATTCTTATTGAATAAGCAGCTATTGTGAAGACACACGGATTAAAATAAGTTCGATGTGAAATTGCATATTTAACCCTGAAAACACAAGGGAATATATTGCATGAACAAAAGAGTAGAAGGCATAGGTGTATGGGTAGGAGCTTGGAGTAGGGGGTGAAAGGGCTGGATGGGGTGGAGGGTGGGGAGGGGGAGAGATGTCAGATTATTGGTGCTGACACCATCTCCCCAGGGCCCCCTACCCTCCAGTCGGTTAGCCCGGGCCCGCAAATGTTGGCTGACTTGGTACTATGACTGATATAATAATTGCTGTCTGTTTTACCCTGCTTATTCCTGTGTATGGAACAGACTGTGACACTGAGTTTGGGCTAATTGTAATCAACTTAGAGAGACTGTCTGTACTCCGGCGATATGGGGTATTACAAGGTTATAGCCTAGTTGCTCTACTGTTAGGAGGCATGTTTTGGTTATGCCAGTCTCCTGGTTAGTGCCAGGAGTTGGAATTATCCTTTCATTTAGTAAATAAAACATGATAAGCTTAAATAAAAGGGGATATCCCTATGTAGGCCTCAATTTAGAAAACTATATACATCTGTAAAAGAGATTCCGTACTAAAGCCTCTGTTCTTTCTATCATCCTATTGCCATATGTTACCGGACAAAAAGATCAGAAAAACAATTAACAAAAAACTCATGGTCCATTTCAACTAAAAAGGAAGGTTTGTTATTCTGGATACACAAAGAGAGCCACCAATGTGCATTTGTGTGTTTACAAACAGTTTTTCGAGCCCTCGTGAGTACTTTTAAAAGAGCACTGTTACAAGTAATAGGACGATCCTGTTATTTGCAGAGGAAAAGAAAACAGCCAACCCACTTCAGTAAAGCAATGTTTTACCCATTGTCTTTGCTCGCAATGAGGTTTAGTGTTCTCCCGTCGGCGGCGCCACCGTCGGAGACAGAGCTACTCACCCGAGCTGCTCATCCCAAAAGGGCCAAGGTCCTTGACCTCAGGTCAGCCAATAGGATACCCGACTCCACCCTGGAGGAGTTTATTTTCAAAGTTCCCTAAAAAAGTTGATACCAATGACCGTTGTTTCAACCTTCACCCATGTTTCACCACACTGTTGCTCCATCGTCTGTTACGATAGGCCTATAAACTATAAGTTGCCACAACTTCTACTTTGCCTTTCGGAATATGCATAGGCCAATGAATAACAATGAGAGCAACAACGTTGGATAAAGTATAGCCCTAGACATTGAAAAGCGGTAAGAGTCGTTCACCGTTAATTCTGAGTAGCTCCCTTGCAGATGTATGAATTTCAATACATTAACATTGGAGGTTGTGGGGAGAGGATGCCATACACGATACTGTAAAAACCATCAATATAGGCCAGACGGCATAAGACATGCGTAGTTCTTGCCAACAGGAGTAAGATGCTAATGTCAAAAAAGAGTGTCTAGTAGTTATTTGGTTTTGCTACTCCCTGGTCGGTGAAAGTATCTGGGTAGAGCCGGTGTCGACAGCCTGTTCTGGGCCCGCTCCCCTCCCCATGTGGCCGTTCCCCAGGCCGTGATTGACAAGGCCAGCTGGGTGGGGCTACCATACCGGCACCCCTAGCTACCCCTTCCCACTGCCCCAAAACTCGTCCAGCTTTCTCTCTGGACCCAAGATGAATGGGAGTTGTGCGCATGCCCAAGCGCCTGCGCCTTCTGACTGCTGCTCCCGACATCCGCTAACTTTGCCCACCTACCTGCGCCTTCCCTCTGGAATGTCGGTAAGGCCAAAGTAAACTAAACTTTCTTTTCCCATTACTTTGCCATTTTAAGAAAATTTTATCAGTAATTCTAATAATTTCCCAATTTTTGTTAAAACGAAGAAGCACTGAGTGGACCTCCAAAATGTCGATAGAAAAGTTCGTTATCAGACCAGTAATGAATGAAGGGTCTTTCTGTTACATGCTAACAGTTTTGACGCACATAATCCAAAGTAAAACAAAGTAAGTAATACGCTTTTCCTAGACTAAAAACATTTGAGTCTATACCACATTCTCTGTTCAAGTGGCAGTGAATAGGTCTGGGAATGGATGAGCTGTGGGCGAGTGTTGAAAACTGGCTAGTGGCACTTATTACATAGCACTGTCTTACATTTACAGGTGCGCCAAAGTTTATGATTGTGTATTGAGTTACCTAGAAGCAATTATGTTCGAGAGGTTTCTCTGTAAGGCTTTAGAGTATGAAGTATATTCAAAAATAGTATGTACACACTAATAGTGATATCTAAAATTATAAGATATTAGGCCTATAATGAGATCTTTTTCTATGCCTTCATGTAATTTGAAATTCATTCAAATAATAGAGATGTGCACTGATGGTCCCATCTCACCAGCAAACCTATACCTTTGAAGTATGGTTAACAAAGGTTCAACCTACTTCTTCAACTAAGACATTTTATCAGGTAATAGTCAATGGTCCCTAAATAGGCTAGTTGAAAACACCACGTTAACTCAGTGCGAACTTGTACTCGATGATAACAATCTGATTTCAAATGATTTACCAGGCAACTGGGTTTATGATAATATGCAAATAAATCTAAATTCATTTAAGTTTTTACCGGTAAAAGTATAGGCATTTATATTATTTATATCTCATAGAAAAGGAGTAACTATCCTCCACTCTTTGGAATGGTGATTGAGTACTTGGACCACTTCCTCACCCAAATACCTGTGATGTCAGTGTCCACACGGCCATTGGCCTGAGCAGATGACCTCTCAGCCCTGGAGGTTTTGGGGTGTGTGTGTGTGGGGGGGGGGGGGGGGGGGGGGGGAGTGGATGGGCTTACAGCTCACAGATGCTCTTCTTGAGCACCTCCCAAACCAGGTGTTCTGCGGGCATATAACAGGAGCAAGGGGAGGGGAGAGGGGGTGGCGTTCCAGAGGATCATCCAAAGGACCCTCTCTAGGAGTACTTTCCTAGATTTCTTTTAAGGATAGCCTACTTCACACAAACTAGTGCCCCCATATGGTAGACAAAGGTGTCAAATGTCCTTAAAGCATAAGAACTCACTCTAAATTTGTAGAGCAAATACTGGTCACTCTGCTGTAGGTCCATGCAAGTAAGCAAGTACAATTTTGCAGATTTAGACATGTTCTCATAACAATTGTTGTACTTTCAAAGACTGTGACTGTTGTATATCAATATGATTTCTTTGTCAATTTGTGAAAAGCATAACAGAATTATGCAATGTATACATAGGAATTTACTACATAGTTTTTCTTTTTAACTTTGAAGAACCTCTGATATGCTTTGTTGAGATTTGTCAATATCATTTAGGGAATTGTATATATCTTTGTCAATAGCGTGGCGTTCTACTAACATATCGTCTACATAACGCATTGTTTCGTGAAAACGGTGTATCGTAGATTTGAAGACGATTCCATGCTTGGATATATTTGTTGCTCAATTTACACGAAATTAGTGGGGTGAAAATGGTGTTTTGCAGATACATAGAACTATAACTTAAAGGTTGCCAAAAGCAATGTTCAAAAATTAAACAATTTTCTAAAAATCTAAATCAATATTATCATAGAGTGTTCAACATTAAAAACTATTATAAATACAATGTTATGATTCTTTCCATAATTGAGAGTGTTATTCCCAGTCTCCCATAGATTCATATTGACAAAACATGCTAAAGATTGGGGAGGGGGGTTGGTCAAAGATTTCATGACGTCATAAATGTATTGCCCTCCAGGGGCTCGCTAATGCATGTATCACTGTTTCCGACAGGCCTGGTTTGCAGCTAGCCCCACTTCCCTCCGCTCCACAAAGATCCGAGAGGAGTAAAACTGGTTTCTAGGTTTTGATTCCATAGCCCTACAATTCTTCATCTACAAATGACGGCATTTCAGGTCAACTGAATCATGTTAATTCAAATCTCTCCTTTAACCAGAAAAGGATTTAATAGGCCTATTATGTTGAGCTTACATACTCTGTACATAGTTATTAATTATAGCTATAGCCAATAATTCATATGTTGAGCTCACTAATTATATATTTACAAATCTGGGCCACGATCATGATAAGTATGCATGACCAAGAAGACCTTCAGCGTAATATCGGTTTTAATGTACCATATAGATCCCGATATAGATATGTGATAATGCAGCCTTTCATGTTTACTCGCTTTAGAGAAGCCTGTCTCCATCTTGTCCCAGGGTATCCTGCTTGTGTCTGCCTCATTCCTCTTCTTGTCCATCAATAACCCGTGCTCTGAAACGCATCACCTGGCACCAGCGCCTCCTTTTGTTTCAATTAATGATGTTCAGCAAAGTGTTAAGCTTAGGCCAGGCTTAGGCCGTGATAACTGGGGACGTCAGGCCTCACTGCCTTCATAATCACCGGAAACGTCACCTAGAAAGGTCCCATATGTTTGTATCCTCAGGTAACTTACTAATTCTACTTAATAGGGTGAGAATTCCGTTCGGAGACACTTTCTTATAACAAAGTAACACAGGTAAATGACTCTTCCAATCCAGCATGCAATGAACTAGTTTTATAAAGAAGTCAATTCTATCAATTGGACAATTAGTGTTCTGCCTTGGATGATCAGTCCATAGCTAGCTTAGGCATTCTTGTGTAGAATCTAACATCCGGGCTAAGAGTGTAAACTCTTCTTAAACAAGGGTTCAGAGTGTAAGGGGCTACATCATGGAACATATATGTAAACACTTGTTAGCTGCAGCACCAGGCACAGCGCTACTTACTGTTGAACATTGGTTACACACCCGAGAAAGGTCGGTACTAGAAGCAAGGTTCTGTTATGGAACGACACCGATAGACTTGTAGGCAGGCTAAGACCGTTGGCTGGTTGGTTGAGGGGACAACCGCCATGGACTGTTCATTGTCAATGGGAGTTCTTGTAACTGGTATTGCACATTGGACATAAACTAAATCCTTTCACGCAAGTGTTGTGTCATCCATAATTGGGAACTACATTATAGAAATGACTTGCAGTGTTAACAGAGAAAGACTGCAAATAGAGCTGGCTGAATTAACCCATAACCAATTGCAAATAGCACCCTATTAATTAATGGATATTATTACCTCAATAGTTCAGTAGCTTGTTTTGTAAGATTAATGCTGTTAAGAAAAACGTGCTGAAAAAATGAGAGTCACCACCGTAATAAAGCAATGACTGCTGTTTCAAGTACCTCAGTATTCATAAAGCAACAAAATCCCTTTTTAACACTCATACCAGATGCGATTGGATTTCATATTAATACCTCAGCGGTTATATAATCCGCACAGGAAGAATTACTCAATATCCTCGATCTATGATGTGAGTCACAGACCTCCTGGAGACCTAGCAAGCAATACGCCCACATGCAAACCACTCTCCCACCTCCCAGCCCCCTCCCCCTTCCAAGCCCCCCGCCTCCACCCCCAAACAGAGGTCGACCACTATGGCCCACAAGACAAAGCCATATGTCTCTGTGACGTAACCGCCTCCAGCGGGATACATGGCGCTACATGGCAGCAGCGATGACGTAATGATCAAGGGCTGGGGTTATATGAACGGAGCAGTGACAGAACACGTATATCCATGGACATCTACACACAAGCACACGCACACACACACACACACACACACACACACACACACACACACACACACACACACACACACGAATATACACACATACATAAACATTTGTGTATGTGCAAACGCACACACATATGCAGCTAATTATATATTTATACACATATACATATATTCGACTGAATATGTACATATACATTCATATATATATATAATATATATATGATATATATATTATATATATATAATAATAATAATATATATATAGGCCCTATGGCTAAATATAGCCTACATTATGGAAAGGTCTGCATAAGCTGTCCTGCATGAATGATGATATTGTCTAGACGATATCTAGAAAATATTTATATGACGAGGTGATCATATGACGATATGATCAGTACTTAGGCATATTACTATCTTTTTTATCTGAAGACGTGAAACATTATGTTGCCCTCTACATGTACGTGAGTTAATCCTGTTGCATTCAAGAGGAATCCCGTCAAATCATTGTATCACAGTCAAAGCATGAAGCTCTTATACAGTTTATCAACAGGCAGCAACATAACAGCATACATGTAAGCCATAGTATCTGTGTGGCGTGGTGTCTGTTACAACTATCATCTCTAACCAACGGGAGGCCGACATATCTGTCTCCTGTACCAAGTTGATGCCTCAACCCGCGAATGGAATTTCCTCCCATATCCTACAGCCAGTAGAGTTTGGGAAAAACATGGCGTGCAAGTGTTATATCGTTCTGATGGTCAGACGTGACGTAACTACCCGTTTCTCATGACAAGATGACCAGGATAGGATATGTTGTATGGCATAAGTTACAAGGTGCAAGGTGCAAGGTGCAAGGTGCAAGGTGCAAGGTGCAAGGTGCAAGATATATACATTGGTTCAAATGCATTATTCCTAGCTTTAGACAGGCAAGAGATTGTTTGTTATTGAGATGCAAGAGTTTAAAATTGGTGAGTCTAAATTAGGAATATTATATGCATTTGTCTGTGCTATGATACAGGATGCGGTCGTTACACTTCAAGGCATCTGTGTACATATATGTGCTCTTTACACGCTCGTACACATGCATACATGTATGCATGCATGCATGCTAGATACGCTATGTGGCCATGTTGACCGAATTAGCTCATAATACTCTGAGATCAGCACTAGTGAGTACTCACACAAAGAAACCTAAGTGCTTTTATGAAAGGGAGCTCGGCGATTGGGGATCGCTTGACTCAGTTCTATAAAGGACGTTAAGCCTAGCGGAATAAGCCATATAAAATAGACGCACTACCTAACTGAAATCCTTTCTTATCAGTACATTTCCTTTAATTATTAGGGTCACTTTTCTTTAAGATAATTTCAAAAACACGCCAGTTCGCTTTAAAAGTTGTGGTTTAAAACGTGAGTATAGGGCTACATCCAGCAAAGTACCGATATTCCTAGAGATAGCCAATTTAGACATGACCCAAAACAGAAAGCTATGCATAATGCTCTAAGAAAGGTGCTGACCTGTTTTTTTTTTAAAAACAAACACAACTGCTTGTTTATCATCTCCTTGTTTAGAATGACCTTTAAGATGACAAAATCTAAAGCTAAAAGAAAAACTTAAAGTTTAAACGTTTTATGTTGAAAAACAATTAGTAAAAATAATACTGCAGTCAATTATACTCAGCACATCCTTTTCCTTTACTATGCAAATTGAGTATTACACTGGGAACTCATGAGACCCTCATTATATCAATTTTACATCACCAAGCCGGACATCCTTTTTCATGCAAAGAGTGAGTCTATTGTACTATTTTGGCTTATATTTCAACCCCGATTTCAATCCTACAATATATCTAGATCATATGAAATTTAACCACTATTTTACTGTACAATCGGTTCAATTTTGCCAGATATTGGGATACACTGCATGTGTAATAACAATGCTTACTGGTTAGAAATGCAATCAGATAAAACTATCATATTTTAATGGAATAAGTCCAACATTAATACTTGATGAGGGAAATTCTACAACTTTTAGGGTATATTTTAATTGTATTTGTATATAATGTATAAATGGACAATTACAAAAAGTGTGTAATCAACATGCAGAGAAGCTTATTTGCCCTATATCAAAATCAATTTAGACGGTTGTTCTTGGAAACGGTTCGAACGATTGTGCAGCATGCCTTGATATATAAATGTAGATTCTAATTACATGTATGTCACTTTATAAAGAAACCTACTGCCAGCACCAGCAATATATTGCTGCACGGAAAGTGGACAGTTTTCTCTGAATCGGGACCCATTGCATCATATATGAAGTTTTGCATTTAGTATAGTGAACGTTCAAATCGTGCATTATAACGCGTAAAAGGATAAGCTTTTGCACTGCTGCTTCTTTTAAAACAAATTATTCTAAATCTATGTCTATCTATATATCTACACACACACGCATGTACACACACGCATGCACACACACACACGCGCGCACACACACACACACACACACACACACACACACACACACACACACACACACACACACACACACACAAATATATATATATATATATATATATATATATATATATGTCATGAACTCTTACCTTCATACACATGCATGTGTATTGTGACAGACAAAAAATTCACATGCACACACAATCCGCTTAAAATTGCATGTAGGCCTATGCATATATACGTGGGACTCAGTGTTGATCTTCATAAATAACAAAAGACATACGCTCGGCCAGGCTTCATACCTAATCGGCCTGACTGTACATCATGTTTTGGCCTTTAATTAGTCCCCGACGTGTTCAGGTGTAATCTGTATGAAAACTAGGTGGGTCCCACTCATTGTTATTTACCGTTTGATGACAATACCCCCTGGGGTCCGCGTCCTTTAGTTCTGGTCCATAAGCGGAGGTTGTGGGAGATTATCCCAGTTTATAAAGTGATGGGGGAGATGTGAGGGAGGATGTGGGTGCTCAGACAGTGTTAAGTACCTTTTGGTAGGCTCCCCGTGGAGGCGGCTATTATTACTGGCGCTAAGGTGTGTGATGATGGAAACAACTGAAGTGGCTACTTAGTATGGATAAAGTATTTATATAGAGTCTATACCTCACCCGTATGACAATATTCGGGGCGAATATTGTTTATGTAAAAGCATTCTATTTAGTAGGATGGTCCCTGTTTTTGTTGCCCATGTCTTATTTATCGCTTATAATTATGATGACACTTTTATATAATTGGGTTAGATTGTAATGCGCAATCGATGTATTCTTTACCACTGTTATCCAAACAATGTCGAATTCCTGTCTCTCTCTCTCTCTCTATAATATAATTATATATACTGCTATAAATAATTATGTGTGTCTGTAGCGCACCCTAATAGAAATTTGCTATAAATAATTATGTGTGTCTGTAGCGTACCCTAATAGAAACTTGCTCATGGTCTTTCTTATTTTACCTCAACTAACTTGAGAATATATGCATAGGACCATTTGTAAAACGCAATAATTAAAAATATTTTACACACCTGTATATAACTTGTACATGGAAGGCATAAATAAAGGCCATAGGCCTATGCCTTATATCATATAAATGAAATATAAAATACACATATATAATTTAATGGTAAAAAAGGAAAAGTAAAAATAAAAGGCCATGTTCAACAGCTAGACAACCGCAAAATACCCAAAATATCGATATTAGCCTAGGCCCTATATATAGATCTTCTGTATTCCGGATCGCATCTGTAGCAATACAAATTTGCAATCGTATCTTGAAGGCAGAATGTATGCAGTGCATGCTATAGGCTTTCTCAGTATTGAGGCTCACAAAAATTAGTTTCTATACTCAGGTCTGTTGGTCTATGTAAGGTTGTGAACGCGTGGAAGCTGACTCGACTTAGGGACCAGTAGGCCTATACTAATCGCCTTATGACCATTTCAATGCCGCTTTTTGGCACTCTGACTCGCCTCTCCATTGAGCAGGCTGAGACTTGCATACAAACACAGTTACAGCCCTCTCGACTGAAATACACATAGTGCGCACAGCCACTAGTGACCCTTAAACCTGTTTCAATGAAGAAATTACAATGAGAAACGATGGCTGAGCGCTGACATCATTGTATTGACACTGCATGCTATAAGATTGATGATAAAATAAGCAAGTGACACGTATACATAATAATCATGAAGAAGGAGTTCGTTTCAATTCAAGCTTACCTATGTACGAATTTGAATATTAGGGTCTGTTTTTGAAAAAAAAAAGTGAATGGAATAGATCCATGATTGGGCCTACAGCATAAGAATACTGTCAAACCTTGGTCAAATATTTGCACAGAAATAACCAAAATTAATTAGGAAGTATTGGGGTATAGGCGCCCAGTATGCAGAGAATGAAATTGATTTAAATAGTCTGAAGAAAGGTAGGCCTATTATTTTATCCCGGCTGTTTTATTAACAAACACAGAGATATCAAGGCCTTCTGTTATCAATTGGCCTATAGGCCTAACGGGGCTACATATCGACAACGTATATTTTACTAACTATATAGACCTAGTATTCTTTGTTTTCACCTGACAATTAAGGGTTATTTGGTTATTTTAAGGGAGGACCATCGCATTTTATATCCATATTCCAATGCTATATATAGGGAAATGATGAGAATGGTCATTTTATGAACATATTATCCTAATGCATAATTCATAGGGCCTATTGAAGGTCATAGGATAGGGCCTATACCTAACTTTCAAGCCTATATAAACATGACCAATGATAACAAAACAATTGGGCATTAGCCTAACTTTGAGAGCTGTATGATACATTGCACTCTGTTATGCATTTATAAACAATTGTGCCTTGTTTTTCAATAGGTAGGCCCATACATGCATATAGGCCTAAAGGCCTATACAGGATTTTTTTATATCAATTCTAGGCCAAGGCCTAGGCCCATCGTATAGGCCCTATACGATATCCTATAGGCAGTTCTTGGCCTAGCAATCCCAAATATAAGTTAACCCTGTCTAGATTTGTGCATAACTGGCATCTAGATATAGGCCCTATATAGGCCTAGGCCCTATTTAGCTACAGGGCCTAGAACATCGTCAGTGTTCCTTATTTTTCCTCATTTATGCCTATTTTATTTTTAAGGCCTACGCCTATAATATAGCCGTAGGCCTAGGCCTAGGCCTATAATATCTAGGCCTACATCACATGGTAAATTAGTCTATAGGGTTTCTAAAGGCCTAGGCCTATTTCTTTACATTTATAGGGCCTATAGGCCTTGCAAATTACCAGTTAAACTACCATTTGACTATCCTTGAAGAGCACAGAGGCAGACATCTAGGCCTATTTCTTTTCTAAACGGAGTCTGCTTCCACTATACTCAACTCTGAAAAGGTAGGGGGCCTAGTCTAGATCTAGGCCTGAACTGAAGCACCTGCAATCTAGATAAATTTGTCTTCCAGTGTGCAATATTTTCTTTTCATGTCGTTCTGTTGGCAATTTCCCCGAGTAGCAGTCTCTGCAAATTTACCCAGCAACCTAGTTTCTCTGGCCTAAATGTGACGCGCATAATGTGTGCAATGTAGTAGGGCGTCTTTGAGTGTAGGGCCTAAGCTCAAACCATGCAGATCAACCAGCCCCCAAAGTAGCCACATACCTGCAGGAAAACTATGCATATTCATGAGTAATTTACATTATTCATTTAATGGACCAAACCACCCTTCATTTCTAGGGGGGAATACCATGTGTTGCACACCAAACCTGTGCAGTGATTAGTAAAAAATAACCTCAAACGATGCAAAATAAACCAGAACCAAAGTGTGTTGTACATGAGTGTGTGGAAATAACGTGTTCAGTGCTGCTTCTGGGATTAGGCTGAGGTGCGAAAGCGGGCTGTCGATACAGGCGGAGCGGGAAAGCCGCGCGGCCACCCCCCGAGAATGGACGAGTCCACTCTGGTTGACATGCGCAGTCCGCCACACGTGTTCATAAACAAATTTCTTGACGGAGCCGGGAGCGAGTAGTCGTGATTTTGTAGTCGAAGCTAACTCTTCTTCTCAGGTAGAAGCACAAAGCTTGTTTAACATGGGGACTGAAACTAACAAGGAGGAGCGCAACACGCCAGAGTACCTAGCACAGTTACTAAAAGACAAGAAACAAGTCCAAGCATTTCCCAATGTCTTTCTCACACTTGAGAGACTTTTGGACGAAGGTAAGTTTTCTTCTTAGCGCCAAGGACTTGTTGGAACTTCTTCTGTCGAGTCACGTAGTCCGCCATAGTAGTTGGCTTTGGTGGTGAAAAGTGGGGATACGGTTATCAAGGGATACCCAGAGGATTGTTAAATACACGGATTTTGATACCAGGAGGAGTGTTTGACTAGTTTTAATGGCCCTGCACCGCTGACAAGGGAGTAGTTTACCACATGGGCCGACTTGACCAAAATAGATCCAACCTCGCGGCAGCCGACATTGGACAGAAACGAGGTCGGGGAGCAAACTTAGTTAACAAAAGTTTTACACTGTCATAAGAGTGCTCAAACGGCTTCCATATCCAGTTTAGTGCTCGCCGACATGAATAATTGGGAATATTTCGGAGTATAGTGCCCACCAGAGATGTGTGCGGCCCACAAACTGGTTAGTTGAACGGCATTCCGATACACTAATCGACGCATATTTTGGGGCAGCCATATTGAAAGTGTACCCCTCGGTGGGCCGCGCGTAGTAGGCAGAGCCCCCAACAACACCACTCGGCCAAATTACCAACCAACTCACATGAAAACCACGTTATTATTCACTCTCCCACCTCTCTAGTCTGACTACAGAGACCCGCTGGTGGTACAGTGAGAGAAGTGCGAATGTTTGGCCTTGAAAGTTTGTTTAGCCAAGGGACTGGGGCCGAGTGAGTCGGGGCAGGTCGGCCCGTCCCCGGTCACGGCCCAGACACCCGGCCCCCTACCCCAGGTCGGCCCCCCTCACTCACTCCCCAAACTTTGCCAGGCTGAGTGCTGCACAGAGCTAGCAGGGGGTTGTAGACCAAGCCCAGCCTGGCTCAGTTGCTGAGGGGCCTTTCATTTAGTATGTACGCACATTTTCAAAAATCTCAGTAAACTCAGACCCCCCACCGGACAGAAAAACGCATTAGATTTATCCAAGAAAGTACGCAAATTAAAAAAAAACAAAAACAGACCCCCCCCCCCTCTTGATGCGTACATGTATACTTAATGGAAGGCCCCTGACTGCCTGGTGTGGTTGGAGAGAGCCCTGACTGGGTTCACAGAGATTATGGCAACAACTCGTGTTGCAGCCAGCACACAGCTCCTCAGTGCATGCCTGTACATAACACACCCAGAGTGGGATTCTCTGCCTTGCAAGTAAAACTTTGCCAACAATGCAAGTCTGTTTAGCTTTAGGGTAAACCAGAGAAACATTCTCTAAGACCGTTTGTTTGGATTGAGAAAATACCATAGTTATGATAGGGTTTTTCTATGATAGTTGCAGTAGCAGTAGAAACTAGATTGTTTACTGTTCATTAGGTAGGCCTAGAGACTTTAGACTGTAGGCCAGACGTTTCAGTAATTTCATTTTGTCGCTGTTTAGTTGGTAGATTTGGCTTATAAACGAATTTAGGAGTAAGGCTTTCCCAAGGCTTTCTTCCTGTCAAATATCATTTGGCTAATCTAATTTTATTGCCCCCAATTGCCATTGTAAACCTACTCTTGACTGTTGTTGGTAATGACCATAAAAAAATGTTGATAAATCAATGTTAGTAAATCAACATAAACCCCGCCCCCATCCACCACAAAAACTGTAAAACCATCCCAAGCTCTTAGAATTCACAACCTAGCCCAAACTGGTCACATAATATCAAATATTAAACACAGAGGTGTGACTGAGGGTCGGTGAGAGTGACGGCATTTCATTGATTGCGGGGATCGATGGGTGGTGGTAGTACTCTCCGCCGACAAGTGGCTATTGCAGATAGTGGCCGTGTTGATTGACGTGTTCAGAGTGTGTGTGAACTACAGGTGTATGTTTGATGATGATGGCCGGTGTAAGGTGACCACCTGGCGCCAGCTTGGGTCGCCAGGTAAGGTGTAAAGGTAGGCAAATCGGGGAGGAGGTGGGGGAAGGGGGGGGGGGGGGGGGGAGGTACAGGTAGGCCGTAGTGGTAGCAGCTTGTGCTCATGGCGTGTAGTTACCAGATCAAAGCTCCTGTAACAGAGTACATTAAAAGCCAATCAGCATCGCCCCAGGTGGCGATATGGTTACAAAAGGTGACGCCTATTTATTGACATTGTAATCTGTACGCCACTCTTGCATGAGGGGAATTAAGATAGCGGGAATACACACTCAGAGATAAGCTTGTATTGGTTATTGATAGCAATATGTAGAGTGTGGATGGGATTGACAACAATCGGCATGGCATGGTAGCTATTCAGAGTAATCAGATTTTTTAAAATGTTTTCTCCTTGCTAGGTTCCATGTTTGACATCAATTTTGGAATGAAAAAGTACACTTTGACACGAAACCATTGTGAAATTCCAATGGAATCTTGTTTGTAAGTATGAATAATGATGACAGTCAATTCAATGACCTCACTAGAATTGGCAGTTTTCCAACGAAGAAATTGTCGATAATAGCTGCTACAGATAAATAGTGATGGGGAATAATGATTGTCAAAATTGTAAATGACCAAAAAAGAAGATAAACTGTGTTTAACATTGAACTATTTGGACCAGCCAAATTTAGAACATAAATAGCAGGCGGTACTTAAGAAAATTCAAGTACCTGTTCGGAGGGGGAGGGGGCGTGTTTGAAGTCTAACCTAGTTGAAGCTGCCTCGGGCCAAAACGCGTTTTTGCCTCGCCTTAACTCCACCCTGCCCTGTGTAAGTAACCTGCATATGAATGCACCTCTCCCCGCCCCCACCCCCTAGCCTACCAGCCATTACCCTGTGCTGCCAACCCTGACGCCGCCCCATGTCTACCCCCGCGCCCATCCCCCGGCCAGTCTCCTCTTGTCGGCAATACGGCCAGTCTTGAACCCCGACTCATTTGCCTTGATGATGAATGTTTGTGTTCCATAGAGAAGCAGTGGACCTCGGCCCTGGCCCCAGGATCTATGGAGTCATTTTGGTTGTTGAGGCCCCTCCCAGTGCCCTCAGTACACGCCTGATTCGGCCCCAGCTCCATGGGCGTCCACCCATTCAACGCTCAGCTCGCCGGCCAAAGATCAACCCCATATTGCGCCGGGACCCCAGGCCTGCTTGCAGCCAGGGTTAGGATTAAATAGGCGCAGGCCGACCTAACCAGTCTAATCAAGTATACTATTGTTCGCACTCGGCCTGGCTTCAATAACAAGCACCGGCCTAAACTGCGCCGCGCTCCCGGTGCGCGACATTTTTCTTTTGTTTGACTTCGTACTACTGAATGCCCCCCCTCAGTGTACAAGTATGGACAAATCTCATGGTCCGCAGGGCGTGGGTTTGCCGACCCTCTCAGAGCGGAGGGCTTCAAAAGATAATGTAGCTTTCTTGACAGGCTTAGCGGTATTAACTCCACATGCCTTTTCACACCGGTTATTGAAAAGGCAGCTTATGGAATACCCATGCATGGGATTTCTTAGGGACACTATTTATTTTAGTATTAAAAACGACATAATTGTGGGGGAAAAGATTTATTTTTCCAGTGGTGAATCAACCACAGTTACCACAAGTTTTGTTCTTCATTCCTAATAAGAATTTTCTTTTTCGAACTTCAGTTCACACCAAGAAATATTTAAAAACGTAGAAAAAGAAATATCTGGCGCGTGAGTGGCAAGAGAAGACATGTAAAATAAAGACAAGAAAAGTCTTTGTCAAGGACTCGTAGCGCAGTAAAATCAACTAGCCCTGCAGCTAGCATTGGGCATAGCGCATATCTACTGAATCAGAGGCCACAAGGTACAAAGCAATAGCTACACTCAAGAAGTGGCAATTAGGGGTTCAGTCTAGTTAAAAGTGAGTCATCCAAACCCCCTACCCAAACTGCCCTAATCCCACTTCTCGCGGTCTCTCGGCCAGTGACGTGAACTTCAGGTGCTCCTACTAGGCCTGCATATCTGATTGGCAGCCTCACACTGTAGGCAGTTATAGGCCTGCGGAGGCCTAGCCATAGGCCGAGCTACCTTTGCAGCAATCCTCCACGCTATATTGGTCGACCTACCTTTGTAGAGTCTGTTGTAATAGCCGCACTTCAAAGCCGACTTACAGGTTGGGCCCCCTCCCACCCTGACAAACGCCCTCTGGTAGGTGCAGGTCGCAGGTCGGTCACGCCAACAATGGTCATGGTCCAGGGCCACTGAGGAGAAACTAGCACGCCAAGAGCTTTTAGGGCACTAAAAACTACCTGACCTACATGGTCCTTGTATTTTGTTTAATGAAAAGCTAAGGGTGAAGACACAGCCCAGTCACTGTGTTGTCAGTGCCCGAGGAAAAAGTTTTTAGAACGAACCTCCAGATTCCAGCAAGTTGGGTCACTTGATAGCTCGAAGCCTTCTGTATTTTCTGTTCTGTTTATTTTGGCGTTTCAATACGCAAGTGGCAAGTTTTGCGCTTTTTATCAGTGAGAGATTGGGCTGTTTTCTTATAGCCAAAGTCCCCCCACTGCACCCCCCACCTCTCTCAAGTCAAGAAAATAACTGGCGCAAAGTATTTCTCATCATGCGTCACACATGTTTTGGAGTTGGTCGGGGCGGCGTCCGGGAGTGGTTCTGATACCCGGCTAGTCCTACCAACCCTGGAGTCGGCCAAGAAACCAGGTCACGTGAGCCCTCCTGTGTGTGTGTGTCGGGTCGATGACGTCAGGGGTGCATGTCGTCGTCGTCTTGGCCTAGTTTTACCGTCCCGGCCGAGAAAAGTAGAGAAGGGGAGACGTTTTAGAGGCGTGCTAACCACACCCGGAGTTGACAACCCCCACCTGACCCCCCCAGTAGTTGCGTACTACGGGCTGTGGTGGGGGGACATGGGGGTCAACCGGTGAAAACGTGGTTGTTTAAGAAGGATGTTTGCTAGCGTGTTAGGGCCTTGTACCGTACAGGTAGTAAGACTATTACGTCTTAGAATATAGTGATATAAAACTATTCAAAGAAAATGGATAGAAATATATGATACGGAAAGTTGTTCACGGTGAATTCACACTTGTTTTGATAGTTTCAATTTCTGGTTTGCTTTCAAGGATACGCGTATTATCCTAGATCTCATGGTTAGGATATTCATTACACTACCCGACTGACCGGTCAGTCTATGGTCAGTAAGGCCTATAGACTGGCCCAGTGACCCCTCTCAGTGGTGTTGGACAATGATCAAACAAACACCCAGAGTACAGACTGGCCACTCATGAATAAAGCATGGTATTCAGCCCCCTACAGTGTCGTATGTACCAACATGGGCCACGTCCTATAGACCTCGTCCCCAGGTCCCCTGCAGATCAAAGTCCCCGCGGCTACAGACATACTGCTAAATGCATTACCCAACACCCAGTGCCAGGGCCGTGCATTACATGACACCAGGTCGGTGTAACCAGGGCAACCACCCCGTGCCCGGAGTGGGGGTTTCCGCCGAGATGCCAGCGGCTGACCCCCGGCCGACCAGGGACGCCAACACCACTCCGGAATTCCAACAATGGGCTCATCCCACATCTATCTACACTGAAACCAAAAGACGCACATACTACCAAATCCGCCACACATACTTATAAGGAAAACCGACCGTTCTTTAAGCCTGGGGACATGCGTGGGAAAGTTCGGTCTGGGAGGAAGCCCATTGTGAAGAAAGTTCCGTTAAATAGTTTGGGATGTCCCACAGATATGTGTATGTACAGTAACACACTATCTATTAGGTGTCTGAAATTGAATCCTTCATCTCTACTGAACGCAAGCGAAACCTGATGTCATTCTAGGTCTATATTCGGAGATACGATAGGCTTGTTTATGTCCTGTTTAATTTCACTAGTCATTAATCTATGTAGATCAGCTGATTACCATAAAACGTAGTAATGTGTCACTGGACTAGTAACTTGTAAACATAAATGAAGTTAAAAACAGGAATAACAAATACATGTAAAAGTACAAAAACGGTTTAACGAGATAGACCGAGGACGACCTATCGTATCATATCCTGCCCTTTGTTGATGGCAGAGCACATAGTAGAAAGAAGAAGACCTCCCCCTACCCCCCTCCACTCCCCACTCCGAACACTGTTCCTCCAGTGCCTGGCCAGGTAAGCCGAGCACACAGGAGGTGGGTTTCGCTGGCCATTGTCCTCATGCCCTGGAGGGCCGCATTGTTTTTGTGTCGGGGAGGTCAGGTTGGCGGCTCTCTGTGTACTCACTATGGACGATGCGTCGTGCCTACCTGGGTCCCTGTGTCCCATAATGCGACCTTACGGCTACCGCCAACTTCTTACCTACATACTCTCCCATTAAAATGTCGTTATTCAGGCCGATGTGCCATCTTCTGACCTTAGCATTCAAACATGGACGTGACCTGGTTCTTCAGAACTTAGGTTTCTGAAAAAAGAACTTGCATAATGAAGTCGAGCACATGAATTCAAGGACGATATGATAATGTATCTAGACAAAAAACACTGAGAAAAACAAGTTAAAAACTTAGAGGCACGTGTTGGAAAATATGCCACTTATGTTATGGGGTATTATTTTTTTTATCAGACACTGGAGCTTTGGGGGATCGCGCCCAGTTTAGTCTAGCTGGGGATATTTGAGAAGTTTGGACGATAAAGTACACGTTATGGGACGTGGTGGAGAGGATAGGGAAAGAGGAAAGTGAAGCGGTGAAGCGGAGTGCTGTTTGTTGTACAAAGTACGGAGCAGAGTGCGGACGGACGGCGACTCTGGCTCATTTGTATCTAGCTGTATTTATTGACATCAGCATGTAGGTCAAGCCGGTCAAGAGGTGCTCTCAGCTGCTCGCGCGGCTCCACCTGGCGGCGAGCGGCGAGCTGCTCACACGGAGGGGATACGGGGGGCTTGGCGTAACCTGCTGGTGGTGGGACGTTACCAGTCCCTCCTCCCTCCCCCCTCCGCTACGAGCAGCAGCAGGGGGTCAAGGCGAAATGAAGCCCGCCTACCGCCGCCTGCCAAATATAGAAGGTGAAGTCGGCTGTGGGAGTATGGGTAACTCGAGTCGTCGGGGGCCGGCTGGGGGGAGAAGGGGGAGGGGGTCTCGGCCCTGGAGGTAGCTGGCGGCAAGAGGCAGGGGGAGGGCTGACTGGAGTCCCTACTCCCCCATCTGCTGGCCCTCCCGGCCAGGCCTGCAGGCCGGGAGCAGCTCGCTCATGGACCCCGGCAGCAGCAGCCGGCCAAACCGTCCGAGCTGCTCGGAGCTGCTCCCTCGGCCCGGGGTGACGATGATGGAGGAGGGGCAGGAGGTGGGGTGTGTGGTTGGGTGGGGGGAGGGGTGGTAGTAGGGTAAGAAGAAAAAGCTCGGTGAGGAGGGTGAGCAGCTCAGCACCCCATCAGTAGCTCATGCTCCACGACCTACTTGGCCACTACCTGTCCAGCTGCTCGGGCCGACGCCTGGTCGTTACTCACCAGCGGTAGCGGGTGCAATGAAAAGGTCACGGATGATAACTGTACGCGGGGGAAAAACTAACGGGGAAACCGAGAACAGCATGGGGGCCCCGCACTGAACAAGGCACTTGGTACGAGTTACCTGCTTGATGGGCAGCCTATTAACGCTCTTACAACTGCGCCGTCTCTTTGTTTTGATTCTATTAAGGATATCAGCCAATGATAGTTCTAGATTTGTCTAATCTAACTACTTTAGCCTGAAAGTATATTCCTAACTAAAAAGTTTGTCCGTTTTGATAATGCAGATGAAATACACTGATCCAAATGAGTATTATGATATCTTATAAATTGCAAAAAGTGAAAGAAGAGCAACAATAATAAATAAAAACTCTTGACTCCGACTCACACCTTGAAGGCCTTATAATAAAACCTTGGCTACTATTTACCCATTGAAGGCCGCTCGTGCCTGTCTCCTTCGGAGCAGGGGATGATCTCGGCCTCTCCCGGGCCTCCCACCAGACTGCCGTATTATCCCTGCGTCTGGTGGCAGTAGCAGCAGCCCACAGTCTGAATCAGCTGATTTCAGCTCGGTCTGGGCGTGAAACGGGATAAGGGGATGGGTACTACGCGCATACAGAGGCCCTCGGGCTGGGCATGGGAGCTGGGCTTTTGTCACCGTGATAACAATGGATCCAATACACCTCGCACCCCGGTGCATCTTTTTCACCCCCCTGCCCCACCAAAAAAAGAGAAAAAAAAAAGGGGGGGGGGAGCCCATGGCTTGCGTTTAAACACAAAGATGATCCCCCCACAGGTCGATCGGCCGTCCATAGAAACTACACTGCAGCCATTAGTAAATGGAATGGGCTGGGTGTCGGGCCGGCGGGCGGGGATCATGTGAGTGGTCGGGGGACATGGGTATAGATGAAGCACTCGGGGCGAGTAGTCCCCTTATGGCCGACGCTACCGTGCCCAACCCTTACACCTATACACATATTGTCGGGCGTGGATTAAGGCCGGGTAGGGGCTGATGTGGTTAAGGCCCGGCCTCACTGTTTACCTCGGCCGGGATGCCATTACCTGACGTGCAGGGTTTAGGGGAGGCGGCTGGGGAACTGGGTCAATATTGGGAGGTGAGGTAAGCAACAAAAACCCCAACGACAGCCACTGGAACCTGGATGTATTATGTACATTACTGAATCAAGAGGATTTGTACATTGGGAGAGACCCTTGTGTACTCCTGATAAGGGTCCATGGGTTTTCCTGTAGGGGAAAGCCAGACTCCACTATTCGTTAATTTCAGGGTAAGGGCAAAGGTTACACGTAATAATTATGGTGAGGTTTCTCTAGGTTGAAATGCTTATTTAAAATTTGGACTTACGTTTCATAGCGGTATTTTACTGGGTTAATGCTACATTGATTTAGAGCAGGCCGACGGTTCAGATCGCCTGAAGGTATTATTTTTGTTACACGACCATAGTACTGGCCTGCCATGCTGGGAGTTGTAGCGTTATATTGTTCTCTCATGTACCAAACTATGTCTGTTTGGCAGGCCTCACCAAAATGTGAATCAGCATAATACCTGTTATACGAGTGCCGGGCCTGTGTTTAGACTGGGCCCCTGTGTCGACTCAGAGAACCCCCGACTCACCTACCGTTTATTTGTCTTCATTGCAGAGATCAACAAAGTACGGAATTCCCTATTTCACCTAAACTCCAACAAAGATATAACATCACTGCCAGAACCCCAAGGGCAAGTTGTCACGTTATCAGAGAAACTCTTCGTACCCGTCAAAGAACATCCAGATGTAAGTACCGCCATATTCTCTTCTTTCTTTTCCAGTATTATTTTACTTCTAAGTAAGAAAATATATTCCATATTAGGTTTCTGTGGGGGTTAGAGGACTGAAGGGAAAGTTGGAATACTAGGTCAGATGTTAATCATATCTAAACCAAACAAAGTCGGAGGGAGTAAAATAAACAGAGGCCAAGTAGATTAGAGAGACCTTTGCGCTATAGGGTAACCCCTTGAGAGTTAAGGCGCTAGTGAGTGGTATCAGAAGGTTTCTGGGTTTGATATTGGAATACATAGGTTTAATATTACCATACGTTTTCAGTTTAGTTAAAATAAGTTAAGGTTATTTCCCTTGAATTTTCTGCATAGAACAAGGACTTTATTACAGAATTTCATGTCTGCAGGGTCTATTTGTTTAACTGGGCATAATTAAAACGGAAATACAAAGACTACCAAAACCCGTTGGTCAGTAGGGCACTGGGGAATGGTGTTCGGGGTGGGGGCGATTAGGGGTAGCAGAGGTATTAGAGGTCAGGGTGTGGGGGTGCTAATGGGTACTGGAGCAGGGTCAGGTGTTGTCGCTTCCTGTGGGCAGGACGTAGGGGCCATGTGGCGTCAACATGCTGCTTCCTACAGACCTACAGCCTCTACAGCCTCTACAGCCTCTACAGGGGCTGAGTACCTCCCAATCTGAAACATATCCTCACACCAGTATCCATGCTGCCGTACTGCTTAGGAGTCAGTCAGTTAAAACTTGCCGATGTTTTGCCATACCCTGCAGAAGAAAATCGAAAATGTTACTCTTCATGGCCATACCAATGAGGCTTGGAAAAACTTAACATTCAATGGAATTAGCATCCGAGGAGTTGTCTATTACAGAGCTTGCTAGTCTTATTAACTTCAACCGGGAGAGGAAATCAGAAAAGAAACATGAAGAGTATCAAATGTCCCCTCTCTCAGCATGGCAGCATGCGCTACTCAATCTACCAGTACATTGCGTTAGATACATGCCCTACAGATACATGTAATAACATAACACAGCACCGACTACATCAATCCCAAGTCACTTTACCATTATCACCACATAGGTACGTGGAATAGGTGCCTGTGTATATTTACTGCTAGCCCAGATAATGAAGAGCATACCTCTACCTTATGGTGGGCCAAGCCCGTTACCTACAGCTCCCCCTCTGTTCCTACCTTAGCCGGGGGAGGGCCCTGCATGGGACAAGATGAGAGGAGTGACCCCCGGGGATGGTCGGTATGCCCCTCGGCCCTGCTGTCTATTGATGTATCGGCTCTCACAAGTTTGACCCACAAACACTGAGGGCCGCAGGTAAATGACCGGGCGCCGCTAAAACTGCGGCTTAATGGGTGGGTCTGTAGGGCCCTTTACTCGGCCACAATACACTAGGTTATAAGGTCTTTACACTAGCTGGGGGCTGAGACAAAGGGATCCTTGGGGGTAGCAGGGACGACTTTACCTTGTTAAGCAATCTGCTGAGCCAAATATTGGCTGTTATGTAGTGTAGATATCTGGATATATGCGTGATTTTCTGCGCATATCTTATCCAGTGTGTCCTGTAACTTGCCAAAGTTCAAACCAATAAAACAAAACAAAACAAAACAAAAAATCAAAACAAAAAATCAAAAGATCATTCGTAGCAAAATTAATGAAGTTTCAATCTAAATACCAACTTGAAATTGACCTGTATGAGCAGAAGCAAAGGCGATCTGTATTAGGATATAAACTTCAGCAGGCTAAGATCTCGCTAAGATTGAAATTTTGTCACAAGCTGCAACATTCACTCGCAGGAGGGTCCAGGCCGCGACCACCACCTCCCAGCACACCTGAGGTAACCAGATAGGTCTGAATACTCACACCTTTGTGCTTTGCGCTCTGATTCGACGTAGTGATCTTTTTAGTGGGCGCTTTATCCCTGATGGGGCCGGGGCCTGCTCTCTGGGCCCAAGGTTACACTAATTGGATCCAGCTGAGAGGAACCCTCCCCCCTCCGTCCGCTCACCAGTCGCCACGAGGCCCAAATAAACTCGCCCAGGTTGATAAGCGGTAGGGGTGCGATCACCCAAGTGCCCATTGAACTAGAGCCGCGCCACGGCCCGATTTCAAGGTAAAATAAACTCGCAAGGTCTGAAAATTATTAGTGGGGATCAAACCTGGGATCAGACGTTATGTAGAGAAGGTGTTGGGTGTTTTGAGAAGTAAGCGGTGGGATGTGACGTGGACTTTTCTCAGAAATCCCCTCCCCTCCCGCCCGGCCCTCCCGACACATGATGCGTAGAACAGAAATTGTTATGCCTAACGGCGAGGCTTGCGCTGGTAGGAATAACTTTCATGAAAATGGCTATGACGAAATGCTTGTTCAAATGTCCTACCAGCAGTACCTCTATGTTTCCAAGACCCTAACACGCAGGCATAACAACAGCCTACCAACAGAGCCTTCTTGGAACAGGGCAATCCCCGACAGGACTTTTATAACCCCATCTATTGCCTCAATCGGTACCATTTCGCGCCAACTCAGCTGTAATAGATTGGGAGAGGGGGCACCGCTCGATGTGGGAGCGGAACGCGAGCCGCCGCCGCCCGGCTGTTGATTTATGGCCGTCACGACAAGCTTATTCCAAAAGAAATTCGGCGCCGAATGAAGTCCACATGTTGGGGTGGCCTGTGAAGTAAGGGGATCGGCGGAGGGCGAGGAGGTAAGCAGGTCGTGGGGGACCCACCGACTGGCTATTCACCCACCGTCAGTGGTGGGCCTCCTCCAGGCAGTTACCATCAGGGGCCCGCCTCCAGGCAGGTTGGAGTTTTGAACTTCTTGGGCGTGGCTCAGATTGAGATTGCACAATAGGTGTCAGAGTATCCAGAACTGTTTTTAAGAGTAGCCTGTAAATTAAATTTATTCGATATTTGTTTTCTACATGGTATTAAAAGGAGTCGCTGGAGAAAAAAAGAACCTGTTGTTGTTCTTGAGATATTTCTGTTTTAGACCCTAGCTGTGTGCGTCCTCATATTTGGAGAGTTAAAAAGCCAGGATTCAGTAGAGCACCTACTGGTTCTCATTTGGCATGGCGATAGACTGCAGCACACGTTGGAGTCGTGGCAAGTGCCTAGTCGACCAGCTGCTGCCGGGGAAGCTGCGAACAATGATATATGGCAGGTTTTTGGCGCGGCCTCTCCCCCAGCAGAAGAGGGATGCCGGAGATTAGCACTGCTAAGTAGGCAATGCGCGGGGAAGGAGAGGAAGCGACCAGCTGCCGAGAAAAGGTTACAAAGCGCTCAGATAGTAGTCGGAGGGATGCGATATAATGGCGGGATAAGTCGGAGAGGGACTCACTACGGCTCGCCAGCAGGGATCAAGGAGATTACGTACTGCTCCTCGGCTGGACTGTGTCGGTCTACGTAATGTCCGGGAAGACGAGCAGGCCCAGTACACGCCTATAGCGTCTCCCCATTGCCTTCACACGAGCACACAAACAAACCTGGGACAAAAGGTGCAAATGGAGCCACGTCTGGGCTTGATATTTGTTTTCATTTTGTGTTTTTTTCCTTGTGTGAGAAAACCAATGGGAAATGCAGCCAAATATCGCCCTATCCTTTAGAATGAGTAACTGTTATCGTGTGTGCTAGACACCTTGTTTTGCACATTGCCTTGTGGTATATATGGGAAGTGATAAGACTCCGCCCTGCCTACTATCAGCTTGGCGATCCCTTACGAGTCTATGGGTATATGCGAACCTTAGACGGAAGACCTAATTTACTTTGCCATGAATCTGTGATGGAAATAGCTCAGAGAGAATTATCCAAGCGTACGCTGTCTGGGCGCACATATATAGTCTATACATCACCTTTCTGGTCTGTAAGTGTTTCTCTGCCACATATTTTTGGACTTGCCATACTTGGCACGGTGCAGCTGGGATGGTGAATTGAAATCTGATCTATATTACGGCCGTCCTTGGTGGCGGCGTCCACTATTATGACACCCACGTCTCGCAATAGTGCACTCATTTCTGAAGTGGTAGGGTTCAATATTTCCCCATATTTCCGTACAATTAGACCCAGTGACAGTCTGGCTGAGTGGTCCCGATATTGAATTACCCGGGGCGACAATAAAACTACAGTGACTCAGCCCACCGTCGAATGCCTCATGATCTTTAAAAAGATAAAAATGAAACATTGATAACAGAGTTGGGAGGGCTGGGGAAAAAAAGGGGGACGGAAAAAGAGATTCCCAGTAGTTTCATTAGTCATAATGTATCGGGCAGCAGGCGGGTGTTGTGGGCCGAGTTTGACGGAGTGGCGAGTGGGTTAGTTTGTAGGCTATGGTTGAGCTGCTCATTGGCTTGGCCTAAGCCGTCCGTATGTCCCCCGTGAGCTACTCCCCTTGCCTACAGATCCACGGGCAGCTCTTTGATGACTAAATCAGAGGCGGCGGATCGGTTCCCGGCCGGCGCCCCGCCTGAATTCTTCATCAGGGCCGTGAAATATGAAGGCAGCTAGACCGGGGACAGTGATGGGTTGTACGTATAAGGACTGGAGACGGGCCTAAGTAGGCCTGAGGGAGGGGAGGCAGGCCTCAGGTAGGCCTAAGTAAAGAGAATAGCCGAAGACTGCCTGATGGTGATTGTAATTGGCCTATAGATATACCTCGTGCAATATTTGTGTTAAGTACCAGAGCCCCGTGGTTTATGTCCGGGAAGCCCTTTAAGTTGTCATCTGTCTGTACTGCTACCTTACTCTTATACATGTGGAGCATTGATCCAATTGATGTTGCAGTACTGTATGACAACGATGGGCGAGGGCGATTAAAATACTACCAGAGGCATACAAGGACACTAAAAGCTGCCCTCAAACTTGTTCTACCCTTTCAACCGCTGACACCCAAGAAGTAATGGCTACACATCACAATTTAATAAAGCTGCAGGGAGCATATCGAGGATGGTGGGAATTAGTGGCCACCCCAGCTGGGGCCGTGTCAACCTGCTCATTCCACATGCAATGCCTGGCCCAGAAATATATACCCCACGCTGTCGGGGAGCGGACGAGAGCCCTTCTGCCACCTTATAGTTCCCCTTACTTATTATGGGCCCCAATCGCCGACATATTGAACAGTGGCTACCATATACCTCCCCCCCCCCCCCCCCCCCTCCTTCCGTCAGGTATACCCAGCCTAATTTCCTCTCCCCGTGCCATATATACCAATAGGTCTTTTTACGCTCATCGCCCCTCGTCCAGGCCGGTGTTTCTCCACCGGTTGACGCACCAATGAGTGCTCGGTTTCGTGGTAACGTGGATAAATGTTTGGACTAATCCAGCAGAAAATTTCGACAGGCCTCTTTGCAAAATAAATACGGCACTTTTCAAAAGCCGCGGCGATTGGAAAGCCGCGTATCAAAAACGCACGGACTAAAACCGGAGGGGTCGGGGCGGGTTACCTGTGCTAAAAAGGTCTTTAAAAAGTGGTTTTGTCAGCGCGCCATCCCTCTCTCCCCCTCCTGTGTCCCGGTCGTTGACAGCGCCGACTCTGACTGTCAGCGTCTTGGGCGGTGATTTAGCGGGCGGTCAGACGCGACGCGACTGTCGCATTGATCACCCCGCTCCACTGGCTCAGAGCGGGTTAATATTCCCCACTAGCTCCCCCGCTAAAAACGCCACTTAAGTGATCTCTGACCATTAATATTACGCCCTGTGGAGCGGTGGATAATCTTGCCTGCCTTGAGAGCTGGATAACACTGCGCTACCTAGTCGGATGATGATATCCTTTTCCGAGAACCAGACTTGAGTTATCCGAGAGCCAGACTACTTGAATTATGATGAGGTGAATGGTGAGCTAGGTGAAGGATACTCAGGATAAAGATGAGAATAACTGTTCCTGGAGTCAGATGACAGTTAAACTGTATCTAAGTCTGGATAATCTAGACCAAGGTGAATATATTATTAATATTAAATGAAGAATAACTGCATTGGGAGCAAGATAGCTGAATGAGGGGCAGAATAGTTGCACTGTATGCAGGGTAAATGCACTGGGAGCAGGGAAACCTGCACTGCGAGCAGGATACGTCAACTAAAAGAGCTCAGGGCTTTTAGGACTGGAATTTTTAATGACTGCAATGGTTAGTCCCCTCCCACTGCCTACCCAGCGGTAATGGCATTTGGTGTTGCGACATGAAAGCCGTTTTGTGTTTTTCACGCCTATTTCAATATTTCATTTGGGTGTCCTGCATCGAGATCGGTAAAAAAAATCTGGCGCTCTCTCGGCATGCCCTCTTTGGTGAGGGGACGCTGTTGGTATGAGAGGACATCTGTCATTAGTAAGGTTCACATACCGATTTGTAATGATCATCCCTATTATCAAAGAAACAGTCATTGACTCAATAATAATTCATATCCCAACAATCTGTTATATCAGACCTAGGTTTGGCATGCTCAGGGCCACACGGCCTATAGTGGTACAAGGCGCCAAGCCAAACCTTTGTGGTAACCTAACCCCTTAAGGCTCGGTGCCACCACTAGAAGACTGCCTGTGCCCAAGGACCTTGTGGTCAGTCCTGGTCAAGGACCTCGCAGTGGTCAAGGGTCCGGTCTGAACGACGTGGCCGAACCTCCTCCACACCCCTGGTCAGTCGCCGTCCCCGTCTTATCACAATTAATTTTGTTAGGCTCGGCGGCACGGATCGAATCGGGCCTTGTTGGTAGTCGTTAAGGTGGGCGGGTGGGAGGTCGGGAGCAATATGTAACGTGTGGACGGCCCCGGTGGAGGAAGTATTACTTTAGTAATAACCTGTGGTCGCTGCCGTTTCCTTTATACCGTATCATAAATCAATTACGCATTCTGAAGGCGTCAAAATTATGATATACGGTTGAAAATTCTCATCGCTGAAGGAGAAAAATGTGAAATATGAATCAAGCTTCTTTAATTTAAAAACGAAATTTATTTTAAAAAATAAAGAAGTTAAGAAAATAATAAAAACAGGCTTTACGACGTCTAAGATCCATAAAATGTTTCAAATCCTGATTTGAAAACGCCTTCACTATTCACAGACAATGCACACAATAGTAATAGAGTATGCACGTACAACAAGGCATATGCACAGACATGGACATCTAATGTAGAGATTGCACCCGCGAATCATTGGGACAAGTGGCCCTATGGCTGGGCCGTCACCAAGTGGGCGGTTGTGTAATACCCCGGCCCCTTCACGTTAGATATTGCCGTACGTCGGCTATTGAAGAAGTGCCAGTCGATCAGCTCCGCCACAGGGAACATGTCTCCCTCCAGCCGGCCTGTCCATTGATTTAATGCGGCCCTTTCTTAACGGGAGGCCCAGGGAGCTGTGAAACGTGCAGTCACACGTGGGTCGTCGTGTAGTCGGAGTAGCTGTTCGATTGAAGGGAGGAAAAAATGATTGAAACGGGAGTGAAGGATGGGGCGCTGTGGCGGTGATTGCACAGTCTCAAATCAACTTGTCAGATTGTACGTGGAATGCATGTACTCGTTCAGTTAACTTCAGGTCTGTTAACTACTGAGGAACCAAAGAGTTTACACTTATCCTTCTTCTTAGGCCTGTTTTCCCAATATATTGCATATTGGAGAATGGTGTCTGAATATACCGCGTATACCGCATATGTTCTACATTCACCTTCATAATGTAAAAATATACATGCTAGTAATAAGTATGTATCCCCCGAGGCTAAAATGTCAAAGAGCAGGGTTTTTCTGTAAGTCATTTCCTCAAAACTTCCTGTCCCAGATGGTGAGCTTTGCAGCACATTCCCAACCCTACCCAGCCCAGTCTCCCCGTGTGCAAGGCACCCTGGAGAACACATAGCCGGCATGCTAAGGACCTGCAGGTGGTCGGGGTCCGAGTCCCGGTCTGTCTCTGGGGGTCCTGTCCCCGCCTAACGCCCGCTGACAGCTGACCCCTGAGGGACCCCACCCCGAGCTGCTCACTGGAGGCAGCGAGCAGCTCGGACATCGGGGACACGTGTAGTGGGCATTGGTAAAGTACCAGACTCAGTCGCCAACGACCGCAGGGAGAGAGGCAAAAGTAGCATGTTTGGAATAAACAAGGCTTTAGAAAGTACCCTGGATAATGCGGGAGGACAATGAGGTTAAACTTTCACTTTCTACAAATGAAATTTGTCCATTTCTTAAAAGAAGAAAAAGAAAAGAAACACAAAAACGATTAACAAACTGAAAGAAAGACCAAGGAGGTGTCCAGACATGATTTCTAGGCTTTCTTGGGGGTAACCTATAAAAGCCCCAAATCTGTTTTCCCTCTATTTCTTTTCCCAATCCCTTCAGATAGACCCATGGGAAGCTTTAAATAGGATATTGCCGGAGACTTGACCCCTCTAACCTGCCCGTACGGCCGCGTGGGGGCGGGTCGATCGGCGAGGTGCTCAATGAGCGGTATCGATTAGCTCGCCGTGTGAAGGCGACGACGCCCCGCGGACCGCTTTTGATGTCCTTACAACGCGTCCCACGTGCTGTAGAGTGTAGGTTCCTCCTCCAGGGCAGCCTCCATGCACCTACATACACACCCCTCGCCTCTGTGCCTACTACATACACCCTCCAACCACCCCCAACACTGTTAGTGGTAGGGTCCTCCAGGGTTTGGATACAGACCCTCCCGGCAAGATACATGGTGGGGTCGGTGTGGAAACAAAGGATACCTGCTCCAGGTTATTGGAGGACAGAAAAAGTTGTATGCTGGTAATGGTATAAATATATAAGATGTTACGGTGTGTTAGACTATATATCTTGTATGTCTTCAGGGTCTTAATCAGGTCTATTTTCAGGTAACCATGGTATTTAGGTATATTCGGTAAACTATGAGTATAGGTGCACCTTGGTATTTTCTCCTCCACGGTTGGTAATAGGGGACCCCCTCTCTCACCTGTTGATCGTCGTGGGCTAGTTAGGTGGGGTATGAGGTGCTAATAGGATGTCGCACCTAAAGGTCACGTCTATAGGTCGCACCTGAAGTATGTACATACCTGATGGCCTAGTAACGGCGGCCACTGGGAGCGTCACAGTTTGTCTTTGTCATGGTTTTTCTCAAAATGCGTAGAAACATGTTTTGATGAAAGCTTTTCCAGATGAATAGAAAATTACCAGTGACATAACCTCTCTGGAAGACAAATACATCTCGTACTTATTTACATTTGTTCGCAACGTAATCTTAACCACACTTCATTATATCATATGACAGAAATATTATAAGTTTTCAAAGTATTGCTATAGAATCTAACCTTGTGTTCCTCTTTTTCTTGCAGTTTAATTTTGTCGGTCGGATATTAGGGCCTCGTGGTATGACAGCAAAACAGTTAGAACAAGACACAGGATGCAAAATCATGGTACGAGGAAAAGGATCAATGAGGGACAAAAAGAAGGTAAGGAAACATTTCACACATGGTCCACTTTGTTTCCAGTTTAGGAATACGTTGTTATTGTAGCACATACGGTATGTGTGCCGGCCGTGGAACCCGACCTTGATGGCAGTCAGATGGGGAGGTGTCCTGGTGTGACCGTCACCGCCCGAAGACCTGCTGGGGGCCCAGGTTGGCCTTAAAGCCCTGTAACCAGGTGGGAGGGTCCTGGGATCGAGAGGTTGGGGGCCATGGGGCATTCCGGCCTACAGGGCACGACCTGAGACGACAGCTAGAGGAGTGGAAGCTCTGTTAGAAAACGGACTACTTTGTGTGCCCTGTTAGAATTCACACTCTGTGCCGGGACTGTGATGTCAGCCATGGGGTAAACAAACTATTTAAAAAGACCATTAAGAAAGGTAGGGGGGATGTATTAAAAAAAAAAAAAGGGGGGGGGGGGGGGTTGAAATACTCGCTGGTTTAAGAAAACTCCGTCGTAAAGTATGTTTTATTCAAAGCGCTGATTTGTGCGTATATCGTTAGAATCGCCCGTTAAGGTTTTGACACAAACCTCACCTCCAGTGGTGACAGTTCACGACACTCTGGTCGTAAAACGAGCTGATGAACAGTTAAAACGTCGGTCGGGGGAGGTGCGTTCGTAAACACTCAGGCTCTTGACGTTATTTACGGATTGGAAGCCAGGGAAGGGGAGGGCAGGGAGTAGGGGGGGGGGGGGACGCACCCCCCGGGCCCGTCACAGCTGGGTGAACAGGTCGGCGTCCCTACTACAGGTATGTAGCGGCACACCTGACCCGCCGAGACACCTGACTCGGCACACCTGATGAGGGACGCACCTTTACATATGGGCACACCCCGTGCATCTGAAAGGGCAGCTCAACCCCCATGATGCGGACCAACTTTCTGAGGGTTTAATGTTTAAAAAAAACAACAACTTTTGGAGAGTTGGGGCTTGGAAGTGTCTTAAAACCGCCTACATACATGCATTCCTTTCACAAAGTAGCCTCGGAATGCCCAAATATTGAAAGTTCTAAGCAGGCGCAATGGACATTTTGAGACGAGTCTTTAAAGGGTATTTGTCATGATCGGTCGTATTTGGGGAGGAGATCTGTCACCTGTCGGTGGGTGGTAGATAGTGGCTCTGCGGGTCCACAGAACCCAAGTACCCGTCACACTCCACCGAACAGTGAAGCGTCCTCGCTCTCCATCTCCGCGAAATCCAGATCGGGCGGTCACGCCTGAGCGCGTCGCAGTGCGCGTCCCCCTTCTCGGATGCTAGATGCTACCAGGGTTAGCATTTGGGGGCGTGGTCCAGAGACGCGGGGAGGGGGGAGGGGCAGTTGGACCATTAGATGTGGGTCAAAGGTAATGGGACAGTTTGGCAGACATAAATAAAGATTACCCTTCAAATGCCATCCTGCTAATATCTATCGCACATTTGGCAGGGGAGGCACAGAGACATTTAAAAAAAAGTTATGGAAAATGTAATACTTGAAGACGATTTGAAAGTTTTCATCTACAGAAGTGGCTTCCAAAAGGAAAGTTACCAACATGTAGCCATGTCTGGTCAAAGGATGTCGGGGGCAGTCGGTGTGTGGGGGGCGTGCCGACCGGGCAGAGGAGAGAGAACCGGCTGAGTGGTACAGTATAAACACTGTACTCTACGGAAAGACGACCCGATCGGACCCATCGGTCAGAGTCTTGAGAGTCGGCCGTCCTGGACCTGAGTCACCAAGTGTCATGTGGCGCTGTGCTACATCATGCACCACGTGGGGGGAGGCGATCGGCCTTCTGACCTCTGAACCCAGGGGTGTAGGCTCCTACAGGTGTGGGGCTATTTATAGAGCAGCACAACACTGACTAGGTCAGGGTCGGGGACCAAAGCAAAAGCAGCCCCCCCCCCCACCCCCCCCCCCCAGACATACACATACCCGACACATCGCCTGTTTAAGATACTTTGCCCCTTTAGGTGAGAGTACTTTGACCCTTTAGGGACTACATGGCATCAGGGGTTGTAGTCTGGGGCGGAATACTTGAAATGTAAGGTCGGTTTTCTTGGTGTCTGCATACACAGATCTAGGGACCCGCAACTATGTTCCACCCCAATTTTGTTTAATGTGCCCCCCTCCCCCATCAAGGCCCTTTTAGATGGACGGCCACCTCCAACACCTCTCAGGTGGGTCGACTGGCGCCCCCTGCCGGCGTGGGGCGGCGAAGTACCCCCGGTGACAGGTTTACCGCCCCATCAGGTATGACTGGTGGAATATAAACATGAGGCGGGCCTGTCACTGTCCGCCGTGTAAAGCGCGGGTTGGGGGCGGCAGCTGATCACGATGAGCAGTTCCCCCCCTACAGTCCCCACTCGGCGGGGGAGCAGCTCACCCCCCTCACACTCTCCGAGTGGTAGTAGTACTAGTGGTAGAGTAGATTGGCTCGGCGTTTAGGGCCTGTCGCGCGGGGACCCCCAGCGCGGATCTAACTAGCCGCGAGCAAGCCGCTGGCATTATGCATGGGAATCCCGGCCTTCACTACGGCCCTTCTCCCGGCCCTGTCCGAATAAATTGAGTCAGCGACAACTCTCGGCGCAAATGGCTGGCGGGGACCTGGAGGTGGGTGGGGGAGCAGTGAATGGGTATGAGATGCGCGCCATATTCCATATTCTCAGCGCCGTGTGTGTGCGCGGGCTGAGGAGATGTTTAGTGTAGCTCGAGGCGTGTTGGACGGGTCGCCGGGGCCGGGGCTAATCCTCGCTGTATAGGCTCTATGGGCCTCTATTTTAGTGCAGCGGTAGTCTAGGTGGCTTTTCTGGGAACGCCGCACTTTGTCACCTGGAGGACGCCCGAGGTTTGGCGGTTAGAATAGACAGGTGTCCCCCTTACCTTTGTGGTGGCCGTAAAGAAGGACGATGTTACCTTCAGTGATTAGTCTAGTATAACTAGTATAACCATAGAATAACAATTAATATTGAAGACGTGGCAATGTGGCAAAAAAAACAACAAATAAGTTGATAGAAAAGTAAAAAAAAGTAAAAAAAAAAAAAAAAGTTAAAGAAAAGGCAATTTTAAAAAAAAAGTTAAATGAATGGCCCCGTCCTCGGTGACCCCAGCTACTGGACCGTGGCGTGTAGAGCGTCCCCTAGCGGATGATCCCCGCGGTGATTGAAGTGGTTCCGGTTCCGGTCGACGACACCACAGGTATACGTCGCCCTCAGCGACCTGCGGGAGTTGTCGGGGTATGATAAATCGGGAAAGGTGAGACAGGGGTGTGTGTAAGGGGTGTGCGAACCGCCCAGCGTGTATCATTACACCGACAAAAGGTGTCCCGTCACCCCCCCTGCCCCCTCCTTCTAGGACGCCCCCGAAACACCACCTTCTACAGGACGGAGAGTGCCGAAGACACCCGAACCTCCACACGGGTTGTGAATGGGGGCCGGTCAGAGGTAAACGGGGGCAGGGCGTAATGTCAACGATTATCACCATCAGTGTCACCTGCCTGAACAGAAATAGCCCTTTTGTAAACATGGTCCTTGGAGGGGCATTGTGTTCGCAAATGATCGAATTGAGGACAAACTCAATGAAATGTGCCTTTATTAATGGAATGCAAAAATGGCTTCCAATCTTACAAATAACAAGTAAATGACCTAGATGATCAATGGCCCATCAGAAAATTTCGATTGTTTCCACGCTGCCTTTTACGTACACTTTACGTGCTAAATTAATGGATCAAACGTAATCAAATGGCCGCTGACTTTAGTCCGAAGCGTACCTTTGCTAAGTGGATGTTTCCATTCATTACCTGTTCTGGGATCAGATTAGGCCGCGTCCCCACATCTCCAGTGGGTCATCCGTGGCCCGGGGCTGACGGGGTGTTACCTAGAGTTATCACATATCGACCCCACACAACAGCGCACTCATTACGGCCCCATTCAGGGGCTAATTTTAGCCGTGACCATTGACGGAGCAGGGCTTTTAGAGCCTGGTAATCGGGTCGTGGTTAATCTCCCATCGCCGGGCCTCTTGTCTTCTGTTCGCGCGGATTAACATTCCTGAGGTTGAGGATGGCGTGGGGGGAGGTGGGTGGGGTTGGGAACTGCATGGGGTTAAAAAGTGGGAGGTGTTATGATGATTGAAGGTATGGTTGGTTGAAGGTGTTCAAGTGTAAGGGTTCTGGACATGATTCAGCCTACCTGTGGGTTAATACCCTCCCCAGGTGTGAACGCACATTGACCAGGCCCAGTGGAGTGGTGGTCAGAGTACGGCCTCAGGACTCCTCCAGTAGGGTGTACCTACACGCCGTCTTCGATGAGTGTCACGCAATCAATATGCGGCAAATACGCATGGGAGACCCGGTATTTAGAGTCCGTGGAACAAGTGACCACTCAGCGGATTTCACCCTCCCACCTCCACCTCGTTAGTCACCGATCTGGGCGAGAACACCTGTTAAGACACCTCGGGGAAACTGGGCCGGAGGGAAAAGATTATAACTAACTGCAAATAAAACACGATGAGAAAACTTTAATTGTAGTAGCAGGTAGTTGCCCGTCGGTCAACCAGACGAGGCATTCATTCACTGCCATCTCGCATTGTTGTTGGCCAAGTAGGGCAATCCCTGGGATATTGACATTGTTTGGGGTAGGTGCGCTTGGGGTGTTACAACTAAGACCCCTCCCCCAGCCCTCCCTCCCTCTGGGGACCTATTGTCATCGTTAGGTGCCGACAATAGCGTTATGTCACCGCTCCCCAGTTGCCATGTCAACCCGCCTCGGCCGGCCTGCTAATTGTTGCCATGGATTGTTTGGAGGGGATTCCTGTGGTCGGGGCCAAATGAGCGTTCTCCTGTTGTTATTGTTGGGACGCAGCCTTTCAGGATGGAGTAACAGCTCGGTGACGTCACTTTGTTAGCCGCGTCTTGCTACAATGGAATCAGTGTTGACACTGAGGATTATAAACCAATTTGACCGGCTCTGTGTGCTCCGGCTGAAGGAATATATATATCCCTTAAGCTGTACACAGTCACACATTTGATAAAAAGGACGAGAAAACGCAATTATGGGAAATAATAGAGAGCAATCACGTTAGCTCAATCGAAATAGTTTATGTGAAATACCGAGGTTTTTATTAAGAAATTATAGCGAATAATATGTAATCCCTGCTAGACAAGTTGATTACCTGTTGCGTCTAGGGGAAAAAACACCCCAGGCAACCAAAAACAAAAACTGGGAAGGTAGATGTACCCAAAGAAACTCCGACCCGTCCCTTAATTGACCAACATTAAAAAAAAATCCAAGATCAGAGGAGATAAGGGAGTTCTCCGACTAAAAGCGTGCACCGTTCGGAGATCACAGGCCCGGCCCCACCATCACATAGCGTCACAGCGGGGGGACCAGGAAGCCGCGTTTCCGAACGCGTCCGTCGCGGCCAGGTGTGCGGGCCTTTGAAGGTTAGCGCGGTGTGTGTGAGTAGTAGTAGCGGGCGGCGGGCCCTGTGATCCGCGTCCCCGGGCCCCGCACGGCCCGCCCTTGATCCGCCGGGCCGGCCGGGACAGGTGCGACGACCCGGGCCGACCAGGGCGACGACGTCAACGTGTAGAAAGACACTCATTACGTGGGGCTGTTGTACCCTACGGGACGCCGCGTCGCGTCCCCCCTGCGTCCCTGTTGTCATGGGTCACCGGTGAGAGGGGGCAGCTCGGAAGGCCCTGACTCCTTGACTCCTGGAGCAGCAGCATAGCCTTGATGACCATGGGGGTTGGTAATGGTGGTCCGGGATAGCATTTGCTGGTTTCACATTATTCACCTGATGAACGACCCAATATCAATTTACATAGAAGGAAGATATTACAAGTGCGCGAATAAGTTTGTGAGGGTAATGATATCATAAATAGTACAAGGTCGCCAGAGTGAGAGACAATTCTGTAGAATTATCAGTTACGCACACCGTTTTTCCATTGTAAATGTATCAGTGACAGCTCCCGTCTTTTCGCCAATATTATAAGAGCAGATAATGTCGGCAGAGTGACATAGACAATTCGGTCAACTTATCAGCGACACACAATGTTCTTCCATTCTAAATCTGTGTCGTTGGACGGCTCCCACCTTCTCGCTACTGTCTAGGTGGCATTATCTTGGCCGATTACAGCCCCTACTCCTGGTCCTCCAGGCGTGAGGTGCCCCCATCAGGTGTGGTCGAGGCGGCGGGCGGTGATCCCTCAGGTCAGGGCGGGCCTCGCGTGACTCGGGGGACTGGGGTAAAAACCAGATTGGCGCATCTGACCCGCGGACCCCTTGACGGCAATCAGCGGCCGGCTAACGGTGATGATCACGGCCTGCTGGGGACCTCACCTCTGTCCTTTACCGCTCTCTAGACTAGACACACTACCCTCTTACCTCCGCCCACTCCACTTACCTCCACCCGCTCCGGCCGAGCCCAAGCAATAGGGGCCGGAGTCCCCAAGTCATACGAAGAAATGAACCAAGTAACTTGGTGATCGATTGAGGAAACAACCATTCTTAGGTGGATGACGTTTACAATTAACTCTCAGTGAATCACAATTCACAAATATGGAGGAAAAAACCCCACAAAACAAACAAACTCCCAACACTTTGCAGGTTCAAAATTGAAAAGACAGTACTCTTCTATTGATGGCTTCACCTTTTCCCCACTCTGATATAATATTATTTGTTATTTTTCTTAATTCAAGCCTATTCGTATTTTGTTTCGGACATTATTGTCAACGGGTGGAAGTGTCTGGGTGTTAATGGTCTGACCTGTCCCGGGCCTGTCTCCGTATACTACTTGTGGCTAGATTCCTGCTCCTGACCCACCACAGTCAGCCTCTCACGTCTGGTCACCTGACCCCCACCTCCGCCCGCCTCATACGACCTGTGGGCCGGAGAATTATGATACACAGTCACGTATGGCAGGGAGAGGGGGTGTCAATGGTGGGTATTAGTAGTACGAGCCAACGGCCAGGGCTACAATACTGCGAAGATACATTGAGATTCAGCACTTCCTCTCCGACTTCCTTGCCAGTGTTTTCAATGAAAAAGAGACTGGCTCATCAGATCTAGCTCTAGCTGAAAAAAAGTTGTAATAAAGGCACGGTATTATTAAAATGAAACAGAAGCGATTTCATAACTCGTCTATTTTTTCTAAGTGGCTAATGTAGGAGTCCAAGGACAATGTGCAGAGGTCACTGCAGTCGATGAATACGGCTGAAGCTTGGTTGTTCACATGATATTGCAGTTATCATCTGAAACAGCTACTGGCTTTTCTTGTATTAGTATTGTGTTTTTTTTTGGGCGTCTGGGCTGAGTGGTGGGAGCGCTGCGACGTGTGGGTGTCTCATTACAGCTGGCCAACAAGTGGCCCCTCAAAACGACAGAGGCAGAGCTGCTCGGTCAGAGGCCCGCGTATAAGGAGCTGTTCGGTCCGTGGTCCCTCAAAGGGGGAGATGCTGATTGTGTCTGGTGACCGCAGCCTTCCTACAACTACAGGTGTAGAGCATGGGTTTCACTTGTGTCATAGGTGTACACTTAGAAACTAAACCAATTCTCATTTACTATTTACACATTTATACAATTACTATGATTAAAACAAAATGCACACACAACTAGCAATGAAAGATGGAAATCAAGAAAATTACTATATCAGTCTCCATGGTTTCGTGTTGCAAAGTTTGTGGCCTCCATGCACTGAAGTCTGTTGTCGCCAAACAAAGTAATTGATCACCATTGGGATTTTGTCGTGTTTTGCTGCTCAATATGGCGGCGGGCTGCTGTGAGCTGCTCACCTGGCCTCTCGCCAAATGGTCGACGTGGGGCTTTTGGTGGCCGCGCGAGCAGGGAGCCCTCCATTCAGGGCGGTATTATTACCCAGCTTATGACGGCGACTAACGCAAACCCACCGGCCGAGATTTATGCTAACATGGCATGTGGTGTGCAAAAAGCTGGGGACGGATGGGGAGGAGCAGGAGGAGGGGGGGGGAGTGGCCAGTACCTCCTCCAGGGCCGGGTAGGGGTACACTTCGAGGAGAAGGAGGGGTGGTTAGGTGGTGGGAGCAGCCCCCCGCCCCCTTACCTTACTGGAGGTGTGGGCAGGTTGATTCGGCCGGCCGGCTGTGTAATAGTGCCGCCCGATCCGCTTTGTCGCTAATCGTCACCGTACATGCCACCTGCTCGTAATGGGCCAGGGAAAAGTTCAGCCCGGCCTTCTCCTCCCACCATCACAGGCCCCAGGCGTCTTAAAAAGCCCCCACGGCGGCCAGAAATCGGGACGTTTTTTGAAACCGTTAAGCCAGGGTTTCCAGATGTATGTAATCAATTTGAAGATGGATGAAATGATTGTGCAAAACTTACAGCTGTAACCTCTTGAAAGCTGAGCTCACTAGTGGGAATAGACGGGAAAACTAAAAACCTAATAACATTGTTTTGAGAACAGAGTTTTTCAAATCCACAGACTCCCCACCCCCACCTCAAAACTGTGTGTAATCGACCGCTGGCTCACTCATTAAAAAATGTGTTGGTTCCCAGTCTGCGCCGGGATAGCGAATTGAGCTGCAAGTAGTGGGATCGAGCAGTAGGTGCGTAGAGGATTGCCTCTCGAACAGCGCTCACAACTCAAGTGGTTTTCCTGGTCAGAATGAAACCACATGCAAAGCGCTCCATACCAAACGCCGGCCAGCCTGCAAGCCGGACCGACAGGGCATTGCGGTTTTTGGAAACTGTTCAGGTGACCACGGAATGAGCATTCGCAATACGCACCTAGAGAAAAAGCGCCCACCGTAAAAGCTGTTTTATGCGCGTGTCGTGTGGAGGCGCAGCCGTTTGATTTTATAAATTACTGGACTGGTTAGAGAATAGTTGCGGCAATAAGAACATTGACTAGTGAAGAAAGAATCTCAGTGAGTTTGAGAACCCGAGAGAAGAGTGGTAGACAGTTAGGGATGTTGAAAGAAGTAGGAGTCTGAGTGTTCTCGTCGTTTATTATGGCCCAGTTAAACATCCCAAGTAAAAGATGCCCATGTAAAACACAAAGTAGACGGCCGTCGGCGGTGAGTGGGTGTAGGTAGCACTGATCCGATGGGGGCGGCGTAGTGCCACAGCACCTATTAAAGTGACCGAAAAAAAGACCAACGTGTTTTTTTCCCCACACCACTGTGCCCGCAGCCTCGGCTGTTAATTGGTCCTATATTGATGACGGTTGTCGACAGGCCAAACACAAGAAATTAAATTGAATAATGAAGGAAGGTCACGTGAGCAGTTTGATGAGCAAGTGGGCCCAAAATGAGCAGCTCAAGGCCGTAAAAATGTGCTGCTCACTTCCTGAAAGACAACCGCAGTCCACTTCCTCATATTCCTGAGGTCAACCCCCGTCGCCAGTACCACAACATGAAAATAACGGTGGGATAAAGAAACGTGCGACTCTACTCCGATAAGGCCTGCCTAGATAAGGCGTAAGGAAATCGTGGTAAAAATCACCAGGGAAGAAACGCCACAGGCACTAAGCGACTGGGATTATCTTTGACTTGGTTTTTCCACTGAGCTTCCCATTCTTTGTAGTTTTTCGCGGCAGTCGGTTGGCCTTTGAATTAGCTCCCCTGTCAATCTCTGTCAGTATCGCTTTAATCAATCGTTGTTTTCTGCGAACACTGACGCTGGAATCAAATGGTGTAGCAAGAGAATCAGCCTGAGCTCAAATTGGAGCTTTTTTGAGGATAATTCATCAGCGTAAATGGGTCAAAGCAATAAGTGTGCAATGGATTGTACTTGCGCTACACTTATCTAAAGATAGCTACTGACACTGTTCTTCCATTGTAATTTCTATATTAATTCATACGTAAGGTGGAACGCACACACTGCTTGAAAACAGCCATGAAACATTTTAAGAAACATAGAAAAAAAATCTAGGTGCATATTTTCACGTATGAGAAGTTGAGACTGGAGGTATGTCTACTCCAGTAAGTGAATTAACACAGACCACCGCGGGGCTCATTAAGGGTACATGTGGGGACCCATCTATCACTAACATAACGAGTGGCGCTTATAGTTATACCAAACGCCCGACCTGCTCGCGAACTGCTCGCGGCCACAGCCAGGGCTACCTGAGCAGCTCGCCCGCCCCGCCAAATGCCACTGGGTGCGGCGCGTCACGCCTCGCCGCCCGCCAATCAGCGGTTTACCTGGGCGCCAAACGGCACATGAAAGCCCGCGCGGCAGGAGGAGGGGGGCGGGCCGCATTGTGGGCCTATTAAAACGCCGCGCGGCGTTTTGGACGCGCGGCGCCGCCCCTCCCAACGCGCCGCGCGACAAACAGCCGCGTTACGCTTCACTTGACGCGTCCAAAGCCGCGCCGATTTGGGGCGGACGGCGAATGGAGGTGCTCCTGTGTGATTTCCCACCTGGTTCACTGGGAACCGGGGACTGCTCCAGGGGGTGGGGAGGGGAGGAGGAGGGAGGGCTTTATTACATTTAGAGCGCTAATTGTACAGTGTGCCTGAGGGACTGAGCGTTTGAGGGAGTTAACCATGGAGGGGGCGGCAGAGTGGGGGCTTGTGTAGCCTCCAGGCAGTGCTTTCGGGTGAACACCAGGTAAAAGTGAAAACCTCCCATTGGCCGCCATCGCTGTCACACGGGAATACAGTCGTTTCCATGATACATGTTCGATTTTGCTTTTGTTGGCCGACTAACATTGATAAAGGGGAAGCACGCCCAATTCTCCCACTATATATTTGGACTGCCAATTTTCAAAAAAAATGAATTATACCACGCGATTACAGTTTCCGAAGTTATGATTTAATCCTTCTAAATATGCTCAACTTTATTCCATATTCTATATAATGATAGACAGAAGGCTTTGTCATTTCTGATACTCTTAATCTGAATCTGTTTATTTAGAAACACCTAAGTTTTCATGTGTTTTTATTCGTACAGTTTCTAAGATATTTAATTTCATATTTCCTCTTGTGTTTTCAGGAGGAGATGAACAGGGGCAAGCCTAACTGGGAGCACTTGAATGAAGACTTGCACGTACTGATCACAGTGGAGGACACAAGAAACCGAGCCGAGGTGAAGATGAAGCGCGCAGTGGACGAAGTGAAGAGGTTATTAGTACCCGCTGTAAGTATTTACACCTTATTGTCACACCTCAGGCTTAGCGCCACCAGACTGGATCTTAATATCACTAGACGTAATAATAATAATATAACAAGACAAATAATATAACCAGAACAACAAGACAAATATTGACAATTTAACATCCAAGCACTTTGAAGCTAAGCAAGCTTTTAACAACAGTCATCATGTAAAGAATAGTGATACTGTGTATTAAGTGCATTATTAAAACTGATTAATTCCGTAACCGTTGATGATTGCTTCTCTATCTCTCTTATTGTCAGTACGTCAGTACGTATCTGTAATATAATAACACATATGTTACCTAGGTGAGCTTAATAGTAATAATAATGAAGGTTATTAATTGCTTGTGTTATGTTGGTGACCATGTTAATTTTAATGTCAGTAACCCAGACCAGGAGTCTTCAGACAAAGGACTCGTGGTCGGTGGGTGGGCACACCTACCACCCGTACGACCACCGCCAACACAACTACATGTACACAGCCCCTTCTCTACAGTTCTGCACTGAGAGAGGGGACAGAAATCGGTCAAATGGATCCGTAGACCTCAGAAACCTTTGTAGAGTTTGTGTTTTAAATACGGCCGTGTGGGGCACGCACCGCACACTGCGGCCTGTTGACCTGGCCCACCCCTACCCCGGGTCTGTCGTCTCTGCCTATACCACAAACACTCGGCGAGTCCTCGCCCCAGATCCCTCCTACCCTGTTACCGCCCAAAGGTACGTGCCCATCCCTGGTCACCGGGGACACACAGGGCAGGGGCGGATCCAGAGATTTTCAAAATGAAGGCGCTCTATAGTAGTCAAAAACTGAAATGATCAATTGAAGAGTGGCCCTGCTCAGCGCCAAACCGCTGCTCAATAACTCACCTAGGCTGATCTAAATTTTTATGAAGCCGGGGCAAGCTTGTGGGGGGCTAGGTACCTCAACCCGAGGCTTCTTATAAAAGTATACTCTAACTCATAGCCAGCCTTCAAAATGTGTGGGCCTAGGCGGACGTCTGGAATCATCCGCCTTGAGGGTGGGTTAAAAACACAAGGGCTGAGAAGTTAAGAGAAACAACCACGTCGGTGGCGGCAGGCCCCTTCTGTAGCAGGTCCCACATGTTATGACTGTGAACTTTGGTCTCATCTCGACAGAAGTTCGGGACGGCGGGGGGTAGGCATGGCTGGCTAGGAGGGCTGGGGGAGTGGTGGAGATGTTGGATGTTCTCTGAGACTTTTTACCAGGCTGGGTGGAGGAGGAAGACCCACGGCGATAGGCCGGGGAGTGGACAGGTTGGCACATAACGCCCAACGCTACTGCTGCCGGGTCGGTTTTCTACTGAGACTGGGCCCCTTTTTCTGCACCCTACGTTTTTGGTGGAGCCTCATCACCACCATATGTAAACAGGTCTGCCCACTTTACTATGTGAAACCTCAGAGACCGACTCAAGTCTACCCCCCCCCCCCCACACACACACACACGCACACACTTCTTCTCCTGTAGGCTGTTTGATATGGCCAGAGTTGCCTGGTATGAAGGAACTTGGGAAGGCAAGGTGCGCACGTACTCGGTTGCCCCGTGGCCCCAGCACCACTCTGTACCCACGTCTCGCGCGGGTCAGAAAGTAATACGAGGTCTGGACAAATCTACACAGTCTAGGCAGGGGACCTGATGATAAACAAACCGCCTAGCACATGTGCGCTAAGAATCTAAACTAATGTGCATACAAATCTGACTTGCATGCAACCTGCACGTAGCAATCTGACATCATGGAATATGGACCGATTTGAAGTTCATCTGAGATCAAATCTCTCGCCATGTGGTTTCGAAATGAGATCCCGCTTATTGGACAGGACGTGGTTCTCCTCCCGGCGGATATGAACCAGATTTGCTTGGAGCGGCTCATTGTGTCGAGTCGCCGCTCGTGATGTTGTCACATTGTGAAATCATCTGGTTGTGATTTGCTCGGACTGGCCTTTAATCCCAGTGTTTTTGTCCCCTCCCCTAGTCAGTGGGCTGTCCGTGAGAACGGGGCCGTTGCGAGGGGCGGGCCGGGGGTGGGGGTTACAGGGGTAAAGTGATACTCCTGTGTGTTTGAGTGACAGGTCAGATGTAAGATGGCAAGTGTCTGCCAAACATATATTCTGACCACTCTGCTACTTGTAAGTTTGTATCTGAAACTTACTGACCGGGGCGACACTTTGTATGTGTATGGTATGGAACGTTGTTGAGGGATCGTCTTCAAAATAATGAAAACGTACACGCCAGTAGAGGCTTGTGCCCCAAATGTAATACACTCGGTGTTTTTCATAAAAGTAAAGACACGTAGTTTTGTACGCGTTCATCTGGATTGGTCTGAAAGTTAATAGACCCAGGACAGTCGGTAGCACCATCTTGTATCTTGACAAAAGTCAGCCTGTACATTCCCCCAGCCGAGTCAATGTAAGGAGGGGTTGACGAGTGGTCTGATCCACTGACCTAGAACAAGACGCAGTGAGAGACGCACCCCAGCGTCTTGTGGTTGTCAGCCCGACCTGTCTGCGGTATATGGATGGGTCGGCCCCAACGTCAGGGGTGGACGCCTTAGGTCGGGTAGGTCACCAATGGTCCACCGAGTGGTCGTTGGACACTACTTGTCACGTCTGTCCACCAGAAGGACTTCTCATGCTTTGAGGAATGGAAAAAAAACAAAACTTAAATGAAACCCATTCTGCTGTTTATGTTTGGAAACACGGTGAGGTTCCCAGCGTGAAGGAGTGGCGTTTCTTGGTAGCATTGACACAGCGACTCTGAGTCGCTTTGTGAGATAACACATTACACAGATGGTAATAGCAGCGCCCCTACCGCTGAGTGAGTGGTGAGGGGGTTAGGGCTGTGTCGGGTCGGGGTAAAAGGGGCGTCAGGGTGGAGGCGGAGGTGTATTGAGGCCGGAGTGGGGGACTTGTCGCAGCCAAGGCCGAGTGGTGATTATGATGGATCCGTAGCCGATCCTCCCCCAACCTCCCCATCTACACCCTCTACCCTACTGGGGGCCTTGTGTTAGGCCCTACAGAGCCCTTCTTTAAGGCCCCTGTGTAAGCCCTCCCCTCACCACCCGGCTCAGGCCCACGCCCCCTCTCCTGACGGCGCACCATTAGATGCTATCTGCCGAGACGATTGAGGTTATATATATTTATGTTTCCGACGGGTACTGAGAAGACCAAGAAGACGGGGTAGTTGGTAGTAGGTAGCGGCGGTAGGCCTCCTCAATGGTTGGCTGGCTATGTGGACCGCCGGGCGTGTGTAGGTAGGGGCCGGGGCCGGGCGTTGGGGGCGGTCTAGACAGGTAAGGGCGAGCCAAGGACGAACAACGGCGTAGTGCCTGGATGAGCTACGGGCCGGCAGGAGGAGAGCGAGAAAAGGGAGAAAGATCTGAAGGGTCGGGAAGTAGAGAGAGAGGGGGGGGGGGGGGGGGCGGTTAGATCTTTGTGAGTTCACAGTTCAGGACAGACTTCTAATGGGGTCACGCGATGACCAGACACCCCCATGACGTACTGAGGAGGTGTAGTAATTGATGGCTTTGTTTAGAAATTGATGGGGTTATTTGTACTTTTGTAGCCCCATTATACAGGTAAGCAAAGAAATGTGTTTGAAGGATGGCGAATAGGGGTAAATAGTCTGAATGGGTCTATGAAAAAAACCAGGGAAGACGGCATAAAGCACGGTTGGAGAGTCGTTTAGACACGAGGGATTATTAGACAGAAAGGCATATTCCCCAGAAACCATCCCAGGCCTTCCCCGAGAAACCATCCCCGGCCATACCAATGCAGTGAGGCAGGGCCATCTCACCTGCGCGTCCTATTTTGGGGTAGGGTAGGGAGGGGGGTACGGAGATTCACGTGGGGACGCCGTATTTACCCCCTGCACCCGCTATTACCTTAAAATGGACCCCCTATCCCCACCCAAATAGACGACAATATGGGCCATGTGCAGCCAGGTGTGACCGTCGGGGAGGGGGTGGAGACCACGCCCACGTCACGGGTGAGTGACGCCGTGGTATCTACCTGTGCTGACGTCAGGTGCACCCTGCTCGCCCGCAGACTGAAAAGGGCGCAGGTAAGGGTTGCCAAGGGAACGGGAGGGGGTGGGGTGATGGGTTTTGAGATAAAACTTAAAAAGTCAATTATGGGACGAATATAGGTCGTCTAAGGGTGGAAAGAGGGGCATCAGCGGTGAACGACCTCACTAGTTCTCATCGCTTTCTCTAGTCAATGGCTTACTATCCCTTTAGCTTTCTACTACTACAACATCAAATTTAAAGATTAAAAGATGCCCTCTCCACCTGACCCACTGTTTGGACCTGTGCAGCGGTAGACCTGTAGCAACAGCAGGGCCTTTCTCCACTTTCTGCAGGGCTCGTACCCTACACCCGGCAGTGGTGTACGACTGTTAGTACCCACACCCCAGCCGGGCATCTCCTGCCTCCCCTCTGCTCCTGCGGAGACGGAATGTAATCACGGGGCCAGCGGTTCACCAATCGGCGCCATTCACCCCCGCCGCCCGCCCGTGAAATGCCGTTTTCTGGGCGCGCAAGTGAAGCAAATGAGATGGACGACGGTCGGCGTGAACGTGGGGCCCTGCCGGCCGTCGGCTCGGTGGGAGAGTCGGCCCTCGGCCCGGGGGTACAGATCTGGGGATGGGAATGGGGCGCTAACAAGTGGTGCCTTGACCCCTTCAACCAGCCTAAATTAACTGGGCTCCCGGTCTAGAAAATGACCAGAAACATAGTCTTTTTCCTCTTTTTGCTGATAAGGATAAATAGTATTTAGGTTGATGTCTGCTTCTCGCTGTAGCACCGGGAAGTGGATAGCTTGGATGTATTTTGTGATTGTAGAGTATAAGTATTCGTCATGCTCTACTTAGATCTACACTGTTGCTATACAATGCCCTATATAGAGTCCTTTATCCCCATTAAATTGTTCTAGAATTGTGGAAACCACATGTCATTTTGCCATTAAAGCTCATTTTAGAAATAACTACATTCAAATGAATGAAACGTGCCGCAAGAAAAAAGTAATAAATTTCTACACTTGCACGCCCTGAAGTTACGTCCCCCCTCCCCCGATGATCAACACAGACCACTTTAGAGAGTGGCAACCAAACAGCAACCCCCCTACCCGTGTCGGCACCACGCTGCGAATCCCCGTCTCTACAGAACTCCCTCCCTACCCCCGCCTCTGTTCTTTAAATCCGGACGCAAGAACAGAAAGTGTGGTATTAAATTTAAGCTACTTATTATGCTCCTACCGCCCAGCGGAGACGTGTATTGGTACTGCGGATAGGGTACACAAGGGGGGGGGGGGGGGGGGGGGTCTGTAGGTATACAGGTAGTAATAGTGACTTGGGTGGTGTTTCACAGAGGTTGGACATGGTTCAGGTTAACGGGAGGTGGTGGTTGGGGAGTACACCTTAAGGCTTAAACGACACTGTAACAGTCCCCCCCCCGCCTCCCTCGCCCCAATACCTTACGGCGCGCACGGGGGATCCGTCGGACAGGAATCAACAGGTCTCCCCCCCCCTCCCCCCGCACTCCTCCACGGCTTGCTCCAGGGCGTGAGGACGTTAAGACGGCGGCTAACATGCCGTGCCTACACCTACTGCTTAGACAGGGCGCCATTAGCGACCATTGTTCGGGCCAACTTTATGTTAGGGCTCCGCCCGCCGTACCCCCCACGGCGAGGGAGTATTATTACAGGCCGCCGAAAAGAGACCTTACTTAGGTCCATAGTTAATTGTAGCCAATCCTGAAAGTACTCTGGCATAAACCGTAAGAAGCTTTGCGCTAGAGGATTAATATATGCATTTTAAGTCCTCATCCATCCAGTTTACCAAGCGCCCACGTAAGGCAAGAACTAATAAGTGAACAGTTTAATAACGTCATAGATTTCCTGGTTAACCAAATGGGCTACTAACCCAACAACAACCTACCAACCTCTCGCACGCTTAACTCGCTTAACTTTATGCACGCTCTCTCAATGTACCGTAACAAGTGCCTAAATATTAGGTTCACAGGGACAAAATAACCCGTACCCAACATATTATATATAATGTGAGATAGCCCTAACACACCTCCTCCCCAAACCTCATTAAGGTGACAGGTGGAGGCCAGGTATGCGCGTCCTCCGCTGTATTTTTAGTCACCAAACCTGTTGGGTCGGGTTGCGGGATGGTGATGGGTGGAGAGGTGAAGGGGGGGGGGGGGGTAGGTAGGTTGGTGGGGCCTGAGGGGTGGAGATACCATGAGAGGAGGAGGGGTGGGGGGGCAGGGCAGGGCAGGAGGAGAGTTTACCTGGGAATCAGAGCATCCCGTCACCACCACCCGCTACCTGCTGTACGGTGGTGCCGGTGGTGCTGTGTGGTGGTGGTGGGGTATGGCTCAGGGAGCAGCGCCTATCACCGACCGCCAGATCTCAGTCCCCACCACGCGTGCTGGAGACGTTTACACAGCAGCAGCGGGCCAAGGCTGTACTCCCCTGTAGGATGGGGTTAGCAGCAGAGTGGGGGAAGTGTGGGCAGGTCACATACCGTGACGAGCACCCAGCCGTGACCACCTGCCCCACAACCAGCCTTCAGATCCGCATTCCTCCCTCTAAGCCCTCAGCCTAAGGCCCTCGGGCCTTGCCACAACTCCCCATCCCACTAGACCCACCCCGACTTTTGTGAACTGGCAGTGTTCAGTTACAACAGTTATACCAGGACGTGTATGAGGCTGGGTGTCTTCCTGTCGGCACACTACTGCCACCTAGTGAGAAAGACTAGAACCATGCCCTATGAGAAGCGCCAGTGCTGGTTTGCATGCCATATGTCACTTTAATTGTTTAATTGGACGCACGGGTTGCAGTAAAAAGCATTAAGGAGAAAATAAAAAGATCAGGTGGGATTTCTCAGCTCGTGTAATAATGTACATAGTTTTGAGAGTCATGTGGCCGGCTCTGACCACCGGGATGCCAAGAGGAGCTGCAGGCGGTGGATTACCCCAGTTTCGGGGTGGGGGTGGGGTGTTGTATGATGCCCCTTACCCCTTTGTGTTGCCCCCACCCCTTCCCCCCTCTATTTGCCCGTCCCCAGCCCTCTCCCTCTAGGGCACCCCCCGCCCTGCGCCAGTATCCATGCGAACCGTGTCAATATTAGCGGATCACGGCAAGAATCCAAAAACCACAGCACACTGCACCTCTCACCTACTTCTTTTTTCACCTCCCCAAGCACCCCCTTTCTTGAGGGGATGTGGGGAGGAGGTTATAAGGGAGGAATCTACAGGTATAATGTGGCAGTAGGGGAGTAAAAGGAAGGGGTAGTTCTCCCCTTCGTCTCTGGTCTGGTGGATTAACAGGTTGCCATCTCATGAGACCAGCGACAGCAACATTTAGTTCCTTCTTTGTAAGAGGGAGCTTCGCTGCTCAGCACGACAGCCCAGAACCATTATTTTTGTTGTTCACCTGTTAAGGTAATTATTTTGGTCGGGTACTACTACCTGACAGGACTGATCCCTTACCTGCCTACCCCCTCCAAGTCGGGCCCTGTGGGTCGGGGTTGGGGGGGGGGGGAGTGGGGCGTGACCCCCCTGACCACGCACCTGAGGTTGCGTGTCTGTACCCAGCATGGCCCTCCAACTCCCTCCCTGTCTCCACCCGGCCGCTGCCGTTGTCAGGGCTTTAAAGTACACGTCATACTCCCCCCGAACCCCTGTCCCATACCCGGCCTCTCAACGAGTGGCAGCGTCAACATTATAGGAGGGCAAACTTTTGGACAAAAAGAGGGGCCGGGGGGGGGGGGGGGGTGGTGGCAATCGTTGGGGTTACTCGCCACATTGCACCTTTCCTGTGAATTCTACCCTGAATATAAAGGTATTCAACTGCTGCTGCCTATAGCAATTTTCCTTTTAGTTTTCAAAAAGACAATGTATACAGAAAAATTGAAATGGGCATCTCGGCTTACGTCTGGCTTATATGGACCTGAGAATTAAAAGAAAAAGCTGTATTAAAAATCTTCGTGAACTGGAGAAAAAAAAGTTTCCCTTTACAGAGTCCCAAACTAAAAACCGTTCTGTGCATATTACCTTAATCCAATTTGGCTGTCTAGTGTTACTCCGGGTGTTCGGGGGCTGGGGGCGGACCGTCTCAGGTCACCGGGGTGAAGCCCGACCACCCCGACTGTATGTAGGCACTGTGTGGGAGGAGGAGGAGGAGGAGGAGGAGGGGTAGGGCCTACCGCACACGTATTGACCAAGCTAACACCACCACCTAACCGACTCGGTACGCCTTAACCAAACTGAGGGCCAGCGCCAAGGGTACACCAGGTACCCCCAGAGTCTACGTCCTAACACTGTTCGTCATGAACTTAAAACACCATTGACCGCTGTATAGGCTAGCCAACGTTTTGAAATTAAGAATAACATGTACTGGGGATTTATTTGTACACTGGATGTAGTTGTCCTTTTGATTTGTGTATCCAAAAAAGTGCCCACCTCAAAAGTTGATGTAATATACTGAACCGGAGGAATGGTAGATCAGAAATTCTTGTGGTGTAGTTTTATATGCAAGGAAATGTGAGTTAAAGTCTTAACATCTTGTGGTGACCTTTGATAAATAGATGGGAAAAAAATATTAGGGAGGAATTTTTGAGTTTAATCTGTAAGTATGTCGGGTTGTCAGCCCTAGCTGGGCGGGCCGGCTGAGGGCCCAGTGCTAAGAGACCCGAGGGGTGGGGCACTGTTAACGTCCCACCCCTCACACACCCTGAAACACATGAGTTGACCTCCCTGTGCCCTCCTGTGTTTGCAGCCAGAAGGGGAGGACGACTTGAAGAAAATGCAGCTCATGGAACTAGCCATCATCAATGGAACTTACCGAGACACGAAAATCGGCGCGAGCCCTACAGCTCGTAAGTCCTACCACTGTTCTCTTTAACCTATGTCGCCTACACTACTGACCGTTAACACCGTACGCTAACCTGGTGCCGTTTGTTTTCTTTTTGCCTTTTCCAGCCCGAAGGGGAGGATGACCTCAAGAAACGCCAGCTCATGGAACTTGCCATTATTAATGGAACATATCGCGACACCAAATCTTCCCCCTCCACACAAACAGCAACAGCGACATCCACCCGTAAGTTGGGCGACCGCAGTAGTTGGAAAAAAAACAAATCATGTTGTGATAAGCCTGCTTGAGACTTCTTGTATATCACACTACTACCACCACTACTCTCTCGCTCTGATTTGTTATTATTTAATGGCTATTTTTGACCTTATTTTCCTCCTTAATACCCTCTCCAACCTGGCCGACTACCTGTCCCCACTCTGAGCTCCCCCTCAGCATCGTCTACTACTGACTGTAGGTAGGACGCCTGGCGGAGAACAGTGGTACTAGGTCGGCCCGCCCCCTAGTGGGACCAGTAGACACTGACTTTCACCGGCCCCTGCTCTGTAGCTACGCCACCTCCTGTCGTCTCACCTCAAAACCCCACTTTTAGTCCCCATCTTACCTGGCTCAAGCCTCTTTGATGATCATAAGCCTGAGAGATTCTGCCCTCTTATATCGTCAGAATCATATTTCAAATTTTGCCATCTGAAATGGATAGAAAACAAAATCATACTGATTGATCATTGATTTTGGAATGGGATTACAAATTTTCTGTACCTTTTGACAAAAAAAAAATCCTAAAAGTCTTGAGATGATACATAAGCAAACCGCTCATTAACAACTTCAACGACTTCGAAATAATCCAGAAAGGTTGATCCCCGCATTAGAAAACCCCTCGATTTGTAAACAGCTATTTTGGAATACATAATGAAACATAACAGGAGCTCTTGACATTTTTATAACCTTTTCTTAGTACACTTGCTTCAAATTTTGTAGTTTTCAAAGTAGAGGATGCTGAACTGCGTGACGGTTGACAAACTAACACATTGTTATTATCATTATTACCTAGTTGACTTTTGGTTCACGCTAAACACGTTTTACGTAGTTTGTAGTCTTTTTGGTAGTAGTTGTACATTGCTGTTCATAGTTTTTTTTTCAAGTTTCACCAAGTTGTACTGTTTTATTTTGTGCCCACCTACCACTCTGCATAATAAGTGTCCAATTTGATTATATTAATGGTGAATACGTAAATGAACGTAGCCGACGAGAAGGTAGCTACAGGGGGATTGGTAGTTCCTACTTGCCTGCTCCCCTAGCATGATGTTTGTAGGTTTGTTGACTAGGTGTCGTTGCCTATGTTGAATGCCAAGCATGTGTTCTTAGTTCTCCCGCATGCCGCCAGAGGACTCTGCCGCTCCCGTTCACCTCCTTGGTTGATCGACATGTGTGTATCCGCCGTATAACCTGAAATACCGTTAAAATGAACTTGCAGAACGAGGATTATTATTCCACTAGCATGTATTGACCTGTTGGAAAGTAATTCCTTTGACAGAAATTAACTGAATATAAAAAAAGCTCCTTCACATAAATTACCAAACCGAGAGTACCTTTTTGAATTTCCACTATGTTAAAACGAATTTAGCTTCCACCAGTTAAGAGGAAACGTGGACAATATCTCTTTAAAGTGATAGCGGTATTTCAGGTAGTACGGCATGGTTTAAATAGATCTAGTAGACCCTTTTCCTTTCAGACTTCTCATTGTCACTGAAGACAAGGAACCTCCACCCTGTAGATAGATTGTCAGACTTTAATTGCTTGTTTTTCCCATGGATTGCATTTATCCTTGCATGATAACTGTTAGTGTTATAGAACTTCAAGTTAGTCCTCGTTAGTCGTAGTGATAATCAATGGATAATATGGCATCTTGATATTGTATAATTGTTTGGCCTTTGATATACTGTGTTTTGGCTTCAGTTAAGACCACTCAGTGCACGTTGATTTGACCCTCTTTAATGACCTGGCTGTGTGTTGTGACCGTAATACTTTTTTTAGCGCTGACACCGATGCTGCTACCAACACGAGTGGAGCGTCAGAAAAACAAAACAGCAAAAGGTCGAATATGCATAATAGGTTAGGGATGTGCCTACCGGGGTACCTGGAACCCCGTAGTGGCAGGAGAGGAACCAAACGGCTGACTGATAACCAATGAAAATAACCCTGTGAACTTTGTGAAAAGATGATTAAATAATTGGCCAAGTGTTTATGTTTGGAGAATCACATGGCATCCTAGGGATTACTTTACTCTAAACTACTTTTGGATAGTCTAAACTACTTTTGGATCATCAAAACTATCATCTTATGTACAAACATGGCCTACGGCCAAATTTCTATCGTGAACAAGGAAAAGTATCATAAGAAAGGCGAAAGTTTTCAACTTCTGTGTTAAGGGCAGATGGGTGGGGGTAACCTTGTACATCTCTGTATATGTATTTCTACAATAACGCGTGAATTTTAACTACACAAAACCACCCTACGTAACCTGTACACATTAAGGGTGAGAGTGGCTCTCCACACATTATCACTGAAACAGAACCTAACTCTTCTAGATATACTGGCCTAATCATAAACTAGACTGTACTGAAAACAGAAAATGTCGATTATTGAGGCTTGTTACTCATTAACACCCAGTCTTTGACCGACTGACAGAGCCCGCTATAATGTCTTCACATTTGTTCTACTTCCAGAAGAGATGTACTTGAATAGGGCATTGCAATCTAGTATGCACGCAGGTTTACTTACTGAACGTAGGTACTCCTTTGTATTTTAAGTGCATATTCGACCTTAAACCAGCTCTCTTAGTTAACAGGCTTCTCGCTCTCCAGACCCCAATATTTTTTTCTGTGTGTGCAAGATGATATCGCTTTGTATTTTGTAGAAAGTTCTCCTATACTTTTCACCCGTAATCACCCCTTCCAGTCTTCCTAAGCATTATATATATTTTCTAGCATATATACCTAAAGAATGAATTATTCTTTTGCAGGTTAACATAGATTGTATGATAGAGAAAAATTATCTTGACTTGTTTTTCATTCTCTGGAAGTTGCATAGTAGAGGTAATGGGTTTGAGTGTAAGGCTTGGGATCCTGACTTATGTATTTCATTGTTCTGCCAAGTAAATCCATATAATCTCCGAATATGTAATGACAAAGGATCTTCATCTTGCCCACCTGTTGAGAAAGTTGCATTTTAACTCAAAGCTGTTGAAGACGAATTAACCACATTTACGATAACAGATTGAAAGTCCACATCACAGTATAGTGCAAAGTGGCCAACATCTCACAGTAGAGTGATTAATACAATAGAAATAATATTATCATGTAGTAAAGAAAAAGTACTTGAATATGTAGAACATTACTTGTTCAATGTAAACTAAATATATTGTATTTAATATGAGGCCTTGGGCCCCTTTGTTCCAAAAGAGCGCTTACTTCATAGTTTGATGTATATAAAATATGCTTTACCTAACCTACATTTTTAAATTCAAGCAACTAATGTATATTGAAGACGTGGCTAGGAAAAGAAACAAGTTAGGGTGTAGTCAAGAAGTGCTTAGAAAAGCTACTGCAAGGCACACGCGTTACTTAATTTGAGGAGCACTCTTTTGGAACTAGGCACCCACAATGTCCGTGCTTCATGGAAGATGTTTGCCTGGCCCCCACTGTTTCTAACCGCGGGACCTCCTCGCCTCTTCTCCCGTCTCTCTCCCCTACAGAACCGCGCATGATGACGCCCACCATGCCCGGCATGCAGGCCATGCGGTCGCCTACGCCGCAGGGCGCCCCGATCATCCTAGCGCCCAGGATGCAGTCGCTGCCCTCTCCAGGCTTGATGAACGGCATGAACGGAATGAACGGAATGAACGGCGGCCCGCCGCCCCTCATCTCGCCAGCCGACGCCGGTCTGCTCTACCCCTACGAGTACCCGTACGGACTGGCGCCCACAGCTTTGCTAGAGTACCCGACAGGCATTGACCAGAGCGCAGCTGGTACGTCCTACGTGCGGTAAAACCTAGAGCAGACTCTGCACTGTCGGCCACCCGCCCCTCGGGGTGAGTCCGGGTGTGTCCCCTCCTCCCCGACCCCACCCACCGCCCGCCCGACAGGAGGGGTGGTGGGCAGAGCTGGTGTTGGCATGCTTAACCCAGGTTCAGGCAACAACAGCCGGGGTCGGGGGCAACTGGGGGATGTTGAAGCGCTTTATCATTAACAGTACTTACGGGTGGACCTACTAGATTAAAAAGACTTACATTATTAGCTAATGGAAAAAAACGTGGAGAAAATAGTAGATAACCGAATTAGAAATGGTTAAGAGAATGGGAGGTGCTGCACTGTCTCGTAGTCTGGGCCCTTGTCGTTGAGGGGAGGGTGCCGGGGTACTAGAAATCCACAAACAAAAAAAGTTTCCATTGTTTGCGTTCAATTTGGGCGTGCGCTTCTGCCCCCGGGGTGGGTTTGGTGACAGTACAGAGGTCTGGTGTGTGCGTGTGTGTGGCAAAACGAAACAAAAAAAAAGACTTGAAAAATGAGGAGAATAAGTTGACTTGCAACTGCAACCAGCAATACTGCTGCGCCACATCTTTAGTGACGCATGAATTTTTTCTTCAATCTGTACTTCCCTGTTGTATATTGTGCACGAAACGGTACTTTTTGTAATGTGTTGAACCTGATGGGGAAGCATCAGAGCAATTATATTAATGCCAGTTGGCATGTGTAGGAAAAAAAAGTAGCCTCAAAATTAGCAAAAAAAAATGCTTAGGAAATGTAATCAATATTAGTAACATGTAGTCGCTTTTTCCTCATAGATAAACAAACGATTAGTCTCCAGGCTGTGTAGATTGTAGTGAAGCAGTTTTTTTTGTTCATGGTGATCTTCGCTTTTCTTCTTTTAATGCAGGTAGAAGTAGGGTGCCAACGCTCTGACAGCTGTCAGCTAACTTTCTGCGACCCTCAATACTCTGTGATGACCAATTAAAAGCCAGGTGGCATAACTAAGTATGCAGGCAGCTCAACCCCCCCTAACGGTCTTATGGTGTCAAGATCCCATCATAAACAACATGGGCACTGTCAATGATCAAACACTACCTAGCAACCACTTTTAGGTTGTGGGCTTAACCCCTTTTGTTTTTTTACCTTCGTCCAAGAATTGTTAATTTTTCTAACCCCAAGCAACCTTGCTGATGTTTGATAACTACTCGAAAAACATCGTGACTGCCATATTTCATTGCTCTAGGACTGCCTGTGATGTGAATTTTTTTTCTTTTGATAATAACGAATGTTCAAATTTGGAATGAATGGCATTTTTGAATGGATCTACTTTCAAGTAATAATAACCATTGCTGGCTGAGCTGATTTATGACATTGATGAGAAACCATAACCAAATGACACCTGGCTTTAAATTGTTTTTTTTTGTTTTGATGTTGATAATCAACGATAATCCCAGCTCGAGCATCTGAGGATTACCACACTTAGCCGTCCCGCCTAATCCACCACCCTGTCAGCCCTGTATCTACGTATGATCATTAATAACTTATCTCTGATCTGATCGGAAACAAGAGAAACCAACCATTAGCAGTGTGCATTGGCAGCTTTCTGACACAAAACTACCCCAACAACCAATCCCCAAACATGGCCTGTCGGCGACACTCACATAGTCTCTTATCGAGTTCCTTGCTTACAATGGTGCACATACTTGCAATATTACAGATTTTGCACAGGTCTAACCAAAATAATACTAACCTTTAGTTGGAAAAAGTATTTATTTTCTAGATTTCTATTTATACATATATGTGTATATTAATAATGATTAAACCCACTTTTTTCATAATTGTTGAAGAAGAAAAGACAATGGTGCCAAGAATGTGTAAGCTACTGTAATATATTTTTTATCACTCAACTGACCACGAAGGGCGGCAAACTAGCCCTTGTTGAGCAAGATATATTGGCCTGCGTGTCAAAAACGTGCTTTCACTTTGTAAGACTTCCAAGCGTAACTCGATGTACATATAAGTAGATGAGAATAATGTCGCTGTGAGGAGCCATGGATAACGAGATTGGTTTTGGGTATATACATGTGTCAGAAACCGAGAATGGACAACTATAATGGCGTTTTCATCTTTTGTGTAAAACCAGCAATTATGTATCGATCCGAATCAATGTAAAGCAAACCTGGGGTTTGCAGTTCCCCTTCTAAGTAACAAGGAAACAGGGTAAAAACAAAAAACTGTCGTTTAAGTAAAGGTCCTTAAATTGTCCCTCCCTGTCGTGGAGAGTCAACCAGTGACCTACAAGTTATCCCATCATTGGAGATGGGAATCTGACCAGGGCTGACTTGGTGTGGGCTACCCCCCCAAAAGGCGGAGGCATTTTGTTAAGTTGCTGACTGTACACCCCCGTGTTAACGATGTGGGCTGTTTTTAACCAGGTGCTGTCCGTAAAGTCAACAGACACGCCGTTGGCATGAGAGAACACCCCTACACACGGGTCTCTCTTGCCTAGTTGTACACACCAAGGTTAGTTGAAAGTTACAAGTTGATGCATTTATTATTCTTATTATACTACTTTAAACAATGAAAATGATAAGCACTTCTCACCAGCCTAGCCTCAGCAGCTGACTTCGTCGTCATTCCAATGATTGTTGAATTGTTGTTGCACAAAAATCAGAATCGCGATATAAAGAGAAAAAAATACCTCATTCTTAACCCCAAGTAGAAAAGACAGTAGAGAGTAACTAAAACTGAAATTGGAAAGCTGTACGACGTATTAAACCGAGAAGCGTAGAAAAGTCTGTGGCTGACGCCATGCTGGGGAGAACGCTGAGGTCTTGTTGATGATACTTTTTGATTGGCTGATGAGAAGTCCTGTGAATTGTGTTTTCTCTTCATCATCAGAGCCCTGTTTTTGTTGAAGTTGATATATTGCTTAGTGACAGGGTCTCCTAGGACGTTGCTCACTTACTTGAAAATAATCAGGTTTAGAAGTTGAAACGGTATAAAACAAAAAAGGTGAATGTCTCCATCTCGGCGAAGCTGATCACGCCGTCGTCTTCCTCCTTTTTTCTCTCTTGTGAAATCGCCGTCAGACATTATTACTACTATTATGTGATCACATTATATGCAAATTATTATTCAACCTATTTTTTATATTATTATCAATGTATTACCCATATTGCTCAAAGAGTTTATTGAGACGAATTTATATTATCTAGATCAAATCTCTAGTCAATAGATTAGGGATCCAAGTTAAGCATGTTGTTGTGGTTGGGTAGTAGACATCAATGGAGAAAAGAAATCCATGACAGGGCGACATGCCAAGGTGGTAAATCAAAGTTTAGTAGTGAAGAAACCTCGTGACACCAGTGGTAGACGTGTCAGTAGGGCCAAGTAAACGTCGGCCGAGCCAAGTTCACATACTCCCCTACAGAATCCTGCAATCTTGTGTAGACGAGACTATTTAGCTGTTAGTTATATATAAATATGTTACTGGGTAGATATGCTATGATGTCGAACCCCTTTTGCTCTTATTATTGATATACGCATAGTATTTTTTTTCCGTTTTGCTCGCGGTCTCCCGGAGCATTTGGGGAGGTGGTGAGAAATTATATTTGAGGGTTAGTACGGCATCTTCGTAAATACAAACCACTGTACGTGTGGTGGCAACTTTTTCAAAGTTAAGCATCATGTTTTTCTACATGCGTTAGCTGTATTCCAGGATGCGTGGCATCCCTGTAACGAAGAAGTTAGCTTTCCCTTTAGGGGACACGGGATGTCAGATTTCAGCTTTGAAAGAACAAAAGGAATCTTTATTATCGGCCTAGAGTTTAAAAGGTCGAGAGAATTCCAAATATAGTTGTATATTTTGTTTTGAATATTATTATTATATTATATATATCTATCTATACATATTGATGAGATGAATATTTTGGAAAGATTTTGTTTTGAATATATTATAATGTCAATCGTAAATGCTGATAGGGTAGCGGGGCCAGTTATGAATGTATATTGCGAAAGGATTTTGCATGCTTTGTTTCTACGGCGTAAGATACCCTGAATAGAAAGGTCCCCACGAACCATCGATGATAAATGTTGATGAGCCTTGTATTGTTCGAAAGATCGTCTACACACGTCAAAGATGAAATGTTGTTTTGTATATATATATTTGGATACATCACATGCAATAAAATTATCGATACATATAAAAAGGAATTGAGTATGATGATTTTTTTTTTTTCCTTCTCGCTTTTGAATTTATTGAATAACTCTTTTGAGCTTCAACCAACACAAAATCGAGTCTTTTTGTATGTTGTAACTTGCATATTAAAACTAAAAAATATTAAAAAACATGCTGAGGAAAGTTGAGGAGATACTTGACGTGGTGATCACGGGGTTAGAGGCTACTGTAAGAGATCTGAGAGACTAACCTTTGACCTTTGAGCAAACATCCTACAGGATATGGTAGTAGAAGACACTAACTTGACATTACTAACAGTTGACGTTTAAGGTGGTGCTTCGCTGTCTGTGGCACACTTATGTCTTCCTCCGCAGGGTTTGGGTGCCGCCTCCCACAGTCTGTAGACCCGAGGGGCCATACCTCTCTAGGTCTGCCGGCCCAAGGGGCGGCCCCAGCCCGCAGCCTTCTCTATACCAGTCAATGTAGTGTTTTTGTTGACCTATAAGCTTCCTTATTTTAATTATAAAAGCATGCCGACAGCTACTACATCTCTTACCTTACCAAGAGGGGCTTGATTATGATTATTGAAAATAACTACAATGATCTCTCACCCGAAAACCAAAACTACTTTTTCTCTCTGGTCAGCAGCACACACTTTAACCGTCGAGTTGTTAGTAAGGTCCAGTTCCAATCTGTTGTTTATTGTATTGTGAATGCATTTTATTGCCATATAGACTAACTGAATCTTTTCTCTTTCTTTGTTTTTTTCACTTTAACCCCAGCTGGCCACTAACACTTACCCCGGCACACAAAGAAAACCCCTGTGCGTCTTGTGGGGGTTAGCCGACACTGCACCCATCGTTATTGACACATCATCACCTACTATCAGTATTACCAAGGCTCGAGGAGAGTAAGGCTGCCCTTCGAAAAAAAAATCTAAAGAAAAATCTCATTATATAAATTTATATATCACTAACCAACCAACCGATTGTAGTAGCGGAATGAGAAAAAAAATTGTATTTTATATTGAAGATTGTGTATGAAAAATAACAAAAGAGGCGCCAGCAAAAACAAACTGATTTGATAAGCCCGGCTAAGGGAGAAGTTAAGTGCCTGCGTCACCACTGACTAATGATACTAACTGTAGGGGCGGCTCAGTCTGGCTGCCTCTCTGCTTGCCGGGCGCCCACCCCACCGGGAGCTCGCGGGCTGCCCGCCGCAGACAGAGCAGCTCGCAGTCAGACGGAGCCCGTTCGCAGACACTCTGCCTGCTGCCTTCTGGCACTGGAGCCAGTTGTACATAGTCAGTCCAAAAGTTAAACAAAAAATCCTGAATGTTATACTACTACTACCATAATGATAATGACGAAACCGCCTCTGACGCAGCTGAAGATTTACTATTATCATAGGACTATTAACAAAAAGTTGATACTGCTGGAGAACTTTGGTTGTTTTTAAGTTTTTTTGTTGGTTGTTCTTAGCCACTTCTTTAATATATATAATATACTACTGTCCAATATGAAGTTTTATTGTAATAATAGTGATAATGCCTTACTCTGCAAATGATAATACCACACTTTACTGATGTCAGCGATGTGCCCTACTGGAGCGCGGTGGATGTGTTGTTTTTTTAATTGTTTTTTCCCTTGTCAAAGTTGTGGCTTGACCTGTTACTGAAATGGTGAGTTGTAGGATGGCCAAACTCCTGGTAAACTGACATATAATGATGACCTAACTGATCATGTAATATGTTATTAATTCATGCCCTATGGCCACCAACATCAAGTGTGTCATCCTTAACGTTGAAGCTTGTTAGATACAGAGTCTCGGGTAGGCGAGTGCTTGCATTATTAAGATCCTTAATTATTCCCGAAGCCGTAGGTGTCAACATCCTTGTGCTGTGATACAAAAACGTTTTTTTAATTGAAAAAAAAGTGGCCCAATACCATGTACTGCCTTGCTAGACTCAGTTTGGTTTTCCCTTCTAGCCAAGTGAAAATGCTCAGATACACTTACTACTGTGAAAGTGATGCCAAGATGTGATGATATAATACTACTTGTTACTCATTATAATACTACTGAAAAAAATCCCCCTTAAACTTAACTACTTGAGCTAGTGGATGATTTTGCTGTGTTCAGATACTGCAGTGGTATTAGCCTTTGTGTTGGTGTAAAACGTTGCCGTGTGCTAGTGTGCACGTTAGCGGCCCTATCTCTATTTGGCGCAGCCTGGAATTCATATCATTGACATAGTCCGATCTTCCAAACTTAAAAAGGAACAAAAACTTAAGATGATCTGCCAGTTCGTGGTTTCTTGTGTCGGGAACAGTTAAGTGTTGTGGTGGATATTGGTCTATATTACATACATGTAGCAATATTAGAATACTCTGTTGTTATGCACAAGTAAATTGATGGCAAATTTATGCAAATTTATACTGCATCTGTTGAAACGGCCACTAGAGACCAGTATATATATACCCGATGGATCCTGTTGCGCCAAAACAACTATTTTGATATATGTATACACGATGTATGTCTTCCACCTAGGTAATGCGAATAGTGAGAGAAAACTCGTTGTTAAAAACAGCATCAACCGACCGTCAGCAGGGGTGCTTAATACTGCGGTCGTGGTGGCTCATATCTTTGAGATTTAGTTGTTATTTTATTATTATAGCTACTCATTATTCGTATAAGAAGAAGAAAAAACTTAAGTTGGAAGATCTTTGATCTAGAGTTGCAATGATCTGTTAGTTTGATTGTTAGACAGCGGTGGCCATTGTAATTAAGCGGCGTCCACCCTTTGGTTGTTGAGATAATGTTTTTTGTCGTTAGAAGAGGAGAAGAAATGAGGATGTTTGAATGATGTAACTTTGGACAAGTTGAAGCTGCAGTTGGTTGACCGCGGAGAGTATTGGCAGCAGGACTAAAACACTGTGGTGATGACCTCTTATTAGATTTTTCTCCCCATAGGATTTGAATACTTAACATTGAACATAACATTACTCAGTGCCTTAACTGCATGTTACTTATCAAGTTAATGCCATTTAGCTCAGCATATTTTTGTACATTGCATTATTTTGATACGAGAAGGGAAGTATTTTATGTACTTAATAATATTTTCATATCTAAGACCATACTGGCATAATTCTTACTAGCCAACTAACGTTTGTGACGCCAGAGGAGCAAGGGAGAGTGGGTTTGTACTTAAGAATCTCAGTTGTTGTTTTACTAATCCCAACATCACACACACCACTTCCATCCATTTGAAACATTTATTAATCACGTAATATTAATATTTGCTAGATCTGACTTGGCTGATGTGCGCGGAGGGAGCGTTTTCCATCCCAGGAAAAACCTTCCCACCAAAATAACATGCCCAAGGCACCTGATATGTGCTCCGGTCCTTAAGTGCCACTTATCAACTTATCATAATCATGTGTTTTTTGTATTTTCATATATAACTGGATTGGAATAAAAATGCATTTGTAGTGAAGCTGGTTTTTCTCTGTGATTCATGACTAACATACAAACACTCAAGCAGTCCGGCCGCGCCTGTTACAACCCAACGACCACCTCATTGTGCTGATGCAGCAAAAATCACCAGCCATGTCTTTAACCCACCTGGATTGATTTACACCAGAAAATACAGGAATATACCTTACCTTCACTGGAGGGCATGGATATATACCACTTTTCTTTGGGGAATATGGTTTTCCTTTCAAGCTTCATTACTTGGAAGGCAGACCATACTTGACCTGAAAGGTGAGAAGACATTGCTGGTGTGGTTTGGGCCTGGTGTTGGGTGTAGTGGTCAGTGCCGCGCCGGACGGCTTCACCCCAAGCCCCTCGCCTCTATCTCTTTGCAGCGCCCCTCTCAAACCACTTAACATCGCGTCCAGAGACGCACAGCCTTAAACCGCTTACCAACAGGTCCCAACGTCCCCTGGTGCTTCCTGACCTCACCACTAGGCTGTAATCATAATAATAATTATTAATAAATAATAATATTCACACCTGGCTATAATACGTAAGTGTGACCCATCCCCCTTTGTTGACACTAGACATGCCTAACTTACTGTTAATGTTTAATAATGACCGTACCACTTGTATTTTTCCTTCAGTCGTTAAGCGCACCTTATTAATAATAACTCGGTTGACTTATATGTTATCGCGCCAAACTTGTCCAAATTTGCATTTTCTTTGTTCTCTCTTTTCTTGTAAACTGTAGCGAAAGGCCCGTTTGGCTTGGTTGTTTTTGTTTCCACAATGTGCCCTAGATTTATTTGTAATGAATTTGTACAGATCGTAGGGATTTTTTTTTGTATTCCGCTGCTATTCTTGCCATGGACTTGCCAGTTATTTTTCCAGTTTTTTCCTTCCATTTCGATAATTCATCACGAAGATGTCGGAAGTCTAGATACATAAAAAAACAAACTGTCTGCCAGACATTGGGATCTCTCGACGTATGACTGACGTAGTAGAACGCTTGTGTCCTAGTGGGTTCGCCCCGAACCATCTCACTCTAGAAGCCCCGATATGGGTCAGGGCTGCCAGACGTTCGTCTTATTGTCATTCAGACCAGAAATGCGCGTTTCAAGAAGGTTAAATGAAGTCCATGATGCTTCCATAGGACACCATCACATCAAACTTCAGAAAAAAATTACTCTCAACGATGTCATGAAACCCTTGTTTCAATGACGTCATTCACTTACATTTCGGCCAAAAAAAAGAATTTGAAATTTGTGTAATTCAATGCAAAGAAATTACATTTTCCTCGGGCAGCTCCGAGACGAACGTCTGCCAACCGTGTCCCCCGTGTTCCCGCTACAGTGACGACGCCACCCCCAGCTGCCAGGCCACGCACTGCTATAAGCTCGCCAGGACTCGTTACAACGTAGAACCCTTACATGGCCACACAATTTTCAACGGTACAAATGACCAATACAAAACGGGGAGGAATCTCTGAACAACCATTACCAAAAGCCCTAGGCGTCAGTCAGTTCTGGGATACAGGGCGTTTTCCTCCTGGGTCTGTGCAGTATTACCACCGGTAACGAGGCCATGGCAGCCATCCTAACCGACGAGAGCCTGGGAGCTGTGGGGGGCGTCCGTCCCTACAGGAGAGTAGTACTCTACACAAAGTACTGGGTGTGTTCGGCCCGCCGAGGCCGGAGTAGTCGGGCGCTGTTGCTGTGGCTACATCCCTCCTTGCACTTTCACACCTCCCACGGGAACCCCCCGGACCCCCGGGTCTAAGAGGGGGTCACCCGCCCTGAGTTAGTTTATAACGATGTACTACTACCCCTATCACGGCAGGATCTGTCTCATTTTGTATAGTACAAAATCCATGACGTTTTTTTATGTTTATTAAAAAGAAAATGCCCCCAACGGGTACTATCTGCTAAGTCCTGGTCCCGGAGCCACTTATTATAGCAGGTCTATATATACATAGATATATGTATGAATTATGCATACTCAAATACGTAATATATACTCTTATCGTAATGGAAGAAATGAATTATATATCCTGGTTCTTTTTGTAGAAGAGGCTCATTGAAAGGAAGAATATGTGTAGCTTTTTTCTTCCATAATTTGTACATAGATTAAGTCTTTCAGGCTTAAATTGGTGCGTGGTTACTTTGTACATTTTTTTGTGATATATCCTGTGGTCAAGACTACTTAAAACTTACTTTGGTCAGCTGAAACATTATATTGCGACCAATACAATTAGGATGTAAGAAATAGAGATCAGTGGCTATATTACTTACCCATTTTATTGGACTTTTGACCTGAGTTAGTACTTCTGACCCCTCCCCTCCCCCACCCAAAACGTCTCAAAGATGAATCTGAGTTAGCTTTTTGAATGACCTTGATGAGAAAACACGGTCATGGGGGAAATTGCAAGGAGGGTTGTCTGATTGTTTTGTACTTGTCAAAACCCCAAGTAACTGAACTTACATGGTACCTGTTTTGTGTATAAAGTGTATATGTCTTTCACAACTGACTACCTCCGTGTTGCCATAGTAACGCCTGGAGGGGTTAGACAACCATTCTGCTGAGTATTGCTTCCTAGTTTCTCGAAGAATGAGAATTTGGATGATTGACTAATCATAATCATATGGAGGCCTGGGAGGGTTGAGGACCTAAACGGTCGTCCCCGTTGTTTTGCTTAATCATGACACATTTTGCCCCCAGGCCTCAAAACTATATGTGTGTACAGTGATTCTTGTGTTACCGAAAACTGTTGAATTCATAGGTCGGCAGCCGAACATCATCGGAGAGCAAATAAACATGGCATTAGTTAGAAAACTAAAGAATTGCGGGGTGTGTGGCTGTTTTGTGCTAGAATTAAGTTCAACCTCTGTCTTAACAATCCAAGAGACCAACCAACGCGATCTTTTTTTCAAGATCGACCTCACATTTTCTTCTATCATTGCCCCTTAAAAATCAACTCCCAGAATCACTCTCTAATAATGACTTGAGAAGTTTGCATGTCTAAGAAGTAGTTTGCTAAAACTCTTTATTAAAATGACTCAACCTGCAAAGTCGTGACATAAAATGCTTGTTTAATATATAACTGACCACCTAATTTCTTCTAGCAAGATCTCTCACCCTCAGCCCCACGGCAGTTAATCTATTGATTAGTTAAATCAGTCCCATACTTGAAGACCCGATTACGGTAGACTTTCATACGTCCAGTCATTTTATAGTCTTAAGTGTAAAAACGACAGGCAGCTAGGTAAAAACAAAACGAACAGTAAGCATTAATGATATTTTATCTGTATACATTTGTGTTCTGTATATTTTGTTACTTTTCAGTAAAACGGTTCAGTTTTGTAACTTGTCGACTGAATGGAATAAACTATTAAGAAAATATAAAACCAAAGGCAGTTTATGTCGCATTGGTTTAATGGTAAAAGAGAATACCGCATTCTTTAAATCACGAAACGTAATGCTTGGCTCCGATGGATATTACTGACTTCAACAAAACACCACCAATGAAGGAAGATCACAAGAAACCGCGGAATTCGGAATTACATGGCATACCAATAGTTACTATTAAGTCATAATGACCATTAATTTTAAGACTTCTTCAAAATTGGTTTTCACCAACGCACGTAGAAAAAAAGAACTTTGAAATCCTTAAAACAAATTTCAAGTATTTATTTTGATAAAAAAATAAAGGTAGACTGTTAATCAAAAGGCAGATGTGTAATCAAAATTTAATCTCGTATATTTTACATATAAACCGGACAAGGTGGGCTTATCTGTAGCGTTGCTATAGTTAAGGCCATATTATACTGCGCGTCGGCTGGCTCGCGCTTGGGTCGTTTTGCCCCGACGCGTGCAGGAACACCCGGCGCGTAGTGTAATTAGGGCGTGTTTCTCTTCTATGGCGATAATCTCAGAAATATGAAAATGCATTATAAATACACGTTTATTAAATTTATACCGTTATTGATTATACTTCGCTAAATATTACTTGAAAAAAAACACCTAGCCATTACCTAGGAAGTACTTTAAGGCCTATACGGAAAACGCCGACCTCCACATGCACAACATCGATTACAGTGAATCAAACCCAAGGAACAAATCTCGGAACAACTTCTCTCATAAAGAAGAGGAAAAAAACAACAAAACAACTGGTTAGCGAGTAATTCGGAACAACATTTCGTGTATCTGAAAATCATAGAAGTAAATCTAGTATCTACCTCCGCACGAACTAGCAAAGGTATAACTTGATTTGAAAACATCACATATCATTTTTGACCTGAAAACATCACGTATTATTTTTGACCTATTTTTTTTTAAAGCCAGCCGTGAACTGTAGGCCTATAATTATATCGACGAATTATCTTAACGAAGAGAATACAAAAAGGCTACTATTCAAGAGAACAACAAGCTTCCCAGTGGCTGATCTTCCTCAAACGTTGTTACATTGTTAATCCACCAGAATGAGAATGAGAATGTTCTCAAATTCTATTGTAATTAAAAAAAACCCGTTAATTTTAGCAAAACATATATGATAAGCGCCAGGCACCCCTAAACCGCCAGGCACCCCTAAACCGCCACTGCTTACATAGAACAGTAGCATATTAATATTGCGTGGAAGAAAAGCATTCCAAGGGCGAACGAACAAAATGGATAACTGCTGAGTGTAGCTGGGCTTTGGACCAGGCATATTCCATGGAGAACAATGATTAGATGACATTTTGCAAACAAAGCATTCTATGAACCATTACCGTAATCATATATAGTGGGTCACATGGATATACACGTATTGCCCCACGTGCACGTGGTCCATCCGCTCCTGATCACCATTTAATTTCCAATTTACATGTATGTAATGCATAATTTCATAATATTATTACTTTAATCATTTGTTATTATGTAATAATACTGAAAACCAAGGGTAACATTGAAGATCATTGCAAATAGAACTTTAAAAAGAAAAACAAATCTCAAGACGAGGGGAAATCCGCGCTTACACTTACAGTGTCTGGGCACCTCGCAACCACAACGATTCTATAATAACAAAGTTTTTAAAAACAACTTTCGTTTGGACAGCTTCATAAGACTGCTTATGGCTTAGTTTAGTTTGCTTATGGCTAAGTTTAGTTTGCCCCGTTATGAAGTGTTCTGCAGAGATTAAAATAGAAATTGATTTTAACCGAATAGATTTTTTTTTTTTTAAACAAAATAGAAAAAAAGAAAAGAAAAAAAATAAGAAAAAATAAGAAAAAGAAATAGTGTTTTACCCCGAAAGTTAAGTCTTGAAAGCATATTTGAAGCATCTCTATGAAACGGCCACTGATTTTGATTTTCCTATCTTTCTGCTCGTAACAGAATTTTCTTCAACAAAAAATGCATTCATTCTCTCATCCATCGTCCCTAAGGGTCTGAACCTAATGGACTAATCCTAGTCTTCGCCATATTGTTTTCTTCCGTTACACACAAAAAATGCATTCAATAATTAATCAAAATAGGAAAAAACTTTTCATTTTTATATATTTGATTAAATTCTTTAGAAATAACTTTTTAAAAATACTTCTCATAACCATTAGTATAACCCCAACATAGAAGGCAAATAAGAGTCTCAGGCGCATATACAATAGGTGGCGGCACAGAAATTGTGGACAGGTATCCTTCGTAATGCCGAGTGGCCAAAAGATGGCGAGACCAGAGTAGGCTCCATCCAACCGGACTCCTGAGCCCGCTTGACGAGTAGTGCAGGAGTATCATTGGCCAGATACGTATGCATGGCGGGGTAGCGGGCCACCTCCCATGAGGGAATCACTTTAAAATGTTCCACTTTACCATCCAAAATTTATTGTAAAACCCTATAGATTGTAAGAAATTGTTGAAGGGTACCACTTAGTACTGCTCAGCACCTCCCTATCGTAGCTATTGTGATTGAGAATAGGGGCCTATCAAAAGATTATCTATAATAGGAAACATGTTGTCTTACATCACTAGCTACACAATTAGGAGGTTCAATACCATTTATTATAATTTTCGCTAATCTTTCTGATTGAATGTTGTCATGGCCACGTTTGAATTCGGGAAGTTGAGAATTTAAAAGCGAATTTTCACTCATATCGTTTGTACATGGGTATCTCACTCAAAACACCAAGATAAGATTAGAAAACTCTGTCAAGCCATCAAACTTGATTTGACGGACAAGGTTAAGATTTATTTAGGGCTGAGTTTTTTTAATATTTTTTTTTATACAAATGTAGGTTCTAGTTGTTGTTTTAGGGGGGAAACATCTAAATTTCAAAAACTGAAATTTGAGACCAATACAGACAATTTGAGTCACAGTTCCCTCCATCTGAATGTGAACAACAAGACTTCGGCTATCTTTTTGGCTATTCAGTTTTAGCTATTCTTAAACTTTCCGAAAGTGCCATTTATACTATTATAATATACGTCAAAAGATCAAATAAACCATCAAAAATGAAAGAAAAAAACGCCTAAGAATTAGTTAGGGGCTAATTGTGGATTTCAGAATGGGAGTTCTACGAAACCAAAGTATTAAAGTGTGACTGTCCGTGATATAAATGACATCAAGTTAAAGTTGGTTCTGAGTAACACACCAGTAATAATGCCAGTAATATTTTTCAAAAATCATATCAAAAGTGTAGAAGATATATCCAACTCGACGACTGGTGGACCGATTTGACGGATTTATCAAAATGAATCAATAAAATGGCATGATCAAAATGTTTCGACGTTTCAATGTCTTCTTTAGGATCTGAAATAGATAAATCATATGTATGATACAGAATTCAGACAGTCTAGATTAATCTAATCACAACGTAGTTAGGATGAGCACATGGCGATCACCAAAAAGTGATGATGTGACCACAATTTATGTGCACAAGGTCTATGTGTTGCCGTTGGCAGTCATATACTGCCATTTCATATACTACTACCAATGCATTGCCCCTGGCAGTCATATACTGCCGTTTCATATACTACTACCAATGCATTGCCCCTGGCAGTCATATACTGCCGTTTGATATACTACTACCAATGCATTGCTGTTGGCAGTCATATACTGCCGTTTGATATACTACTACCAATGCATTGATGTTGGCAGTCATATACTGCCGTTTCACATACTACTACCAATGCATTGCTGTTGGCAGTCATACACTGCCATTTCATATACTACTACCAATGCATTGCTGTTGGCAGTCAAACACTGCCATTTCACATACTACTACCAATGCATTGCTGTTGGCAGTCATATACTGCCATTTCACATACTACTACCAATGCATTGCCGTTGGCAGTCATATACTGCCATTTCATATACTACTACCAATGCATTACTGATGGCAGTCATATACTGCCATTTCATATACTACTACCAATGCTTTGCCGTTTGCAGTCATACACTGCCATTTCATATACTACTACCAATGCATTGCCCCTGGCAGTCATATACTGCCATTTCACATACTACTACCAATGCTTTGCCGTTGGCAGTCATATACTGCCATTTCACATACTACTACCAATGCATTGCCGTTGGCAGTCATATACTGCCATTTCATATACTACTACCAATGCTTTGCCGTTGGCAGTCATACACTGCCATTTCATATACTACTGCCAGTGCATTGCCATTAGTTCGTATACTACTATCAATACATTGCCATTGGCATTGGTAGGAACGTATTGTCTTTTTGTATGTACTACTATCAATGTGTTACAATATAAGAACCATTGGCGATTGTATATCGCAATGTTGTATAGGCCCTACCTTTATCAATGGATCCTCATTTAATATATCAAGAAAAGCAACTCTTCAGTGACCATCGAAGTATCCTACATGGGCTATAGATGTAGTGTGTTAAAAAAACCCATAATCACTGCATATGAAAATAAAGAAAACCATTGAGACTCCCAATTCTGCCTAGACGATAGAAACCTAATCCCCTTTTTTCTTTTTGACTTAACATATTGTGATGAATGTCTATTCCTCAGATAGGTAAAGACCAAAATAAGAAAAGTAAGGTAATATGACAAAGTAAAGTATGTTTTGTAAAAGGCCCGAAAAAGGCCCGAAAATGTAAAAGCCCGAAAAACCCGAAAGGCCCGAAAATGTAAAAGCCCGAAACCCGAAAGTCCCGAGAAATATGATAACCGGAAGTGATAAAGTAAACCGGAAGTGACGTCATTTGTAACCACGTGATCAAAGACAGCCAATCAGGGCTGACCACTAGACTATAAAAGGGGCGGTGAGGCCCGAGAATAAATGAGTTCCTTTACAGTTCTCCTTGTGTCAACATGTGTCTTCTTCCTTTGGTAACCGATAAGATGAGCCGATACGAGCTAATTAACTAGAAGTTTAAGTAAAATAGTAGAAGTTCGAGGAAATTAGGCGAAAACTTAGGACGGGGGCCCGAAGGCCCGAAGGACCGAAACAGGGCACGAAGGCCCGAAACTGGCCCAGATGGTGTCCCGGAAACGCAGGCCCGGAATGGCACGAGGGCCCGAAATGGGGGACGGAAACCCAGGATCCGGGGGAACGACGGCCCGACCGGCTCGGCCCCACGCTACCAAACAATAGGCGACCGTCGGCCCGACATCCCCGTGGATAGAGACCGAGGGTGGACCGTCCGCAGGAGAGAGCACCGGCATTAGAGAGATAGAAACGACTTCCCCCTGCCCCTACCACTTTTCCTTCGCCGCAGTCCTCTGCCCGTCGACGAATACCGATTTCCCGATCGACCCGCTCAAACCCCCCTCGTGCGCGAGGCACGACTCTAAATATCACATCTCGGTTTCTCTCATTGTTACACTGCAAATCATCTCGAGGCGAAGTTCATCATCTAAAGCTGACACAAACACCCGCATGAAAGGATGGTGTTTATTAATGTCCAAGTTATATGATATAAGTCACTGACTTCCTGTTGACATTTCACCAGTCCTTAGGCTAGTCCGCTCAGCCCTCCCAACCGAATGCTCCTAGTCACACAGTAAAGCCTGCCGGATGATTTCCCTTTAATACCAATCCCAGTATACTGGCCTACTCCTGCACGAGGTGTTTATTCGACCAATAACCTTAGCACTGTGGCTGCTGCTGGGGATGTTCCCACCTATCTACTGCTTGCTCTGGCCGCGACTTAGCTTTCGCTTTCTAAGCACAACAGGGAGAGATTCTATCTCAGTCCTAACACTGCTTTAGACATTTAGTTTCTTTAAGTAGGACTAACGCCACGTCACTACAGTGTCATATAACAAAAGTAAGCTATAGACCTCATAATGATGGCACTAAAGAATACATTTCAGAAATATACCTAAAGAAGTAAAAAAAAAAAAAAGGTTCCCCATGATGAAATCTTATAATTACTCTACCACTCCCTTGATAAGAAGAACAAACAAACAAATACAATAAAATAGGTCAAAGGAAACATTTAAAGTGAAATGGATACGGAATTAGCAACACTAAGATTAATAGCTGCAAGCGTTTATGATACCAGACAAAGCCTGAATATGAACAATGAGAACATTCTTGAGCAGGAAACAAGGTGGTAGCACTCTAGAGTTACACGCTTAACACCTTGAGTCAGCTTGACAAAGTCCTCAATTTAAAAGTTGTCAGGTCTTATTTCCTATTCACTATTTTTCTATTAATTACAATAAAATTCACAGAGAACAGGAAATCTATTATCAATAAGGCACCAAAGCAAAACACATTTCCTGTAGAGAAGCGCCACAGGGACTATCATCGCACTGATTGGTCAATCATTTTTGTGGCTGAGGGAATACAGGTCCGGTACGGAAGTGGGTAAGCTTCCCATCTCCCACACAAAAAGCTAAGGATCAGTTGCCATTGGTGGTTGCAGTTCTTTTTAATGCTGACTAACTTTTTGTGTTAAGCTTAACCAAGTTGACTGGGTTAGTCAAAACGGTGAGATGGTCAGCACCACACGTCCTCGTGAGTATGATTACATAACAACTGGATGCCTGGTTTAATTCTAACTGTTGTGTTACCGACACCTAATAATATTACTGAAGGAATATCCAGGGGCACATTGGAGTTGGAAATGAATGACTGATATTCCTGCCTTTGTGTACGGTATTAATTTTATCCTTCCTTCCCATGGTCATAACAAAATACATAACAGTCCCGCGGCCAGCTTTTTTTTAAGAGGGAGGGGGATGGTTCGTTTTTTAAGTAACAGAGTTCAAATATCCGGGCTGACAGGGCTAAAAAAATCCGGGCTGACAGTTATCTATCAAAGCTGACGTTTATTAAAGGAATGTGAGCCTGGATTTCGAACACTGGCATAAGTAAATTGTAGAATAAGGTAATTCATTCATCTTGGGGTGGGTGGGTGGGTGGGTGGGGGGGGGGGGGGGGCTGGTGGTGTTATGATATTTCATTGTTGTCACCACCCCCCCCCCCAAAGTGTATAGTAAAAATGATTTTCACAGAGTGAATAATTAATAATAATTTAAACTGTTAAAACAAATACAAGTCAAAGGGTCTCCATTCTTATATAATACATTTATTATTAGGCCTAAATCATCATCTTCTTATATTCAACGTCGCCTATATAGGATGGCATGTCCTTTTCAAATAATCGAAACCGTGATGTCCAGAAAAAGTTATGCCCACAATGGATTTAGAGAGGAAACAGTATTTTCTAACTTTGTTGCGACGTTGAACGTATCAACTGCTCCTATCAGCTTGTACTTATCAGGTCTGAACCTATAAATCGGGCACCTGCCTGTAGTCAGTGACAACAATGAATCTCGTTATTTAACAGTTTTTTTTGGAAAAATTCCATATACCACATTCGGTGAGGATCCTGGTGATATTTGTCCACCTTGGCAAGTTAATAGACCTGTCCACTTTAGGATGTATTGCTGGCATGATACAGAGGTCAGACATAATTGCAGTTTTTGCAAAGTCAGGCACTGACACAAATCTGAGTGAATGAGGTAGTACTTGTGTTTTCTAAGTTAATAAGGTGTTGATAAATCAGGACGAATTGCCATTTTCTCTCAATTAGGCAATAACCTCCATTTTAGGTGAACCAAAATAAGGTATGTTTTTGTGATTTTAGGGTTGGACATTTTGAGCAAAGCTGAAGGGCTTTAACACTGGTCCCTATGGCAAAATGCAATTTTTTCTTTCCAGTCCTACAGCTACATATTTGACATCATATTGAAAGAAAATGCTTATGAAGTTTAGTTTTTGGTAATAGTACTAGGAAAATTACTGTGAACCAAATATGATGAACATTTTTCTAAAAATGTTGATATCATAGAAATAGGGGATGGGCTAGCTGGCAAAGTGGACAGGTCTGAACCTGTGGCTTGTTTATCCCCCACTTTTGAAAACAGGATTTGCTGTGTTTTTCTGCACTGTCCAATTCTCAGTGTGGACCAGACGTTTTCCATTCATTACTGAGTTCCAGAAGCCATAGTTCACATGATTCTGATATTATCTCAAACCCATCCAGTCATAACCGGACTACTAATGCAAATTGCTGGAAACCTACTTAGATGCGCATTAATGTATATGACTTTGGAGTGCTCATAATGATATTGAAATGAATTATAAAAGCTGATTTAAAAGATACGTCCCAGTCAGCAAGTGCAATACTATTAGTCGTTTGGGGAAGGGTTGAACCAAATTAGAAGATCGTGATTTATAAAATGCTGGCTAATCCTTTTTTTATATTATCTATGGTTTCAATTTCGGTCTATTTGGCCGTTTAGCTTGAGGGACAAGTTGAATTTTCTTTGGGTCGTTGATAAACTCAGACATAATCTGAGGTTAATTATCCATACCTGATGATTGTCTAATGCATGTACAAAAAGAAATAAAGAAATGAACACATTTAACATTTATATGAATTTTGTTTTTCTAAATTTGTTCCTCCAAGTTAAAGCATTGGGTGACTGTATCTACAAATTTAGTTTGAACTGGGAGAAATTATTGTCTTAACTTTTGATCGAAACTTGAAATGATAAACACTCAATCCATAGCCATTACTTTTTTTTTTATATTTAGCAAGCAATATTTGTTGTCAATTGAATTCACTTCGATTAGTCATTGGATCTGTTCTTCAATAAATCCTCTTGTGCAAATGTAGGAGATTTATTTTCCACGTTACTGAAGTCACGTCACTCCATTAATTAAAATGTCTGAATCCTGGAGGGAAAATGTCAAATTCTAATAGGTAGAAATCTAATCAATTGACAGCAGAATTAAAGTAAAATAATCAGAATAATTAAAATTCCCTTTGGAATGGAGGACAGCTCAATGCGTTATGCAGTTCGTTCACATAGGTGAAAGGAACTTTCTGCTAATAATATTTCTGACAACTGAAAGTTTAGCAATGCTAAGCTAAAGGATAAACTAAACACTTGACACTCTCCAGATTCTGGCAATACCAGAACAAGCATTCTTCACCACGTTGACCCAATTAATTCACTGACTATTCAATCAGGATGTTTACCTAGCTTCCAGGATTGACCTATGGATGAGATTCCATCTGAAGACTGTATGCCACTAGCTAATTTTATTCTCGATTTCAAAAAAAAATAGATCAGCAGAGGGAATATGGACTAATTAGAGACATGCAATATAAAGGGATCTTAATTCTTTCTCAATTGATAGAATGCAGAGTCTTTTAAAACATTACTGGTAACAAGTCATAGATTACTAAATTACAAGCAGTAAGAATCGCCCAGTGAAATACAGGCTTCGGCCATAGGGGCGGGCCCCAATTAAGACTAGATCATTCCACTAATGTAACGTCCGGCCCAGCCGTCAACTCTGCCCGTAGAAGGATATTGGGGGAGTGGTCGGGTTCAACTTTTATCAACCTATCAGGGCTGCATTCAGTTCAGCCTGCAGTCAACAAAAAGGGTGTGCGACTCACTGGTTTCCTCCAATTAACTGCCACAAATCAACGTGTCCCAGAATATACGTCTGGAGAGAGGAGACCGACCGTCAACAGGAAACGACTCAATCTGTTTGAAATGTTCGAAGCCTGCATATAACTCGCGCTGCAAAACGGTTGAACACACTCTTTATTCTATGACAGGAATACATAACAAACCCCTTACCTTCAGTATTGTCCTGCCCTCTCAAACGCAGGTGAATATAAGATCTGTTATTGCATTAGGGGCCATCCATAAATGATGTCACACACAAGGGGGTGGGTGGGTGGTTTGAAAGGTGTGACACCGCTTGAAAAAAGGCCTTATTTTCATGTTTGAATAATAAAAAAAGTTAGCATGACAGGGGGGTGGGTGTTTCCTAAAAATACAATGAAAAAGTGTGACATCATTTATGGACAGCCCCTAGAGGACAACTATGCCTGAATGTGGATGCTAAGCACATTTTCTTGTGGTCAGTAAAGATTTTCAACACTTTCTTTGTAATTGATATAGCGTAGGTGTGCACCAATCAAATAAAGACTGAATCGCACAAAGCAATTGTTATTGTCCCGGTTTGCACACAACTTTGTCTCCGATAAAGCAATTGAAGGAGTGTGAAAACCCAAAGCAGTAACAACTGCTGTGTACACCCTTGGTATGTACCATGCATATCTTTGTTGTGGAGGTGTGGCGAAGGCACCTGACCCTCTGTGTGAACAAAACAAGAGCTGTGGGCAGAGGTCAGCAGACCCAGGGGATAAACACGATCTGGACAAAGTGGTGTGTCATTAGTGATTGTCACATTCAGGGCAAGTCATTTCTGCCTGTGGTATTGGGGATAGCATTTGAGATGCGCTCTGCAGATGACATTTGTCTTGGGAGTTCATGCGTGGCCTTTTGTTTAACAATCCTCCTGTTTCTAAATAAATCTCGATTCAGGCCAGGGCTTTCTTCTAGACATTTGTTTTGGCATGGAGCCGCCCTTTTATCATTGGGAATAAAAAGGGGGAGACAGAATAGTTCACATAGTTGACGCCAGAGGGAGACAGTCTGTTCATGCCCGGCCTATTGTCGGCAAAACCAGTTTTGTCCGGATTCTCATAATGATATCTGAACAAATTAATTCTATGATTCACAAGCACCTACTTAATTATTTTATAATCACTCATCTGAAAGGGCCTATTTCTCTCTCTCCTGGTGGCACAAATTCTGATCTACACGTTCTTGAGACCCCCACTAGCCTTTTGGCTAATACACACAAGAAAACCATAGTTAACAGATGAATGGTGTTGAACATGAATTCAAATTTTTGTATAATGCAAACATTATCAGACAAAGTAATATATGACCATGAGGTGAATATCAAGAAATCAGGATCTACTATGTTTCCATTATATAATGGACATTGTGCGACGTTCAAGTTACTTTGACAAGCCAACAATCTAAGTTTAATGAAACATACGAGAAATATTTCCATATCAGCCTGTGTGTAATTATGTGTATGTTTACAACGTGATCTGTAACCAAAGCTTGCCACTCTTTTCCCACCAGATTGGAATGACGTCAAGTTGCGCCACTCTACATCATGTTATCCATTTGTTACGTGTATAAGGAAACTTAGCTTAATGCAGACAAAGCATTAAGAAGGACGGTATGGAGGTTTACTGCTAAGGGCTCTTTAGATCATGACTTTCTATCCCTCGACTTTCTATCACTCGACATTCTATCAATGATTCCAAACAACAGTCCTAATGTGCCATTCCTATATCCAACACCTATATTATCCCATGTGCCCTGCTAGTTTCTTTCACAACAGCTGGCATATACCAGTGGTTACAGAAGACGACAAAATGTATACAGCTTCCGATGGCCCTGACTTGGGCCAACCCTCTTATCTCATGTCCCCATCTTCGTCGTAGATATCTGCTCGTTCCCTCACACACATTCAACAGTGACTGCTCTCCTCTCCACCTAGATCTTCTCACCCGATTCCATGTTCCCCCCTACATGTTCTCCAGCCCCTCTGTCCACCAATTGCAGGTTCGCTCATACACCCTTTACCTACCTACATCTACTCCACCAACTGCTTGTTCCATCATACACATTCCCCATTTCCTGCTCTCCTGTCTACCTACATCTACTCCACCAATTGCTTGTTCCATCATACACATTCCCCATTTCCTGCCATTCTGTCTACCTACATATACTCCACCAATTGCTTGTTCCATCATACACATTCCCCAGTAGATTCTCTATTTTTAACTTGCATCTACTCGAACAAATACATATTCCCTCACACACGTTCCCAAGCGCCTGCCCCTCTGCCCATCTACATCTATTCAACCAATAAGTATTGCTTGTTCCCTCATGCACATTCCCAACCGCCCTTCCTGTCCACTTACATTTACTCCACCAATTAATCCTGATTCCCTTATACATGGTACACCACATCCTTCCTGTCTACCTAAATAAAATCCACCCTTGAAAGTCTGAAATCGAGATAAAGTAAAACAAGTACATTAATATGATTGAAATATATTATGTTAATAATTGGCTATATATAAGCAATAGACAAAACCTACGGACCGTTGGAACACATTGTATCACTAATAATTAGTATTTTCATAATGGAAATATGATTAATCAAATTTAAAAGTGTCACTCATGTTGCATTCGATAATCCATAAAGCTTATTTGACAAACAGGCCCCCTGCATTTGGTCTTGGTTATTATCACTCGACAGGTAAAACAACCTCACACTCATTGATGGACAGTTCCTATAGGTCTTGTTGGTGAAGTTTCTACGTATTTGATTGATGGGAACGTGCGATGTGTTATATGAAATCAGTAGCTGCAGATAGAGGGAAGAAACACAGTTAACCAAACACCACTCCCATCCCTCCGGGAGGTTCCGAGAACCCTTTGTAAATGAACGACTCAAGTTCCGCTCACACAAATAAAATATATAGATTGCTGTCAAAATATGCAATAACGGATGCTTCGAAGAGAAAATAATTGCAATAAAGGGAGAAATGTATCACACATGTGGGAAATAAGCGTTTGTAGTTGAAGCGGTCTTTACTGGTATAATGAAGTGTTTCAGAGTGGGGGACGGGGTCTCCGAGGAAATACTACGTTTGGATCGTTCCAGAGCATGCAAAATGCATGGGTAAATGTCTAGACAGTATTCTCGCGGTAGAATATGTCTTAAAACACTTCATCTACTGGTGCACATTACAGCTGCTCTAATGCCATAATGACCGATTGGTCCTCCCTTAGTGATTCTATATTCTGTATTGTGATTTCTAGATATTGATTAAAGATCCCGATAAAACCCAGTTCAGTTTGGTAGTTTCGGCCAAAGTGTTCAATTTGTCGCGCTTGCAGATATTGGGAGAGTTAAAAACGAGCATATTCTATGCAACGTTGACCATGATTACGTATACAAACTTATTCATGACGGTATCATTGCACAAGCATCTATACATCAATGGTGTATATTAAGGTGGTGTATAATTATGCGCAATTAGTATGCATTATGGAGAGGGTTCCTTCATTCTAACAACAATATTAATCCACCGAAATAAATCTCTCTTCAACCCCCGACACACATTCAAGCTTAAAGAATACCAGCCATGTGCGAGCTGAAGGGACGCTCTTGTACTTTAAATAAAGAATTAAGGATAGATTTTAAATAAAGAATAATGAAAAGTGGGGGTCCGCCAACGTACGATCAGGTAGTGTTTCCACAGTCTACAATCTACAATCCATTAATTCCTTTTCTATAATCTATCACGCCCATGTACACTATAAGCAGATTTTGTATAAAACGTTCAAATCAACATCACAGCCTAGGATTTCGTTGATAGATCTAGACTGTTTATTGTAAAATCACTTTTTAATGCTGCATATTATTCTGCATGATCCTAAAAGGAAGACCCCTGATTTCTTCCATTAAAGATTTGCGTGAGAAGTCCCTTTATTTCTGGAAGGAAAAATCTGCTTACTGGCCTTTATCACGTTATACAGTACTTCAAATCCTTTAGGCAGAGGGTTACAATGGAATGTATCATAATTTCTAGATATTGACCAAGGATCCAGATAAAACCCAGTTCATTTCGGTCAAGAACTGCATGGACTTGGACACAGTCGTTACCAAATTAAAATATAATGCGCTGAAGGGGCTTATTTACATTAGTTTTAAACTTCAATATCATTTAACCACATACATTCACAATTATCACCCATATATATCGATAGGGAGAGTACACGACTGTCTCTCCTTGTTCAACCACAAATGACTGTCAGGTAGGTCCAAATTGTCCTCTCCAAATTTCAGTTCTCAGTGAAATCATTGCTTCAGCTATGTTGTATATTCTGGTAGTCCCTGGTTACTGGTCACTTATTGGTCAATGTAGCTAGGTGACCTCCTGCAGCCAGGTCCAAGGGGGCTTCCTGCCAGTGGGCAGGAGAAATGGGTCAGGTTAGGACTGTACATTCTCTATACACTGGGTGTTACACTTTGATATGAAATATTTTGAGGGATCTTAATAAACTAATGTTCATTTTGATTCGTGGTTTTGATCTGCTGGATCTCATCTGGAGTGCGTGTCTATTTTTAGAGGGAGCTCTACAAATAATTATGTAAAACTCAAAACACCTGTAAATATAATAGGATTTGATCAGTTTGGGATTGATCATTTGGTATTGGAGTATGCTGAATTACCTATCGAGTCAATCAGGTCTGGACAAGTGGGAGAGAGAATTAATGATCCAAACTTCTTTTCAATAAAAATAAACTGATGACACGACCACCATTATTTTCATTAAAAAAATATTTTGCATAATTATATTTTGAAAGTGAATTTTTATAATTTTGTGTATCCTTATTAAACTGATATCTAAAATTTTCACCTATTCAGAAACATCACGTTAAATCAATTCTAATAGACTTAGCGTGTAATAATTCGTTCAGTTTTGCCAATCCAGAATCCCCAACTACCTGTTGGTGTTTGTCATGTTAAGAAGACATTTGGCTTACCTCTCCTTGACCTGGACCTGTTGATGGTGTCATGTGGGTTGTTGGTCAATCACCACTTCTCAGAGGTGATAACTGTAGGGTGTAACTCGACCAGATGCGGAGAGGCTCCCCAAGCGGATAACAGCTATTACCCTGATTGAATCTCGAGAACTTCTCCCCTCCCCCGCTTCAGGTTCATCAAGGATAGGCAATTTGAACCAGGACCAAATTAGTAAGTCCTCCAATGTTTATCAGAATAGAATGTAGGCCTTGGAAATAGGAAATAATCATTGTTTACGAATGTGTTTAGATTAAACGTTTGACCTTCTCTATAATACGGATTTGATTCCTTATAATCAGCTTCGGCGGAACACAGAATGGATGACAGATGGAATGTCCATCAGATTGGTATTTGTACTATTCTTACTTCAATTATTCTTAAACCATAAAATGCCAACCAATCATTATTATAATTACCCTCTATACATGGCAGAATGCACTCAGTAATATACGTTTGGGTCCATTTAAGAACGAAATAACAAGCAGTAATTGTACCAAGAAGTATTTCCAACACAAACAATTTCCGGTTTATGTCCCAGTGATGATCAATAGGCCCTGGAGAAGTGTGATGACTGTTTGCACCTGCCTCCTAACCTAATGAAGTTACTATTGATAACTTCTTATTAACCTAAATCACATCTCTATTCAGGACAGAGTCCACCGCTTAATTGGTGTGACCCTGTCTCCCTTTGAGTGTCTTTGTGCATGTGTATTTGTCTTTGTGTATATATGCGTGGGTGTTTGTGAACACGTGTCTGTGAACATAATATTATGTATATAACTTTTGTTGTGTCAATGTCTAAGTAAAATGTTCTTTTTATTAGGTTTTATAATGAGTCTTCACATATTAGTATCATTCTAGATAGATTTTGGTATAGTGACAATCCACATCGCACATAACATCTTTTTAACACATGCAGTTCGCTTATCATTCTGGCATCATGCAAAACTAAGTTTATCACAATGTAAAAATCCTCTCTCTGTGTTTTCTACGTTTTACATGTGTTATTGCATAGGTCTTGCCTGAGTTCCAATGGGTCAAACAACTTGATTACTATGAGAAAAAACACAAGTTTACTCCAGGATCATACATTTGAAATTAACTGTAAAGTGGTAGAATTTAATACCTTAGGATTTAATGATTATATATTGATATTATGGAAATATAATACAATTACAGTGCTTTATCTTAGAATGCAACGGATGCATTAATTTCCACAAATATGAATATTCTAGGAAAATTGAATACACCAGCTATACTTGAGTAGGCGAGTGCACTCACAAACTAAACTGAACCATTGTTACTATTAATCTGTGGATAGCTCTTAAAAGTTTACGGTTTACTGGTCTGTTGTCTTCTTTGTGTTGAAGGTACAATTTAGGAGAGCGCCTCTCTAGCTCCTATCTCCTAGTTTTCTTTTAAAATATTTCGGCTTTCAAGAACTATTGTATTAATAATAATGTTTATAATGTGACCAGCCAAGGGGAAAGGGTTCTCTGAGGTTTCTATATTTGCTATCTTAAACCTAATATTTAAGGAGATATGAGTAGATTAATGAAAAATAATGATAATTTTGTCTTTAACCAACTTTTTGTGTAGAATTCATTCCCCATACCTAAAACATTTCATCATGATTGAATCTTCCCATATTTGGAATGTCAATGGAACATTTCAAATGGGCAATTCACTTAATTCATCTATTTGTCGTAAAAGAAAGCTCCTACATCCTCCAATGGCAACTGTGAAGTGGGCTAGGCTAATTCATTCTATTTGGTTAACATGGAAACTAAAATTCATGAGATTTTCATAAAATTCTATTAACTATGAGAAACTATCATTTTCTAGTCTCTACATTGAAAACAGAATACATTTATCATTTCTGGTTCAAAAATAATGAATAAAATTGAGTTTTTGAATATTTATTTACGATTATGATAATCAATGATACTTTATGCAAAATCTCAATAAATGTGACCCCACGAGGGGAAAGGATGCTCCGAGGTTATCATATTTCCTATCAAAAGACTAATATTTAAAGAGATATGAGTAAATTTGTGAATAGTGCAAATATTTCATTAGGCCACCTTTTTGTGTAGAATTCAGCTATCATACTCAAAACATTCCATTTTAATGGAATATTCCCTTATTTGGAATGTCAATAGAACGTTTTGAATTTGAAAATTCACGTTATTCCTTCCATTTGGTTTCCATCGAAACTTGATCTTAGGAAATTTAAATAAAATAGGGTCACATATAAGAAACTATTGTTTCATAATTATCATAATTCATGATTGTCGATATAATTTGTCAATAAACGATGGGTAAAAGGGATTTTGCCCATTTTCCTGTATCATGACTATGGTATTTTTAAGGGGCAATAACTTACTTAATAATCATCACATTTGGACATGCATATGTTTACTATCATTTGAAAGCTAAGAACATGCTCTACAAGACTATAAATTCGCATAGAGCATCCCTTCCCCTCGTCTGGTCACAAATATAAGAAAATTAAGCTTTTCCTCATTTTCCCGTATCCTGATAGTGTTAGGTTTAAGGGCCAATAACTTGCTTAATAATTAATGGATTTAGACATACTTGATATCATTTGAAAGCTAAGAAAATGCTCTACAACACCAATTTAATATCAAATCCCACACGGAGTACCCTTTCCCCTCGGCTGGTCACTTATGTTCTCACTGCAAGATGTGATCCCAATGCCAAATCTATTAGTCAAATACAGCCCAGCCAAGGTGCGACGTAACGGTCACGTTCTGCGACGTTCTAATAACGTTCTGTGACGTTCTACGACGTTATTAGAACGTTTTTCGACGTCACATCCTTGGCTGGGAGGTGTTCAAATAACTCCATTCTACACATGATAGAAACTGCAGAGGGGAGGGAAGTTCGCGGATTTCATTATCGTCTGATGCACGCTTACATAATGAACTGAATGAATGTTATACACCTGAAAACTAAGGGCAACATTGATGATTATTATTTGATAAAACCTTCTAAAACTGAACTTGAGAGTCAGATTCTCATAGTTTTTCGCAAGTCGTAGTAGAAGACCTATACATATAGATAAAGGCCTATACCAAGACAAAAAATCTATTCTCGCTTTTCTTTCCGCCACATGCGTGGCTCGTAGGTTACATCAATCCGTAAACCGGATTGTCCCATCATCTGGAGTCATTTGTATTCCCTGACCGTAACGTCAGACGCCCACGTCGTTCCCTTGGCTATCTACGTGACCTCTCCAAACCTCCCGTCTGGTCTGAGTGATCTTTTCCCCTCGGACCCCCTTTAATACTGTCACGGTAGAACTACAGTTATCATTGAACTTTAGAAGTATTTATTTATAGAAAAGTTTGGGTCTGTTTGGTTGACATTTTTCTTATCAAAATGTCAGGATGTTTATACGGCGAGAAAATGCCGATTAGCAGTTTTGGTCGGTCACTTTTTTGAGATTTGAAGAATTGCAAAACAACAGACTTGAATAATCTGTGGAAAGACCTGGAAACGAAACGTAAAAACAAGATTAAAAAAAGGTGTTAAATGGACGAAAATCAGCTCAGATGAAGTGAGTGTAACTACAGGTTCCAGGAACCCCAGCCCTCTCCCAGTGGATTTCCTGTGGTTAGTTGTCAGAACAGCATTTCAGCAGACGACATTCTGTAATCACTAGTTTTGGCGGGGCTTTGCTCGGCGCCTGTAGCGCCACTCACAGGCAGGCGCAAACATCACAAAGTGAGCCGCGGGGCCAGAACCAAAGTCGTCTGCCCGGAGAGAGGGAGCGCGCGAAACGGGGGAAGCCGAAGGGGGTAAGGACTCTCACTGGAATCTTATAAGCAGTCTAAGTGTATACGGATTTAATACAAGGAAATTCAAAATGTTGCCAACATGTGCGCATTTATGAAAGCACCGACATGTTGCATGGAAAGTTCCGAGCCAGGATGGAATTAATGGGAATTCTACCCCGATCATAAGTGAAAGAAGAGAGGAATCATTCGCCATATAGATATATGTATTAACATGCTATTATTTTTACATGTGTAAACAGTGCTTTGACTTGGTCAAACACCCCATGAAGCCATCTGAGTATAGCAGCAGTCACCCAGAACGCCCAACTGAAAAGTGGCGTTGAAGAGCCCATGCTACCTCACCCAATCTTAACCAATTCATGAAAGAAAAAAATCTATTTTCAAAGAACTATCATGATTGGAAAAGACAAGAATTAAGTAGGTTGAAATTGAGATTCCCCATGGCCATTGACTGTGAACTCAGTGTAAATGAGATCAGGAATGCTCCCCAGGATTGTCACCACAAACCAAAATCTCATTAACTTTTGTGAGAGCGAAATTGCGAATAATAACTATAACTAATCTAATCAGAATACGCGACTAATTGGGTAATAACAGGCAGTTCTCCTTAGGATAGACTCTTAAAATCGGAGAAGACACGTATAAGGAGATAAATGTATCCGTAGAGGAAGTATCTTAATTAACGTTCTCGGCAGGTAATTTGCCAATTACAGGTGGGCCAAAAAGTCGGCGGCCGTGATTTAAATAGGCACACGGCGAGTAAAATAGCCGAAAACACTCAAATCTAATAAGCCGTGGGAAAAAAGGCGGAGTCCAGGACAGTGGAGAGAGCGGCAGGAAGGACGTGTTGGGGTGAAAAAGCGGCGTTCCACACAGCGTTCCATTAGAGACCAATAAGGCGGGAGGCTACTTGTGGTGTGACATCAGAGCAGGACGCGGGCCCACGTCAAAAGGCCAGCCTACAAATACACGGGGATCCCTTGTAGGCCTCCAGTCAATGAGAAATCACTCACACCGAGAACAGGTAAATCAGACACACGGAGAGATAGCCACACACACCAAGGTACTACGGCCATAAAGACAGAACACATAGGAGCGCTACCCAAGACAACCACTGACTTACCAAACGACTTCTACGAAATTCCTCACTATTTATATATACATCCAGAATCAAGGAGTGATTTCCTTTGGGGACCGGAACCTGTTTACTGGAAGTTAAGATTCCACAAAATGCGTCCCCAGCCATGTCATCTCAGACGCTGAGAGGTGACGGCGTGGGTGGTGGGAGGATAGCGTAGGAGGCCGCCTCTGACCTGCCGTGGAGGAGGAGGAGGAGCAGTAGGAGGGAGGAGTTAGCACTAGATGAGGAGCAGCTCATCTGCTCATAAGACACCGATCTCTCGGCTAGTCTACATTACAGCCATTTCATCACGAGCCGTGAAACATCGCAGGGTACCATCTCTGAGCCATAGGAGGACAATCCTTGTCTAAGGTATTTATCTCACACACTTTTAGCATTTATGTACTCGTTGCTTAAGGTATTTATCCCATACTTTTAGCATAAATGTGCTCGTTGTTTAAGGTATTTATCCCATACTTTTAGCAGTCATGTACTCGTTCTGTCATACATATCGGGGTCACATCTAAGCGTTTCGGCTGTGATTAACGTATACTCTTCAGCATGGCCATTAGCGATTAGATTAAAGAACATTTTTGTTTTCCCTTAATCCTTTCAGCACGATATGAATGAGGATTAGATGAAAGAACTTTTTTCATTCCACAAATTCCCATGTTGCCAATTTCCATAAGTTTATATAATCACAGGGGGGTACATAGTACTTCACCACTCTTTATGTTTGGCTGGCCGACTAAACTTGACATCAAGCGAATTATCCCATTATCCGATAGAGTTGTATTAGACAGTTCTGTCCTGGCAATGCCTTCCAACACGTACTGAAGAAGTGACAACAAGTCGTAAAAACGATATAGTCTACGTTCTATATGATGAATATAACGAGACAGAACAATATAGCTTATTAACATTAGCTATTCATATTAAAAAAAACCGTAGTCTACGCGTCCTTAAGGAACCATAACTTAATGATATAACCAGGTCAAACAGTCCTTATCAAAGGAAGTAAATAGGAGCAAGCCTGTTGCCCTAGGATCTTAATCACATACTCCTGTAGATAAGCAGAGATAAGTCCGTCTTTTTATTCACCACGCAATGACATCTCGGTCCTCTTCACCACTCCACACAATAGAACATGCCCTCTGTATACAATCACCCACTCTCCACCAAATGCCGGGCAGATTCTTAAGGCCATACCCCCCGCAAAGACCTATGGAGATGCCTTCTCTTCTCCTGTTGGGGCTGACAATGCCGACGAGACCTGGCCACTTCCCTAGGTGGGGCCTCCTAGATTATGCGGCTGCCAGCGGGAAGCGGCCAGACTGTGCTATCACTTACACAGACCTATATCTGAGTATCACATATTGAAAAGGGGTATAGAATACGTCCACTTGGGGAGATGGCGGACTGTAGGCCCCACTTATGCCGTGTATATATGATAGATAGAAGGGGATAGCTGCAGGAGGCATATGGCCAGTTTGAGTGAGCGCAACGTCGGCACCTCGATGTATCTAATGTCAAAAGTGTGTAGAAGGTAGGCGAGAGGCCAAAGTTTAATTCACAGGAGCTTAACAGGAAGGTAAATTGTGAAAGATAGGCGCCGACCCTGGCTGTTATCTTTACAAGTTTTGATTCAGAGAAAGCAGGATTAAGAGAAAGAACTGGTCATGAAGTGCGACTATCAAATTAACTAGAAGCAGACAGCAAGAACTAAAAGTAGACAGCATGATGTTTATCTATAGTGGTTATGTCTATGTCAGATTTAAGAGATTCAAGTCCGTCTCGTTACCTATTCATAGCAATAACTTCTAGCTTCTCGTTGGTATAGAACATAATGTATTTCTATTTTGGTGAGACACAACATATTGCAATGTGACGTTCGAATCACTAGAGGGACTTCACTGATGTAAAGAGACGATGGAAATTTAAAAAATAGTTGTCGAGGCATAGTGTTAGCTAAGGTAATGATAGTGTTGGTATGGGGAATTCTACCCTGAGGGTGGTGGCGACGTTACCCATGATCGTGCTGGTAGGATACGACAGGTCGGGGAGGTGGCCACTTGTGGATGTACCTTGGCCGTCCTGCCCCTGAGTCAACACGGCAATTAGCCTGCTGCACGCTATCCGGTGAGCAGCTCAGCCCTGAGCAGCTCCTACTCCAAATAAACACCCTACATGACCAAGGGCTAGTGGCCGGCCACCGAGCAGCCCTGAGCAGATCCAAAAACAGGCCTTGGGAAAGTAGAATAAATAATCCAAGGCGGTTCTTCTTCACTAATTGGTGGGGATTTTGGCTTTCCGCGCGGTATTTAGGGTTGAGATGTGTTGTTCTAAATATTACATGAACATAGAGAACCTTTCTGTGTCACACTGGTTTACGTATATTGGCATAGAAAAAAACGAATCATGTTGGGGCAAGTCTTAGCGCAAAACTTTGTATTCAGAATTACATTGGAATAATTACAGCATAAAGCTCTTTTATCCAAGGTCATACAAAGGTTACTTAAACTAATTGGAATTGCGGCTAAAGATTTCTTTGAAAAAGAAAAATTGGTTTCTCTTTTGGATTTTGTGGTGTAAGCACTTGGTTTTTATACGTTCTCTTGAAAAGAGAGGGAATTGAAGGAGTAAGCATTTTCATTTTGAAGATCCTCTACATGTTTTTATGTAGACAACATGTAAGGGTGTTGAAAACACTAAACACGCCAGCTAAGAGTTTTCTATTGAGAAGTCTTCATGTGAAAAGTAGAATAAAAAAAAGAGCAGTAAATACATGCTTACTCCTTCAAACCCAGGTGAAAGTCACGTCGTAACCTTCTGGTAGATCTAATGGGTTTCTACCACAACCAAATCACTTCCTTATTAACATGGTAAACACTCAGTCCCCATAAGAACAGAACCACCACCTGCGACTTCCGTATAAACAGACCCATTTCTTTGATCTTTGCAGTTCCTCCAAAGCTGACAGGCGGAGAAAGCCTCGTGTGACAAAAAACTCGACGCGGGACTCGGCCTGCTGGCTGGCGGGAGATCAGGAGGATGTTAACCACACACGAGAATAGCATCGTGACGTCACTCACCACACAATGGCCGGCCTGGACCGACTTGGACTGGGACAACCGGACCGAGAATATCACCGGAACCAGCGACGGGGGTCACGTGAACGCTACGTCATTGCTGGCGTCCCCGACACCCACCGCGCCCACTTCCGGTCCCAGCATGCTCTTCCGCTTCCTGTGCGAGTCGGGAATCGCCATCCCCGTGTCGCTGTTGGGCGTGGCGGGCAATGTGCTGGCCATCCTGGTGTTGTGCAGACAGAAACAGCGACAGAGCACTACTTTGATACTACAAGGCCTGGCCGTCACGGACACACTGGTGCTCCTGGCCACTTTGCTGCTTAGGTCTCTGCGCTACCTGCACTATTACCTGCACTGGGCCTGGCTCGGTCCCTACATGGCTGCCTACAAGTACATCTTCTACTGCCTCTTCCCCCTAGTGTACTTCCTCCGTCTGATAGACACATGGCTGGTTGTGTTACTGACCATAGACCGTTACATTGCCGTAAGGCACCCCCTGCATGCACAGCGACTCTGCACCTACCCCAGGGCTGTTAAAAATGTTGTGGCACTCTTCCTCGTGTCTTTCTTCTTCAGTGTGCCCAGGTTTTTTGAGTATGAACTCACCACTGAGAACTCTTTTGGGTTCAAGCCGAGTATTTTTGCAAAGAATCACAACTACACAATATCATACAGGATTGTCATATTTTTCATCGTCATGTACTTGGTGCCCATGACACTGCTTATTGTACTGAACACTCAACTGCTGAAGACGCTGCGGACGGCTGAAGTATATCGGGCACAGATCGCTGAGAGGAGCAGCTCCAGCCGCTCTCGCAGCATCACGGCTGTTGTCGTCACGGTCACACTGGTGGCCATTGTGTGTAACGTAACTGCCATGGTAACCCACCTGCTGTGGTCCCTACACGTGGCCTTCCCCAACCTGCACTACCTGGAGTTGCCCCGCCGCTACCTGGCCCTCATCAGCAACATCTTCATCACCCTCAACTCCGCCATCAACTTCGGCATCTACTGCCTCTGCTCCAGGAACTTCAGGACGGGACTTCGCCGCCTCATGTGGTGTTACGCCGACAAGGGCGGCCTCACCAGGGGTCATTCCAGTATGCGGACAACGGGCACTTATATTTCATTGACTCACAGCTCCACCATACGGAAAAAGTCCAGTAGTGCATCCAACACTGTGGGCTACCTCCCCAATAAACTGTTGTACGCGTAAGCACACGTCCCCATTACAAAGAAGACTAACACACCTCAAAGATTAACGTTTTACAAAACTGGGCCAATACCCCGATCCCGCCCTGGAGGATGTCTACTTTATGAAGACAAGAGACAATGAAGAGAAAGATTGAATGTGTTTATATAAATGTTTCCCCGAAGTGCCACCATTCACCCATCTCCGTTGTCGTAACGCTGGTGAAAACTCTTTTTAATAAAATGTTATTTTTCCAATGAATTCGATTGTTTTTTTCTTTTCACAGCTTTAGAGGAATTCTCCTAGGAGTTAGGATCATAAATGAATCAACGCTAGTATTTTCTATCATTGAGTCAAAGCAGTTAAAAGCTGATGTATGACAAAGGAAAGGGACAAAGGAACCGGCTTTCATTATTGGAATTAAAGTAATTTGAAGATTTCTGAAATTCAAATGTTCCTAGAAGGTATAAAACCATAGCAAGCACACAAGTATGTTAACTATATTGATGTCCCTGAAAAGCAGAGAAACTTAAGAAACAAATAAAAAAAGGTTAGGGTCATTGATCAAATGGATCTGTCAGAGCCAATTGAAACCCCTACTACTTAGATTGCCAGTACATTGCTGTTAAAGTAAGTCCTTCCATAATACTTCTTTTTCATCTAGACTCTCTTAGTAAATAATTCAATATTTTACCAATTTCTTTAAAAGAACTTACTGAACATGTGCATATATATACCATAGTTATACGTCGGTGCATTAACTATCTCGATGCGGTAGGAATAATATAGGTTATGTATCTGGTCGATCTATGGGCATGCAGATGGAAGGATATAAGGAAACCGCAATACCCTTCTGGCCCCTCATAGCTGCTGATTCTTTTTCCTATGGTCATAATTATTTAGCCAAGATCAACAAGTGGATTTTTCAACTATGTTCGCTGCAAAGGTCAAGGCCAAACACCTTATAGCCACCAACAACATACGAACTTCGGGGACTGTAAACAAAACGTCATTATTGTAATTCTTTTCCCATCTACACTGAGAGTAAACAAAGCTGCAATGTACCGAGCTCCTTTTGCATTGAGGTCAGTAATATACCTCTCCTCTTTAAATCTACTGTCAGCTTAATCACAATGATTATAATGCATAATGGTTTCCAATAACCAAATCATTCGCTCATAGAGATGAAGACAAACATAATTGAACGCCATAGCTACTCCATAGAGCAATAATCAAGCAGTTCCACCCACGTTCTCCATCGTTAATGGCCTGTATTTCCGTCCACTGTAATACCTTTTAGAGTTCCTTTTACTTTACATTAACTCGGCAACATGCCCCACACCGCTAAGTGCCCACGTTGCACTGAAGCGTTGACCTAGGTTTTTTGTAACTTTGCACAGCAGATTGACCGGTGGGTCTAGCAAATAGGCGGAGTAATAGTGAACGGAAGGCCTATGTCGGAGGGCGTACGGCCATGGTGACCCGCAATGGGGGACTGCAGTGTGACAATCTGTTACCTGAGATCGTTCTAAAAATGCTACCTGGAAGTATTCCGTCTGCCAGCCAGGTGCAGGCAATTTGGTGATGGCATTATCAAAAAAGAATGGCGGGAATGACCATCTCTTTATTCTGGCTATAGACGTTGTGCAGATGACGTCAAATCCCCCAAAATGGGATGGATGCCATAATATTGGTGATCAGATTTGAAAAAGCTGGAGCAAACATCCACAAGAAAAATGTAAGCCACATTAACCTCATATATATGAATTCGCCAGATTATAATCATCAATTTTTATCATTTAGAATTCATGAATTTCAGTTTTATTGTATAGCCACGTGGTTACATTAACCATGTGGTGATCACAAAAAACTGGTCACTTGACCCAGTCTCTACAATGTCTATAGTACCTCTGGAAGAGGTAGTCCCGGCCAAAGTGCTACATATTGGTCACGTTGTACAACGTTATGGTGCCGTTCTACAACGTTATGAGAACGTTCTGCGGCGTCACATCCTATCCTTGGCTTGGGTACCACTAATAGCACCAGCACCCATAGTAGCAATGAAAATATCTACCAAGAATAAAAGGCTAGATTTTTGCTTCTCACATGTAAATAGAACCAACACCTGCTGTCTATACAGGGATACAATACACTTTGATGAAGGAGCCAGGGTCTGAACCGTTGCTTTAGGTTATACACTATCCATAAAACGTTTTCAGTCCACAGCCAATCGCCGTTAGCTAGACAAAAAACGTTTACTCATTATACTACGGGAATTAAAACTTCTTTGCCCTATATAAATTATTTAAAGACAGTCTTTGCAACTAGAAAGTTCTATCTACCCAAGGCCTCGTAAACACCGCGAGATACTTGTTTCCACGAGCAAGTGCTGCATGGCGTATTTGCCTGTTAATGGTCATGGAAGTAATGTTCCGCCTGTACACCTGAAAAATTAAAAGCTCTAAAAGCCAGAGGAAGAGGAGGAAATCATTATGTACAATAAAATGGGAACAAACACAGTAAAAAAAGACAAGGTAAAACTCATCCCGGATGTGCCTACTGTAGTTCCTGTTTGACTGAATGAAATAGATATTAATTTGTTGTTACATGTTTTCCATGGTTACTACCAATGATAAAAGTTGATAATATGATAATTCCATAAAGATCATGACTGTTTGCTTATGTGCAGAGAAAGGGAGCTGAGGTTCACGTATTGCGCTTATTGGGCGCCCGACCTAGACGCTATCTGCTTTAAGAATTTACTTTAGTTTCTATCTCATTATAGATATTTTTTCTGGCAACGCTCTTCTCCTCTATAAAACACGAGGTCATGACGCCTCAATTTGTAGAATGTTTTCCTTGACAACAGGATGGAAGGAATTTTTTTTAATGAGCTATGCTTGCTTGTCCCAACAACAAGACCAAGGCAGCCTATTTTGACCTTTTGTAGACAGACTATTCAGTTCACTCCTAAAGGCTTTACTTGACGGGTTCCCTTTGGGCCACTTTTTGAACCATCCACACATAAGGCTAATGTCAACGTGTAATTAATCAAGCCATCCCTTTTAGCATAGGTCAACAAGTGCATCATAGAGCAGGCTTCCACCACAAATATGACCGTGGGACCCCCGGCTCGGTCAAGATACACAGAGTCAATACTCGGGTCGGATACCAGGAGGGCCATATTTGAATTAGCCTCTACACACAATCACATGACACATAGTAAATATTTGGCCAACATTTCCGCATGCTTCTGCCCGACACATCTCATAATTTGTCTTTCTTACAGAAGATTGATAAGCAAAGTATTGCTTCCCAACCCAGCGGGAATATGCGTGCAGTGCGTAAAAGTGCCGTAAGGGTAGTACTATAAACGTTGTAAAAACTAAATGAGGTGTATGAGAGCGTCACTATTTCATCTGAAAGGAAACAGAACACGGTCCATGCATGTTGCCTTTTCTCTGCGGCTCGCTCCTGATCCCCAGGCGAGTTAATGGAGATGGTGGGGCTAAGTTTCCGATCGGAACTCTACCTCACACGTTATACGCCCATTGTTTTAGCTGTTTTTCCATTAAGGTTTTACATTTTAAGACTTCTTGCATGAACTAATATTTCATCTCCCTCTGCAACACACGTCTTTTGCATTTATATTCCGTACATGACTGTTTTTCAAATGTATTTCTTACAAAGACACCTCTGTACATTCTACAGTGGCCCTATGTAAAGCCCTATTCCAACTTTGACACAATTCTTACTGCATTTTCTGCTTTAGGGTCACTATTCTCTCCTTTATGAAATAAATTTACTCTATGTAAATAATAACAGATATCTGATGATTATGTTAAAAGGACACACTGTTAAGGGTTTAATGTATATGTCAGACCCTGTAAATCACTGACGACCCAACTTACTTAAATTTGAGTAAAACAGACTGATTTTGAAAGGCAATTTAATGTGACCTAAATCAATTAACCTTTTCTAGTTTGTTATGACTAAAGTGAAGATTTTGGTTAACCCCCTGCTAGGGCTACTGTCACTGCCCCCAGTGATATTTGACTGAGGTTAAGTTTTCTATTTAATAATACACTATAGCCCCATGCTGATATAAAGGTAATTTTACAAATTGCAAGAGGGATTCCAAATGAAACTATCGCCCAAGTGAACCGAGAGAACCAATTGTATAATATTATGGGCAAGAGTGGATGACCGAAATGAAGAGGGGTTACCTGCAGCAAAAATGGTGATAAGACAACGATAATAGCGGTTTCTGTTGATATGGAAGTTATGATGTCATTTCTTATTACAGACGGAGTTACCATGACAACCATTTTCTATTAATCTGACTATCTGACTTCACCAAAAACTCAGCTGGGTCAAATAGACATACGCAGTTTGACCAATGCAATGTTGCCTGCATCCATCCATCCATCCATCCATCCATCTATCCATGGATCCATCCATGGATCCATCAATCCGTCAATCCATCAGTCCATCCATCAATTGATCGATCCATTAATTCATCCATCTGTCCATCCATTCATCGATTGATTGATTGATTGATCGGTCGATCGATCCCTCCATCCATCTGTCCATCCGTCCGTCCGTCCGTCCATCTATCTATTTATCTGTCTATCTTTCTATCTATCTAGAGGTGTCATGGCCCTAGAATGTACTGGTGCTCTCTGCCGTAACAAGTGGGTCTCCAGGTGTGACGGGCGGGTTGTTCACAGACCAAAACAGGAGCAGCTCCCCGAGCAGCTTCCACGGACTCACCGCTGGTAGTAGGCAGAATGTGTGAAGAAAAACCTATCAGTAAGTAGGTCACCAGGAACGTGGGCATGGATGTTGTATAGGAGTAAACATGACACAAGGTCAAAGAAACATGTAGGTGTTGAAATGTGAGGAAGTTCTAAAGATCCAATGACTATAATTCCCAATATAAATTTTGTCTTGAATCAACTTGAACAATGTTTTCAACAATCTTTTAAACGGTGTGTTGCATGCATGCGTTCTCATCATATTCTCAATGAAAACTTAAAATTGGCAAATTCCCTGGTAGCTATAATCGCTTAGTAGAATGCAAGCATAACAATAACGATCTATGACGTTACGATAATGCTATTATAGCGTTCTGCGACGTCACGTCCTTGGCTGCGAAGGTATGATAGGATGACCACCTTGAAACCGAATGATCTCGGGATCTAAGAGTAAATCCCATTACCACGGTGGGACGCCCACCTGGTCTGATACCTCCCTTCTGGTCGCTCATGAAAGCTACATGACAAAGGCTGTTCCACCAGCGGAATGGGAGTAGAGGAAAAACCGACGTTAGGATACTCAGAAACAAGGACTATATAGAGGTGTCCGAAAAATAATGTAGCTTCACTTTGTTATTGTAAACCCTTTTTTGATTTCAAAAAAACATATGAGTTATGACATCGTTTGTCTCAATTTCATTCAAGTCGGTTTCAAAATGTGATTTCAAATATAAATTGATTGACAATAACGTCTGTCTCAGTGCAATGCATTCTGAGGTTTCTTGATAAAAATGTTTTATTTCACCACATATAATATACTGGTCCCAGGTTCTTTCATTAAGAATTTGAAACGTGTTTCCCAACAAATAAATATAATATGTATGTATTCGTATTTTCAAGCCTTCATCTGAATTATTGACTGAGGTATCATTTTCAAATAACAAATAAATGATTACTGAGTGTTTCCCTTTCACCACAGATTAAGAAGGAGTAGTCTAATCAATTGATGTCCATCGTTCCTCTAATACAGGCTTTATCAGTTACATTGTGTCAGAAAATAATTTTGCGAGCAGTGTTCCTTAACAAAGTCATCACCAATACCAGAGCGATTGTCCAAGAATGATGAAGTTACGTTCGTGGGCATCTATATTTCCTTAAACACAGGAAGAACATAAAAGAGCGAATGTGATGACACCTACAAATAAAGAAGGCCCCTTTTAAAATTTTCATTAGATCAAGTTTTCTGTATTAAATGAGGCACACCCACCTCCTACAAATAGTAATTCATTTTATGTCCGCCGCGGCCGCTCGTGAGAGTTGGGATACTTAAAAGGACAACTCTCTTTCCATTCCACATAGTTTTATGCAGAAGTAGAAAGGGCAACACAAATAATGTAAGAATGGACTACAATAGAGAAAGCAGAATTTATGATATACCGGCAAATATTAAACGCATAAAATGTTAGCACTATTTACACTTTGGCTCCAGCTATGACAGTGTAATTTTCATATTGAATAGGCAAAACAGAGATTATTATCTTGGACACAATCCAGACTCATGCGTTTTCTATGTTTACGAGATTTGATTTATGTAGAAATAACAAAAGATGAGTTAAGGATAGACAACAGTAGGCAGGGCTCTATTTTCACCTTCTCCTCTCATTTTCCTAATTTACAAGATACAATATCGTGTTATATATCAAATGAAAGGTAATTATTTTATCTATCTAATGATGTAAGCAAAGTTGTAATTAGATGAACATTTTTAATGCAATAATTTTAAAATCAATTTCTTGACTTTTATTTTTTGAACATGAATTTCTTCGTTAATATTAAAGTTAGAGATTTCAAATTTTGTATGCCCCCTTACAAGGTTGTAATGCAGGGAAGCGTGTCTCAGATTTTTTATTTAGGTCCTATTTTTTATTTTATTCAAAAAAACGGGAAACTTTTTGTTATTTTTGTAAACTTAATTTTCTAGATTTTATAAAACAAAATCTAGGACCTAAATTAAAAAACTGAGACACGCTTGCCTCCTAATGGTCATCATGTACATGTGTTTAAAATTTCAGACCTATTGGTTAAATATTAACTGAGATATCCATGTTCAAAAAAACCTTGTAGAAATTGGATTTTTCAACTTTGCGGAACTGGTACACAGGTGGTCATAAGGCTATACTTTAATAATTTATATCAACAGATTGTGTGCTTTATTGGCTTTTTGATGATATATGATATAAATATAAGGTATTATGAATGCAAAAATAGTAATAAGATCACTGCGACCATAGCTTAACACCCCTTCTCACCTGTTGTCTATCCTTAACCAATTGATACAAGTAACCTAACGGAATGTGTTTGTCGCTTTAGGTCAATGAAGTGGTATTTTTTTAGCAGTAGTTTTACAAAGGATCATCAAATACAATGGCATGACTTTGTAGCACATAATTAGACAGCTAATCAAGCTATCTTGGAATACATGTCAAATTTCAGATTCAGATCCTCGGTACTTTCTTAGTGAATGTTTCAAGGGTTTGTTGGATCCTTATCTCTCATCTTTTGCCTGAAATTACTGGCATTGTCTTTCGGCAGCTACAAGGTGTTGGCTTCCATTTAATCAATATAGTCAAAGTATAATATAAACCTGCTAACATACCCCTATTAGTAAGGTGTATTTGATAGCAGCATAAATAGGCTACTTGAGACACCTGCGCCAAACTCCACTTTTCACAGACTACTTACACCCCAGCTGCCAAGGGGCGCGCCGTACGGAAGGGAGGCAGAAGACAGCAGTTGGCTGGCTAATTAATTATTGACGGCGACTTGAGAACCATATGGTAGGTCTTTTTCCCTCATCGACATCTACTCCTACTCCGAGGGCTGGTAATTATAAAAGATCCGTGTAGTTCCGTCGCCATAGGTATGTCGTAGATAGTATGTTGGGATGTTGTATATTGTGTTCAGGATCGCGAGTTTGTTCACTACAGGAATGGTATGAAGGATATACCCGGAGTGCGCTGGCTGTTGAGTATCATACTCTTTTTTTTTTTTATTACGTTCCCAAATTATTGAGACCAACCAATGGGACGGTTCTTCTCATGGTCATCATGTTCTCATTTAAAATTCCAAGTCCACGTGGGGTCTGAGAGCGGAGAAGGATTTCGAATAAAAGGTGATGGGGTTTTTGTATTATATACCAGGGGTGGATACAGTATTTTCGAAAGAGATGGGGGGGGGGGGGGGGGAGAGTCAACATAAAGGCTAAGTACTAAACAGTGTGCATTCGCGCATACACATGCAGCATTCCCCTAGACCCTTTTTTGTAGTTTTGGGGAAGATGGTTGGGGTCAGGACTCCCAGGACCCCCCTGGATCCGCCACTGTATACTAACTCAGGGGTGGATCCAGGATATGTTATAGGCGTAGGGACCATGAACAAAAAGTACAGGAGAGAGAGAGGGGGGGGGCTGTCTAGCGCCTGTCCCCCTTGATTCGCTACTGCAAATTCCAAAACGAATGCAGCAAAGTGCATCATTTTCCCTGTATGTGTAGTTGGCTGGAGTTAGGCCTATATGCGCGGGCATAGCATCAGAAGGCCGCGCATATGGAATTCTTTGTATACGCGGGTGTAGGGTCCGCGTGTATTAGGAGCTGTGTATCCGCGGGGTTGTGTCCACGTCTATAGACAAAGCTATACACGCGGACGTACCTAATTTTTCCATCATTATATTATTTATAAATCGGGGGCTAAGCCCCCGAACCCCCCTTTTCTTTTCTTATTTCTAAGTTTTTACCTATTTTTTGCACATAAAAGGTTTTGGAAATACAATACACACCCCCTTATCTTAAATCCGCGTATGTAAGCATTTTTGTATGCGCGGACTTCTTGTCCGCGTATTTAAGGAATTCTATATACGCTATAGCCGCGTACGCGATTGTCGCGCGTATAGTCACTCCCTGTGTGGCTTGCGTCCCCTGAAACAACGCGGGAGTAAGGAGGTCAGGACGCCCGGGATCACTTATGTTTGGATCCATGTATTAAGAAATTGTATTATGGTTTTCTTTTATTGGGACAGAGAAAGTTGTTCCCTACCAAACGCGTGCATGTATTCTATCAGTTTCATATACAGGCTGTAGATAAGAGCCTCAGGCGTTCTACGTGGTTACTTCAGTTAATTGAAGTTCTACTATGTCCATGATAAGATCACGTGCTGGCCTTGAGGTTACGTGTAGAGATCCCTACATCACGGGTAGAGCTCACGTGACCTTCCTCGCTGAAGGCTTCTTCTCTATGTCACATCTTAGTTGGATTTACTGTAAACTATGAGACCTGACTGGCTATTGTTAAAGTCTAGTTTTCCTTCAAAATAGTACCTGATTGGACGGACATGGAACACAGGAAGTCTAGACTATACCTTCTGTTTTCTCTCACTTTTCGAATGACAGGTCAGGAGGCACATTTTTCATAAAGATTAATGTACATGCAATTAATCGTTTCTATGCTCTTAAGTGTGAGCACATATGATATAGGCCTTAATGTAAGGACATGTCTAAAAGTTATGTTTTCTACAAATGTATCGATTTTCTCATATAGAATTGAAACTAATACATTTAATTGTACGCGTAATACAGCCAGCGTTTTATAATGTATCCTCTTTGGAAACATTACATATCGATGTTCTGGTCATTAGCCCTTGATATACCTGGTCTTGCTTTATTTGGAAAAGAATGGATCAATATAAATGAACATAGTTAAAACTTGCTGATTTTGTAAAGCATCTCATAAATACATACCATCCAATATTCTGAATCACACACACTCATCAGTAGTTCAACATAGCGAGCACTTATCGACAAAGGTTTGATTAAAACTTTAAGCCCCCTTCTTACGTGGGCGTGCAGAAAGTAAGGCAACTTATTCCCGAAAATTGTTGCTGGCCTCTTCTCCAGCAGGTGCCTTCCTAACAGGCTGGTGGGGGCGTCTGGCCCACTCACGTCAACTCAGCCCCCTAGGGGGAGCCACCACCGGAAATCACGTGGTACCTACCGCCGCCATCTTGTTTAATGAGTCACATGACCTCGGTCAGAAAAATGGGCCACGGAGTCCACTTGGGAGGTTTTATGGGACAACTGGTTTTGATTCGTTTAATTTTGTTTAAAGAAAACTAAGTTATAAATTTCATTTTGTGAGTTTCATAACTTGTTATGATGAACAACAATTGCTCCTCATAATAACTTATAGGTAGACAAGTATTGTCTGAATAGCGCTACGTACTTCAATAGTTTATGTTACTATTAGGAACTATTGAGGGAAAAAAGAGTAACCAAGTGACCGGAGGATATTCAACATACTAAAGTAAAGCCATATAGCTGTATAGCTCACGATTGAAACTGCAGTTATGGCCACAATGGTAAAAGTATTTTTATTGTACCTATTTATATACGTGTCGGCTAATTGCCTGTATTGTTGCTTTGTTTCAAAATAGATATATCAGGCACATTCATTGAGTAATTGACAATATATTTCCTGGTCAGGAAACTAATTGATGCAATCAATAATGCATCCTGAAACACTGGTTGGATATGATGTTTGATACTGTATCCCATATAATCACCTAATGTGTTTCTTACCTGAGTAAGTGAGTCTGAGTTTACATATAGATCTGTGCATATGGTATACACAGGGTGTAGCTGTTTTGATCGAACACACTCTTCTTTTCTTGAAGTGAGATATTCGAATTATTTTCCTTTTCTTTGACATAGATTAGTTGTTATTCTTATCAGCAGATAAGTCAACAGTACAACATCTATGTAGCATATAGGAAACTTCCTCTATGTCTACTGAATGCAGAATAAAATAAGACGCAGAATGTTATGGAAAAGACGTCTAACGTACAATATGCACCACTGGCCGGACAAGTCCATGGTGTATCAGCTGGGAAAGAACTTAAATGTATGTTCTCGTAAAATAGACCCTAGCACCCCGCAGTCGGTTGGAAAGATGTATCTCTGGCGCTGCGAGTACTTTAAGATACAGCAGATACGGTCAAGTATGTCTAAGACTAGCACAAAGTCATATACATTATGACGTCGTTCCCTCCCCTCGTTGAAAAGTTTCTATAAGTCTATTTTATTTGTCTGGTTGTATTCTATATTTCATCTTAGTTTCACATAAAAGTTTTTGATATGAATAAAAATAGGTGATGAGAGGAACTTGTTGTATATATGAGACAGACGATGTATGCAATACTATAAAGGACATGGTGGGAAAGATGTAGGCGGCATTGCTTACACTGGAGCCATTCCACACACGACTTTGTTTATATTAAGGCAGTTCATTTATGTGACGTCGCATGTTCACAAACATACCAAAAGCTCCAGATTTCCTTTACCATACACTACTTGCATGCCATGTATACAAGATTAGTAAAGCACGTGACATTGTTCCACACATTGTGAAGCTAATTCAGATTCTAAGCGACGGAGCTCAAAACGGCAAGAGCGATCAATTGTATTTCTATAAAACTTTAATTAGATTCATAGGAATAAAGCACGCCTTTAAGCCTAGAAGGAACAATTGCATGCGCCTCTGTATCGCTAAAAGCCACACGACACGCGTAAAGCCTAAGGATATCATAATTTAAACTTTATCATCAACGTGAAGTTATATTTGCCATCCTTTTGTACTCAAGCCAGTAATACTAAGATTACCTTTACATTATTCCGAGAATATACGAGAGGCTAGTGAAGCAAAGCCATACACCTGTCTCACCTACATTTCAACACATCTCATATCATTATTCATCCTCATACTATGACTGATAATTCAACTTTGGACATCATAAGACTACGGAGTATACAGGCATGTTATTAGAACGAGGGAATGAGTTCAAAATGAGGATACTAATATTGCAAAATGAGGATACTAATATTGCATTAGAATTGAATTGAAACCCTTTTTTCAATTCCTGATGTTGTCAGGCAGTTTTCGTCAGTTGAACATTGACTAGTGTCAGTGTAAGATGAGTCCATCCTCTAGACTGCCAGCCTAGAATCTGTATTATTTATTTGTATATCACGGTAGTTTTACCATTAAGGTTCACCATATAAATATTTTCTTCGTGTAGTAGAGGGGCTGATACAATCAGAGGGCCGGCGAAATATATGCGAGAGTGTGAATGCATGATATATTTCTGTAAAGGAACGCTACAAATCTCAAGAAACCATAAATCAAAACAAAAAATTATTGATAATGCGACAATTTCAACATGAACTTATTCAGAGAGCCGAACTATAATCATTTTCCCATCGTCTCTAGCGTATTCAGAGAGTCTGATTATAACCATTTCCCCGTTGTCCATATTTTCAGCCTTTTTATATATAGTATTTCCAAGACTTAACAATTGCTCCCTGGTAACTTTAGGACATTGCACATTTATTTACATAAAACCCTGGCAGTTCATTATGATCAGCTGATAACCTGACTCCTCCAGCGGCTACAGGCAGAGATACCCGAGCCCGAGCCCCGCCACATGCTTGTAGGGCCGATATTCACACCAGACAGGATTAGTTCATTTAAATTCCAGGAGGCCGGAGGTTTAAGTATCCCAGACTCTGACTAGCAGCTACCCACTACCGGTTAACCAGGTTGGGAGGAGAATACTGAACAGCATAAAAACCACCACTTAATGACTTAAAAAGGGATCCCCTCGTATGTTAGTTGGTGATCTAGCAGGAAAACAAGTTAGGTGTGGTAAAACAAAAACGGAGGCACCATTAGGGAGCCGGTAGACGGTGTACTAACCCTTTTAAAACACTTATAAAAGCTGATCGTTGTAATTGTTTCTACTAAATAGAAAAGCAGTATAGATTTTTGGCATCAAGTGAGCCAATGGAAATGAAATTAACTCTTTTATGCTTAAAATTGGTAGAAGGTGAATTATAATTCTGTTTATTTCCCTTTTCATATCATGTTAGGTGAAATACTAGGCACAGTGAACAGTATATACATCCATGTCGTAGATGCATTGCTTATCGTTATAGATTAACTTTATTAGATAAATTTAGTTTTCAGTGGCCACCTCATGATAATATCATAATAGTATGTGCTAATGCTCAAACAAATATCCATGCGCGGACGAAGACCTTTCACAACGATGACACAAAATGCGTTTAGAATCAAACTATTAGATCGAAATAAAAACATTGGCATTTTAACCTATGAGGTCTGGCGGTAACGGTAACTACACTATAAAGATTAACTTCTCCCTTTAGATAATTCATGAAATACATTTCAGATTAACCCAGTATGATTTTAATAATGTCATTGTCTGATTAAGATCATCACCCCTTGTAGTATAACCTAACGCTTCATGTGCTCTGCATTCATGTTTATTCAAATTTCATCTTATCAACACATACTGACACAGCTAGGTGTGGGCTAATTGAAAAGGAGCGGTGCATTCGTGAGTTGTCATATGACACCTTAAGTAATTAGGAGTTAGCTCTGTGAAAAGGGAAATATAATAACAAACACATGTTTACATATATGTTTCAGAATAATTACTGCATTCTGATACTTCCCTTTCTGTGACTGCACGTTATATATCACCTCTATGAGGTGATTGGCACTAACATACTATGTCAGACACTCTTACACTATATGACAGGATGACCTTTACCACAGGTCACCTTTACCACACCTTGTCACCTTACCCTCTAACTATTCTATGGTATCATACCTCTATCATATTTCGCGCACACCAGGGTTGCCCTCACCTCTATACCTCGGGCCCAAATTGCCCTCGACATGGCACCTTTGTCAGGGTTAAAGTTGGACTGCCTACCGACACCCCTCCATGGAGCTCCGGGAGGTGGGGGGGGGGGAGGTGACTTGGCCTCAAAACGACTAGCTGGGGGCGTCCGAGGGTGTCTGTACGGCCCAGAGGGAATTGTCACCACCGAGAAGACCTAAAATCCCCATGGGTCGCACAAACAACCGGGGACGGTCCTGAAAGTCCTTTTTTATTTTGTCACCCAAACCAAATTTAAAATATGTGAACATTACTGAAAACAAGGAGTTCACAGTGAGCGGCACGTACAGCCTGTCAATACGCCCTGACCAGAATACACACCACTCTCCGGCCATTCGGGTGTTAGATGTCTTCCATGTCTAAAAGCGAAGGTCATTTTCGGCCAGATTTGAGTTAAATGAGTGAGAAGTTTTCACTCGAAATGGGTATGAAATCGGCTGCTTCGCTAGCTATGGGGTTAAGAATTCAGGAGGATTTATACAGAGAATAGATAAAAATAATTAGCCATTAATGTGAGTTTACACATCAATGTGTAAAGTCAATTTAATGCCTAATTATTAATAGGCATACGTATGAAATGTATACGAAATCCCTTCCTTATGGGTAGGTTTTACAACTTTATGTATCCTTCAAATTTGATCTGTTCTCAAAACCCTGACACACACATAGGGGCATTGAAAACGGAAGGCGCCCCCCTCCCTCACTGGAGTTACCAAAGCCTTACAATGCCCATACGGAGGGTCGATACTCGCATGATGGCGGTAGAGTTACACCCTGTTATGTGCATGCCCCCACCATGGAGAAGTCAGCAGCTCATATCACTCTACCACTGACGTCAGTATGAGTTAACACTTTCTCACATTCATTCCTGACGGCCCTTTTATTAGTCATGGGTTTATTTGAAATACATTGACGTTACATAATTAGTCTTTCAATTTTATTCATCTTCCAATAAGAAATTTAAAGTTCAGTTACAGTTTTCCAGAATGATTTGCAACCATTGAATATATACCCAGACAATGCATAGTATCTTCATGTGCAATGAAATTCATATAAACCAAAAACTGCATAATTATATCTTTAGGTATGATGCTGGTTTCAACGAGGCATGAGTTCTTTCCATTGATATGACTTTTAGTAGGTAACCGAAAAGGAAAGCTGAGGTGATGTAAACTCTGTAGTGCTTCCTTCTCGATTTAAACGCATGAATAGCAAAGACGTAGATAATTCATATGATGTGTTTATAAAGGCACCTTCCTTTGGTAGGTAATATGTATGCTTGATTGTCATCCTTGATGTCATCAGATTTTATAACTATCATTCCAGTATTATGGTAGATACCCTTCATGGGGTACCGGGATAGGACTTCTGCCCCTTGGAAGAATATAGGCCCCCAATAGCCCCTGCTGATCATTAAAGACGATGATAGGGGGACCCAGCACTAACCAAGTGGTTCACTGGGTTTGATTCCTGTTTGGTGTCTGGGTTCATGAAGGGATGAGGCACAGCAAAAATGATTTCCAGGTTTTGATCCCTGCCTTTTGTCGACCTTGTCACCCTCACCTCATTAATACGATCACCAAAGACCAAACGTCTGAAAAGTCAGAATTTATCCTAACTTGTTTTCACTATGAAAATTACCCTAGCTTTCGGCACCGTGTAAAACATCCATCACTCACTCACTCACTCTGGTAGATACAATAAACAGATTCTAGTTCCACAATATTAGCATCCTTGCTTCTGGTGAAATACGAACTTCCTGAGCAAAACGTTCACGGTCCAATTGTTGACAGAACTGGACTTCTTATTTGCCGTATCCAATGGTTTCTGGACACTAATATCCTGGGGGCTGGTTCGCGAGCTGCAATATCGATATCACCCTCACACACAATATCACTAAGTGTCTGGATTGCCACAACGCCAACAAAATGTGATCATTTAAACTTTTTCTTATAAACAACAATGTTTGCCAATACCAACGATGAGTCTATCGGGGAAAAAGGGCTACTATTACATGATGTCACAACGGCCGAGTGAAATAAGTAGACTGGATTTTAGACATTGTTCGGTTCCCTAAAACAAAACAGAAAGAGGTTAGGCCTTCTACGAGTTTTATAAAAATCCAATAAAAATGCAGCAGGGAATACAATCCTTTCGAGCGATGACACCAAACCAAACCCATTCAGAGAAGCACACTTTTGCTACATAACGATTGGCATAAAATTATGTTACTACCTGCTCAACATATTGAGCGGTGTGTATTGCATTGAGGGGTTTTAATAATGGAAGACCTTGATTACCGCAACTCGTTAAAGTATTTTCCAAACGGGTCAGATTTAGTTTGGGTATTGCGGCAATTGTATTGATACACATGGCATGGATGATGATACCCCAGGTTTCGTTTGTTCTCCCTGATTGCTAAAGCAAAGCAACAAAATTGCGATATTTTCATTGCGGCTACCTCAAAACCGCCGTGTCTGCTAAGAACATGACCGAGGACATAATATTATATACTTCGGAGATTCTATAGCTGATATAACTCGTACAACTTACGGCCATCCACTCTCGGCTTCCGCTCAAAAGTAAGAACATCAGCTTATGGCAACCTACTTGACTGCCGTTCCCACCATATCACTATGAATATCACGCTTTAAATAACTAAAATTAAGAGACTTCTAGCCTTTCAGATTGTATGCGGGCTGAAAACAGATTAAGGAGTTGAACACGAACAATAAAATAATGTTAATTTGAGATAGATTTTAATTCACTCCTAGGCCTATTGCCATTTTATGGTGCACCAATAAACTTTATATTATTGTCAAATAGAAATGTCTATGGCACACTAATAACGTTTACAGCCATGCATTTGAGATGGTAAAAACTGCACGGGAAAGTGATAACGCCCCATTTAACAGGCCATAACTGCCGACTGGTGCAACTGGACAGCTGTGATGTGGCATGCATGGGAACGGAAAAAGTAAATAGAAAAAGACATCACTTCTTGGCATGCATCCATCCAGGCATTTATTAGAAACACTCATCAGTCCAATGAAATTGCAGCATATCTTATATCTTATTTAAACAAAATCTCTTCTCAAACAAAGTCCCTCCCCCTCTTATGACAGTACCTGTTTGTCTCTGGGACTCTAGTGGTGCTGACCCGGAAGACCTCGCTTTTCGGTTCGTTATTTAAAAAGCCAGAGGTTACTGTAGCCGGGGAAGGCTGCTTAAGGCTTAGGGTCACATCCAGGGCTGACGGCTACGGACTAGACAGTCTACTTTAGTATATAGGGCTGAAATAGGCGAAGGACTTTTGTTACAGTCGGATAAAAGCCTCCCCCAACGTGGTGGCAAACTGGATTAGTCTACAGGAGTGTACTCCGGGGAACACGTTGTGGGTGGAATAAAAACAGAGACGTGTGGTTTGGTTTGAAACAAATCATGTTTTAATCCGAGTGAGGGATATCTACTCCCTTGAGTAGTTCTGGGAAACGATAAAACAACGTTTGAGTCTTTTGTTTGGGTTTGATTGACATTTTAGGCAAGTGGATGATGAATGTGTGTTACTCCTGTTTGAAAATTGTTTTTACCAGAACGCTGTACCATCCCGTTAAAATTGATCTACTACGCTGAAAGAAAGATCAATTACCTTACAATGTATATTGTTCAGATCTAAATTTCCTGACCTATATATTTTTTTCTGGTTGAAGAAACAGATAATTAAATAATTAGATGTATGCGTTTATAGAAGTTTTCTTATTCCACTTTTTGAACAGGAATCACATTGTTTTTGAAAATTATTCTAGTTACAAAACGCCAATGCAATGGATCACCAATTAGGGATAACTTCACCCCATGTAGCTTTACAGAGAGATCTTGATTGGTCGGAGACCATCATGAGAATGCATAGAATTGCTAGGATATTGATGATAAACTGCCTCTCCGTTGAACTCTTACTGACCCTGTGATGAAGTACATGATTCAAGTATATCAGCTTCCAATATACTACAGGAATATTTGTATTATCACATCCTACTATGTATATATAATCAACGCAAATGTCATCTAGGTAATATGCAATCCAATCTCTCTCAGTATTCCAAGTTCAGCCACCTTTAATTTGGTCAGTAACATTGGCATAGGCCTATAGCCAGTGTTTTCATTACCCCCAATGAAATTCGGATTTATACTACGGGGGGGGGGGTAGTACGGCCGGCTATTCAGTAGATACACGTAAATGATAAATATTACAATGAAAATGTAATGTTCAAGGTTTGTTATAATACCAAGTTTAGGATCGGCTTTATGAAATTTAAAGGGGTGTTATTTGTCTGCTTAAAATGCCTGTTATTATCTTAGGCACTAGGATATCCATTAGAGAGTATTAGTATTACACCTTAGTAAATGGTTTCTTATGAGTGTGATGTGTTTTGGTATCTTTAACAACCAACTAGCACGTCTTCTAGTATAGTGATCTAACCATTCTTATTATAAGACAAGTCATAAGCAAACGAAGCACAGTGTAAATAATGTCTCTGGCAAAGCAAATAAAAATTTGCCTCACGATGAAGCCTCTTCTTTCACATTTCTACATATACGAGATGTATTGATTGTATACAACCATCACTCCCTATACCTTTGTAAAAATTCATTGGATATTAGTTATACTCTCTGGTGAACCTTTGGCGACGTTTTGATGGGGTGCGATTGAAATATCGTTCTTCTTTATTGTTTCAATATTCTATTATATGTTATCTTCCAGTGTTGCATTCAAGATTGCTCTCAGTTTCAGACTGTTCCTGCAAAAGAAGAACTTAAAGAACCACCAGATTCAACCAACAGCTTCAATTGTGCTTCTCTATGCATAGCGCTGACATTTTCACACAAACCATTAGCCACATGATGGTTAATACACTTACATAACAATATTTTAGGTACATTTAGGACATGCCTCAAACTGGTTTATTACCTCCCCTAGCGGATTACCCCCCCCCCCCGCTAGGGGAGGTGCTGAGTGACCCATGTCACCGGGGGGCACAGGACGAGACTGATGGAACACTATTTTTGACCGGAACAGGCTGGGGGAGGGGGTGGCGGCGACACACCCGGCCATTTACATTTCCCAATGACCAGTCTAAACTGAACAGCTAGTATCTAACTGTGGAGCAATAGATTGTATAGGAAATGTACTGCCTCTTGTTTTCCTACAATGGGAATGTGTACCACACTGAATAGCAGGCGGAAAGAGGTGGTTGACCCGTTTGAATAATTTCTACTTTTTAAGATTTAAGCTTGGGAAAACGAACACAAATTTGTCAACATCTATAACAATTATCAATAACTGAATAGTGTTATGCTCTGAGAACGCCACTTAGAGTATTATGCTTCAACGGTAAGTGCAACAATAGAGTACCGCCTGTTGCGTGGCACACCAATTGTCTTCGTTAAGTTCTATCGACTTGATAGTTCTACGAAATTGTCTCAAATTTTCATTTTGGTATGGATATGGGTTTTATAGGATTAACTCCTCATGTGTACCAATATCATACTTAATAGGGTAATTCATACAGTCATACGGTGATGTTTTCTGAATTCTGCATGAGATTGCCTGACTCTGTGCAATTACAACCTAATTTGTATGTATGTGGATGAATCGGCCTTAAAGTCCACAACACTTAATTGCATGCCACTGCCTCATATGACATTGATACCATAACAATGTTGCATTTCGCAAGGCCACTGAATATGGGTCTTTCTCATGAAAATCAAAGAAAAACGTCACGAAATGCATATATATTATGGGGAATATTGTAATGTGCCTAGCTAATTGCGATATGCCTCTCAACTGCCAATAGACCAATTGTAACTGTTCAAGAAGTAGTTTGGTCAATGGACAGGTCTATAGAACAGGTCCAGTGTTTCATTTCAGCTCCCATCTATTCAGTTCTATCATAGAGCACCCTTCAAAGACCAGGAACTGGTGTCCGGAGCCAACCGGTCAACAGGGGCCCGGCTATGTATGCCATGTCCTGTATTAGTCGATGCACACGATGTTGCCTGTATTAGACGTATATATATTAATAACAATAATCAAAGCAACCTTTTCATATACTACTAGTACACGTATATACAATACCATAAGTTACCATATGAAAGCCTCCATTAAAAACCCATATGTAAAGATTTTAACTTAGGTTTGTTATGCATTGTATATGTTCTTCTCATCTCATTTCATCTCATTTCATCCTAAATGCCCTTTTCATGGCAGTGAAATGTATTTTTTGACCTGAGATTAACGTACCCACTCCCTAGTTTTGAGAATTATATATAAGAAGTGGGAGTGGGTGGAAGATACGCTATGCTGAACCCTTTATGACCCAATAAAAAATAATTAAAAATAATATATATATATATATATAACTTCAAAACCCCTTATCACTACTCTCATACGATTTCGTCATTGGTCCCTCCTATAATTATACTGATTATATATGAACTCTGTGTGTGTGTGTGTGTGTGTGTGTGTGTGTGTGTGTGTGTGTGTGTGTGTGCGTGTGCGTGTGCGTGTGTGGTTGTGTGGTATAACTAAGTTTGAAGTTTAACAGGCATGTGCCACATTTCCATGTATGAAAAAGTATTCAGTCAAACAGGCTTGTGCAAAATTGTTGGTGTATGGAAACGTTTTCGGTCATGTAAGATTGTCATGTGAATATGGGCGACAAGTGACACATTACGTTTTCCAATATTTCACATATTATAAGGACAACTGCATATATCCCACTGTGGCGGCAGAGTGTCATCATACTATAAGTGTGTATATTCAAACCATGATTAGGTGACATTGAACATGTATGATTTACTGTGTACATGACAAGATCCTAATTCCAATTTGTGTATACTACTCACGTCATTTTATCTGCCCCACGCATATAGACAGCTAGGCTATGTAAGTGATCTCGCACACATATCATTAACTTCTCCAATACAAATCTCGCAGGGTAAGTAATATAATACTAACTTGAGTGTGATTGCACCGGATGGCATAATATTGTATAAAAGAATTGTATAAACTTGTGCTGCCCACACTGATGATTTGAAGTGGAAGAACTAAAACATTTTTTTGCGATATTAGATAGATACAATTTGAATGTATCTAAAATATTATAACTCCTATCTGAGTGCTTTGCTGATATCGAACAATTGCTACTAGTAGTACTAGTATGGCTGGTCAGAATGTTAACTATCAAGACCGAATATGCACTTAACTTAGTGCAGTATGAGATAACGTACGTACCTACTGTGTGTGTTTCCATATTGCTCTTATAAATAATTATATGTGATATATGGAACCATTGTCTATATTTGAATTTGTATATGTGATTAATCTACCTGCATGGAAGATCATTACCTGTAATAAATATGGTTTAATGATAATAATGAAAAATACTTTGATACGCGATAAGATCCAAGGCCTCTTTCCCATGCATTGACAATGTATTGTGGGTCCAGCAGAGAGCGACAAGGTCACATGTAGTGTAAAACAAACCGAGAGGACATCAAGCAAATATTTTGTAATCTTGTTTTATCAATTTGAATTTTTATTCTGCATGTGACTTGTTAATTCATTAACCATTTGTTTATAGTTTTCACATGAAAGAAAACATTTGTTTTGGCTTTATTGTCTATCGAAAAGACATGATAATGACTGTGAGCAATGTATAGAAAAGAATGTGATTTAGGTGCCTGTCACACATTGGGGCCTTTATACAATGCCTTTTAGTGCGATATCTATATTTATTTCAAAATTCTTGCCACGTTTGTTACTTGCTTTGAATCTGATGTAAATGCGTCAAGGTAGTAGTATATGGAAATGAGAATCCATATCAGTATGGGTAGTATACGAAAAGATTACTTTTACGATTGTCGCGCGCTTTTTCTTTCTATATGCATAACCCTGGAAAATTCAATCAAGCACACATCACCTTTCATGCTTTTCCTCACAATTTTGAGAAATTCACAAGATCAATCCAAAGCAGCAAATTCCTTGTGGATCAGGGGATATTTTCTTCAAATTCTCCCAAGTCACTGTTGATTCCCACGTGTGGACATTGATCCAATAAAGATGTCTGCCTCGGGCAGATGGTTTATTGGCACGGTCTGCTTTGTTGTGAAAAAAAAGAAATGATTTCACATAAGTCCTCCTGTAGGAGACATGAAATCTTTAGCGGCGAGCTTTAAGGAATAAACCAATGATGTGTACAAAGTAGATTTAATCAATTCGAAATGGGGGCACTTATCTGATAGCAAGAGGTCAGTTACCGTATAACATTATCTTTTATGAGTCGATTTAGAAAGTCATGATCATTCTTAAAATCCGATTTCCCAATCATAGTGGTGCTGCTCATGAGATTGTTTAGCTATGCCAGGACGTAGCGAGCTGAATTTACTTTGGAATATGAAACTTTTTAATTTATTATTTTCAAACATTACTCTTTTTACATGGAAAATAGCATAACTTTTACTTCCGACTAGAGTGAAATTCTACCTGTCTATCAAGGTTAAGATCCAGATTCTCCACGATTGCATAGATATCCCTTATAATCCACTCACCATGGCCCCCTAAAAGAAGACAGACTGCCCACTTCACCTCCAACTTATCTGTTCATAAACCCTTCTCTTTCATCACTACCCAACCTAACACTGTTAACATAGTCAATGCCACTTCATAATCTCTCTTTACATGGACTACCTTCAATATACAACTTGTTTAACGTTAAACAACGGATACGCCGCAAACACAGTGAAAGTGCCTCCTCCTCCTTAACCTCTCGACCCGGCTAAACAGTCATCGATTTGGGGTCGTCTCGGGGAATTGGGCGCTGGTCGATATGAACCCTGGACACATGAGGCCGATAAAACGGGTCGGTGGACTCATCCCTGGTAAGAGGAGGGGTGGTGAGAGCACCTGGTAAGAGGGGGCAGCACCCGCTCATCGCCAGTCACTGCACACCCTCCCCTGGGAACAGATTCTAGAAATATTGCTGTAAAGTCAAGACTATTAAACTACCTTTAGTAATAAGTCAGCTTTATTTGATATTAGAATTGATATTTCGGAGACATTTGTCCTTAATCAGTGAAATATTGTTGGTAATTTTGGTTGACACCTTCAGAGAGCCTGTATGTGTGTGTGTGTGTGTGTGTGTGTGTGTGTGTGTGTGTGTGTGTATGTTTGTATGTACGTACGTACATAAAATACAATCATATCGAGTCTAGGAGGTTCTCTGTGGGCTACGTTATCATTTTCCTGGTGGCTGGTTGGAACCAACCCCGTCATCCATGACCATGGTCTAGCCATTACCAAGGTTTTATTGTGGAATAGCTAGTGGCACCATTCACGCCTTTGACACTGTGGCCATAATAGTCAACCAGAACCTACCAGTAGCCAGGTGGCAGGCCTGCAGTGCATTCATAACAGGTTTCCGCCAGTCTCGATAGGCCTATGTACTACATACAGATATAGACATACAGGGCACTGTATGATAGGTTTCTTCAACAAATGCAAGCCGTTAGCTTTTGGTAATAGATAAGTGTTCACGGACTGGTGCCACAAAATTATGATGCGTACATTGTTCTAGAATGATTTGAACTCTATAGACTCAACATGCATATAATTATATGCAATCAAAGTTTCTTTAATCTAATCTTTAGGACTTCCTGCATGAATTACATTCCTGAAAATCAAACACATTCATAAAGGCAATGTGAGACATTACAGATAGGCAGAAATTGGGTAGTTGCATATGCTATATAAGGCATCTTGGATGTGTATGATAGGGCTCACAATTGTCTAAGACGCTAAACAGTCTCTGGCACCATGCATAGGATGATTCTATAAAAACAATCATTTCAGGATTGACACTGATTATTGGGCCATCATTCCTGTAATCGGAACTTTTGCATTTTCTGAAAGTTTATCTCCATCTACATGGGTGTAATATGTAGGCCTGTAGTTTAAACGTTTAGTTTATTGTTTATCTAAAGATTTAAATCATACGGTAGAGTGTTATGATGTTGCCAAGTTATGGTCGCTGAAAGAGAAAAAAATATTTGTTCATTCTTACTTTTTTTCAACAAAGATTTCCCAATATCCATTAAGTTATGTTACTGAATAGCGAAAGCTCAAACCTTTCAAATGGTACATATGATATCAGTGATGGATACCATCTCAAACAAGAATCACGGCCCCCTGCCGGTGTCAGTCCTTAATTATAGGTTATAGATAGGTGCTCACAGGCCGTCATATATATATATATATATATATATATATACATATATATATATATAATGTTTCTATGCATACAGTCTTCTAGAGTGAATTGAACTTTGTAGACTTTGGCCTATTGAAAATCAATTTGAATGGTGAAACATCGGGTGCAAACTGATACTTCAATGCATAGGCTACCAATGTTCCTAGGATTTAATCTAAATGACGTGCAACATGACTTACACTTCTGTGAACGCTACATATCCATGACTACAAAATGAGACAAAAACATGTACAGAATAGCACCTCATCATTACATCATTTTTAAGAAAATAATTAATAATCATTTGTCATAAACCGATTTTCAAAATTGGCTGCGAATAGGGCTAGAATTGTGGATCATCGCCATTTGATAAAAACATAAGAAGGTTAAAGGCTTGCAAGCAATTTCCTTTTCTGCTGAAACCGTTTCTCTGCAGTTATTCTGGGTATGAAGGGTTTGATACACACGTGGATGGAACAGAATCCTCCCAATGCCCAGGACAGAAGGAATTCAGTTATGGAGTAAATAAAACTTGATGTTGCATTCTGTAATCTTCCTAAAATATTTGCGTCGACATTATTTCTCAGAGGGCATTTTACTTCAATGTGTGTTCCTAGGCCACTTTGAATTCTGATTAAACTTTCATTTGAGAGGTTTTAAAGAGGAACCCAGTTTATTAGGTTCCAATGATGCATCTAATGGCGTTTTTTGTCAATGGAATGTTAGAAATCTGATTTTCAATCGGTTAAAGTTGGAAAGGCAATCTCTCAAGGTAACTGTCTTATTTTCATGGGGTATTAGGCAAGTGTTGCACAGTTTTATAGCATGATGCATGCTTGAGTTGACAAGTTTGGTAACCGAATTGTATCCAAAAGGATCCTCATTGACTTTTAGACGTTTTCTTTTTCAAAAGTGAGTTAGACGATTGTTCCATCCCATAGTGAATTTATTAGATTTCAAAGATCTGATGAACTGATTTCGAAATGATTTCTACTTATATGAATGCAAACCTCATTATCGGAACTATATTAATGGATATACTGTGATAGACAGGTACAATTTTGCTGCCTTCTTTTCCGTAACAGGCAATATAAATAAAACAGTAGTGATGAACTCTTTTAGAATGATTTATGCAGAAGCTGACCTATGTTGTCCAATGAAAAGTTGTAGGAGCTAAAAATATGCAGGGTCATTATCCTGAGATTTGAACCATCCTTCCTTTAAATTACTATGGTTTTTTTTTCGCTAAATGCTTCTATTGCTTTCAGATTGCTATTCTTACTACTTTCGCTATAATGTGATTTCATATGTTTGAAAGGGAGAAGCCGCTATGGGTAGACAATCTCCTCCAATACAGGAAGGGGTTAGCATGCACCAGGGATATGTGTAGGAGTGAGTGAGTGCTGGATATTTTACACAGCACCAACAGCCAGGGTCATTTTCATGGAGAAAACAAGTTGGGATGAATTCTGTCTTTAAATTTGGTGATTCTATCTATGGGATGAAGGTGACAGGGCAGGCAAACGGCAGGGGATCAAAACCCGGAAATGATTTTTGCTGTACCTCATCCTTTAGTGAACCAAGCACCAACCAGGAATTGAACCCAAATAACCACTTGGTCACTGCTGGCCCCATATTGTCACCTTATACGATCAGCAGGGGCCACTGGGGGGTCTATTCTTCCCCAGAACCCCTATGGGGGTCGGATATGTGCAGGTTAAATTGATTGAGTCTTAAGTGGTGGTGCTTGTGTTGGTGAATAAAAGGCTATTGCAGGGTATGTGTGAGTTGGGCGGGGGGGGGGGGTAGAGCAGGCAGGGTTCAGTGCCTTGTGAACACTGCAGCTGAGCTGCTAATGGTCGCAGTGGCTCCTGTCTTTTATTAGGGCTATAAACTCGACTCTAATCTCCTCTGTGCTAAAATTGTCCACACCCTTGAAAAAACAGCCATATATGACGGTCATATCTGACACCACTGGTCAGACCAGTGGTTTCATATTATCTATCATCTGATTGTTATCTGGTCAGAAGATAGTTAGCAGCTTACTGTTCGTCTCTTATCATAAGCAATGCTTCTGTACATAAGTTTTGCTAAAGGGTGACCACCGATCGAATAGAGTAAGGAATCAACAGAAGAATGAAAGAAGAAAACAACTACACCTACTTCAATCCGGAGACGATTTGCAAGACTTGAATTAAGTCTAGACCTCCGGTGAGTGTAGTTAATATTCAATTGTTGAGCTTTCGTTTATTTCAAATAAAATAGTAGCAGTTGTAAACGACTGAAATGTACACGTCACTGTGCTCTTCACCTTGCACTTTTTGGGATGAAGAACACATGGTGCTGCCCTCTTTTTCCAGGACAAACGTACACAACGCGTGCCGTGACTTCGTTTGAAGGGGAGGTAAATTACTTTTGTTCATGTGTGCTGAAAAACTGTGAAATAAAGCCGGGTTTCCACCGAACGACTTTCACAGAGAGTTCCTAACGACCATGAACGACCATGAACGATCATGAAAGACCATGAATCTTTGCTCATTTTAGTCTTTCAGAAAGGAATAATTTCTTGTTTCCACTGAACGACAATATTTGGACGATTCTGGGGCATTGTGGACGACCATTTCCTACGACAATAGTCAGAAAACCCAGGGAACAATGGACTTAATTGCTTTTAATTGTCCTGGAAAGAAATCGTGAGCTACAGTCGTCCAGAAATATTAAACAGGTTTAATATTTGGTTGTTGGTGAATCGTTCACTTTAGTCGTTCACATATGTCGTTTGGAGTCGTTCACAGATGTCTTTATCCCCGATTTTGTGTTTCCACTGAACAATTTTACTATCAACCACAAAAGATTTGTGAATCGTTCATAGTCGTTCATGGTCGTTAGCATAATGTCGTTCGGTGGAAACAGGCCTTTTGTCGTTTAGGATGCACTTAATTTACCAAGAGAACTAATATAATAATGGTTCTGTCTCTGTTTTTTCATCAGAAACATCGATTTCTTGTTTTTGCAAATCATCTCAACAATCTGTCAATTTTCATAACAATCTTTATACAGTTGAAACTATGAGTGCATTTTAAACTACGAGACGTTTGGCTCGATGAGAAATTGAAAAAGGCCTAGGGTCTCTGGCTTTTACCTAATTGCTTGACCGTAGATATATAGATTTCTGTAAGGGGTGACAGAGTGCCTCCATAAAAAGTTTGGATAAGGGTCTTAGTGGGGTCTGTTAAGGTAATTTCTTTTAGAAATCATTGCAGAGTGGATTAAAGCACCAAATATTGTATGAGGCATCTTTGAGGCATAACTATGAAATCTGGAAGGGGAACCACCTTGAAATACCAATAGGACAGATGTGGGGCCAAAACACCTTTTTGCTTAAAGCCAGTGTTTCATCCATCAGACTGAATTATTCTTTTATGTTGTAACTCTCTGAGCATGGTGCCAAAACCCTGACATGACCTATAACGTTGGCGAATTTCAGTTTAATGTTGCAAAACATGTTGCGATGATTTTAGGCTAATGGGTGGAGCCCCTTACGTTAGAAACTCGTGGATGGTACTGCGGCTTTAAAAATAGTCTTATATCTCAGCTTCTAAGATAACTAAAGAGACATGGGTGGTGTCAAAGTTAGGGGATTATGGATCAGGGAATTCAAATATTTGCATTTGAAGTCAATGTGAAAATCCTAAATCCAAGATGGCTGACCAATTTTGAGAAATACCATGATTTTCAGCTGCTGAAGTATCTAGACAAGTGGAAATGATTCCAATATCAGTTGTTTATAACCTAGATGGCTCAGTAGATATAGATTTTATCCAACACAATACCACTAATTTCCAAATGGCTGAATTTATTAACATGATACCTTTGACAGTGACTGCTGGATTCCAAAATAATTCAAAAGAAAAAGATATAGGCTTTACTCTTTCATAAGAAGATTTCTTTTGGTATGATGATCCACTGGGACCCATTCATTGAATTTCGGAGCCACCTTGAAATATCAACACAACTGTGACGAGGGTCCAAAATCCAAAATGGCAGACTCTCAGTGAATCAATCTTATATCTGAGCTTCTGAAATGTCTAGAAACATATTGTTAACGTTTTGAGATTAGGGGACAGGGAATTCAGTTATTTGCCTTTGGAATCTACACAAGACATTTAATCCAATATAGCCAATAAAGTTGGTCAAATACCTTAAATTTTAAAAGGTAAAAAGATTAAAACCTTGCCAATATTTCATTTTGATATTTCAAGGTGGCTCCCCTTCCAGATTTGATCATTATGTCTCGGAGGTGCCTCATATCTGCTCTGTAACAGAAATGTTGTTAACATTATCCTCTATTTGGGAGGGAGGGAGTTATAGTATCCCTCCAAATTCAATATGACTAAAAGCAATAATTGGCAGCTCTGCTGTCCCCCATTTCAAAAAAAAGAGGGCGGGGAAGACCCCTTGCTACCTTCCACCTGGTTTTAAAATCTTAGCACTATTGTGAAATAACGGTTAGACATTAAACACGTATTTAGGTGTCATGCGATTATTATCTCAATGCAGGTTTAGATTTGAAATGCATGTCTTTAGATATTATTATACATGAGACATAAACATGTGTTTATTTCCTAAATATCAGTTTTATGGTGTATGTTTACAATCTCCTGATATCCAAAATTAAAACAGTACTACCACATCTCCACTGTCCCAGGAGCAGCGGGGACCTAAAATCTTAGGTTTCCAAGTAAAACTGAGAGGTTTTCAGGTACATTTAGGTGGGTTCCGTTAGTAATTCTTTCACAATTCATTTTTATATTTTACATGTATTTTTGGAAATCAAAAAGGGTTCCAGACATTCAGGAACCCCCCTCCCTTCCAGGGCAACGCCATTGTACCCGGACTTGTTGCATACTGGGAACACTACAGTAAAGTTTTCGTGAGTCTTTCAATCTTCAAAATAATGCAATAATCCTTACTGGAAGGCGGTTCTGTTTTGGATCACCTTCTTAATCCGAAATAACACCGTGAGTATTTTCTCTGTCCGGCACAAAAAGATAATTGGGTTTGACCTTGGCCGAGATCATCCGTCTTAATACTGACAGATTTGACCTTGAAAGTGAATACCTGGGGCTTGCGGCTTTGAACCCAATTACCCTTTGAGCGATAATTCAGAACTTGCGGTGGGAACTTTTAAACAATCACTTGTGTTTTTGCTCCTGGGATTGGTTCCTTTGTTTTGGAGGGGGTTTCAGCCAAGAAGTTCTGATCATGATTATTTTGGATCTGTCCTCTCTTCAGCCCTCACGGCACCGCCTCTGCTAGAGCCTAGGGTTGAATATGCTTCCCATAGGTTTCTTTATGTTTCTATAGTAAACTCCTTCTGATCTATATCCCTATTGCGTTTGATATACTTTGAATAATAGAGTACTAATAGGCCAAGAACATATCTTCTGGGCATCTGGCAAAACCTGACTATATTGACGATAGGTTATAGATAATGGAAAAGTTTATCATTTATCTTAAGGATAATGCCCACCAACTAGTGCTTCCCCCTAGTGGTGAAAACTGTACTGTAAGATCCCCCTGGGGCATATGTAGATGTCCTAAATCTTGATCTAAAATGTTATTCAAAATCTGAAAGGTATGTTTTGGAACCTTAAACCAAAATTTGATTGATTTAGGGAATTTACCTTTTACCTTACTAATCCTTGTTGTGCAAAAAGTGGTGCTTGGTCACTAAACACATTTTTATCACAAACGTTTTCCTTACAGGCTAATTGCCAAGGATATAAATGAAACTGATGTTCTAATGTGTAAACAAGTTTAGCTGCTTTGAAAATTACTTGATGATTTTTTATATTTTGCATCATTCTTTATCTCTGCAATGCAAAACATACCAAATAGGTAGGCCTATAATCTTTTTTTTGTATTTGTCATTCATGTAACTTGGGCAAATATGTCAAGAGGTTTTAATACAATATCAATGCAACGAATTTCTTTGTATCTATCAGTGCTGTCTATGTGCTGTCAAACTTCTACAAACCGTTTAACTTACAGCCATTAAAGTAGATGCTGGATGCAAGGACACGCCCTACAAAGTATCTTAGAGCATACATGCAACTTAAGAAGTCATCTGGTTATGTCTCTCCGAACATTATAACATAAATCTCAAGCCTTCTATCTCTTTTGACAACATGCATCAGGGACGTTGCAGGGTAAAGTGTCTGAGTATTTGATAATCAAAATGAAAGAGACTCAGAGAAGTCATATATTGTATGTCAGCCTTGTGTGTCATGATAAAAGAATATTTAAATAATTGCATTAATGTTACTGAAAACATATATAGTTGCCGCTGAACAAAGCCGCCTAAAACCTTTTCCCTTGAGGCCTCTCAGCCCCGTGCCATCCATTTTCAGGTCAAAGCCAGTCTTGTGGATCCCCGTCTGGTTGATGGGTCTCAGGCTAAGCACTTTAGGATTACATCGGGGATTTGCCGAGTGGGTAATGAGTTTATTGCGTGTGGCGACTGGCCGCTCCTGTATCATACGACTGGCTTCCTACAGACAAAGACCTTGGATCGGCAAGAATGGGCGCTCAGGGGTTTTCTGTCATCTGTCACTAGTGTGCCGCCTAGGTGTTGGTACGAGCAACTTTGGATTTACCATGAGGGATAGAATAACAGTTCACCGTACAAGACTGTGACACCTGCCAATAATCTTTTCAAAACACCTACACCAATCATGACTGCTGCCCATCCCACGTTAATTTCGACCACAAAAGCACCCAGTGAAGTTGTCATCCCAGCCAAGGATGTGACGTTTTTACAACGTTGCAGTAACATTCTGGTTTGTTCTGTATTGGTTCTTGTTACGTTTTTTTGATGACTCCCAATTATGTCTCTGCAACCAACTGCTGTGATGTTGCACTGTGATGTTATTACAATGTTCTGGTTATGTTCTCCAACACAAACAGAATGTTCTTATAACATTCTGTTATGGTTTGGTCTTAAACTCACCAAAAATAACATTGTAATAATTCGATGATTTGGTGAGGTTTCAACCTCACCCTCAATAACGTAACTGTTATGTGCCATCTTATTAAGTAAAAGAATGACCCAAAAAGTATGGTTGCAGAATGATTCTGTTACGTCGCAACTTGGCTGGGATATAGTCGTTCAAAAGGATTAAGTGACTATTTTCTATAAATACAAAGTCTCTACTGTTGGCGAAAAAACACGTTGAAACTAGCAATGTGCCCACATTGATGAACCTACTGGTCTACAGAAGCGGAGAGCGGTCTTTGCTATTTCTACTTTTCTAATTTTGGCAATGTGAGGTTTGATTTGAAATGTGCTTTTAATTTCCATGACTGTATGTTTTGCTTCAAAAGAAATGGAATGGATATCGAGATCTATTTCCAAAAGTTCAATGGAAAGCGCGTTGGTGTGAAGAGGGCACTTTAAGATGTATTTATCTAAACTCATTTGTCAAATCGTTGATGAGTTTATCGGAGTAACCTATTCTAAAGAGAAGAACGTTGACAGTTAGCTTTTCATTTGTTTTAACCTTGGAATTCAACATGCATATATGTACAGTTTTGAATGAATCATGGATAGTTTGGAGAACATTACCACCCATTTTGTGGCAGTAATTTGACTACATGACATTGTATTACTCAGTTGTTTGCTTTTGCTGCATTATGGAAACACTGTATAAATATTAAATGGCTTGGAGCCTGGTTTAATCAAGCTTAATACCTCTACCTTTACCCCTGCGAATCAGGTAGGGCAGGGCAGGACATGACCATTGGACTGGAGGTTGTTGGCTATACATGAAAATAAGAGCTAAACATCGCCATGACAAAATAGTCTGGATGGATTGGTATAGGTCATTATGTACTTTGCAATTGGCCTTGAAATATTTGTTTTAAACTTGGGGTTGTCTTGGTGCGTATATATATGTAAAGTACATGTACACTCATTGTAAATTGAATCTATTCAGCACAGGGACGGATTTGGATGTGCCACACTTTTTTCTTTCTTTCTTTCTTTCTTTCTTTCTTTCTTTCTTTCTTTCTTTCTTTCTTTTCTTTCTTTCTTTCTTTCTTTCTTTCTTTCTTTCTTTCTTTCTTTCTTTTTAAAAATCAAATTTCGATCTTTTTAAAGTAAAGCTCAATACCTTGGAGGGGTGGTCGACACCCTTTGTAATATTTTCGCCCCCCCCCCTTCCAAATATCTGGATCCACCCCTGCAGCATACATAGAAAACCCGCCCTGAAGGAGAGGAAAATGAGTATCCATCAGCTAAAAAAAAGTATGGTGCTATTCTGGGATCCCATATACATAGAATAGTCCCTGTATAAAGAATACACTTTAGAAATTGTGGTCTGAAACTGAGACACTTTAGAAACTATGTCATTTTGTTGACAGATCAGTATATTGCACATTCTGAGATTAGTCTGATAAAGGACTGTCGATGTTTGTCCATCCATAAATCCAGCAATGAGTTCTGCATACGAAAAAAGTCGGTACGGGTCATACATCACGATAACATAATTGATTGAATATAACTGCTGTTCAATTTCAACCACTATCCATGGGCATATCCAATCCTCAGCCATCACAATGCTGGCTTTGTCAGGACGCAAAGTGTTAAGGTTGTCTTTTTACACTCTACTGCTCATGAACGCCTATATAGGTGTCACCACCTGCCTTTCTGCTCATTTCCGATTCCCCTAAGTGTAATCTAAGTCAATAGCATGCATGGGATCCTCTCCTAAAACACCTTTCTATAACAAGGGGAAGGCAAAAACCAGGTCTAGGCGTCGGTAGGAGGGGAGTGACCTGGCGGGCACCAGTGCTGTGCTATGAGATATGACACCTTTCACCTGTTTGGGTGGCACCGCCAAGTGATAGGTGCGGGACACATTCTGTCTCATATTCATAGGGTGATGCCTGAAGCGTTGAAATGAGACGCCTGGGCAACAATAACAGTTGATCAGGGGAACTAACCATAAATAATTTTAATTGTAGCAGTAAAATTGAGATGGGCGCTCTATCAAATCAGGTCGAAATATGCCGGAAGTCGTTAGATGTGTCGACGTGTCTACCTACTTGAGAATTGTTTTTTTTTTGTTCAGATAGCTCATGTGATAGCAGCATTAGATAAAGTGGCATATGATACTGAAAGCCGAAAGCTCTGTCGTGTTTGACGGAGTGTGGTGAGCTTTAGGTGAAGATACTTAAGCCTAGGGCATACGCACAGATTCCACGACAGCCAGAATGTTACACCCTGAACAGTTTCTCGTTGAATCCAACATTGAAGTTCATGTATTTCCTTTCTGCTCTATCTCTGAATGTATTGAAAGTAGCATACTACACTTTCTGTATTGTAGGTGCATCAAAGACACAAGCAATTAACATGTCATAATAGAGAAAACAAACATCTTAACATCAGCAACAGAACACGTCTTCCTGATATGATAACATCAGGAACACGTGCTCAAGTTTTATTTTTGTCTTTTTAAAACATATTTATTATACTGAATCAGCCTAACAGTAATACAAAAGCATATCCAACCTCATAGAAGTGCAAGTCTGTGCTGACACGGGTGTCAGTCCACTATGCAGTATCTTAGTTAGCTTTCGATGCAATGCAAGGATCTGGGCTAAGATTGACTCTCTGAATACCTGGGTGGAGAGTGAAAAGGTGATGTCATAGGTAAGAGTAAATAGACACGTAGTGTACCGGCAGGGCCAGAATGTAAATGCTAGCCTATCAGGCAAGTCCTAGTAGTGTAAGACTCTGCAAACTCAGGTTACTTTCTGGGCGAGTGAGCGGGACCAGGCTTGCAGAAGCGCTTAGGCGTGTTGATTGTCTGATTAGATGATGACAGGATCGACCCCTGGAAATAGTCTTTTCTGGAATTTTTGTTTAGTATGTCTATGAATGGATGCTAAGTTAGTAATGGGAAGCTGTATTTAGACCATACATTGTCTTTGAATATCTAGAGGCAGAGATGTATATAACATGTTTGCAATATTTTACAAGAGGACCCGTTGTATATACTGTTGTGTATTATATTGTAATGTAATACTGTCTAATATTTCATGATGTTCATCTCCATGTAAATCATTATCATCACTATATAGACAACTGGAAGAGCATAAACCTAGTGTATATGAAGTTGCGGACAAAAAAAAAAAAAAAAAAAAAAAATTGTTAGGAGTTGAGCGGACTAACTCTCTGTTCCGACATAGTCTACGGGAGAGCAGTGATATATATCATATGCACTTGGATTGATAAATGCTATCCTTTCATGCAAGTCTTGTTTGTCATCCACGAATTACAACCTATGTTGTAGGATGAATTGTGCTGGAATCATGAAGACGGAAACCCATAATTTGTAGACTACCAATTAACAGTAAAATAAAACCCTATAGTTGAAGTCTTCACTAGTTTACCGCAGCCTTTCGGTAATACAAAAGCATATCCATCCTCATCGTACTATACTATCGTACTATAGTACTCAAGTACTTTAGTCTCTACTGACGCGGGTGTGAGTTTTCATTCATTGGGTAACACATCAGAGACGCCCTTTGTGTAGGAAATCTGTGACCCTGGGGTGTTCTGCCGCCTCACATTTCAAACTCCTCACAGCCGCAGTAAACTAAATAACTTTACACCTTACAGTGGTGGTGTGCAGAACAATAGCAGTTTTCGCAGGTACCAAACAGTACATGTGTTAATTTACAGGTGTAGAGCAAAACATTATTTTGTAGAAACTGCATATTTTTTATATTTTTTTTATTGAAACCAAACTGCATCACAATAAATAAGTAGTGTTGAAAATGAGGTGTGATGATGAATCAATAGTATCTATAATACATACAACACATATTTTATGTAAAACAATACAACATCTATTTTCAACGTATATAATCCAGTGCTGAAATTGTGCAGGGAGAGTTCCCAACAAAAAGTAATCCCCCTGATAATTTCAAATATATAGACTGACAGTAATAATTCCCACTCGGCGATATTGCTGTATGGAGAATATTATGGTGAGATAATGAATTCAGACAGGGATAGTTCCCCCTCTGCATTTCATTGCTATCTCCAATATCGTCATACAGTCAGACATAAGCCTATATATAAGGACGGCATTAATTTTACATGCCAGTTATTCCAATGTAACATAATTATCTAAGTTGACTCAAAACTAAGATGGTCGTGCAGCAATAATCGATTCTGGAGGAGAGGGAGGGATAAAAGTGAACTGTCGGAAAATCATGCTTAAACGATGAAAAATAAAATCTACTTATGATTTAGATATGCGGCGTTCCATTAAGTACGTATGTATCAAAGGGCGTTGGGTGGATCGGTGGAGTTTTGCGTCTTGAATCGTTTGACAATTTGCAAACGTTCCTATATTATCAGTCTATGGAGAACTATACAACCTTTTATTTTATAAGTGTGGCGCCATACTAGCGGCTATATGTCTGAACCAATGTTTTAGGGCACGAGTTTCAATGGAAGCATACATGAGTTGTTTGGTATAAGGCTCCACAGGGCAAATTCGTGGAAAGGTGTATAGGATCAGGTGTTTGGGGTATACAATATTTGAAAATGTACAAAAGTGATGGAAATTGAAAAAGAAAGCTGCACATATAACTACATATGAAGCTGATACGTTCAAGTAAATGATAAAGCAGACTTTAGTTGTTAAATCTGGAGTGACAAACAGATACATGTTTCCTCCTCGCTGCTGTGTACGTGACAATTTAATGACAATCGTGTCTGACATTGTCATGACAGGTGTTGGCTGGGCATTATTTGTCTGGTGATCATTAAGTTAACGACACCAAGAAAAGTTCACCGGGAATCGGCCTCTGACTTGACAAAAAATTAAATTGCTGACAGCTGGGACCACTAGGGCCCCCTGGTGGCCGATGGCACTGGACACAAAGACTGACCCCCTCCAGGGTGGGAGAGACAAGGGTTGCCATGGCGACCAGGGAACTGTCTAACAATCCTCTTCCTGGTGGGGACTAAACACGTCAGTTCACAGGGTGACTACAGGACGGAAATAACCTGAGTAATGTCTGTCTCTGGGAGAAAAAGGTTTCTCTTCCACCTAAAATACCTTACCCAGTCTACCCTTTGCCCTGGTGAGCGTCTGTCTTCTTCAACCAGATAAATTAAAGTAATAAAGGGTAAGAGGGTTCGTACTGTCATAAATTACCGTCTAGGCAGCACCACACTCCACCACTCTTTAGGTTAAACCTTTTGGGTTATTGTGGGAATGGATGGTTAGGTGTGGGGTTGTCAAATTTGATAAATGGTCCGTTCGCTTGCCACTCTAAAATCTTTTGTCGCTTTCCAGCAAATCTGGGCTGATTTCGGTATAACTCTATGTCAGTGTTGTTAGAACGATTATAATTATTAGTGAGCTGGATATCCTTTCATTAAAAAATCTTATTTAAATCAATCAGCCTTTTAACTCGAACATATTGAAAAATAATTAAACCTCAGGCTATCAGCTGGTCAGCTAAAGATAATATATGTTTACCGATTGCAAGAGCTATGTATACCATTATCAATTGTCTAGGAGACGGAACGCTCGCAATCCGTGGCACTACACAAACCATGAGAATCGTGTGCAAAAACATTTCAGAGTAAGAATTATTCACGTATTCACACTAGGTATAATTCAACCTATTTTGGAGGCCGTGCTTTCTATTCGTTAGGATTGAGTGAATTCAGGATTTATATCAAATTGGTCCTTAAAGGCCGTATTCCACATACCGAAAGTGCGGGCCGCCGATAATGACCCTCGCCATGGAAACGTTCCATAACAGGAGCCCATACTTTCGGTGCGTTATCGGCGGCCGAGAGTGCGTTATTGGCGGCTGAATATGTCTTATCGGCGGCCGAAAGTGCGTTATCGGCGGCCAGTCAAAAATCGGCAGGAAAAATTACCAACATGTTGGTAAATATTATCGGCAAGGCTGCCGATAATACATCGGCACTGGCGAAAGGACATCGGCGGACTATCGGCGGCGCACTTTCGGTATGTGGAATACGGCCTTTAGACAAGATTTTCAACCCTCTCCTTGCACTCCTTTGGTACAACCAGAAAATTAAATACTACGACTATACAATATAATACGTGAAGAAGGAAGTATACCATCTTACCTGAATTGTATCGGTTTTGAACATCATCTTTTCTTGTCAGTGTTCAGTGTCGAAAATTGTTATCTCCTATGCCTGCCATAGGGCAACAGCGGTTGGAATCATTCTCAAGAAATCGATCTTCAAAAAGTAGATCGTTATTTTGTTAGAGCTTTGAAACATTCCCCATACTCTAAATAAAGCAAGCACTCGTTAGAATTACTACAAATACTTAAAATTCATTCAATGTATATCCTTTGATGACAACTTTGTCATAACGATTTATTTCCTTTAGTCAGCATTAAAGTTCTGTCCCATTCCAACTTAATAGATCTGCCCCACGCAAACCGATTCGAAAGCTTTTAAACAGTTGCAGTTTATCTTTTGTTGAGACCTTAATAGATATTTGCTTTATCTAAGCAACATCAACAGAATAAGAGTTTATAGTCGCCCACGAGAACGTTACATATTCTTAAAGCAAATTCATAGAATATAAATGTGATTTAACGTCTTTTATTATACACATTTTAAGTTATGGGAACAAGGGGCAAATGGCTTGTCAGCAAGAGATTTACAATAAATACGCCTAAAACCAATGCATCACGCAATACCCCGAGGGAAAACACGGTGAACGGCAGCTTGGGAGATAAAATTTATTTGTAAATAAATTTTAATTTTTGATAATTGTTGAAGATTGAAATATAAGAAAAGCCCTATGAATAGGGTAAATAATAATAAAAATATAATATTGAAAAGGAGTGGGTGGGTGGGTAAAGATGAGAGGTGTAAATAGGGTAAGATGGCGGGAGTGAGTGGAGAGTATGGAGTTGTTGATTGTTGGTGTAAATGGTAGGGGATAGGGGGAGTTGTGTTGAAGATTGAATAGTAGTGGATTCCCTCTAGGTGGCGACAATGAGCCGGCCTGATAGAATAAATGCCTTGCCCATTATCGCAATACCCCGAGGGAAAACACGGTGAACGGCAGCTTGGGAGATAAAATTTATTTGTAAATAAATTTTATAATTTTTGATAATTGTTGAAGATTGAAATATAAGAAAAGCCAAACTGCCAGATTGAAGGTGAAATGAACGTTTAAAGGGAGGGTGGATGTGGGGAATTTAAGAAAAGTTTTATAATTAAAAGGAGGTATAAAAGAGATAAAAAAGTCTATTTGTATTGTTTGAGTTGAATTGCGTCACTGAGGGCGGATTTGACTGGTGCGTTATAGTCCAGTTTGATGTAGCTTCTATATGCATTTGACCGCCATCCTCCATGTTGGCGGATCTGAGAGTCGGTACAGCCTCTGATGGCCGCCTGAGTTGCTGCGGCTTTTCGGAGGCTGTGCAGCGAGAATTTTGTGTGGTCCATATCTGCTTTGACCAGTGCCCGCTTCCAAATAGCCCTCACCACCTGAATTGTCACTGGATTCCCATCTGGGAATTTGAACATGGGGTCTTTCGCATCCATTGTGGGGTTGTCGCGTATAACCTGCCGAATCGCCAACACCGGGCATACCGCCCGCGTCGGGATGTGAGGGATCAGCATGTCCTTGACCTGTCCCGCCCGTTGTAGATTTTTGGCCCATTTTATCCTTATGAGCAGTCCCCTTGGGCTGATGGTGATGTCCCCTCTTGTGAGGTGCTTGGTATAGTCGAACCGGGTTGTTGCCGGAGCGAGGACTTCTGATTGGCGCAAGGCGCCATAGTACATGAGGAGGATGGCGGCTGACGAGATCCTGCCGAGGGCGGAACTTGGCATCAATGATAGAACCTTCCTCAGTCCTGTCATAGGCACTGGATCTTTGGTCCTGGGTTTGTACGCTTTGTTTCGATGCAACGCATCGAGTGCCATCCGAACCCTGAAGTGTTGGGTTGGCTCGACTACTCCCCCAGCCAGGCGTATGTATGTCCGTACGTGCGATATCTGGTTGGCTATGGTCGCCGGAGCAGCCTGTGTCTGGGCCAGGTATTTGATAAATGCACAGATCCTGTCGACTGCTGGGTTGAGTGGGTCCATCCCTGTCCTTCGCGCGAATGCTATGTATGTACGGGCTGCTGCTTTCCTGTTGGCTGTCGTGCCGGGGGCTCTGGCCTGGTCTTGACGCAGGGTTGCTTTGTGTAGCAGCGATCTTAGCTCCGGATCTGGAAAAGATATCCAGATGAGAGAGGATATATGTACATGGATGGATAATGTCAATGCCAAGGCGATTTATGATTTGGTTGGCTGCATTTTTATGTTTTGAATGGAGGTGGACTCTGCTGAGTGCATCCGCAAGTATGTTGCTCTCCCCCGGAATGTGCTCGAAAGAGATAGCTATGTCAAGCACTGCCTGGAGCATCCACACCGCCCTGGCGCATTCCAGTAGGACACGGTTTCGGCCCCGCCCCGAGCGTATCACGTGGACAGCGGCGCTATTATCACACCACACCCGTACATAGGTCCCCCTGTCAGCCTCCGAGAGAAAGGAGTGGAGGGCCATCACCACGTTGGCCGCCTCCACCTCCGTAATGTTCTCTGCCTCGTCGTCTATGTGGGCTATCTGACCCGCATAAGCCGCCTTGTTGTCCGCTGCCCCGACTCCGGTCAGGCAAGCATCCGCAAAGATCTCCTTAGTGGGGTTCTCCGCTGGGATGAGTGAGACCCCGTTCCATTGCTGCATGAACTCCGTGAGCCACCTAAAATCGGCTTTCATTTCGGCGTTAATATTACAGTAGGACTTCTCTCCCATGTCCCTGAGGGCCCCTAGAAGGCGGGCGACGAAGAGCCTGGCGGCGGGTACGCATTTTGCTATGTGGAGAATGGAGCCTATGATGGATTGGAGGCGTTTCTTGGTAATGGACCTCTTAGTGAGGGCCTGCCGGATATCTTCCTTGATGGCCAGTATCTTTTCCTCTGGCATGGAGATGGCCATATTCTGGGCGTCTATCTGGACGCCCAGCCATGTGATGTGCTGGGCCGGGGGCTGAAGCTTCTCCGTGGCCTCCGGCAACCCCAATTCGCTAAGGAGTGATCTCGCCGTCTGGTAATGGGCCTCCGCCTGTGCCTTGGAGTCGGCGATGATAATGAGATCGTCCAAGTACATGGCTGCATCGATCTCCTTATTTCTGAGTATGGTCACCAAAGCCATGGCCACCCTCTGCATATGAAATGATGACGCACGACTCCCAAACGGCATAGCCGTGTCACAGTAGAATTCCCCTCGCCACTTTATGCAGAGAAGTGGCCAGTCCAGAGGATCTGAGCGGAAATTCTTATATGCATGTGCTATGTCTATCGTGGCCATATATGCAGTGGTGCCCTTTTCCCGTAGCTTCTTGACGAACCCATCCACTGTCGGGAGTGAATGGTCCCTCTCAATACCATACACCGAGTTTTTTAAGACGTATGCATTTACGGACCTGTCCCATGGGCATGTCAGGTCCGTTATGACCCGTGTCTCGGAAGTGTTCTTCTTTGGTCGCGTCATGAGGGGTGCCACATGGCACCACTGCCTGAATGGCTGGGTGGGGTAAGGGCTGACCAGGCCCCCGAGACCCTTCTCCTTCTGTATGAACTTATCAATATGCTCCGGAAAGTTATCAGCGCTGAGATGATTCTCCGCGTCCACTGTATCCGTGACCGGGCCGAGATACCCTACCGGAAAGCCGTATCTAATGAAGGGGATAACGTCGGCATATTCCCCCATCTGGTCTGCATAGCTGTCCCATGCTGTGAGATTTAAATGAGTCGGGATTTCGATACGTGCAGCCCTCGCGTTTGGGATGCCCGTCTTCCTTACCGCCTGGTAGATGTAGCGCATCCCGTCCAGGTCGCATTCGTCCTGGCATTCTGGCCAGTTGTCAATGCGGTGGTGCTTGAATACCTCTGGGCGCGTATCGAGTCCATCGTTTCGGCCCGTGCGACAGAGCCTGTGGATCCTCGGAAAGTCCGGTATGGGGGGGGCGGGTGTGGGCGACTGCCAGCTCTCCTGCGTCGTGGCCGGTTTGCCACCCCCATCCCCCATGTCCGGTATGGGTAAGCGACTCCTGGGTATGGTCGAAAACTCCGTCTGGATCTCCTTCTTTTTGCCCGGTGCGTCCGCCCAGTCCATGGGGGGCGACGCGCCGGTCAGGCGTTTTTTGGCTGTACCTGTCCGTATATTGGGTTGTGGATGTACGGGCGTTGCTGGAACGTCGGGGGCTGCGTAGGTTGTTGGAACACTGGGTTAAAGCCTGCCGGGGCCGTCTGCTGGGGCGGGGCGCTGTGGTGCTGATCTGGACGGCGCTCCATGCCCCTCATTTTTCGTTCACAGTTTATGATGTTGTGGCCCGGGACTTGTTTGCCTGCAGCATCGCAATACATGCAAATATGTAAGAGCCTCACCAGATTGTCTTCGTGCGATGCCCTGTGGACGCAGCCCTGCCTAGAGTTAAACTCACGACATGGCACGTCCCTCTTGCCATGTTGCTGCTGCTTAGGTTGCTTTGGGCCATCATGTTTCCCCCTCCCGTCATTGCTATGCGTACACGTTCGTTCTGTATGCGTTGGGTATCCTGCCATGCGATCAGGCCTTTCTCCACCTCGTCCCAGATATACTGTGACCATCTACGCACCGCCTGCCAGTCCCGCTCCATGGCATCGTGGACGACGTCCTGGAGGTGCTGCAACATGTACCACATGTCCCGAGCATCATAGGCCCTCTCATCCCTGAGGAGAGCAACATAAGCGTGGATATACTCGAGCTGTGAGAGGCTTGCCCTTACTTCCATCTTTTGCCTTGGTGTGTAACACCCTTCCCTCTGAATATACATGTAAGGTTTAATCATAGTACGTGTCCCGTGTATATCAGTGGAAATTGTGTTCTTACCCTCGGCTGGCGTGGGGCGAAAGCGCTCTCTCTCCATGTAGTCGTCTATGTAGCCGTCTCTGTTTTCCTGAGCCCTCATGGCGTGTGGCCTTGGGTAGCTGGGGGGAGACATCGAGCGTCGGGGGGTGGTGCTGCGTCGTCCCGCCCAGGCGTGGGGCGGCCTGTCGTACCGTGATGCCCTTGGTGACGGCTGGCTGGGGGCCGGCGTTGGCGTGCTGTGTGACATTGGAGTATCAGAGTAAGATGCCGATTTAACCAGAACATTGAGTTTAGCCAACACATCAGATTTGAAATCGGAAAGGTCCTTTTCCAGGCGCTGTATACGTCGCCCGCTGGTATCCCTAGATGTGACTGACTCGTCTCTGACACTGAGGTCTATGTGCGTCGCACCCACATCATCAAACTCATCTCCCGTACCCTGATTGTCTATCGTTGAGGCATCCCCAGAGTATCTGGGTGCAAAACTAATATCATCATCAACTTTTTGTGCCTCTCGTCTCATGTTTGCGTTCGCCTTTTCCTTTGCCACGCGAGCCCTTGTACTGGGGCCCCAGGCCTTTTTCGGCGGCATATTTCGCTAGAACTATATGAAAGTTTGTACCTACAGTTCTCCTTGGTTGTTATACGAATACCTATGGTGTGTCCGTATGTGATCCTGTGATTATGAAGGCACAAAACGGCGTCGGACGGCCGATGTTGTAGGATATAAAGATGAGAGGTGTAAATAGGGTAAGATGGCGGGAGTGAGTGGAGAGTATGGAGTTGTTGATTGTTGGTGTAAATGGTAGGGGATAGGGGGAGTTGTGTTGAAGATTGAATAGTAGTGGATTCCCTCTAGGTGGCGACAATGAGCCGGCCTGATAGAATAAATGCCTTGCCAATTATGCATTGATGACAACATTTTGTATGTATATATATATATATATATATATATATAGACTATATTATGAGTCCAATCTAAACGGCACATCAAAACAAACAAAAGGCACCGAAAACTTTGTTTATGCATTGACATTATGAATTATGACTGTGGTACCTTTTTTGGTACATCTATGAGATTGTTCTATATAAATTCGCATGCCATACATCATTTCCCAAATCAATATCTTATCAATTTAATCATATCAATCTTTCAAACTGTTTATAAACATTTATATCTCATTGCTACCTCTCATACACAAAACCTCTTTCAGAAACTGATTCCCACGATTCATCCACATGGACGTGTGTCTCAGAATATTTACTTAAGCATTGATCATTGTTGTCGTACAAAACGCAGACGGTGGCGTTAACGATGGTAACTGAGACATAAAATATATATATCAGGATTTGGAGACATTCTTCCCTGAGAAGGAGGATTTTTAGGCACCTAACTGATACAGCGTTGACCCCGACCTCTGTCCTAAAAGTAACCTTTCCCTGCACAAAGAACTATGTACCCAAGGGGCAGATAGCTTTGTTTAAACCACCACCTTCCCGACCCATTAAACAAAAACTGACATTAAAGTGCAACATCAAACATTGACCTATTCAGAGTGCTACTTTTGAGTGAAATTCTTACCACAATTAGACATAATCTTTCTCTTATTTGAGCCATTTATGGGATGCCGTTGTATTGTAGGAACTGTTGAAATGTCGAATACCGTTTTAATAAAAGTCTCATTATTAATGCAATGGGCCACTAAATGCCAAATTTCCGAAGGATGGCTTTCACCTGTCACCTGTAGCTAATGGCCATGCAACAAGGAGATTAGTGATTAAAGGTATCGGTTTGAAAATGATTCTTGCAGTCCAATATTAGAAAACGAATAATCGATCAGTTAAATTACGGAATTATGTCAAATATTTTAATAACTATGCACACATATAGGGTAACGTATTAAGTTGGCATCATTGGAAATTGTGGTATTTCCAAATTAATGAGCAACTTTTGAATGGATATTCTTTTTTCAAAAACAATTCCTTGCAAAGCAATTCGTGACTGATAAAAGATTATGTGATAGTTTCTTCAAGAGAAGGCTTGTAAACAGAAAATGAAAACAATAACAAATATAAAGGCACAAATAGTACCCGACACACTGCAAAATATATCAAAAAAGTAGTTTTTCACTACATCTTTGACGCTGTTGATATTGCAGCCTTGATTTTCTCCCAATCTGTAAATCACAGGGGCAGATACAGGATTTTGCAAAGGGAGGGGCCTCCGTATATAGGCTACGTCCTAAAACGGCATGCATTTTTGTTCTCTCTTAGTGGGGTCTGTTAACAACATTTTCGTTACGTGGTGGATAAAAGCACCAAATTTTGCATGAGGCACCTCTGAGGCATAACTATTGAATCTAGAAGGGGAGCCATCTTGAAATACCAAAATGAAATTTTGACAAATTTTGTACATTTTTAGCATTTGAAATTTAAGGTATTTAACCAAAACTTTTGGCTGGCTTCGATTAGACCTATTGTATTGATTCGAAAGGTAAATAATTGAATTCCCTGGCCTATAATCTACCAATTTGGACAATAGCAATGTGTTTCTAGGCATTTCAGAAGCTGAGATATAAGATTATGTCAATAAAAGTCGGTCATATTGGATTTTAGGCCCCCATCCGGGTTATATTGATATTTCAAGGTGGCTCCCCTTTTAAATTCAATGAAGGGGTCCCAGGGGATCATCATACCAAATGAAATCAAGAAATCTTGTGGCAAAAGAGTAAAGTCTATATCCTTTCTTTTGAATTATTTTGGAATCCAGCGGTCATTATCAAAGGTATCATGCTAATGAATTCAGCCATTTTGAAATTTATGGTATTGTATTGAATGAATATCATATTTATTGAGCCCTCTAGGCTATTAACAACTGATATTGGAACCATTTCCCCTGGCCTTATGCCTTATTAACTAAAAATCATGTTATTTCTCAAAATTGGTCAGCCATCTTGGATTTTGGATTTCCGCATTGACTTGAAACATAAATAATTGAATTCCCTGACCCCTAGTTCCTCAATTTTGACTCCAACCATGTCTCTTTAGTCTTTTTAGAAGCTGAGATATAAGAATTTTTATAGTAAAAGTCGGCCATATTGGTTTTTGGGCCCCCACATCCGTCCTATTGATATTTCAACGTGGCTCCCCTTCCATATTTGATAGTTATGCCTCAGAGGTGCCTCATACCAAATTTGGTGCTTTTATCCGCCGCGTAACGATTTCTCAAAAAAATGACCTTAACAGACCCCACTATCTGGCAAGTTTAAGTCCCCACCAAAAGGGGGGAGGACCCCCTGGATACGCCCCTGAAAACACATTCCTTTTCAGTCCTGCTGCTAGAATAGAGGGACAGCAATTTTTTCTCATCTAGCCGTTAGCCTTAACATTATGTCCCAGGAACAGAGTTATGTGTCCCAGGGGTAGACTTCCATGTTCCACTACGACCCATGTTAAGTGGAAATAGGAGGCCAATTGTGTAGGTTCCCGGGCACCGTAGTCCCAACTCCAAGGTCCTATGATGGTCCGACTGTAAGCTAAACGAATAATGTTGAATGAATGTAAAAGTTGAGTGAAGAAAACTGGAAACTATACATTCCCAACAGGGGCAGATACAGGATTTTGGAAATGGGGTTCGCATATCGGCTAAGTACTAAACTGCTCAACTGCTCAACTGTTAACATCTACCTGTAACATTATTGGCTTATGCTTAGGGAAAATAGCATAATGAGGATAATTGATACCCTAGGATGGATTCTGGAACAACCCCAAGGGTCTTAGGCAACTCGAGCACGTGTTGACCCAAACGAATGAAGGCCCCAGGAAGGTGCCCTGAGGCAGTCCCCAATTAGATCCAGCTTTCTACCTCCACTCATGACCATGTAACATTGAGTAACTGATAAAACCACAGGTTAATCTTCAACACCACCTTATGTCTCTTTCTAATACATTCTACTTGAGCCCCAAACGTAGAAACCCCTCGAAACTCTGAAACATCTCTAGGCCCCACATTTTGTCCACCCCTTTTCCCAAGTCAAACCAAACAACAAAGAAGAAAAAGATAAGTGAGTTGTTTATGCCTCTTTTAATTGTAGGAGTGGGTAGCAACATATGATTTCTTTTGTTCAGCCTTGTTAATGTCATTACATATCCACTTACTGTAAAAAATGTTTCTTAATAAGTTTTTTAAATTCATATCTGTTTTTAGTCTCTCAAATTGGCCTTGGTATAAAGAGCCATAACTTAGCTCTTCTGTAGAATGGGGACTGCGATTCCTTCTAGCAAAACGTCAAATTCAATAGGGCGCATTTTCTTCTTGGTTTTAAGGTCCATCAATTTTAACAAATCTTTCCTACTCACATCCAATGGATTCCTTATATCGTACTGTTCTTAGGGCTCTGTATTGTAGCTTTTCTATGTTTTGCAACTGCCTGGCCCTACATGAATCAAGTAGGAATGCAACGCAGCGTTATGAAACAATTAGCAGAAATGAATCGAGCAATTAAAAGGAGTTATACTCTCCTTGAGCATGACAAGACAGAGTACGTGACAGAGAAATTAATCAAAGTTGATGAATACGTATGATCCTTCCTTCTCAGATAATCAAAGTTGAATAACAATGTTGATACGTGCTATAGATCTTCTGCGGGGGTGCCAACTGCGTGATATATAAAAAGAGAGCATCTAACATGTGCACATTTTTGAACTGGCATATCTGAGCTATATAAAGCAAACAAAATCAATGAAGGTGACCATCAGTTAGTCAAAAACAAGCTAGATGGGATAAGAAGACATGGAGCATTATCGGCCAAAGATTGTAATTAAATTGGATGTTTCTGGGCTTATTATGTGTTTATAAATCGAGGGCAATCGCTCCCTAGCCCATTGCTCTTTTGTTTCCATTTTCATGATTGATTACCAATTGACCAAATTTTACCACTCCCCTTACATGAAGAGTCAGGATTCATCAACAGATTCTAACTAATGAGGAAACCCCTTAAACTAATCCCTGAAAATACCTGAGATGTCACTAGACGCCTGTATAGGCCTATTTGTTACACATTGAATTGGAAGAAAGAAATGATATGAACGAGATTTTGCGGACCTACTTTCCTACGCGTTTATCATTCTCGATTGCTCTGAAAGCATTTAGAGTTTAAAGCTTCCTAGTAGATCTGTGCAAACAGTCATTGAGCAACCAATCAAAACTGGTCCGATGAATTAACATAAATTATAGATTTATAAGGGTAAACTCGGATTATGCTCATTGAAACGATATAGTATTATTACAACGAATGAAACATACGTGAAAGTGACAGAGACCGTTTCTTCGGTATGTAGCTAGTAGCCTCTGGGGCTATACATTGATAATTGAACGACCACAAGATGTGCCTCTGATTTTCTGCAGTCATAGCAGTGGCCCTTAAGGGAGCAGTGTTCTCCCCAATATTGGGACACATTTTAGGGGCCTTCCATTTAGTACGTACGCACATTTTCAAAAATGTCACCCCCCACCTGCCCTCTCCCCTTGAGCAAAAAATTAATACCCATCGGATTTGTACCAGAATGTACACACATTTTCAAAAAATGCGAACCCCCCCCACCTTGATGCGTATATACTTAATGGAAGGACTCCTAGCTTACACATTGCGTCCCCCATGACTCAAATCGTTTACAATGAGCTGCTGCCATCTTCAGGGCATACAGAAGTACCCAAGTACTCCCGATTAGGCTTGTAGCATGCCGCCGGGGTAGGTCACATTGTTTTGGCGAGTTGTCCCCATTGGCATAATGGATGCCAGTGCAGAACCCACTCCTGCCGTAGAAGGAAAGGGCTACAAGGGTTCTATTGTAGCTGTAGAGCCCCAGGACATTTCCCACGTGCATCGGGGGAATGGAAGTGAATCTTTCCAACCTATGCATTGATATGACGAGGAAGGATTTATATAGAATGAATGATGTTGTTGAAGAAAATACACCAAGACCACAACAATATCTGAGGTGATAAGTAGGCTTTATTGTGTCTAGGGTCCAACGTTTCGGACTGCAGTTGTCCTTCTTCAGGGATTTATATAAAATATCATAAACACATACTTTATTGAGTCCTGATGAAGGTTGAAAACCGAAACATATTGTTTGGCGACTGCTAAACAAGTAATGAAAAAAGATTGTCCACTAGAAGCTGGGAGTTGATCTAACACAGTAGTACATCTTGGATATGTATTATCAGCTGATTATATGTATTATATATATATATATATATATATATATATGTATATAGGTGCATGGATGTTATATTTCTATTGTACACCTTAGATATGTATTATGTATATACATATTCATACATGATGGTTATATTTCTATTGTAAACGTCTGACCTGCTGTTTGGATGTGACTGAGAAAAATGGGGTGAATGGGATTATGGAATTGTTTGGGATCCCGAGTGTTTGTGTATTGGGGCTCAGGGAATTTACTCAAGGAGATCTTATAATGAAAAGGTGGTTGTTGGGGGAACTATCCTATTTTTGTGTCATAGCCATCACTTTCCCAAAGGATTCGGTTGTAACACAGTCCATCATTTTGACATTGAAATGATTATACAATTAATGATAGCCATGCCGCCATTGTACCACTCTCCAGAAACGTGCTGATCAAATGATACCTAGTAGAAGGGGTGGTGTGATTGGTGGCAACCCTGGGGATGGCGTGAGGTTGGTCTGCTGACGTCAAGTTCTAATAAACAATGGTTCAATCCCAGTCCTTGATGTCAGCAGACAAACAACAACATAACAAAACCTCTGAGACATGGTCCTAGTGGCAGAGTAGGCTTGGGAGTTGTTACGATAGGGAGACAGATAAAAGGAGATAGCAGAGAGACGACAGGCGAGCCCATTCCCTGCTATTGGACTATCAGTGGCTGGGCTCTACATCCTGAATGCTGAATGGACTCAATAAAACCAACTTCAAATGAACCAGGTAGTTTTGTGTACGGCTTTGTAACAGGGTTATCATGGGGCTGCCCTTGACGCATCTTCCTGAGGCCAGCGTTTGTTCTTGGCCACCGTTGTGTTGGTAGGTCCCCAAGTCATCCTAGGATCTTTGTGTCTTCCCAGGCAAGCATGTGACGTTGTTATAACGTTGCAGGAACGTTCTGTTTGGTTCTGTACTGGTTCTTGTTTCATTATTTTGATGGCTCCCAATAACATTGCTGCAACATACTGTTGTGATGTGGCACTGCCACGTTATCATAATTTTCTGGTTACATTCTTCAACCTAATCAGGATGTTCTTATAACGTTCTGTTTTGATTTCGTCCTAACCTCACCAAAAAATAATGTTGTAATAATGTTCTGATTTAGTGAGATTTCCAAATAATTTTCCAAGCTTAAGTCAACAACAGGTAGCTGTTAACAGTTGAGCACCTTGAAAGACACTGGATTATTTTGGGTCAACAAATTGATTTTTTAGGCTATAGGTGAATAGCTGGATGCTGATTGGGTGAGACCATATCACATGACATAGCCACATAAATCTTGGGTTACCCATAAACATCATTTTCATGTTACATCTTAACTATTTTCATACTTTTGGCTTATTTTGCGAATACTTACTTTTTGAAGTCACTCTTCCTGCAATTACTTTTTCATGCAATTACATCATTCGAGAATATCAAGTTACTTTCCAGTAAACAAACTCTGTAGATTCAATGATGATAGACAATTTTGAAAAAAGAAAAACATAGTTGATGTCATTTATGATTCACTCGATAATTGGATGTATTTCAATATTACTAATATTCCTGTCCTTTTGCATCTGTTTAGCCTTTAGTATGCCCCTTGGTTCCAGTAGGTACGGAAAAGGTTTTCAAGGTTTCAATTCTGAACTAGATGGGCAAAGTGTTGTTTATTACTTGAATTACTGTAGTGTGCAACTGACTACTTTCAAATGGTTATGTTATAGACAATATAACGCATGGTGCATCTCTGATCATTGGATATTGATTATTAATTGATTATAATTGGCTTGGGACCTGTCTTACCTTCAGTCTAACTTCAGACTATACCTCAGATTATAAAGGATTTTTTGGGCACTTTTTTTTGTGTATTTTCAGAAGGTTTCCAAGATGGCTGCCATTTCCATGAAAACTGTGTTTATTTTCCGGAAAAATGGATATCCTAGAAACATTCCGAAATTATACCTTGCTGCCTAGATCTATTGTAGCTATGTTTCCCTCTTTCTTGGTTCAGCACAAAATAAGGTCATGCCTCCCCCAGACTTATATAATATGTATGGGCTTGCAATACGTCCAATCAGGTACTTGTGACAGGATCTAGTTCTCCTGAAAGGTATCACCTACAGGGTGTGAGTGACTGTTGTATTGTCCTGGTTTATACAGACGTATGACCTCTGGCTTCCCCTGCATTGTCGTCTCACTTCAAGATTGATTTGTTCTGCGCCTAGCTTTGGCCGCCACCCTATGTATCACAATATCCGTCCGCAAATAGGGCCTATACCAAGGGAACAGCGGCACAGCTCTTTTGTTTGTCTGACTTTTGTTTTGTTAGCTGCTCTGTTAATATACATTTATTTAAAACATAAAGGTGGCAGATTTGATTAGTTTACGGCATCACGTTTTTTTCACTATACCCAGCCAAGAATATGACGTTCTAATAACGTTCTAGCAACATGGATCGGTTCTTGTTACGTTACAATGTTAGGTAACAGTGACGTTGTTTTGATGACTCCCAATTACATTGCTGCAACCAACTGTTACGATGTCACATTGTGACATTTTAATAACATTCTTGTAATGTTATTCATGAGGTTGATACTTCATAAGACTGTCATAATAAGATTCTGTTTATGTGTGGTTGAGACCACACTTAATGGGGATGTCACCATAACGTTCTGTTTAGGTTAAGTTGAACCTAACCTAATAAGAGAGTCAGAGTAACATTCTGTTTAGGTAAGGTTAAGACCTGATGTGATCATAACATCACAATAACATTCTGTTTAGGTGAAGTTGGGACCTCCCCTAGTCAAGAGGTCACAACAATGTTCTGTTTTAGTGAGGTCTGGACCTCACCTAATCAGAATGTCAAAATGACGTTCTATTTTAATTTCATTTTGACCTAACCTCTCCAGAACATTAGAGAACATACTGTTTTGGTTAGATCTCAACCTCCGAGAAAAATAAAGTAATAGTTATTGACAATTTAGTAAGTAACAGACAAACCAAAAAAGTATGGTCGCACTTGTAACATGACCATTACATCACACCGTGGCTGGTAGGCTTCGTACAGTGGGCGTTGGCCACCCGTTTTTATGATTGATAACAGGTTACTTGGCCGTTGACAGTTCATCCCCATCTTCTTGTCTGTGTCGACAATTCATCATACAAATATGTGCGAATTTGTGACAGATTGTGCAAATTTAGCTTGTAGTGTTGCAGAAAAACGTTAGGGTCTGCACTTATTCTGTATAAATGATGCCTATCCATGTTGAAACTAGAAAACGTTGACAGTAAAGGTCATGATAATGGCAACTATACTTTGAACTATTAATTTCAGAAAGGTTAACAAAATTGTAAAGAACATATGAAATCATTAATCCTGCCCCCTTGTGAAGAACACAATTACTGTTCTAAACTAGTTAATTTTACCCCATTTTAGTCCGAATAGGCAGGGGATTTTAAGATTAAGTGTAGATTTCATTATACATAATAAAAAAGGGTTTATGATTTCCTCTCAAATATTGTATAGGAGGTATGGTCCCATTCGATATTTCGGAATAAGTCAAATAAATCTAATATTTGAAATCGGCAGTATCAAAATAGTACAATTTAATGGATGCTTTTATATTAAGATGGATAACTGCCCGACCTGTCAGGAACATACTTGTGAACAAACAGAAGTGATGGAGGGGCACATTACAACTCTGTTTATTGGGTTGTACTGGACAGGTTCGTATGACCAATCAATGCACAGACCTATACATCATACAGCATCCCGTCTGCAAAATAAATGTACTGATCTACAACCCATCTGCCTCCGTATATTTATAACGAAAGATAATTCATTCCTTGAACAAGAGCAAATCATGTGAAGATATATCATTGCTTTTTGTTTTGTTAGCAATATCAAAGAAATTATTCGTCCCCTCGTTGCAAAAGGTTGTATTACTCTGTGTTGAGTGTGCTATAGTCACAACTTCTTTTTGCATTAGGAGGATGATTATAACGCTGAGATGATGTACTAAGGGCAAACGTATGCGGTTATAGGAAACCTGTCAAGGCAGAGCAGCGAGTCACCTTTCTGAAGTAACAAGATGAAGGCAACCAAAAACGAAGTAGTGGTACAACATGAGAACATATCGCAAAGTTAAATGCTAATGGAAACACTTTCCATCAGTCAATTTCAGGAATATGAAAAATAATAAAGATAAAAACTAGCTGAAAAATAGATGTTGTAGATGTACTAACTATAAAAATGTTGCTGTACTGAAAAAGTACCACTATCTTTACAAACAACGAGAACCAATATTACCAGGGGGGATTATATGGCAGGATTATTAACCTGAGGGCTTGGTCCACAGGGCCGCCCAAAGACTGATAAATACCATCCTTGGTAAATATTGATGATACCCAGGCAATAGTGGTATTTAACAAGTTGAACCATTTTCTAATGTCGGACCTATTTTTCTGTATCACTCTCTAGGGTGATGATAGTTTGATTATCACCCTCCCAGTCTCAACTATCCAACCTGTATTACCATAGAGTATGATAAAAGTTGGTTTCCGTGGCTAGTTCAGTGAAGGTCCTTCAAATATATTATGTATTTTCTTACACTTTTGGTTCCCAATAGAGCTTTGATAGTCATATGCTCCCACAGACTTTATTTCTCTCTTGCATTTGACGTCATTTCATTAGTCTCATTAAAAGCCGTTTTTTTTCATGTACAGCGCCTAGGAGCGTCAAGAATTTTTGTTTGACTAATGCTCTTTGTCAAGTACCTTAGCTACTCACCATCCCTGATCAGGGTTTACGGGACACTTAGAATTACCCACAATCAATGGTAACTACTACTGTTATAAGGGCCTTTGATGCCAGTATCTACATTACCTTGCCTTTGTTCATGGGAATTGCCAGTTGTAAATTAAACTTATCAAGAAATATAGCGTTTCATTGAAACATTACACTATTTAAACGGAGCCAAAAGCAAGCTGTGTTTAAATATGACCACATTTTGCAAACTTAAATAACTATAAGGACGCATTCTAAGAGACTAACCATACCTAGTGGTACAGTTTAAACCATCATAACTAACATCAACATTACTTGAAATTCTGTCTTTTCTGCCTTTATACAACAATATTTGTAAACAAACATATTTGACCAGGGACATGTTTAATTGCATTGAGATGAAGTGGAAGCCTGTTTTCACTATTTTGTCATAGGCCTCAGTTATGGTCTTAGATTGTATTGGAATAGTTATTACATCTTGCTGGATTTTAACCCCACATTGCTATTGTCTCCCTTGAATATTTATTCAGCACTTTCTTTTAACATTTCCTATTCCGAAACGCATAATTCTCCATGACAATATGATGAAGAACATTGATAATATATAGCAACAATTAACAGATGGTAGGGATTCACTTGATATAGTCCCATGAAATCTGTGTTTGATGTATCACTACTAATGAGAAAGGGAAATGAACACAAGAGCCCACTATATTTTCGGGTCTGTGGGCCATAAGTCACCATAATTCTACCTCTAGTCACCAGACCAGTGAGTGAGGACCTGTCCACCAGAGGGAGTGGAGGGGGTGGTTACTTCCTGTACTGACTGTCGTCCGTCTGGGGTGGGTGGTGGAGAGGGGTCGAGGTTGGGGCAACCAGCTATCCCAGGCAAGCATGTGACGTTACTATATTGTTACAGCAACATTCTGTTTGGTTCTGTATTGGTTCTTGTTATGTTATTTTGATGGCTCCCAATAACGTTGCTGTAATATACTGCTGTGACATTGCACTGCGACATTATAACATTCTGGTTACATTATTCAACCGAAAGAGAATGTTCTTATAACATTCTGTTTGGTTTTGTCCTAACCTCACCAAAAGATGTTTTAAAAACATTCTGATTTGGTGAGGTTTTGAAATATATAGCCTTAGAATTCTCTTCATAATGTTTTATGTAAGATCTCAAGCCATACTCTTGGAGCAGAGGGGTACAAAATAAAGAATCTGCACCAAAGATAGGTATGTGGAATACAGGCTTTAGGAGAGAATTGGCTAGCCGACCAGCCACTCAAAGAACATGTCCGTATTCCATTCAGCATATGGTCGAGACCTGTATTTTTCCCAGGAGACATAGCGAGTTTCTTTCTTTCTAAAGTTGGATTCCTTGTCTGGCTCAAAATGATTTTTTTTCTATTTCTAATGACGAAGAGGAAGTAAGATTCCTCATAGAGTTTTCCTGTAGGACTATCTTTTCTCTGTTTGTTTGCTCGTTCCTTGTTTGTTTATTTGCTTTATTGTTTGCCCGATGGACTATCTTTTAGTTCAAGACAAGGGGAATTGGAGAAGTAACAAAAGAGCATGGAAAAGATAATTTCAGATTGATTGTGGGAACAGTAAGGAATCATCTAAACAAAATGGTCACTATATGTCCCAAAAATATATTATATCCAAACAAATCCAAACGCATTTTTATACTGAACAGGCCAACCACGTCTGTTTACTCATACAACCATACACCCGTTCTGTCCTAATATTCATAACACATAAGGCTTTGGCTGTCTTCTGGTTGTTCATCAGACTGTTAAAGTGGCTCTTCAACCCACACCACAAATCTGTAACAGACCACGAAAATATGTTTAACCAGTAGCCTTGGGTGAAAAGAAAATTGGAAAAAAGAAAGTATGGGTTCTCTTTTACGTACAACATTATGACAAAAAATGGGAACATTATGGGGACTTCATGGGGGCTAGGGTGTTGGCATTGCCTCCGGCAGCCTGGGTTTGATTCCCCGTAGCTACCTGTTAGACCACCTTACCTTGCCATCGTTTCCATCATCATAGATTCGATTATACAACTGTGAACAGTCAAAAAACAGAGTTAGACTTGATATAGCTGAAAAATTGCTGAACAGACCTTAAATTCCAACACATCATCATATGGGGACTTCAAACTTTGCATTCTTCAAGTGTCCCCGGAAAACTTGAAATGCCCCACAACCTGACCATACGGGATGAGAATTTCTTTAGACGTATTTCAAAATTTTGAAAGCAAATAATGGATCAGTCATCTATGACATAAATAATCCTTGCCAATCACAATCTTGAAAAAATCAATTGTCAGTGAATCATTATGTGTTTCATCAAATTGAAGTAATTAATCTAAACCTGTATCAGTAATAGACTTGGACAAAACAAACTATAATTATAGACCAGTTCTATTTATACATTTTTACTGAAATAAAGTAAACACATTATTGGAACTCTTCCAGGTTTTAATGTAAAATATTTTGACATACCTTATGCTCCTTACATTATGACATTTCTTGTCATTCATCATTAAAAAGTGTCCATCTTTTCAGCATTTATGTCATGCGTCATAACAAAAGCCCTTCTACAGAGTAAGATGGCTTTGCATAGCTTAGAGTGAACAGGTACCCATGCCAACTTGCGGATGGCAGCATGTCATATCTCTGGCTCTAGACTTGTGAATGGCGCTTCTTCAAACAACCACCTAGTGCATCCTGTCGCACCTCTGTGGTTTATTTATGCATCCCTCTGGAATATGAGCTGTGCTGTAGTATACCACGAGTGTCGTTCTGAGAGGCTAGTTTCGGTCTAGTCGTTTTAGTGATATCAGTATGTTTTGTCATGAAACACCTCATTTATATATCTATATCCAATCTAATTTTTTCTTACGAAATTAGTTCAACTTGGTTGTTGTGTATAAAATTTGAGCAACAAATAATGACACATTTTGCTGTGTACCGCTAATGATGGTGTAACATAAAAAAAGTGGGACACGGAAATAGTATACACTATAGTAATTACAGAAGGAAATTGGTCCTATATGCATTGATTTCAACATCTCCCTTGAATATGATATATGTGCGGTACTCATAACTGATGAAAAAAAGCGTCATTCTTAACTTACATCTAGCTTCTTAAAGAAGCCTTGAAATTGGCAGGAAACGGATAACTTGAAAGTTGCAGTCCTGTGGGTATTCGCTGGCGGTTGTTCTGAGTACTTAAATTGGCAACTGATGTGGCTGAGAACGGTCACCACACCACTGAAGAATTACCATGATTACACATGGAATCTCAATTATGACCTTGAAATGAGACAAAACTGAGAATCTCAATTTCCTTCAGAGACTGCGAATAATTGTTTCCTTCTTTGTATTATAGTCTCTAATCTATAAGGTAATAAATAGGGCAGTTTATCATAAACGTCTATTGGAGCAGCTGCCTGCTCCTTTTGGCTTATACCGCATCGACATGAGGCAACTCAGGGATGCTTTCCACAAAACTGGCGCTGGTTTGTTGAGCGATGTTTGATTCGACCAGAATTCCAGTGGAATCGTTCAATGGCCAAAAGCATTTCAGTTCATGATTCACAAAACTTGTTGGTCATCCTCAACGGCATCTCCATGTTTTAGTCGTTGGGTGACACCATTTAGTAACCCACCAACCCAAAATTTTAACATTTGCAATTAACTTTTGGAGGGGTTAACCCTACTTATTTGGACTTGCACTTAATTGGGCGAAAGGTGTTAGCCATTCCCAAATATCGTGATTAGGGCTCATTCCAAGCTCAGTAGCTGCTAGGGATGGAAAGGTTTAGCACAAGTTGGCTACCAACTAACACTTATAGCCATAGTTTCGTCGCAACGTGGGGACGCGCCTTGAGAATATCAGTGGTTGAGTCTATTTGCAATTTAGGATAACAGGTGCAACGTTATACCAATGTAAAGGAAGGCAATGAATAGGAAATGTAACGTTCTCTGCGAGGAAGTCCGGGTTAAAGATATCTGATTTCGTAGAAAACACTAAGTTTCCATTTCATTGTTGTGAAATGTATCTACAGATGGGATTATTGGGAACCAAGTGCGAGGGGACCTTTTCGTAACATGCAGAAAGAAAATGGAACAGGAAATGTACATTTGAGTGAGACAACAACAGGGGCGTTGCCAGCCTTAAAGTCAAAGAGGGTTCCAGGTGAATTCAAGGGGGTTCACGCCTACACTGTGAGAATATTCTTATAATCTATGAATATTTTAGAAAATCAAAGGGGTTTTAGACACCCAGAACCCCCCCCCCCGGCTAAATCACTGAACAAAACACCAAAAGATAGAAATTGGTTTTGACCCCAAGACATTATATCACCCCCAAATTATTCAGCTCTGATTTCTGGTACGCTACAGCAGCTACGAATCGAATTCTGCATAGTGGGAAAAGTGTAAAGATAATATTCATTTTGCTCGATTCTGTCCTCTTAAAATATTTAATATTACATTTGCTCCAATGTGCATTATCAACAGAAATAATCAATTAATGGACAGTTGAATGTGATTCCTTATACATGCTTGTGTAAACTAATGTGGCCATCTAATCTGCATGTAAATACATAACAGGTAATGTTGATGGTGAATCATGATCTTTTACTAAATTGTATTCATGGGTGGGAGTGTGTTAACGGAAACGGTGCTAGCTTCTGTCTCAGGAGTATTGAGGTTAGCTGTGTGATCCAACAGCTGTAAATGTAGTTTCAGCTGGGAAAGAGGCAGTGTCTTAGCTCCAATAACGACATTCTACTTAGCCAGGGAACTGTCAGCTGAACCAGGCTGACCTGAGGGTTAAACATCAATGATGAGATGATGGCCAGTTCCTGTGACCGTCATTGGTTCCAATTACCCTATAAATCAACCCATGGAAAGTCCTATTTGGCCATTTTCACCATAATGTGATATGCACACAGGTTTGTGTTAATAGGGAAGTCATTTTACTACTTATAAAATGGTTAGACTTTTATAAAGGGACACGATGAGAGATTCAGTGGTGTTCTTAGGACAACATTAACGCCGCAGCCAGCGAAGGGCAATCACCTTGACATAGTTGTTAACTGTGTGTTCATCATGACCACATGACTGTGAGATAAAACTTGAATCTATAAACTTTGAAAAACGATGATGCCTAGTTATAATTTCTTTTCATTAAATTTGTTATGAAACTGTGCTATTCATATCTTGAATTTTCAACTTGGTTCCAAGAGTATGTAGTTGATACATTAACGACCCAAATCTGCTTGAACGTTTGGTCACTGCTAACTCATGAAAACTTAAAAAAACAAAATCGTTCAATGGAAACACCACAGTGAATAAGATATTGCCTGATATCATAGTTATTAAATAGAACCGATGTAACAACAAATAATTTGTTTCGTTCTAAAGTCGTTATGTGGAAACACTTTATAAAATAATTACTTTATAGTTGATAATCATGACATGCATCTGATTTCTAAACGCTTTCTTTTATTCATCTGTAGTTTTCAAGAATCATATCCCTAAAGTCGGTAGAAACTAGTTTTCACGGGGAAAGTACGCCCTTAAGTATGACCAAACTCTCATAGCTACCATCAATTAAAAAGGGATTGTAATCATGAAACACGAACTCCCATATCTGTTTTTCACAATTCTCAGTTGTCACACGTGCTCTAACAAACACCATTCATTCTAATTACAAATATCATTCAGTAGGAGATTGAATATCACGATAGAATATCATTCCACTGGCATGAATACGAACGTATCAGTTTTGCCAACATGGCTCAGACCCCCACACTGCCGGGTGGGTTTTGACACCAAAATGTCTATTCATGAGACCTCATACATATTCATTAAAACAGGGACATACTCCCCACAGCCCTAGTAAACCATTCCTAGATGAAGTGCACCATTGAGGACGGGAAAAACATACCATGAATCGAAAACTATTTTCTCTAACTAAACTGCCCGGAATAAGCAAAACTGATATTTTCTGGGTGAATATCCCTTAAATAAAGTGAATTTTAAGTCTAACTTCATAGAATTCCAGGGTTGCAAGCCAATTGAAAAGGTGTATTCCAGGGGTTGGACATGGTGTTGCATTTTTAACAATAGCATTTGTTTTTCTCTGGAAAAACGGTTATTACTTTGTATAGGGTTATCAAACTCGATTTGCAATTTCATCAACACACCTGCATTGATTCACTTTGTTTAAGGTCACTATATGTGAAATTCAGATATAAACATGCTTGTAGCCTATTTCATCATGAAGTATGATCTGTTGTAAAGTGGGATCGGCGTATTGCTATTTAGATCTACGCAATTAATCAAAGTGCTCTAGCTTTTCAAGCGTGGATTGTCCAGAAACAAAGCTAAACGGGATACCCATTTCAAGTCATGCGATCGCTGGAACAAAGCAATGCAGGAGACGGGGGCCTCCCTCCAAACCCCTGTGATCAATAGGCCCTAAGGGCAATGCTGGGAGAGCCAACTTAGTCCATCCGATAGGCAGCGGGAGGCATGAATTAATCATACCTGTCTACCCATCAAGGGTTGAGGGCACAATTAACCTTGGATATCACCTATCTTGAAAGTTCCAGTCCCAGGAGTGTTGGGAATCTAGACCTTTTAGGTCACCTTGCCACAGAAGGAGATCGTAACTAGGTAAATTATTCAATAAAGTCAAGAAAGTATGGATCGCGTTATCTGGAGAAAAGAATAGTCTAGATACTAAGCTATTGATCATGAATACCTTAACCACGAATAGAAAAAGTACACCTAGATGAACATTCAAATATTCCATCTATTGTAATAGTGAATGGAGAAAACTGAGATCAGTTATTCTATATGTTTCTTGGCAATATGGGAAACGTTAATTTTGGAGGTTATATGAGGTAAGAAATATGCTAAAGCCTTCATAATGCTTGGGCTACTAGAACATCGAAAGACTCAAACAATGGGTCTACAAAAATATAATGTGCGACTTGCTTTCTTCTCTGCTTCAAGATACACACAGAACTAACCGAGGGGGCATGAAGCCCTGAATATTACTCCACTGTTGAAGGGTTGAGGGCTCTGGCCAAGACCTTTTCAGGGGGCAATAATCAGGGCTGAGGGCCCCCGAGGTTAGATCTTGTTTTATTCTATACCAATAACCCTGAGAAATAACCCATTAACCCATGAAAAACAAGCGGGGCAAAAGTGCCATCCGTTATTCCACCTTTGCTGGTGGGGCAGGACAATGATGAAGGTATAGGCGCTACGAAGTTGGTATAGAATAAAAAAGAAACTGGTCACAAGAGAAATACGTGTTCAAGATAACGATCCCCAGTAATATTATAGTAGGCTACTTTTTCTGTGACGAAAAATTACCTTGAGGTTGCATCTAACCCCACTTGTCAGAGATCATAATATGGCAAGGCTGATACCAGGGGTTATGTGGAATATGAATAGTCCCCTTTTTTTTTTTTTTTATTTTTTTTTTATTCAGGAAAGATTATACAGATTAAGACTTCAGCAAATATAGCAATGCTGATTTTCTAGCCTTATGCTGTCCACAAAGGCAGTACATTTCCTTATATTGTTCGCAGTTACAAGATTCTAGTCTCTTTACACATAGCTTATACATTTCAGATACAAGATGACAGTACAATGAACCATTTCAAAACCAAATGAATTAATTTCAATACATACATCATTTAAACACGCCTACTATAGCCTGTCATAGAGCATAGTTAGATGTTCTGTAAACTACATCAGTCAATCAAACCACACGATTTTTAAAGAGTCCAGCAGCAATCTGTGTTTTAACTTTTCTTTTAAACTGGACAAGATTTTCAGAATTTTGGATATCTTTAGGTAACTTAGCCCAAAGTGTGCCTCCATGGTAGTAAGGTGACTTAAATGTTTGGGATAGATTTGGTTTTTTAAGAATAAAATTTTTCTTTTTTGATGCTCGGATGTCAACCACAGAAATAATCAGGTCATTATTGTTCTGAGCTCTTTTATACATAATACACAGCAAGTGCAAAATCCTCCTATCTCCTAGTCTTTCTAATTTCCCATTTACGTGTAATTCATCCTTGGAATAGTCGTGTCCCTGGAACACCCTTCTTAGCGCCCATTCCTGCTGTGATTGTAATTTTTTAAATTTATCCTCTGTCCATAAGTTTTGGAAAAAGTCATTATAGTCTAATATAGGTAGCATGGTCGTTTTATAGATCAACAGGGCTGTCCTCTCGTTTATGAATTTTCTAATTGCACTCAGAGATTTAATTTTTATGGCCAACCTAGCCATAAGGCTGTTATATTCCTCTCTACCTGTTAGATTATTATCGATATTGGTACCTAGATATATGTATGAACTCACCTCATCAATTTCCGCTCCTTGGATTTTTATATTCATTTCGTCCAAAGTTTTCCTTTTTTGTTTGGTGGTAAAAATTACATACTTGGTTTTCTTGGCATTAAGTGTAAGCTTATTATCCCTACACCATCTGGTAGCAGCATCAAGTTCAGTTTGCATGCTATTCTCTAATTGTTTTAGGTTGGGGTGACCCATGTATAAAACTGTATCATCAGCAAAGAGCATACTTTTGGCAGCATTGAATGCTGCAGGCAGATCATTTATATATATGAGGAAGAACATCGGTCCTAAGGTCGACCCTTGGGGTACCCCTACAGTTGCTATACGAGAGTCAGATTTAAACCCCTTATGATAAGTAACAGAGTATCGGTTAGTTAGGTAACTTTTAATAAGGTTTAGTAGTCCTTTTCCTAAGCCTATGCCCTTTAATTTATCCAGGAGTCTGACATGAGATATGGTATCAAATGCCTTTCTAAAATCTAAGAACACTGCTAACATTATCTTACTCTCATCAATTCCCTTCATGAGATCATCTAGTAATTGGATACTGCTCTGGAGGTTCCCATATTTTTACGAAACCCATTTTGCTGCTTCGCCAGTAAGTTGTTAGTTTCTAAAAAGATTTCAATGCTCTTATGGATTAATTTCTCAAAGATTTGGGTATTCTTCTATACTCAGAGGCTTCTATTCTTCTTCTATATAAGGCAGTATGAACGTTCTGGAAAGTAACACCATAGCGCTACCTCATACTTATACATTGCACGCAGTCCAACAGTGACAGCGGCCTTCCCATCTCCTTTAGCTGACAACCGATAATGCCCACGTAAGATGGTTCCCTTAATATCCTTATCGTGAAGCTTTAAGGATTCAATGGGCTGGAGGCTGTGTATGCCATAACCTATTTTTTGTCCTTCTCGAGTAACTTAACTTACATTGTCTTGACTCCGGTGAAGCCCGACCTTGGGCTCTTCCTGCTAGAAACTGATATTCAGGGATGCTTACATTCCATCCTCCATTACACGGGAATCAGCTAGGACAGATATTAAAGAAAAACAACTGCCACAGTCCCGGTTTCTGTGAAATGGAATGAGATAACCTTCAGGGTGGAGAGCACTGAGGCAAAGAGCCATTGGATGGCTTACAGCCAACAAGATAGGAGATATGTTTTGATTAGATATTTGAGAAATGCATAGTATGGTGGTGGTATCTCCTGTCAATTGTGCCGTATAGGATATTCGTACAATAGTGGTGATTTCTGACTCTTGCCGGTTTGATTCATGCTATGTTCCTTTAGTTTCCACATTGCGGCATCCCCAAAAAGATATTGTAAGATGAATATAGGCCATTTTACTGACCACCGCTGACATATCAACAGCGTATGTATAGATGTATATAATTATATACATTCGCAGATTCGCTATGAATTCTTGCGCGTACTACAGTCTAGCAAGAGAGTTTATCATATATCATAGAACGGATCTTCTAATTGTCAATTTATATTTCGGAAGGAGACCCCCCTTGCTCGTTGTTGACCTGCTGGCTGGTTATAGGTCAACTTGCCAATTAGGAGCGGCTGCATTACGCACTGGGATGGAGATGGGAATTCCTGTCTTCTGAAGCCAGACTTGTCCTACCTATTCAGGGGCCTGCTCACGGAATGGGCCTGTCTAGTGGGGTTATCGCTAGAGTCACGTGAACGAGTCTGTCACAAATGTTTTTGTTGCCAAGTCCTGGGCCAGAAAAGATGAAGATATGATACTCTACCTTTCGGGTAAGTCCATCCTATGTCCTGTATATCCAGAGATCGGACAAAATACATCCCAGTTTCCACAATTTAGTTAATTGAAATAAGCAAGACTAATGATTTCTTAACCACATACTAGTGAAAATTAATTATTAGATTTGATTAATTGAGTAAATAACATGTTAGGCAGCCAAGCAAAGTTTCAAGACAATGAAGGGTTGGACATATTATGGTTTGAGTAAACAGGCTTTAACATTTGCTCCTTGGGGAAAAGAATAATTTTAAGGTGGTCTCCGATTGACATCAATCTCAAAACTATGTTGAAATTGTAATGATTGGGTATGCCTTTAGAACTTCTTTGAGACAAACTAGTACGGCAAGAAAACTAGCTAGTGTGTTATTCAAATTTCCCCCAGTTCGTTTCTTAGGGAGAAGGTTTTTACATTTGCTGTATAATGAGAATGGGAGCTTGATTTAATGTTGTTTCGTTGCTAGCTAACCCTATTGCTATGATATCTCATTGGCTCCTTATCTCAGATTCTAAAGGGGGACAGATCATTATCTTTGATATTGGAAATAATTACTTTGCTTTGAGGTTCGAATGTAGGCCCTAAAACCTTGCTTTACCCCAATTTCAGCCCTGAATGCTTGGTTGCTGAGTACAACAGATATAAAATGGTTGTTGCTAGGCAACAAGATTGAGATAGATACATACCACTGATCCAATTAAATCTAGGGGTGTGTGTGGAATTGCTTTTTTATCCAGGAGAAATAAATGTTGCTGAAGTTAAGTCTTTTGCCCAGGAAATGAGCCATTGTATGGCTGTTGCTCGTAACAGTCTATTTCCACATAGAAACCAATGATATCACCTGGATCGTCCTGGTCCATTACATGGGGGGTGGGTGTAGCTATTCTAATGTTATTCATAAAATGTTTAGCAACATAAATATTAGTCATTTTTCTGCTGCTAGACATGCAGTAGCATCAGGTTTCATGGCCTCATATGCTATGGTAAGATTTTCCAGTGGGTTGATGTCAACAAAAGATTTGTATGCTTATAAAAATTAATGTCAAAATACAAATTGATAACATAATAGTACAAACATACAAAGATCAAATACATCTAAATGGTTTATAATGGCAAATCCCAGTAATATAATTATACCACTATATAGCCCTACTACGTGAAGCTAGTAGTGCGCAACGCATATATATATATATATATATATATATATATATATGCATGCATTTAATTCAATATTGTATATTCAATATTGATATTCAAAACATTTTCACATGTATTCACTTCGGAAAGGGCTTTTTCAAATTAAAAAAGAGGCAATCAGATTGTTAATACAGTGTACTCCTGTTTCACATTTCATTGAAGCGCAAGTCAACAGATCATCGGAGTCCTGTCCATATTTAGATGCATATCATTTTACTGTTAATACACATGGTTGTCAATACTCCAATCTTCCAATCATAAAGAGGGCGAACTGGTGCAATTGGTTAGGTTCTCGCCTCTCACTTGGCTGGACCAGTTTCTAGTTTGGATGTTCCCGCTACACCACCTTACCTTACCGTCATTTCCACCCCATAGGTTCTATCACAGTATTTTGTATAAGCCAAAAACTGTAAATTGGTCCTGATATAGCTGAAAAATTGCTGAGTGGACGTTAAACTCTAACAATATTCATCACCATCTTCCAATTAATTCATACCTTGATAGCAACTCGATCATCTACATCCTCACGGCTGTTATTATTACGACAATTTTCATTTTTGTGTAAATCTCGCCAATATAGTGTGTGACATTTATTAGTTCCGTCTGTGTCCCTGCATCTATTACAAGGTCAGCATAATTGCTTGGTGGGAGAATCAGTTTCATATTATTCAGAAAACGCGGACATAATTATGTGAAACCTGTCAGTTCAAATCAATGTATTCTTTCCTTATTTGCTGACGTTATTAATGACATATCGCGTGTAGGCATACAACAGGATCGACTCATGTGGCAATTTAAAACAAATCTGGGCGATGTCACGTAGATTATATATAATATATATATATATATATATATTCTGTCGACTTTGCTAAGGTATATGGTAAAACACTGACTGTTCATTGACTTGGGGGTTTAGAATTGAATTCCTTATTTATACACACTGTCAAAACTGTGAAACAGATTGTGGATTAGAATATTTTGCTAATTAAGAGAGTAGAATATAATCTACACAATAACACAAAATGGTTGCAAATGCGCCATTTATGTTGCAATTGTAAGGGGTGAGATAATTAAAAAATGGTTTTCACCCAGGGTGACGAAGTTTCTGCAACTAGCGATAGCTATTATAATTTTTAAAAGAATAGCTCCTAACATCTCACAAAAAAATTATCCCCTAGATGCATTTTCTTCTATCATACAGTTTAACTTATGCTGTTCGTCACAATTATTGGTAAAAAGGCATGAATAAGTACACACAGCCTTGTCAGCGCAGCTACACGGTACGTGCATAATGTTCAATCCCAAGTGAATAGTATCCTCCTTAAAACCACGCGACGTTTTAAATAGCTCTCGACACGCCCTCAAATGGTAGAAAAATGAATTGTCGTTCTAAATGTCAAGTGTCTAATCAATTATGTATAAAAGCAGACACCTTTTAAAAGTGGCAACGGAATCCGGTTACATGTATTCAATATTACCCTCAGCTTTGGACTCAATGGGGAAAGAACCTCTCTTGAGGAGAAATGGCATAACTCGATAACGATAAGGAGTCTCGTAATATTGAACTATAGAGGTTAAATATCCATTTAAAGTTAGGGTGTCTGTTAAATGTTGTATTGTTTGTCCCCATAGATATTAACTAGCTCCATATACAGTCTGTCGCCAACCAGACTGTGTGTCCAATCCATAACATAGTTCCACATTATGAAGGACATAACACTCATGTGAAAGGATTATATCCTTTACTAATATCCAATGTGTATATACCAATGACAAGATCGCCCATTGACAATGAACAATCCAAAGGGTAACATCCACCAAACCACACCCAGCCAATGCTCCAGCTCAACTACCAGTCTATCAGCTTCAATTCCAACTCCAGAACCTAGCTTTACAGTACCGATTTTAACAGGATGTCATACTAATGACAGTCAGTAGCTCTCTCCTGGCTTGTGCATGTGCTGCGACTTACATAAAATTATGTTTACCCATGCTTGCCTAACGCTGCCCTTGTACACTCTCCTCTGTAGCACTGAGTGTTACACTCTTAGCCATGAATCTTGGTTCCACACGGGAACAGCTAAGCTTAAGTCTGGACTGACCATCTGCGTTAGTACAATATCAAATATATTCATGTACTATACAACAATAAAATGATATTTCGAAAATGTACAAGCATAATGGTCCTATGAATATTTTATGACTGACACAAGTCTGTATCTTACCGCTAAACATTTAATTTGTCTCCAATGTTTGACATCAACAATATTCTTGTCCCATTAATCACATCCTCCATGGTATGGTCTCTTTTACACTCACTTTTTATCAAAAAAGAAACAACTTAGAAATGGAGACATACTTTGTCCATGAATTACATCCTCTAAAATATTGTCTCGCCTACACTCACTCAATTTAAAAAAAAAAGAAACAACTTGAAAGTGAAGAGCTGTACCCGACTCTCAAATGTTGGTGGACAATCTTATTTCATTATTTGATTATTATTCGTCAATCACCATGTTCCGATTTTCTAATCTTCATCAGGAATAGAAAATCAGGTGAACACCTTAGGTATATCAAAATCTTACGGTGTTAAACCAAGTCACGATGTGAAAAGTTTAGTGAGTAGGAATTGTCTTCCATAGACCTTAAGCTGAATCACCTATGTTTTTGGTATTCAGAATAATAGCGACAGACGATACAATCGTCTTTAACATTATTTCAATCATTAGATTGGCAAGTTTAGTTAAAGTTAAAGACAAAATCAGAGTGTCAAACACCATTAAAAGTGTAAAGCCCATTTCAATAGTTCATTTTTAGCTTTGGTCAACTTGTCAATTCGATTTTAGGTCTTTCCTAATCAAACCAGTTTTATAAAACACCGTTATGGTACGTCAAATCAGAAACTGTTACTGTCTTTGACATTTACATAAAATAGAAGTAGCTCTAGGTACTAGTAAGAAGCGCATGGAGATAGGCTGAACACTTTATGACAAAAATTTTAATGAAAAAAGTTTTGTAATAAGCCAATCTCACATTTTGTGTTAAGTGGGTTGGGCAAGGGTTGGACAACATGCTTTATAATTATAAGCTCCACTTGCAAGGTCACTGGAATAGACCACTTTCCTGTATCATCAGACATAATAACCTCTTTAATTTGACGAATTGACAGTTTTACAAATTTGCCAGCAAATCAAATTGCAGTATTTCAAGGCAATAAAGGGTTGGACATTATTGGTTTGACTGATTGGCCCTAGCATTGGTTGGAAAAAAGAATTTATACTTATCTACATTTCACACAATTTAGGAGCAATTTGTCGACCAAATTATCATGTTCGTTTCGATTTCCAGTACTGTCTCTCGGGGAATCAACCAGGAAGCAAATAATCTGGCCTGTATACAGTCTCTGCCGTGAGGGGGGGGGGGGGTGCGAGGTGGTACTTGAAGTGGAACCCCTATATATAATATTACCAGAAAAAATAAACTTCTAAAGGGGGTGGCTAGCAGTCCTGAATGCAACTCCTCGTATACGGGCCTGGAAATTACATGGCAAAATCAGATTTTGGTGTAAACTAGAATGGAATTATTGATATTCACTTTGATTCAGAGTGACAATAGAAAATATCAGAGTACATTGTAAATCGCTACCAGCATACAATACATCCTAAAACACTACCACCATCCTTTAAAATTAATATATACTATGGTCGGTCAAATAGGCTTATCAGAAATGCATCATTGTCTATATAAGCAAATCGGGGCTTTGCGAATAAGAAGTAAGTCAATAACTACAAGCTTCCTAATAGAAAGCTTTTTTCCTTGATGGGTACTTCATGTAGGCCTGGTGCCCTTAGGCTATGGGGTGGGAGGTTTGATGAGAGCCTGCCTTGTACGAAATTACCACCCCCATACAATACACGATTTGTGTCTTAGCTATACCTAAGCACCATATGTGACACCTTGCCAATTAATCTACTTTATCACCATTAGTAGCAACATGTGCGATGAATAACTCTTACTATGTCGTGGTCTTCCAAGGTGTATAACCATCCATTTAATAAAAACCAAACAGACAATAATATTACCATGAAAACTCAATTAATTAATTCCGTTACTTATTGGTATAAACATCCGGGATAAACATGAATAAACTGTCGGATATTACCAGCAAAATATTTGACTAATGACGATAAACAAGGTGCAGGCCTGGATTTTTAAATGTTTCTCTTGGTTTTAAAACAACCCTGGTGATTCCATAGGTAGCCGGCCTGTAATGGGACTAATCCCTACCCTTCTGCCTGCGGGGACGGGTCTGAGCCTGAGGAGCCTCAGATGAGCTGCTCACCCGCACGCCGCCCCAGCAAATGAGCAGTTTAAGGACCCATTCGTTACAACATCCCAACTTTATTTCTCTAATCAGTGAAGTCGTTGGTTTTTGCCTGGCGGGTCTCCAGCTCTTGTTGATACTGCCTTGTGTGTGTCCCTCTACCGGATGTCAGGGTTCTCTGCGCATGCCCCGTGGGTCACAGACACGCCCCTTATATATACTGCATAGGTCATTCACCTTTTCATATTATTGAAAATGTTGTTTAATTAACTTATTGTTAATGTGGACATAGGCGGAACACAATAGGAAAAGAAACAATTTGATAGATCCGTTTTGATGTTGGACATGAAAAAACATCCGTCAATGCGATTGTTATTTCATCGACATCTAAATATATAAGCTCTTTGCAAAACATTTGTGTCAGAAAGCATATGTTTTTTAATAATGTAAAATCTACTTTCTATAACTATGTATGCAAGTCAGTAACAGTCATTTTGACATCGACTGCACCCAGGGCACTCATGGTAGAGCGGTGAAGGCTTTGTTTTACAATCATCATCTACAATGGCGTAATATCGCACAATGAGAACGGGCCGTCTTCATAAAGTTCTTGCTAGACCCGAATCCCCTTGATTAGAGATTTGCCCGATTAGGTTGAAACAGGAGCAGTATTATAACCACATCAACAGTAGTATTAAGAACATTCTTCAGACCTTTCTCTGGTTCTTTTGACCACTCTCATCCTTAGAGCAGCTCTCCGCGAGCAAAACATTTGCTCATTGAGTAATTAATCTCCCAGTTTCCGGACATGCAAAACCCAAAGCGGAATCTGCTCATGTCGAAAAATACAACATGGCGCTTTTCGCGCGCTAACAACGGAATAATGAAAGGAATTAGACTTTATTGAAAAACTATGCGCCGAATGTTCTTAGGAAATTGTACCTTTCAGTGCCTTCTTAAAATTTGACGTAGTCAGTTGTCAAATAGTTTGATGGAAGTTTCTTTATCATTGCATGCCTATTCCCATCGTTACAGAAGTTCTGTATTGAGATGTATTGGATACAGATTGGTGACTATTAAAAACACAGGTCTGGCAATTAGCTGATGAGTTGTGGGAACGTCTTTTTCTGGTTAGCAGCCGATGTCCCCAGCCACATGCTTAACAAACAATGACGAAGCACAAGCTGTTTCACCGTTTGAGATCGGAAAAAGTCAGTCATGGAACTGCAATGAAGGGTGAAGGTTTTTTTTTGTATTAGAGTTGCAAAAAATACCGATATTACCCAATGGAGCATGTTTATTTTAGTAATTTGGTAGAATTTCGTAAACAGGTATTTGAATGATCGCAGGAAGTAACTAACAAGACACATATCTAGGTAAGCTAGAACCTGGGGCACCTGGGGATATCATTTACGTTTTAATGAGGTCCAAGGTAGGCTAAAAGTAACAGTACTCTGTTAATCCACAGGAGGCCAAAATCAATTATTGGAGTTAATGAGGTTGTTTAGATTACCTTGGCCGTTTATGAATTGCCTTTCTTTAATTACAAGCTAAGCGTACATACTACAAAGACGTCTGTCATCTAAGGTCATGCCTTGATCGTGATTACCGATGTAATATAGTTTTACAGTGACCCTTGAAATGAAGGAGAGTCCGAAAGCTAGACGAGTTATCAGCTGTATCTAATCAACGTAAGAAATGCCAGATGAAGAATGAACCTGACTACTTATTGGACATATGGAGAACGGTGAGGCGTCATTAATATTGTCAATCTATTTGTTTTGGACCTTTTAACTAGGAGATGATGACATGTTTAAATTGCTTCCCATTTCCTTAAGCCATAAATAAGACACATCACTAGTGAATTCCCAAATGTTTGTAATTAAAAGCAATGTTTTTACACTTGAAGACAATCACGAAATTCATGTCACCTTTGCAAAGGACTGGAAATGCTAGTAGGTGATGCTGGTACAATTTCTATATTTGTCGAAGCTAAAGAAAGCTATGCATTTGCTATAGTATAATATAGATTATACCGTTACGGTAAGCTTGAATTTGAACGTATTATCATTGAAGCTGTATTCCACTTTAAAAAAATGAGGCTGCCAAAGATCGAGACGGGTTAGGTCCAGACATCACAAGTGTGTATACTTCAGCTTTGAAAGATCGGGGCAGTGCTCCGGAAACCTCTACTCATGGTCTTTGGGGTGCCAAGGAACTCGAGGTTTCCCAGTTATTATTCACAATGTTTGGCTTGTAGCAAGAAACCAAGAGTGACTGACGATGAGTGGCTGTTAGGCCAAATTCTGCTAAATTTATTCATACATAATGAGCCGAAGCTAGCGTACTGTAATACTGCTTTATGATATTGTTTTTATGATAGGTGAGAGTCGTTTCGTTGTTAATCATGTAAATCAATCACCATCATGTCACATTTTTATAATACATTGTGATATAACGTTATAATACCGCAGAACTTTCTACAAATTAAGAGGTGGGGAATCCAATACATATTATACCAAGACTGGGGTCAGGCCCAACAGTAACTGGGAGCAGCGCCTCTCCCCTCTGTAATGCCCCTTGAGCAGCTCCCCTCTCCTCAGTAGGGCTCCCTGAGAAGTTCCCTCTCCTCAGAATACCCCTTAAGCTCCACTCCCTATAGAAGATCCTCTGGGCAGCTCCCCACCCCTCAGTAGAGCCCCCTTAGCAACACCCCGCACCTCAGTAGACCCCTCTCAGCAGCTCCCCTTCAGTCAGTAGACCCCTCTCAGTGGCTATTCTTCCCTCAGTAGACTCTCTGAGCAGCTCCCCTACCCTAAGTGGACCCTCCAAGCAGCTCCCCTCCCCTCAGTAGACCTCCTGAGCAGCTACCCTCCCCTCAGTAGACCCTTTGAGCAGCTCCCCTTCCCTCAGTAGACCCTCTGAGCAGCTCCCCTTCCCTCAGTAGACCCTCTGGGCAGCCCCCCCCCCCCCTCAGTAGACCTTCTGAGCAGTTCCTCTCCCCTCAGTAGACCCTCTGGGCAGCCCCCCTTCAGTAGACCCTCTGAGCAGCTCCCCTCCCCTTAGTATGGCGCCCTGAGCAGCTCCCCTCCCCTCAGTAGACCCCTCTAAGCGGCTGCACTCCCCTCAGTAGACCCCTCTAAGGGGCTGCACTCCCCTCAGTAGACCCCTCTAAGCAGCTGCACTCCCCTCAGTAGACCCATCTAAGTGGCTACTCTCCCCTCAGTAGACCCCTCTAAGCGGCTCCCCTCGCCTCAGTTGAGCCTCTGAGCAGCTCTCCTCCCCTCAGTAGACCCCTCTGAGTAGTGCCCCTCCCTTCAGTAGACCCTCTGAGCAGCTCCCCTCCCCTCAATAGACCCTCTAAGCAGCTCCCCTCTCCTCAGTATACCCTCTGAGCAGCTCCCCTCCCCTCAGTAGACCTCTCTAAGCGGCTGCTCTCCCCTCAGTAGACCCCTTTCAGCAGCTCCCCTTGCCTCAGTAGAGCAGCGATCCCTGAGCAGCTCCCCAACCCCTCAGTAGACCCTCTGAGCAGCTCCCCTCGCCTCAGTAGTCCCTCTAGGCAGTGCCCCTCCCCTCGGTAGACCCCCTGAGCAGCTCCCCTTCCCTCGGTATAATGTCTGAGCAGCTCCCCTCCCCTCAGTAAATCCTCTGAGCAGCTCCACTCCCCTCAGTAGAGTGCCCTGAGCACCTCTATCACGCCCCACCTCACCGGGCAGGGACCTGTATGCACCCGGTAAGACGGCGCGGCCCTGCTCAGAACAATGTCCGCCAGGAAGGGTTTGGTCAGGCTCCATTTGTCCGGAAGATGTTGGTGGGGAGGGGTGTCAAGGAAGGAGTACACTTGTAGGAATACATAACTCTTAAACCCATTGACATTTAAGGAGAAACACCCAATTCACTGATTTGAATAGATGTGAGGAATGGCCCCTTTCGGCACATTATTACATTCACGACATTTTAATGCTAACAGCTAGTTCCCCTGCTGATTGTCTTAGATTAAACAAATCCACTGAACATTTTCTGTTAATAAGAATGTCAATAGAATTGAGGTACTTATCATTATTTACCTTATCAGTTTATAGTTCTTCGCTAGTCCGAAAAAGGCTTCATATCAATATATCTTTTCTTGTTTCAACTTTATAAGAATAGTTACCATGTATTATGCTGACAGTTCACAGTTATTTTACTCACTTCTTATTCTCAACTGTTCAATACTGCATTGGGTTTCACCCGTTCGTCCAATGTTCGTCCAATGGATGTATTCTAGTCTCGATGATTTGATGAATAATGATGTTGAAACAAAATCTTGATATAATTAAATTTATGTACCAACGTGTCCCATTTCCAACGGAGAGTAACCCCTCCGACATTTTTTTTTCTTGAAGGAGAACCACAGGGACATCTTTAGCCGAGGGTGGTTGACCGATCCTGGACTGGCAGATAAAATTCAGGTGGGGTTGGTGGTGGGTGACAGGTGAGTGATTGGGTGGGGGTACACGGCTGGCTTCACACCTTTCTGCTCCATTGGGCCCAGACTACACGCCCTAAGCCCCAGCCCCCACCAGCGCCTCAGAGTCTGGGAACCCTCTTAGCCGGCCACGGCGGAGGAGGACAGAACGGGACCCATGCATGCGATATAAACAAGTTAAGGTTAGACAACACCTCTCAGCAGCCATTTCGCAGTACTCCTTTTCAACAGTCACTGCATAAATGTGGGACTTATATCGTTAAATAGTCCTTTAAAAAGCTTATGTAGTCATACAAATGATCTATAATCACGAAAAGATAAAGATAAAACTTATATTATCATTGGATAGAGAAAAATATATTTTATCTTTTGATGTATACCACATGGATGTATCATTATTTAAGAGAGCGCAGTGTGGACAACTGCAAGTAGCATGCTGAGAGGTGTTGTCTAACCTTAAAAAGTACGATTCGGATGTTGTTGATGTAGGCCTACTTTACTTCAGGCAAATTGCATATTCTGGATTCATTAAATGATACCGGAGCAGTATCCGTGAATGTCAATAAGGCCAGGCCACTTTGGGTATATCCTAGAATTGGAAAATGGTTGGACAAAATACTGTATAAGCCATCCTTGTTCCCAAGAGTTGAGTTGAATTATGTTTTTCTAGATCCTCAAATACTGCTTGAACATTATGATTTCTTACATGTTATCAGTTAGTAAGAGGGTTCAGGTGGATAGGCCAGATTGGATTGATCGGGAGGTTATGGAAATAATTCAAGAACAATTTATTTAAGATACTGGTACAGGATGGGGGTACTGATAACTGGAATGCATACAAGGATTATAAAAGGAATATTTCGAAGATGATTAAAACCAAAAAAGGTGATGTGATTAGGGGAGAGTTACATCAGAATAAAGACAATCCAAAAGGATTCTGGTGAGTATTACATCGCAAGGTACTGGGTGTAGGCAAGGACTCCTGTGTGGAAGGTATTGAGGATAATCATGGTTATATGCTGGAGGGACGTGAGGCAGCTAACTTTATGAATGACTATTATGCACAAATAGGGGAGAATTTGGGCATGTGGGATTGAATTACGAATGGACTGAGGATGACATGAATTTTGATATGTCAGATGTTGTAGATAACAGGGTGGTGTTTGCTATAATTGAACACGAAGAGGTCGCGAATTTAATCAGGGGAATAGATGAGAATAAATTGTCGGGTGTTGCTGGAATAAACTCCAAAATGTTGAAAAGATGTTTGAATTTATTGGTACCAGAGTTAACTTATTTATATAATATGTCATTATATTCAGGGATACGTACTATGTTGAATTGAACGTTCAATATTCCCTTAGCTTGTCTCATTCCATCTCATCTCATTACTTGATCATCAAACACTACGTGTATATAAAATATAGAACTGAAATATGATCAATATACTAGTGACTTATATGTATATACTGTATGACAACCGAATTATCTTTATGTCTATGAATGTATTAGTTTAAGTTAAGGCTGGAGGTGAGGTAAGACTGGAGAAATCCAACTCACCCCAGGATAAATAAACATGTTTAAAAAAAAAAAAAAAAAATTTCCTACAGACTGGAAAAGTAGCATTGTCACCCCCATACCGAAGGAGGGGAATTCTACGGACGTGAGTGACTTGCGGTCTATCAATTATCTATGTATAATTGGGAAAATACTAGAAAGGTGTGTATATAGACAATTGGCAAATTATTTTGAGCTTAATGGATTACTAACAGATAGACACTCTTGGATTAGATCTCCTGCGTAGATTCCCTGTCCTTTAATCTCTCAATTTTGACACCAACCATGTCTTTTTAGTCATTTTAGAAGCTGGGATATAAGATTGTTTATAGCAAAAGTTGGTCGTATTGTTTTTGGCCCCCCATCTGTCCTATTGATATTTCAAGGTGGCTCCTCCTCCAGATTTCATAGTTATGCCTCAGAGGTGCCTCATACCAAATCTAGTGTTTTTATCCACTCTATAATGATTTGTCAAAACATTAACCCTAACAGACTCCACTATACACACAAACCATTCCACGCTTATTTCCTATCAAGTAAGAGTATAATTATGGTGACACAGTCAATTTGTCAGTAGGGCCTAGTATTCATGGTGAATCCATTACACTGGCAAAGAAGCAGTCATACTAAGCACACTCAAGGACGTAGAGCTTAACGATATCTAAAAGAGACTTTCCAGGATGTTTCAATAGAAAACAAATATTATCCTGCAGGTGCAAAATAAGTAGAAAAGCAGGCAACTGCGCCCGGTATAATGATAGAGAAAATGCAGTTTGCACAAAACTCGCACTTAGACTTGGTTCTCAGCTGGCAATTAAGATGATATACAGAAATCCCCAAACAAGATTATGTGAGTACGTCTGGGTAGGCTGATTTTCCATAGTCTGCATTGACTCTCGTCCACTCTCTCCAGACGGCTAAGTGTTAGACTAAATACACTCTTGCATACATTAAACTAGGCTTCGCCTCAGGACTTCCGCAGGTTGGCAATCTACCAAGTCAATACTGGTAGGCGAAGTGGGTCCTTTATTAGGCTTAATCGATTTACAGCCTACTTCCAACACCCTTGGGGGAGGTGCAAAGGTGTAGATATATGTGTCTGATAATCCAGCCTCGACCTTTCCATTCTTTGTATTCACATGTCATAGTTCTCTCAGACCCCTAACACTATAGAAAAAAATAGAAATGGCTTATCACCGATCCTATTGGAAAGGATAACAGAAACGGTGTTAAGCAATTTCGGTGGCCTTTCAATGCAAAGCAAGGTAATCTATTTAATTGCAGTCTTCCGTTCGCAGGAAAAGGTCATCCTAAAAGCCAAGATAGCTTTTCCAATTCGGTTGTCTCCTCATTTATCTCTTTCTTTATTTCCTCACCAGAGATTATTTCTTCTCATTGCATGTCTATAGTTAAAGGGGTACTGACCGGTAATAGTGTCACGTGCTGAGTAAATTTCAGAACTTCAAAACTATGCATTTCTTATGGGAGCATGGGTAAAATGTGCTGTTTAATTAAAATCGAGATAAATTAAAGAAAATCCGTCCCTCTACAAGAACATTCAAAAGTGAATAAAGGAATATACTGGAAAATCCACTCATCAAGGTCACAATATCAATTAAATCACAGCAATTCTATTTCGTCCGTGACACTTTCCCTCTTGCCTTAAATTGTTTTTTGTTTTTCTAATACTTCTATACTTCGTATGAGGTATGGTGACGTTGAAATGGATATTCAGTTTTCTAGAAACACTTGAATAGAGCAAAGTTTTGAAGTTCGTATAGGCTCCTATATCTAAGGCCCATCTCTTCCTTACCACCTACATATAAATGAGCTCGGTGACATGTATTTCTTTTGTTTATTATGTACTTATAATCCAGGGCTAATGATTGAAATACCTACTGGACATCTGTAATGTATTTCTATTTTGGGAAAGACTGTCAGTAGTCCAGAATGGATTTGTAAGAGTGAATACCCCTTCTCAAATTAGTACATGATTGTGCCACGTTTTTTAGGCTTTTTCTGTTCAAGCAGCAGAATTGAATAAATCTTTAACACCACACATACCATTGCACTGCTTTTGTCATACATCTACAAAGGGCCTTTATTAGTAACTCCCACTTAGATTTTTATCGTTCTTCTTGTGCATTCTCAGTTGAGAATGCACTGCCACTGTGATAATGCACTAGTGATCTTAAATAGTGCACTGCCGGTATCAATAATGCACTGTTGATGATTTGTAGTTTGAATAGACTGCTAGGAACACAAATTTCATCGGTGCATGTAGATCAGATAATTGACCCCCCATTATAAATATGTAATGTTAAGTTACAGACTACACCGAAGGTTGACCCTCAGGATCCCCCTTAACTCTTTTTCTCGTCATTCTTTCTCAAACACCAACCATGAAGACTCCCTCGCAAAATATCCCTCGCTACCCTGAAATATATTTTAGTCCCATGCAGCTATCGTTCTGATGCAACAAACTGTCTTAAAAATAACCGCTTTAGATGAGGCCATTTAATGGCGTCATCTAAAGCGGTAGGAAGACATGGGTCAAACGTCCAACTTGTGCTGACAGAACCCATATTGTCTACAAGTAGGTGCATTTCTGAAATGTTACACCACGACGACGCTAGTTGCCACGACGACCCTTGTCGTCTAAATTAGAGAAACATTCATATCTTTCTGGTAAACTTAGAGGCGGAGCCTTTTGTTAGATTAAAATCAAGTATTGAAGTGTTATCTCACTGCCAAACCTCACATTATCTCTTGCTTTAGTTCAAATTTACATCTCAACTATAACAGGGATCTCAGACTTTGAAATGCATTACATCACCTATGTATTAAAGTATCCTTTGCTTTTCAATTATTGAATCCGGTATTCTATACATGAAGGTGTAATGAGTGGAATCCTGCACCCTACAGAAAGACTGAGCTACACGTATGCCATGTACGTAAATTAATGCTTATTAGATGTGCAGGTAGAAGTCCCATATGGAAACACCATATCTGCATAGTTACATTAATCCGTGTTCCTTTAGAACTGTGCAATGGTAGTGGAGTCTTTTCATCAGAACGGACCAGACATACAATGGAATCTAATAACAGTCGGATATTCGGCTACTTTTTTGTTAATTAATCATTACTTTCAGTGTGACATAATTTGATATTTTCACATTTCGATGTGACTCATGTATGTTTGTGTCTGACATTGAAGTAAAGGTTATCGATATTTCTGTCGTGGAAATGTCTTTTTGTATTTCGCATACTATAATGTGATATTGTATATACATCATAAGTTAATCCTAACATGCCTAGCACAACAAGTATCCACTTTCTGTCGCAGAGGGCCACGAAAAATGTATCTTTAGGAAAACAAAACAAAACAAAAACAGCTCCCACATATTCTTTTGTCAATTCATTTTTTGCGTTGTCAGCACCCTTTTGATACATAAAGTTATCTACATACATGACAATGAACGACTGCATTCTCAGCACCCTTTTGATACATAAAGGTATCTTAATACATGACAATGTACGACTGTCTGTCTGTGTCCGCACCCGCCGCTCCCTTTATTAAGGGACTTATCACGTTGTCTCCTTTGTCCTCAATCTCCGACCTTCCCACCTATGTCGGGGTCAAAGACACCTTATCATCGGAGTTAACAGCCCTCCTTGGGGCATCCGATGACTAACAAAGCCACTTAGTCCTACATCCAACCCGACATGTAAAGTGGTAGCCACTGAGGGAGGCCACTGCCTCATGGTCAGACCATATATAAAAAAAAAAAATATATATATATATAATATTATATATATCCAAGCTGTTGTATAAAAAGGCGTAGCCCACCCCCACATACATGCATTTTCACTTCATGGTCAACCAGTGTGCCGCTTGTTAGACCATCGTCAAAGAAGAATGTCTTGCAGTTGGTACATGTATTTGCGCGGCACATGAATTGTATTTGATAATTTCCGGGTTAATACAAGTAACGAATGAAACGTTAAACTGTTGCCATCCTGAATATCTCCAAGAAAGAATTTTACATAGACCACAGAAAAAAAGTGATTGACCACAACACATATCAATATGTTAACATAATTATATCCCTTATCATCCCAACATTAAAATTTAATGTTGGGATGATAATTTTGTTGAAATAAAACAATATCCCTATGCAGGGAGCTCAGCACGCAGGGTAAAGTGCTATTTTGACTGAATTCAGGGTTTGGCTCCAGAACTATACTGCTATACACCTGTTTGTTGAATTAATCACCTGTAAGACTGACGGCAGGAATTTAACGCCACATTTTAGGTCCGCCGTATGGCATAAGTTGGAAATAGCTGGCGCTCCACGAATCGCCTTGATCCCCACAGGACTCACTCAGATAATACGGTTGGTTGGCTGGCCTCTCTCTGGGATCTTCCCAACGCCCTGCCCATCCGACTTATGTATATAACAGGAAAGGTAATCATACTTCACGGAAATAACACTTGGTTTATGCTGGGCTGCATTCCTCACCCTTTTCTATTGCAAGCCAAACATTGGTTTTTAGCAGATGACGGGTGCCAGCTAAACATAATCACGACATCAGCCTAATAATTATAGTTCTGTACTAGTGTGCATTTCATGCAATAAATGATCAATCATTACTTACATATGAATCAATGTAATGATGTTCAGATGAATGAGTCGGAGTTTGATAGAAATAATCTAATATTGATTTTGTGTAGCGAGATCTACATCAAAATTGTTATTTCTGGCGCGGTGGTGGCAACACTGTTCTGGAACCATGGTTACGCGACTTGTTGTCATCCAACTGTATAAACTCGGTGCCATAACCTTTATCCTCATTTGGCTTTAGATGTAACTACGAAGGATTTAATAAATATTACCTATCTATTGATGTCCAAATCAATTCACCTATTGTTATTCAAATCTCGTTCTATTGTATCTATTCTAGACGGCGACAGTATAATATATATATATATATATATATATATATAACATGATAACATAATTATGGTTCCGCACAAAATTCAAAAACGAAGGAACATAGCAGTTTTAGAAGGTGGCACTACGTTTGAACCCAGTTCATTTCTCTAAGCTGTATCCATCAATGGAGAAGATGAAGCACAAATTATTTCTCAAAGTGGCCATGGAACAACAGAGATTAATGTACTTGCATTAGTAAACCCATTCCATTTGTTTGAGAAAACCAACAGGTAAAGGTATCACTTCGAAGAATCCTTGCCTTTCTGTTCGGCTGACCTTCAGTCAGATGGGTTCTCCCTTTGTTGGTAATGCACTTCTATTCACCACAGATGGTCTTAGAAGAGGATCCTTCTGGTGCCAAACATCGGGTCGGAGAGTGGAAAGATACCCTCCCAGGACCACTTCCCAAAGCGGGTTTGCAGTAACAGAATAAGATGGGTCACAGCCCGATCACCACGCTCCACGGGTATGGAGACCTTTCACTATAATCTTTCACGGACATCAAAGCGCTGCATACAAACATTGCTGTAGTATACCCAGGCAAGTAGTGATGTAACAAGCACGTTCTGCAACTGTACTCTTTTGGTTAGTCTGTAACCTGCCAAATTTTCATGTAACAGTTACGTTATTTTAGGTAAAGTTGAAACTTACTTAAATAGAAGGTTATAATAACATTATATCATAGTGAAGTTGAGACCCTAATAAAGAATGTTATAATAATGTTATCATAACAGGAAAGAACATTACAAGAATGTCAAAATAACGTCACAGTGCAACATCACAATTTTAGGTTCCAATGATGTTTTTGGGTGCCATCAAAATAACGTAACAAGAACCAAAGCAGAACTAAACAAAACGTTATAAAAACGTCATATTCTTGCATGGGTAGAGCTGAGGTATCTTGTTTCCAAATGTTCAGGCCAAAAACAGCAATATAGCAAAACATAAAAGTATATTAGTGTTGTGATGAAGTTCTTTGTTGCTAAAACGACCTTTGAGTAACATTATCTTACTGCGGCAAGAGACCAGCCCGAAATGCAGTCGTATAGAACATCTGTATTTATATGCATTCTAATTCTACACCAGCATGTGAAGGCCAGGCTAGGAGGTATACGGCTGGGAGGTCAGCCACAGGCACATTAACATTTTGATGACCAAGTCATGCTCGCGGGGAAGGGGGGGGGGGGGGTAGGAGGGGGGAAACAAGTCGTTCTCTATAATCACTCTTAGACACTTCATAGTGCCACCTCGCCTCCAGCGAGGTTTTTGACAGCTTTAGTCTCATTTCTTTTCCGAGCTTATAACTGTTGCATGATCTTTGAGATAATATTATTGTCAGATTGATCATAGATAATATTGTGACATGCTGCACGAAACCAGTGAGAACCAGAGAACGGACACTAATTAATAGAGCGATAATATGGCACTTTTATACAGCAATTCGTGTCAGTGCAAATCTTAAATGCCTTTATAAATATCGAATCCCGATTTTAAGTTCATCCTCATGCAAACTTAATCGTTCTCTTTTGCTCAAAGTACAGAAAATGGCTCCTGCAACACATTAGGCTCTTCCCAAGCGCCATTCCCATGTCCAAAGTCCGCCGCTTGTTTTGAGCTGCTCTTCAGCTGCTCATGAACTGAATATTCTCTGCACGAGCCGGTCCGAGCGATTCGCCGTCCATTCAGAGCAGTTTTTGCCTTGTGCTGGGGAGATGCACCCAGTGGTGTGGGTGAATGAAGCACCTGTGATAACCTCCGCCTATCGCCTCTCAGTCCTCGGCCACCCCCCGGCCCCTTGGGGTTTATTTCTTCCCCCGCCCGTCATTCCCCATACTTATCCGCTCATTTATGGGGCGTGTAATAGAATGGCAACGGGGGGCCAGGAGAAACCAGCCCGGGACCCGCCGTATACGACCATCATGGGGCCACTACAGTGGGGTATGGGACACTGATTCCGCCCTACTCTATTACACAGGTGAAACTGCACTGAAGCAGATGTTCATTATTTGATGGATTTATCAATATGTTGAAAGAGAACGCGAGCTATGTCAATTAACCATCCTCAATAATTAAAACCATCAATTATAATTAACACACAAAATCTGGTTGAAACGTACATATTGAAAAAGGGCACATACACCTAACTATGATCTGACTGGAAGCAGGGGCGCGCCATGTTAACTCCCTCGATTTCTTTTCAATAATTAAAGAGCGGCAGTTCATTTCCTTATCATGAATAAGAGATGTCCTCCTGAGTCCAGTCTATGGGAGATGGGCAGAGTAGACGCATGCCAGGAAGAGCTCGGGAACTACCGGAAGTAACGCACCGGATATCAATTCAGCCACGCAGAGGCACTTCAGCTACAGCAATAGTGTCAGAGTATAGCGTAGCCGAGCTTGGAGAGTAGAATCAGACTGGTACAATTAGGCCCTGGTTGCTCTAAAGTCAAATACCCACTAGGACACTTTGGACCTCAGCGATCGTAGTTTCCTCTGATCGCCCGTCAGTATGCTATATTGAAATATGCACCTTTGATTTGAATCCGCGCAAAAATCGCTGAACGATTCGCATGGCGATTTTATCAAACACATTTATTTCAATATTATGGCATACTGATGGCCAATCAGAGGAAAATTCGATCGCCGAAGTCCAAAGTCACTTAGTGGGTATGGCCCTTGAAAACGCAGCTTCCATGAACTAATGTCTAAAGGCCATGTTCCACCGTGCCATGTGTGCGGTGTTTTACTACCAGTGGGCACTCGCGGTGGCCCAACGCAAGTACCACCTCAAATAAATAAATATAGTTTTTCTATGGATTGCTTGCGTTGGGGGTTACCAACATGTTATTGTCTGAAAATGCAAATTACTTGCGGTGGCAAAAATGCCCACCGTTAATGGTATCCCACTGCATAGTAGAATATTGGCTTTATTTGGCTGGATCATGCTTCGGTATATGAAGCATTCCAATACCGCAAGCGCCCATCACTCGAGCCAGTGTACCCTTTCTTGTATACCATTCCTCTTTTCATTATTGAATATGGACAAGGATGGATTAGATTCAATATCTGTCAAACTGGTCAGACCTACAAAAAGATGAGCCTTTCATCGTCTGGCTACTGAGGAGCCATTCGGAACTTGACTGTTCAAAATATCTGAATAAATTGAATGAAAGTCGAACACGCAGACAGTACTAGTGAGAACCCCTATAATGACCTTAACAAGAATATGGCGCGCACTATTCAGAGGCTAATACTTATTAAGAAGGGGAGTAAATGCTTCATTAGAGTCTTTTGTGTGTGCCACATTGGGCCGACTATAGTATTCTGATACACATCACATTGTTACATGGACTTCCTCCATGAATAGCAGCAATAAGCTCATATCCGGAGCTCTTGTCGCTCCAAAACACAAGTGCTCAAAAGTTTTGAAATTACTTTAAAAAAAAGTTATTGTAAATCCAGACAAAAGGATCCCATTCATACACTCGATTCCATCCGCAGGGAATATGATCATACCATAACTGGTCGATTGGTCATGTATTCACGATCAATTTATACGGCGGCTACGTCCCTAAAACCGCCATTCTCATACAAAGTATTGATGATGATACGGGACCACACGTATCTGATTTCGGGTTAGGGAGAGCCATATTCACAAGTTTTTAATGCCCTATAGTCGTTGCGCAGCTGACGTTACATTCCCTAACAATGGGTTGGCCGCCAGACTAATGGTCGGTGGGCCGCTTGATAAATCACAGTTTCTTAGAGAATGAAAATTGGTCATTAGTCATTATACTTAACGCGGGCCTGTAAATCCCTGAATTATGTGTTATAAGTAAGGGAAAACGTACTCATAATTATAACATATTGATCACCACAATTTGAAGATTTTAATTGCACCAGGATCTTTCAATCATCAGTTAGTTCAGAAAAATAGTTTTTAAAGCGATACTTCGTGTAGAAGTAATGACAATAACCTTTGCATTCAGTCTATGTAGTACTATTACAACCAACAAACTAAGCCATCATATTGCATACCATAAAGTCAGAGTGATAGCTGAATCATTGTTTAAAAATCATACCCTTGAATCCCCGTTTATTTACTGCCGTTCCCAAATGGCCTATTAATGTTATAACTCTTGGTTATCCATATACAGCGGGTTCTGATTATAGACAGCCCCTTTCCGACAGCCCATTTTATGGGTCTGCTGGGCAGCCAGGTGGCCGGCCAGCACCCATATCAAGGCAGCTGTCTTTTAGGCTCCAGCCAATCGGATCCCTCCACTGATTAGGTCGGTGATCTACACCAATTCCCAGGGCGGCGCGTTATTATAGGAGCAGATGGGTATTAATTAGGAGAACCGTCAACCCGGATCGGAAATGCAATCAAACGCTATGCATATGCTTAGCATTGAAACCGAACATAATAGGTGTAGGCTGTTGTAGGCCTATACAGGTTTTACGTCCTGAAAAAAACGAAGGTTGTTCTGTTTATATAATAAAGAAGTGACCGGAAGAACTTTTTTGAGGTTGCACAGGGTGGCAGACTGCCTCATTTAGTCTGGAGGACAAAACCCACAATGATCTATTCTAATTGAGTATACAGCAAAATGGCGTTTCTGGTTGGGGTGGGTTTTTTCTAGGGCGGGCCGAGGTTATTGTGTTAAGGCACGTATGGCCGGCCGGCCCTGCTGGTGGGTACTGGAGGGGCCGGGGCTCAACGGGCGTCCTTTTGACTGGGGCGTCCTCCAGGAGAGCCTCCTGTATCTAATGAATTACCCGCCGACTAATTCCTCCACACCCTGACCTACAAGAGTCCGGCGCCATTCACGGCGAGTGGTCAAGGTGGTCTGGAGGGGTCTCAGCCCTGAATGAATGCACTGTATGCACTCAGTGAATTTACACAGTGCAAAGGTTGCAGTATTTGTAAAGCAGCAGAGTTTGGACTCAGCCGGTATGGAGCCCGAACGGAGGCAGGACTTTAATCACATGAAGAGGCATGGGCTGGGGCAGAGAATGGGAAGGGTCTGCTTTCTGAACCCAGCCATTGCCAGAGAAAATTGCCATCTCTGGCCCACGTACTGCTACCTGATGTGGTTTGCACAAGAAAAAACCCCAGAAAAGCTCATTTCAGCCCGAATTCAAGTTGACGTGACCTCAGCCTGTTAGCGAAAGTGAAACTACACCGCGGGTTGTCGGGGTTAGGCCTATTGAACCTGCCTCCAGTAAAATAACCCACTGAGTTGCTCCACAATATATTTTAAACCCCGTCTGTTGGAGCACTGGGCGATAATACGTATTGTCCACCACACCTCTGGGCGCCGCAGACAGATATGATTTACAGACCAAACCGCTCAGAGACCACATCGGCCCTGGACCCTCTCCCCCGCACCCTGGAGTAATGTCCGGCCCCTGCCCCCTGATTCCTCCAGGCCGGTGCCTCATCGGATTTGTCCCCCTTTGTCAACACGGTTTTATCGCCCGCGTCTACCACTAAAACGCCCAGACCCGGCCTGACGCATTGCCCGCCGACATCCCTCTTGATGCCGCCCTAGTCTTCCCTTGATGTCGACAGCACTTGGTCTAGGTACATGTTATACCTAGGAGTTACAGTGTTAATCCCAGCTCGGGCTTTAAATTAACGCACAGGAGAGACCGCAGAGTGCTGTAAAGTATCCTCACTCTCTGATTAATTCTCGTTGTCCCCAAAAGTAGGTGATAAACCTGCATTACCATGAATAGCTATGCCATGTCTAACTTGATTGTATGCATACGCCATTAATTCTGATCAAGAAGATTATTACAGCATAATAAAAAATCCGCATTATAACGATATATAGAAGTATTAAATTTCCTAATGAGCGTGCATCTCCAATACAATTGCCGGATTAAAGTTCAACATAATAAAGACAGAGATAGAATATATGAATTATATATATGTATATGTGAACTCTAGACTATGTGTATGTGTGTATATATTATACATATTTATATAAACACATTTATGAATTATTTGTATCCTAATCCTTCCGTGACCGGATCTAAATAGCACAATAGCGAAGACACGGAACGTTGGAGGATATGGCCATGGCCATGGATAAAAGTCATTTCATGGCCGCAGTGCTGCTGAACTTTATGTTCAACTCGCATTTGCTGGTTCCACTTTCCCAAACAAAGGGTTTGATGCCTATAACTATTTATGGTTGCTCCTCTGTGTTTTATTGGCGACAGTAGGGGCCGGTCTCGTTTTAATCTCAATGGGGTAATAACCGAACTGTGGGTTGCATATTGGAGTGGCAGCAGAAAAGGATCTATGGCCTGTGTGGGAACACAAAGCATTCTCCGCTCCCGTCGGCGGGAATTTGAATTACAGACCAGCCGCAGAAAGCTGGCTTCGCACCATTCACAGCAGACGCAAGCTTATATTCACACCGTACATAACTCAGCTGGAGTTTCATCAAGGCAATAGAATGCATGAAAAGACGAGGTGTCCAATGGAATTTGGTGAGATATAAGCCATGCAGTGTGAGTATAACTTCATTTTACGGTTCGTAACAATGAAGGCATTCGCTTCGATGTAAAATACCGGTTGCGGTTAACAATTGGCATTGTGAGACCCAGACTTGGGTGCACTACACTATAACCCCATTTTGAAAGTTCTAATAAGAAGACACTTAATCTTATTAATGCCCAGACATGGATTATACTTAACAATACTCAATTGACTCGGTTGTATTGGTCCTTTGATATTGCCCGAATTGCCAATTTTAACGTGCAATAAAGTGTAATAATTTGTCTGAGACTGTCGGTTGGATCTGTCACCGGCTTTGGAGATATTTGTACAGCTGGTCGGGGAGACGCCGGGGAGGGATATAGAGGGGTGTGGGGGGGGAGGGGGGGGGGCTCTGGAGCTTCCTCCTGGGCAGATTTCCGCCCCTCCCGTTGGTCTGTCTGGCTCCGGGTGATCACTTCTAATGCCGCGTCCCCACTTGGGCGACCAACGTCGGTGTGTTACCTTGGTCGTCCGACGATTAGTGAATTAGTAGGTCGCCGGGCGACCAACTAGATGCAGATGAAAAAAAAAAGTTAGTCGCCACGTTGGGACGCTCTTGTAGTTAATTTTAGTTGGTCGCTGGACGACGTACCAAAGTGTCCTCTAGTCGCCCGGCGACCAACACATCGTCTGTGGCTATGGGGAAATATTAACCATTAAGCCAGGTCCCCACGTGGCGACTAAACCACGGCGATTAACGTTGGTCGGCCGCCGATTAAGAATTTTTTAATCGCCGGTGGAAAAAATAATTAGACGCCACGTTGGGACGCTCTTCCCATCAAATTGCCGGCGATTAAACATCGTATTGGTCGCCCTGCCCGCCGATTAACTGCACTAATCGCCGCCGACTAAAGGAAAATATTAAACATGTCAAATATTTCGTCCTGAAACCACGGCGACTAGTGGTTTAATCGCCAGACATCAAGGCGCCAGTATATGCTAAGTCGCCGGCCGACTAAACCACCTATTTTCGCGTTGGTCGCCGTAATATTTTTGCAAATTAATCGCCCTGTGGGGACCAGGCTTTATTATACTAGTCGCCGTGGGTTTGGGGCAAAATATTTGACATGTTTAATATTGTTCTATGACCGCCAGTGAAAAGTTAATCGCCGGGCGACTAACTAAAGTTTTGTCTCGTCGTCCAGCAACTAACTGGAAGAGCGTCCCAACGTGGCGATTAGTGTTTTAGTAGCCCGGCGACTAAGTTAGTTGCCCGACGACGTACTAATTTCTTAATCGGCGGACGACTAACGTTAGTAGCCGTCCTTGGTCGGCAAAGTGGGGACGCGGCTTATTAGGCCCTTCAGAATAACCATCCTCGATCCTCGTAAATCGTACTGTCTGAGAACACGCACTTTGACCATCAGATAATGAGGAAAGTACAGTCCCCAGTCTGTACCTAGCCAATGATGTGACGTCGCAGGCCGTTCCGGAACGTTACAGAGCGTCCGTACGTTAAACAATGTTATTTGAGAGTTTTAGGAACCTTAACGCATCCCATAACGCAAATGCAACGTATCTCGTATGTCCGAAGTAATGCCTGATGCCAAAATTATGTCATTAGAGGTACATTTCTTTTCATGTGCTATCAGTAAATAGATGATTGGTTTTCATAAATCTAGCACCAGTAGTCTGTGATGTGGCCTGAAAATACCTTGAAAGTTTGGAGATATGTCAACATAATGAGATACGTCGTGGTTGCTAAAAGAAACCTCCCAATTATTTGAACGTCGTAGAGCGTGCCCGGTAGGTCGCAGTTTGGCTGGGTTTGTATACCGAATGTCGGGGCCATATTACCCTCTCAAATACACCTGATCAGAGAAGACATCTCGTATGTCCCCTTATGTCCAGGTTCAGAACCATTACATGAAATTAAGAAGACACTTTTATGTCGTGCTCTGTAGTTTACATTCACTTTAGGTTGGAGGTCTGCCCCTAGTCAATCTTTCTCATGATGCAAATCCCATTATCAATGAAGATGAATGACCTCGTATTCCATAATAGTGTCTTGTTATTATGATATCTTAGTGTCAACATGCGTATTAGATGCATTTCATAAGCGACGGCGTTCGTATTAAGGCAAATATTGTATAAATGAAGCCACATACATTAAAGGGGGTTCAAATTCCCATTTCAATATACTTCTTACATGTCGGGTGTATGGTATATGATCGTGCACATTACCCGAGACGGTAATAGACAGCCCCTGACATTATTAAACATGATCAAGTGACGTCGCGGGCATACTGTATCTAACGTACGTGACAATCACCTAACACCCATTTCCTTGTGTTACTCATTATAATTGTTGTTTTTCTCGCGTATATATAAACATTTTTAATAAAGTCAATTCAGGCAACCTTGTCCAGGTTTCCGGACATACAAAAAATATATATAGTCAGCACTCTTAAAGTCCTATACAGTAAACCCTCTTTATTGTTAGACACTTTGTCATTGCTTTCATGATGCTGTCGAAACCCTTCGGACATGTACAATAAACAATTTTGTTGAGGATGCCATAAGGGTTATATGGTGAAGTCATCATGAGGATGTCAACCTGATGTGTAAACGCCCCTTTAACGTCGAATCGAACAGAAGATTGGAAACGAAATAGTCGTACATATGGCTATTGTTAATTCGAAAAACGATATCATACTGTCCTATACACAAACTACGACTAGTATAAGATCACCAGCTGTCGGCGAAGAGTATTCTTTCCGTTATTGCTATTTGCGCCGAAAGAGTCACAGCTTGCCTTTGCTGTAGGTACATATTTGTTTCTTCGCCATATCAACTGGTAAAATGATATTGCGGTGAGTTGAAGTAAAGTACCATATCAACGTGCGTTTGAGTGCCTAATTTGATTTTCAAAAACTTTTCCTTACAGTTTAAGACCTTTAGGAAACATAGGTTTGTTGGATGGACAATTTTATTTTATTTTCATTCAGTAAACTGTTAGCCACGCCGGGTCCTCACACCTTCCACAATGTGTTGGCCTAATCTGCTGCCAGTTTCAGATTAGTTAAGATTAGTTTTCAAAACCTTTTCCCTACGGTTTAAGACCTTTATGAAGCATATAGGCCCAGTTTGTTGGGTGAACAATTCTATTTTATTTTCATTCAGCAAACTGTAAGCCACGCCGGGTCCTCACACCTTCCACAATGTGTTGGCCTAATCTGCTGCCAGTTTCAAATTAGTTCATTGTTGTAAAATGCTTACTACGTCCCAACAGTCATACTGTGTCAGAAATGGTAGTAACGTCCTCCCCCGACTCCCCATTGGAGAGTCAGAGCCTTAAGCTTAAGTCGACTGGTGTGAGATCCAGCACGTGCATGGTGGGGACATTCCGTTGGTCCCCAAGCCCACCACTCGCCCCACCACCACAGCGGGAGAGGCCTCCAATACAACACTCGGAGAAAATTGGGACTGTCTGGCAATATGACATCTGTGGTGGCCATTCCCTGGCTGGGCGGCATAATGACATCATTTTCGACGCCAACTGGAGATTATCGGTCCCACCTCCCGGCGCCGATAGCTAAGAGAAGAGCGCCATAAAGCTGCTGGCTTATTGATTGCGAGCCCCTGGCTGGCCGAACGGAAAACGGCGGCTATTTGTTGTGATGCATATTCAATATAGCGTGTGCGTCTAACGTTGTTAATGGGATGAAGACTGGATAAGAAGTGGTCGCGCGAACTCCAAACTTCTTGTTGGCTCTATCTCCTAAAAGATGGTTATTATTTGTGTTGTCTTGACTGCCAATTGTTTTACTTGTTTGAACCTAATTTGCGATTTTTTTTAGAATAACGTTTTATTTCACAGCAGATTTTATCTTACAACAAACCAGTGTACTTACTTTAAATGCACACTGTAAAAGACCAGGGGTCATTGGAAAATTGGATGGAATGGAATATCTACTCAAATAGAAAGGTCAAACAAAGTAGAAAATGTCAGTGTTTAGGTGGGCTCCGGAATAATGCTATAATAGCCACGGTATTAAATAACACGTATTTAATAATGTCAGATAGAATATAACGTCCAAAAGACGGGAGCTGTCCTAATCTGATGGGGAACCAATCCTTTTCAGACTACCTAAAACTGCAAGAAGTGTGTATTTGTATGAAGAAATCTGAATGTCTTACTGTTTGTATCAAGTTAATGCTGATATATATAAATCCGTGCACGTACATACGGCCTTAAGTAAAGGCAGAACACCTGCAATCAGCATGCGGGCGGCCGAGGTTCGATCCCCGGAGACTCAGCCAACTTATGATTTCTCAAAAGGGGAAAGTGCGCATTCTGAGGTAGGTTTGTAAAGGGTATTAAAACCTGTATTTGTCATGAATAATTCCCTTTCAGCTTTCATGGCAATGCGAAGTTAATCAAAGTGGACCACATCCACCTGCCTCCTCCGTCATGTCAGTGCATGTATTCATATATACGAACTAGATGCACTTGTAAACTAAAGGTTGGTTTGCACCGCACGATTGTGGTAGAGAATATGACGACTACAAACATCTTTGAAAAAATGTGATCTTCAGCAAATGTTTGTGTGATAATATCTTTTCTAAGTGAATGACTGGTGGTCCCCCCCCCCTCCAAATTGCGGAAACAGTCTAAGCAAGGGGAGGGTCAGGGCCCCAAAGACCGTTAAGATGAGGCCTCCCCCTTGTCATGTTTGGTCATGGAAACATGACCTCCCCCCCCCTCCCCCCTGCTGCATGATGTCATTTATGGACGGCCCCTTTCCACTGAAAGATTTGATCAATAACCACCTAAGATTTCCAAATCTTCCCACGCCTTAGGCTGCCTTGAGGAAAACAGTTCCATTCATAACTAGATAATAAGTGCATTCGTAACCTAACTGTGCGCCGTCGTATACAGGAGAATCATTGCTTCAGTACAGATTCCTACTTTGGCCGTGTAGTGTGAAAGGGGTATCAGACGTATCAAGTAGTAAAGTGTCATAGTGCCTTCTCTTGTCCCCTCGCCGGCCCTGTCTGACCGACCGTATTCTGACGTCCTAGGCCCATATACACGCGCCCCAATCGTTGTCTACTCCATCCTGCTTTCCTCTCATTTCACGTGGAAGCAGACCCCCTCACCAGGGACAATCTCCCCTGAACGCGCGTGCGGAAGATCCGACAGACACGTGACCGGCCCAGGGACCAATCAGAAGGCGCGCTGAGCTAAAGCCCGGCGTCCCCGTCTCTATCCGCAGTCACCCCGCTCCGTCTCCAAGCACAGGTTTGGCGCCCCGGTATCCTACCCCTGCTGCCGCGCAACACCCTACGTTCCGGTTAAAGACACGTTTTGACGTCCCGTACCTTAACAAGAAGAAATAGGAGGAAGTAATCTAATAGCAGGGTGATCCTCGAGAGGTTTGACAACGGCCATCTGTCGATAAGGTAAAGAGGCAGTGAGGAGCTAACAAGGAGTTGCTCCTCTCTTATAAGTGGATAAAGCACCGTGTCAACAGTTCTCCTGTCCGGCTCCAGTATATGAATGGGCTTCACTGTCACATTTGGATGATTGAGATAATTATATAAAATCTCCACACTGGTTTTCCTCTCCACACATCCACATTGATAGTGACCGCATTGAACCAATTCGGAGGTAAGTAATGCTAAGAAATGCAGCTCTTACTGCTTACACATGCAGTTACTGAAAGTTTACAAAACACAATGTAGCAAGAGTTGCACATTGAAACAAAGTCTCACCGTGCAGTTGGGATTTAGAGAATCAGTTCTCACACCGCTGTTATATCTCCAACTATCTGTATTGTAATTAAGCCTATGTTGAGCAAATCAAAAACTATTATTTTAACTTGTACAAAACACAAGGAGAGGCTGATAGCCAATAAGCTTCATTTGTGGAGGAATCTTTAAATAATAAACAAATAACTATCATAATTACTTTCTGTTAAGTAGGTCTATCAAAACACAATCTACACTTACCAATCTTCGACTATATTCTCATTTAATTTGGACAGGCTCCATAAAAGCACCGTTCTTAACCCTTTGTCTACCGTTTCTTAGCTTGATTGAACAACTTTTACTCAATACGACATACTAGTTGTTTTCAACCTACATCCAGTGTGGCACCGTCTAGAACCTCCCCTCCCCCCCCCCCCCTAAGTTATTCAAACTGCAGGTTCTTTTACGCTTTCCCTTCACTAACCCTTATCCAACTATTCCCGGATCTTTTTCGTATGTATATATATATATATATATATATATGATGCATTGAATTGGATTTACAAGTTCCCACTTTGGCTTTAGTAGGATGTACGCTGGAGGCTAAGACGAAAAGAATGATGGCACGGGTCGGATAGAGTGGTCATTCACCGTATTGATTTTTTCCGAAATCCCATTAAAAAAGCTTAGCATTTTTTCTCCTCAGGGAGACCCGTAAAACAGTCTACGAAGATGTGGTTTAAAAATGAATATACGCAGTTGTGTCAGCGTTACAGAATTAATGAGAATAATATGCCATTGACATGTGGGAGATTTAATCATTGTAGTCTTATTATGATCATGTTCATTACTCATGTTTCTCATATAAATTGGACTTATATTTGTTGTTGTACTATGTAAACGATACCTCGGAGCGCATTATTATGGCGTGCAAGTACTATGAGAAAAAATAATCGTCCATCGTAAAGTGTGATATACAAATACATTTTAAACTACTTGAGAACATGTTATTAGATCTACTTCGCGTACGTTCCTTGAAACCCATATAAAGACAGACTTAACTAAGATTCAAAATTGCTTAATGAGCTCCAACAAATTCGGAGGTTATTCATTAAAGGCGTACGCCTTTAAGGCATTGAAACAATAAAAAGAGAGCTCTCCAGTTTGATTGGCAACTGCTACAACCAAGGGGGGGATTTCTTTTGTTAAAATCCAGTCTCATTAAATCCTTTCCCATGTTGAATACAAAGTACAATATGTTAATTGAATCATTGAAATCCGTCAGACAGATGGGAAAAAACAATTGGTTCGAGCAGCTCGGACTATCGACTCTCTGAGTAATTGCAATGGATGTAATGAGTCTGTAGTGGCCTGAGCTGAGCTGCTCCTCTCTCTAACCTACCCGGCGCCCCTGGGAGGAAGCCGTGAGAAGAGGAGCCCACCGTCCACCACATGATCCCACCCCGCCATCAGCACATGTGAGGGGCCATAATTAAGGCCGGCGTTTGATGCCGGGTCCCTGCTCCACCACCGCCAGGGTCGGCGTTTAAATCCGACCAGTGGTGTCAGAAGTGGGATGTCTGGGCAAGAGAGCAGCTCGGCCCCTGTACACAGCAGCCACTGGCGGGAGACGGAAGGCGTGGCGGGTGTTTCTAAGTGGTTCAATGTGGTGTTGCTACTTACCCCGACCCTCCGGGTCCGGTCTCCGGCCCCACGCTAATGGTTGTGACGGAAGCCAAGGCAGTGGCTTCCGTCACAACCCCCGGCCATCCCGGAAAACTCCCGTCTCCGGGCCAGCGCAGCTGGTGTGTAGAAATAGAAACTAACATGGGGTAATTACATACCAGGACATGCATCTTTTAAGTTGAACATTGGGGTAGCCTTACCTAAGCCAATAAAACATGGGGCCAATCAAATTGTTAGATGCCGGCCACTGAAAGGACTTACGACGTCCATTCATAACGTACGTAGTGCATCGTCATATATTAGCATAACGATGCATCATCAGAAGCGAGCAGTCCTGGAGCATAAAGAATCGGCCGAATCACAACCTCGTTTTCTTGTAAAATAAATAGAAATATCATACAAAACTAGTGTCACCCAAACTGCTCGAAATAAAAAGAACCAACACACATAGACACCTACAGGACCTGCTCTGTGTCAGCCTTCACAGTCCTCACACAACTGACCAGGGGCGGTTAAAAAAGAAGTGGTGTTTTGTGGCCGGGCAGGGCGAGCAGCTCGGATGAACCACGTGAACTGCTCATTACTCTACTCCAGGGTCTCCGGCACGTGTATCAGATACGGCCTACAGTACGGCAGTTTGTTTGAAACACAGCCCGTCTTCACATACCGTCCATTAGGCACGTTTACCTGTGATGGGTTCAGATGGAAAGTGTAGGTTTTTATAAATGAGCTCGCCATGGGAATTGGGTTTACCAAAAAGTGCATGTTTATTGCAGTGCATTAATGGCATTTAACAAAGCCTTTAATTGGGAAATAAATGAAACAAGGTAAGGTTACAATTTAGAGCGTCAGAAGAAACTGGTTTATAAAAGAAAACTATCATTAGTGTTCTGCAAGACATGTAAACCCTTTAAGCTGTAAATAAAAGTCTTTGTTTAGAATAACTGACCTAATTTGAAACTTGGCTTTGCATGATGTTTGTATTAAGATACCTTCTTAAATGAGGTGATTCACATGAGGGAAACGGCGACACGCACATTACTAGTGAGCTCAATTCATGCCAATAACCAGGTGTCAGGAGGACAATGTGAGCTTTTTGCATACTGAACAATCCAATTCATTGGTGGTGTGATACCACGCAGGGGACAAGGAGGATGACCAGGCAGTGACTTTTACTCAAGGAGTGGTCCTCAACTTACCACTGGCCTTATAGATGGGCGTTACTGTCTGTTCTACTACTGAAAGATGTCGGCCTTTTGGCTGGATTGATAATAACAGGCGGTACCCCAGCCAGGAATATTGGTCTTTCATTATGTGCAATAGTCAGTAGAACACTACCCTGAGGAAAATGTAATAGAAAAGGTTTTTAAACATGCAGTAACGGTTTAACATTGCAAAGCAGTCGTATGAAATTAACATGACACCAAAATTCCAGTTTGTCGATAAACTCGTAGAAAGATTATCATTCTCAAGCAGTTGTTGTGAGATATAAGCAAGTGGTTTCATGGACAATCTTTACCATTAACTAAATTTTGCTCTTGGAATTATTCTTTTCAGCTTTTATGAGTTTAGGAGACATTGCCAGTTGTTGGTTCATTGCGTTTGGTTCCCTTTGAAAAAACGAATGGAGTGCAATCAGTAAGGTCATAACCAAACATTTTTCTTTGTTATAGCGGTATTATCACATGCCATCCATAAAATACACAACATACCACATTTTGCCTTAACACATTTTGCTTTAGCCCTCAAGTTTTGAACATGCCCTCTTCTCCAAAGTATTAAACAGGTTACGGATTCCCCTGGGTTACCTGTTTATCTACCTGTTACCAGGCCCATTACACAAGTCAGATGATAGAATAAGAGTTTTCATTGTGCTGATTTGAGCGGAGCAGATCCGTTTCAATGACTTTCTCGGAATTCCGACAAATATTGGATACCTTATACAGCCCAAGTCAAAATGTCTATGGTTTTATGATAGATAATTTGTCAACAAAATCTGTCTAACCACAGGTAATTAGTGATCTAATCAATAGTAAGTAATTCTTTTTTTATTGATTCAAACTATTTCACAAGTTACATTGCGCTTTTCAAATAGCTGTAGTTTGGTGATATGATATGATATGATATGGTTAATAATGAAAATTTTACAAATTCTTATCTCTATAATGCTGTAAGTATTGATTATTCGAACAGGTAGTATTCACTTTCTATGACCTCAGCAAATTCAACCAGTTTGAGTAATGTACCTAGCATCAGCTTTCTCTTAGTATGTAGGTGCTGGAGAGACCATCCCGCTTTAACCTTGAGCTTTCTATTCGTTTGTATAGATGCCCCTGAAAACAATTTTGGAAAAAACATTTTCGGTCCTTCTAAATGGTTATTACACAGCCTCTACTCTTCACTTTATAATCTTAACCTTGAACTACTTAGGCACACGAGGAAAAAAACCTGCGTTAAGGATTAAGTCGCTTCTTGTCTATAAGGGACAGAAGAAGTGCGTCTGGTATAAACAAATTCACACATCAAATCAATGAGCTCCCTATCTCATGGGGATTATTTAATAGCTATAGGAGAGGCCGTGACCGGAGCTGGTGCACTTCAAACCCACGCGTGACATTGTACCATACGAATACACATGGTATTTACTGGTGAGTCAGTACTTTAACCTCTTTGTATTCCATCACAAAAGGAGTGCCCATTAATTATCATTTGAGCAAGTCATAATAATCATTGTGTTAAGTGTCCCTTTTCACTTAAAGCGTCAAGGTCAATATAAACCAACAGCTTATTTATCGACCTATCTTGTATTGAAATCGACGTATCGAGTAACCTTGACATTGTTTTCCATTTTAGAATGTTATGTGGAAAATCCATCTTCGTAAAGCAACTGAGTTTGTCGACGAAATAAATATCAAAATAACTTAAATTCATGTTTAAAATCGATGATTGTTTAGTTAATGAGAGAAAACAGTTCAGAAAAACAAAGAGGGGAAAAATTAGGAAAACTCAGAAAAGCAGCAAAAAACCTTTTTCAAATTCATAATCATTTTAAACAAAGAATCGAGTATTATAACCGAAGTGGTAAATGTTACATACAATTCACCCGAAGACATTAGTTTTTTGGTGTAAAAAAGAGGCAACATTGCTAACAAAAATAAATAACTGAATAAATAAGTGCAGTCCACTACCACCAGGCAATCGCATCATCACGGTGTTCCTTGAGAGGTTTCAGAGTTATAAACGGCTTTAGTGAAATCCAAAAAATTATGGCTCAAACAAACAGATCCAATTCTTCATACCTGTTTGTTTTTTTGGGACTGCTGTCATCACACGTTTCTTTAACTTTGAGCATTCCCAAGGACGCAAAGGGAATACAATTAAAACAATTTTGAATTATATATGTTACCTAAAGCCAAAACTTGAGAATACCATAAACATATTCTTACAAGAGATTCTATTTTGGTACTTAATCAACCATTTAAATATCATGCTTTACATGCTTCTGTGCAGGCGACTAAACAACAAAGTTGTAACAGCTGAAATAATTCTATTAAAATTTAAGATTTCATGTTAATGGTTTATACGTTATTAATTGAAAATGGTCATCGAAATAATTAAAATTACTCGAGACGTGTCTAACTTTTATAGGATAATGCCCACAAACTAGTGCTTTCCCCTAGTGGTGAAAACTGTAAAATCTCCCTGGGGCATAGGGAAATGTCCTAAAACTGGATCTAAAATGCTATTCATAATCTAAAAGGTCTGTTTTGGAAACTTAAACAAAAATTTGATTGGTTTAGGGAATTTACCTTTTGCCTTAGAAATGCCTGTTGGGCAATCAGTGGCACTTGGTCACTAAACACATTTTTTTTCTAAAAACTCATCCTTACAAGCTAATTGCTGAGGATATAAAGGAAACTGGTGTTCTAATATGTTAACAAGTGTGGCTGCTTTGAAAATTACTTGGTGATTTATATATTTTGCATCTTTTTTTGTCTCTGCACTGCAAAACATGCCAAAAAGGTATGATGTTTTTTTCCTATTTTTTACACATATTTCTTTACCTAACTCAATACATCACCCCGGGACCTATGCTTTTTTTTTTAGTTTTATGTTTACAACATATGTTTAGAAATCTTTTTATAGCAGGTTTTAGGCAAAATAAGGGCTTCAAAAAGAGCCTCCTCAGACATTTAACATTATTTTGTTTAAGTAAAATATATATCAAATGCAATATTTAGCCACAAAATAAATCTATAGCACCTCCTTGATACATTTCATACAAGAAACATTGATAACATGTAAATCTTGTATCTTAATTTCATGAGTATTTAATTTCTGATTTTCTCTGAAAATGTCCCGAGGTATCATCTAATAGCTCTTAAATTAGCCCCGGGACCCCCACTTTTCTTTTCATATATTGGCTCTATATCACCAAGGGATCAATTGTACCAAATTACAATGCATTTCCATGTTTTGTTTAGTTAGTGGGCATTATCCTTCAATTTACATTAATCTTTAAAACAAGTCCAACGCCCAATGTATAGATAATGGTAAATCGTTCCGAATGCACTAAGAACGTCATTAGTCACCCCTCAACGCCAAATCTATCTGTCAAAATACAATATGGCACATTTTCCAAAGTGCCGAAAGCTTTATGCCTTCACCTGAACGTTTAAGTGTTATCCAAGATAAAGACTTATTTGAAACCAGCCTCAATCGTCTTTTATGGTTCGATGATTTGGATGTTCTTCCTTCAGGGATACAGGGAATCAAAATCAATGTAGTGCTTCTAAGCAGTGACATTAGATTCGGTGAATAACTGTCTGTCATTGAGTAGCTTTACTCTTGTTTGCTTTAATTAATAGGGACCTGCCAACATCATTCTAAGATTCCTGGAATGTAGTTTCATTCATTTTGTTAGTTTGCAAAGCTAGAATATCTGTGGAACAAAGCACCAGCTTCCATCTTATGATACATAAGATGAATGCCCTGGAGGAAGTTTCAGGACAAACCTTATTTAACAAAATCAGTACTTTCATTTCGTATTGTTAATTGTTGTCATGTAGTATGAGATATTCTCAGAACTAATGGCAAGAATTGTGTGTTTTATCCTTTCAAAGTTGAGGAATTGTCTCTAGCATTTCTCGAAAACCCTCTTGTAATGTTTTCTTTGTTTTATCTTTCAATTTACCTACCCGTCCTCCCTTCCCTTGTATCAAAATGAAAAGGAATGGCACTGTCACTCACATTTCCAGGGACAATGTAAAGTAAAACATGAATAGATATGCTGGAACAGATAGACAAAAATCTCTATAAAGTATTTTGTACAGTGTATTTGGTCAGAATTCGTTATGAAATAGCCTGTTCAAAAAACTGCCTTACCAATATAGAAACCATTTGAATTCCATCTATGAAATATATTGGGGAGCGACATGTCCTTTCACTGGTGGGAACAATAGGTGGGGAGAGATATACAAAGTGACAGATGCGACAAAGAACACAACATACACTTTTTTTCAAGACATAGCAACATAAAATTTTCTTTAACTTTTCACTGTGTCCTAGAAACATTTTGGCAAAATCTTTTAATTTTGGAAACATTATTGTGTAAGACCCTCCTAGATTTCCACCCTAAAGTTTCCATAACATAGCCTGTAAACCCGGCCTTGTGGATAAGTAATTTGGTTAAATTTAAAACAAAAATAGAATGATATTCATTAATCATTAAAAAAGAAAAAGATAAGATAAGATGTAGAATAATATGGATAGATTAATTATAAAATTTGAAACTGATGATAATATTTTTGGATGCTGTATAATTGAAATATGATTGAAGGGAGGGTGGGTGGAATGTTGAGAAGTGTGTAGGATGGCGGTAGACAAAGAAGTGACGAGAGGGGGAGGAGAGTGGAAGTGGTGCGCGAGACTGCACAGTTGAAAAAGGGTATGACCTCTAGTGTAGAGTATGAGAAGTAAAATAGAAAACGCCACGTGGCCGCAGCAATGATCCCCAATCCCCTAAACAGGTATGAGAAGACATTGTAAATTCTTCCGCAAGAAATGCCCAGGAAACAGTTCCTTCCAAACAAAATTAATGAAGATTCTGGTGTGATAATGCACAAACCCTTTTTCAGTAATTTGCTAATTATTGACAAAGAACTGTCTTACCAATGGAGAAACCATTGGAATTCCATCTATGGCATATATTGGGGAGTGACATGTCCTTTCACTGGTGGGAACAATAGGTGGGGAGAGATATACAAAGTGACAGATGCGACAAAGAACACAACATACACTTTTTTTCGAGACATAGCAACATAAAATTTTCTTCAACTTTTCACTGTGTCCTAGAAACATTTTGGCAAAATCTTTTAATTTTGGAAACATTATTGTGTAAGACCCTCCTAGATTTCCACCCTAAAGTTTCCATAACATAGCCTGTAAACCCGGCCTTGTGGATAAGTAATTTGGTTAAATTTAAAACAAAAATAGAATGATATTCATTAATCATTAAAAAAGAAAAAGATAAGATAAGATGTAGAATAATATGGATAGATTTAATTATAAAATTTGAAACTGATGATAATATTTTTGGATGCTGTATAATTGAAATATGATTGAAGGGAGGGTGGGTGGAATGTTGAGAAGTGTGTAGGATGGCGGTAGACAAAGAAGTGACGAGAGGGGGAGGAGAGTGGAAGTGGTGCGCGAGACTGCACAGTTGAAAAAGGGTATGACCTCTAGTGTAGAGTATGAGGAGTAAAATAGAAAACGCCACGTGGCCGCAGCAATGATCCCCAATCCCCTAAACAGGTATGAGAAGACATTGTAAATTCTTCCGCAAGAAATGCCCAGGAAACAGTTCCTTCCAAACAAAATTAATGAAGATTCTGGTGTGATAATGCACAAACCCTTTTTCAGTAATTTGCTAATCATTGACAAAGGTCATTCTTGTTTTTACTAAGCGAACTAGACTTTATAGGCAATAGGTGGTCACAGCAGGGCCTTTCTCCAGGTGTATTGATCGCTACCTGTTCATCTACAGCAGAGGCAAATACCTTAGAGACACTTTGCCCAATCTTTGATGGTCGGGGCTGCCTACATGTATATGTATATATAATCTAACGCGGGGATGATAATTAATGTCATGTTTAAAGGAGATGCCACTTTTACATTGACTTCTTCCCAAAAGAATTTGGAAATGAAAATATCATTGTAATAATGACATATTTATCAAAGTCCCAGGGATTTATTTCTCATCAATAACAGTAGGCATAGAGTCGGTAGAGAAGGGAATGAAGCCTTGTCTTTCTCTGAAGACACATAGATAAGAAAGTGTACATTGTATTGATATTCTCTTTGGTGTCAACACACCAACACAGGGGCAGCAACTTTAGGATGAAAGTGTCTAGGGACGTGGTACTTCTGTATTTTGTTGGATATAAAAGAAGGGGGAATATATATACCCTTCTCTTTAGGGGTGGCGTCCTCTCTTAGGAGAAATACGAACCCTGGTGAGAGGAATACAGTCCTTGGTAAAGCCAGTGTTCTTTTAATTAGTTTCAGAACTTTTGACTTTCTTCTTCAAGAAGGTATTTTACAAGAAGTAAATGGTATGTCTTGACGAGTTAAAAATGTAAATAATTGCACTTTACAAAGGAGAACAGAATCGAAGTGTAACCACTATATAAATCAGGGACTACTACCCATGTGTGTACTTAAGGGGCTAACGGTGCATATCTACAGTATAGTAATGAATTTTTGTTCCGGGAGGAAGTTGGAGGGGTTGACCAGGGCCAGAAAAGGTGATATTTTTTAATGAAAGGAGGGGGCACGGTTTTACATATTATTTAATGACAATCGTTCGAACATCGACATCAAAATAATACTGGTTAGCTGATATATAATTAAGTCTTACTTTGAGACAAACAAATCTAATCATCTTTTTGATATTACGTCATGAAAAGCACTGTAAAGTGATGTTTATTTCAATAACAAAAATCAATGTATACATGAGCTTTTAAAAAGAAGAACTCTTACCCTCCATATACAGTTACTTTATAAATGCCTATGCAAGTTCAGACAAACAACCTAGCTCAGCCACTCAAACTGACTCTTTGAGTACCTGTATTACATTTGAATGTGCTTCTAGAGTTGACCTTCTCTCATAATGAAAGGCATGGAAGCCCCATAGATGTTTATCTAAACTACATAACTTATCATGGAATCAGGTTACTTGTAGCAAAGAATGAGCATTTCTGCATTTTGATTTGATAAATAAAAACCATGAATTGCTTCTATAGTTGTCTACTGCTGAGGCTAGAGTGAATCCTAATATAAAAGTGAAAAATCCATTGGATTAAATCCAATGGGATTAGAGTGCTTCTGCACAGGTTAGTTAGAAGGGTGTAAAAGGGGATTCAACAATGCTGTGAAAACCAGCGACAGGACAATGACAAGTTGGCAACAACTTTTCAAAATTTTGTGTTCCTGTAGCACAGAAGAAATTACCTTGCAAGCTGTTGCCAAGGACAACAAATGCAGTTAAATTTGTTAAATCATCTAAGAAGAGTCCAACACAATGACACTATTTTGCTTTGCTTTGCGTTTGCTTTGGGCGAATTTGAGCGATCCCCTTGTTGTGGAGTGAACCTGATCTCTTGGTGTTACTTGAAGCTGCAGTATGCCTGGTTTTATCAAGTTTGTCAGAGCTTGAGCAGTCACTATTTGCCATCCATAAGCAACCTTTATCATGGAGGCCGTACGTTTATAATGTAATTCCAATGGAGAGCTATAATTATGAGATGTTTGAAACACTTTGTGACATGAGTAAATTTATTTTTATTCAAGCCGTTAGCACTGTAATTTCGGCAGTGATACATTGGCTTGTCTTGTGCCAAGTGTGTAATTTTTTGAAAGAAAAATAACTTTCAAGATAAAAATATCATACATCAACTGTGAAATATTAATTATGGTAAATGGATGATATAACCGAAGTCTGTTACATAACTCAGGCATTTCATCAAAATGTCCTAATGAAATATCAAAAATAATAGGTTTGAAATTACGTAAATGAGCAAAGTTGATATAATGAGAAAACCACGGGGGGCATCCGAGGGTGTCTGTATGAACCAGAGGGGATATTGTCACATGTACAACCTGAGGGCGAAGCCGGAGGTTCATACAATTCCCATGGGTCATACAGACACCCAAGGATGCCCCGAAAGGTTCTTCTTTATTTTATCACACAAACAAAATGTAATTTGTGCTGAAAATCATGAACATTAGCAGCGGTATATACGGATATACAATACACACTAGTCCCTGTGTGTACCGCTCGTCGGACATGTGGGTGATAAAGCAATGGACGGGATAGAAACAGGGGAAGTGTAAGAATAACCGGGTATATGAGGATAGCATACCTGACATGGACAGCAGGGATGGGCGTGTTGTGGGAAGGAGAGTCTGACACCTGTCAACGCTACAGGGGTAGGTTCCGCCGAAACTGTATATACATTTGTGACAACAACCCGACAAGGATAGGTATGGCCATCCTCACACAATTGTGAGGAGCAGACTGTAATGAATATGAGTTGTATTTCTCAAAATCATATGAGGGTTGTGTAATTAAAAACTTGTAAATGCAGGAGTCATCGCAGGCAGCAGCAGGTTTAATTTCTTCATGACATCTTCAGCTCAATATCATAAGCATTTGAACTTTGAATAAAAACCCCAGTTTAAAGATACTGATAATTCCATGATTTCAAAAGTTATCTTTGAATGGCTTATCCATATTAGTCCAGGAGCCAAATCCTGAATTCAGTCAAAATAAAGATTTATCCTACATGGTGAGCCCCTGGGTTTTCTTGATTTTTTCATCTTCTAGCATCCTAAGGACCATGAATCAAGATGGTTCCAAAGAATTTAGGTATGCAAACACTGTCTAATGATGTGATTTGAGCTTAAGTAGTAAAAATTGAAAAAAACATTATTTCTTAATTTCTCAGCAACTTTGTAAGGTTTGATAACATATTATATGTCATCTGAAAGGTAATTCTTTTTGTATATTGTTTGATATAGTCACTAATCATGGCAATGGGTAATTAAAGAAAAACTGTCATTTCAGTCAAAATCATTGAAATTGAGAAACCAAGTGGTAGGTATACCTAAAGAGGATTCTTAGGCAGTTTTTGAAGGAGGTTGCATCTGATTTCATTGGAAATATAATGTAGAAATCATTCTTTGCTGATTAGATTCTAAATGACTGCTCGTTCACTTTGCACTTAAACAGGCACTTAACCACTTCCCCCTATACATTCCTATAGTGACAAGGGGGTGGGTGTCCGCCCTTCCGGCCTCTGGACATGCCGGCAATCAGCTCCAGTCCCCCCAAAACGCGGGAAATCAGTATTTAGAAACCTGCGTATTGTCGAGACTATCAGAAGGCTCAGGCGACCTTGGCGGAAGTGTATTCTACAGAAGTTAGCCATATGTGTAAACGCCTCTTTGGGTCCCACTCTTAATCATATCAAATTAATTGATAAAATAGAATGTGCCCCAGGTTTGTATACAGACCCAATCTGCCTCACATCTTATATCATGTTTGGCCTATCGGACCGACATCCTGCACAGCAAACATAACGCCTTTGCCAATGTTACACTATCACGGATATTGTCAGTCCTTTGGATACTGTTCGGCCAAAAGCAAAGGCGATCAATAGCAATTTGTATAAAAAACACACACACCTACTTGCAGCACAGTTCCAAGTTAATAATCTCTGACACAACGTCGAAGCAGGCAACGAACAATGATAACCGTGAAAAGAAACACAAATTAAACCCAGCAAATAAAGTAAAGGAAACTAAAAAGTCGCCATAACCAGGTGTCACGTTCTATTCACCAGGCCGCTTCTACTGTCAGGGGAGATTATGTCAAGTTTGCGATTAGCAATCACCACGGGTTCGGTCCATAAAAAGCCCCAGATACGCCCACAAAGGGATATACCGTATCTGCATTTGATTAGGATTAGCGTACAGTACATTCTGTTGGCAATTGCAAATATTTATGAAGTATCTTTGTGTAATACACACGAATTGTGCGTCCCCCATAATCCGATATAAACCAATAATATGAACGTTATATGATCTGTAGAACTATTTCGCAGTATCATTTTTCATGGAGTAAAATGGGTTTAAAAAAAGTATTGTCCAGGTGTGTTAAATTTAGTAACAATGTCAGGTCATTCTTCCAGATATTCAGTACTACTTGCAAAATGAAATCAAATTTAAGCAAAATGCAAAGCAAAAGTAAAGCATCCATCTTCTTGGTCCACCGATAAGACATAAAGAGATAATAGGAAACGTAAGTAATCAATATGTAACGGCCAACCACAAGGTAAAGTTTAAGACTATAAAGTTAATTTGTCCCTGATAGATGTGCAATGATTAATAAATTTACATTGACATGGCATAGAAAATAAATTTTGTATTAATCTATTCATTGGTCAGCAATCATGTAAAATCCATCTTACAATAATGTATTATATTATTTTATTTATCTAACCTCTGGAAGATCATCTGTGAAGCGTAAAGAATTAAATATTTCCAATAACATCTCCCTGACATTCAAAACATCTCTGTGGATCAGCCAAGAGGGAATGATACGATTGAATGTCTAGAGTTAGATTTGTTTTTGTCACTTTAACTCATTTTCTGTTATCGTTTTCTAAAGATGGTCCCACTGTAGATATGGCCAGAAATAGCTAATTTCCGGTTATATATCAGCTGCTGTACATCAATAGATCAAAAGCTGTTATTGCCAGTACGCTTTGCATATTTCATTAGAGATTCCTATAGGGAAACAAGAATATACGAACCAGAAGAACGTGACAGGAAAACGTTTTTTTCAATGTTTTCCTTTGTCACAGCTTTCTAGGCAACCGAATTTCTCCGAAAAAGGGGTAAGAAACTGGTAGAAAACTACCAGAAATAATTTCAAATTGGTTTTTATTTTGGCATGCAATAGTGCTCCCATTGTGCAATCTATATTTTTCCATCGGTTCGACTAAAGTTCAAGTTGAGACGAAAGCTGTTGAAACACATTTGATGTCTTTTTTATTATAATAATTCAATCTCTTGTATCTAATATTGTAAATACTTGAGTCAGGATAATGAGTCATCTTGTGTAATTTTCAACAAATGCATTAAAGCTATACGTCGCTAGGAGAAGAACATCAATAAAGAAAGGTAACATAAAACAGCTCAATCCAGTCGTTTTCCAGAGGCATGAAATCCTTTCTCTTCGGGAATAAAAACATTAAGCCCTAGTGATTCCAGGATGTAACGTTTTGGATTTCTTTGGGAAGTTTCCCATGAAGAGGAACTGCTGTTTTTTAAAGCCGTCCTTCTGGGTTTTAAGTGGATCACCTGTCAATATGCCTGTCAATTATTGGGTCAATGGGTTGCCGGGATGTCCCCCTGGAGCATTTATCCTCCAAAGAACTAGATGTGAAGGACACTGTTTGTTACCTCAGCTGGTTCCCGCGTTATCGGACCTCCGAGACCTCCCTTCTAACAGAGATAAGAGAGCTCCATTGATTGGGCAGAAGAAACACAAGATAGAGGAAGGAAATTTTATATAAGACCTCTCCCTGGGTTCGTTTTACCTACCATATATACAGGTAGAATATTGATCCGAGAAGTTTTGTTCCTTTGCTACCATCCAAGTTTATGAGAGAAAGCTGAAGGTTAACCCTGAAATATTCACCAACATAGGCACTTTTGTTTCAAACCATTCAAGCCAATCCTAGATACAATATTATATGTTATTTCCCTTTGTCCTACAGAAAAACTCTTTGATGTCGAGAGAAACTTCCCTCAGACAAGCAATGTATCTAACGTAGGAAGTATTAGATCTCTCTGGTCCCAAAAGCTCTGTCTGTTGTTAATAACAAAAACTGCTAAGGTAATGGAAACACATCAAGCAGAGGAGGGGTTAAGAAAAAGGAGATTGTCCTCGCGCTTTCATCGTATGGATGGACTGTCTTCAGAAAAAATAAAAGGAGGCATTCTTTTGGAGATGGTCCGTTAGGAGATCTCCTCGTGCAAACTACCTTGGTCATGCAAGTTGGCAATGGTCTAGGAAGAAACTAGACCAAAAGTATTCATGTGCTCTGAAAGAAATAATGACGTTTTATGAGCCATGGCAGTACATTCATCGGTAGGAAGTACTGGTAGATGAGGGGGTTAGTGAAATGCAATAACGAACACTTTTTCTCTATAAGCCGATAGAATATTAGTGTCCTGGTGTCAATGCCCGACCAGATCTAGACATACGTAACTCGATGGAAGCCTCTCAGGCCAATGTGCAGATGAACGTATCCTGATATTAGGAAGACCTTCCAATGAATAGCTACTGGTCTGATTTACAAATGCTATACCATATCATAAATATCATATCAGTCACGGTGAATAGGATATTGATTGTAATGCATTTAGGTAATTAATTCCTTGAGGTAGTGCATTTAAGTACAATTAAAAACAATTATACTACAATTATAGTAGTTCTAAAGTTTAAATGTTGTAGTTACAAAGTAAAACTAAAAGGGGATTGTTTGAACATTATGCCCATTTTGCTATCGTCATTGTGCTCCAGCTCCAAATATGAATTGCCAAACATAACCTTAATCTATAGAAAATGCAAAGATCATTGGGTGCGTTTCTAGTAATTCTTGAAAATGCAATTCATATGATAATATTTACCTATCCATCATGTGTCCTGGTAAACTACACAACACTAGTTGCGGTAAGGGTGTACAGGAAGACCCACCTTTGCGCCCTGTGTAGGAATAAATATGTATAGCTGATAAAAGGCGACCAATAGATGCTATGATAGATGCGCCGCATGGTGCAGGAGGCAGGTCCGGCAATTTGTCACTGGTGGCAGGGCGGTACAAGTTTTACTGATGGCGCTGACACATGTATAACACCAATGGGTTCTGGCAAAGACAGATGGCAGGAACCAACTTGTATCATATGTAGTGATTCCCCATGCAGGTCAGGCACTTAAACCCGAGAGATATAACATCTCTTGTCACCCTGCATACCATTAGGGATCATCTCTGCACGAATTAATGAATATTTTGGCCTACTTGTAGATGGGGTACATGGGTTATAGCTTTGCCTGTTTATATTTTGGAGCAGGTTTGTATGTTCTGGTCAGCATGGCCTTTCCTAATTTATCTGCTGAGATTATGAAGTATGAAGCCTAATGTGTACATATTAGGCCTTTGTTTGTCTCTATAAGCAGAATAATTAAAGTAAAAGTCATTAGGCATACACATACACATAAATACAAATACACCTTTTAAGAGATTGTTTAGCAGAGGTTTTCCAAAGGAACCTTTTTGAAGTACTCATAATTGTTTGCCTGCTTCGAAACATTGTAACTGTATATCCAACCGATTGAGTATATTGATATATGTTCGTGCATGTTGGTATGTATGTGAGTATGTAGCTTTCTTATTTGAGATATGGTGGTGTGCTCTTCTTTCCACAACAAAATACATAGAAAATGGGAGAGCTCCCGTTTTTTTGGGGTTCCAAAATGGGAGATTTATTTCTAGAGATTTGGAGAAGACTATAATTATATTATACCATTTTTCACGGATTGATTAATTTTAGTTTATTATGGATGATTCTAATAGAAAAGATAATAATATATGCTCAGAAATGTTAACTTCTTGGCTTTATTGTATGTACATTATTTTAACAAGGGAAATTGAGGGGAAAACGGGAGAAATCAATTTAAAAACGAGAGATACACCTAAAAAGGCAATACAAACAGGAGTTCTCCTGCTCAAACGGGAGATCTGTTACCTCTTCAACGGCTACACCTATGTCTGTATGTATACAGATATCGATGTATATGTGTTTATTTGGTGCTGCAGAACCGTTTAAATATTTCACGGTTGCACTTTTTGGTTTTAGTAGTGCTGGCAAGTAATGCTTTATCCTCAGGGAAATAGCCGTGGCATGAGATGGTGTGAAAACGCTCTTAAAGTCCCTGAGTACTTTAAGGTTTTCTTTTAAACTGGCTAGATGCCAGACAGGCGAAGGACTCCGGGGTGCAACCCTACGCGGCGTTTCAAGTCTAGAATACAAATTATGAATTATATCCATAAGTTTGTCTCTAGATCCCCAGGCTTATAGTTATACACTCCGAGATTTAAGACTGAGTGTGCGCTCATGCAAACACGAATGATTTAGGAGCGGTTGATCGAATGCTATTGTGCAATGAATGTTATTCAAACACGCAAACTGCCAACTGGTATAGTATGCATGAAGAGCATACGCCAATATTTAAAAGGGTCCCGCACCGCTCACTTATTAATGCAGAATTTCCAATGAGACATTTAGCTAAATGTCCCAATGCAGCCTTTACTGTGAATCCACTGAAACGTTAACCAATTACTGTCGATGAATACGTTTAATTAAGCTAAAACTGAAGACAGTTATCCACGGTGCGAGAAGACACCATCCCAGTAAGGTCTCTCCAGATTTTCGCCTTTATTACGTTTCCTTCTTATATAAACGGATAAAGTAAGTTCTTCCAGGAGATCGATGATTTAGACATAATAGGCCTATAATTTGGGATTTGGTTTACACTTTCTATATCAAAATCGTTTTTGTGAAAATGGTGAAATGGTGAAAAGTATATGAAACATAAATCCTATTGACGAATCGTGCCATAATCGCGTAGTGGATAACCGCATTTTATTTTTTTGTAACTTTTGCTCTAGTGCCAATGGAAATCAATAGGGCGTAAGTAGACGACCAGACGCCTGAAGTATTCATTGGCTGGCGGTGTCGGAGACCTATCCACGACGTTGTATCGGGTAGTCGTTGTATCGGGTAGGGTGTGCAGCAGGTGAAGGGACTCCCCTGAAGGGGGCGCTGTCGGCCACTTCCGGTGAGTCTCAGGGCCCAGACCAGTAAGCCTTCTTGTCGGGATCCTTAAAGGCTGTGAGGCTCAGACTATGGCGCCCGAAGGATTTGGCCGCCATTTTATTTGCCACATTTTTCATCCAAAACGTATATCGATGACATGCCATATCTTGACGGTTTCTTCCCGGGAGAGGTGGTGCCAGGGTGCCCTCGCCTAGAACGGGTCGCTGTAAACTTATAGACCCTCGCCCTGAGAAAAGGTAACTCGTCCAGTTGTTCTTAAATAGTAATTTCAATTTCTTTCCTTTTTTAATCGACAACTGCATACAATGACATTACCTGGTACTCTTCCCGTTCGTACCTGATTAAATCTTCCTACATAATTATCATGATAGTGATAATGACAAACACAAAATGAACAGAGATTAATAAACTACGGACCAACTGTGGTCTCGCACTTTCAAAAGAAAAAGGCTACTGCACTCAAGATACAACGACCTATACATCTTTGAAACTACCTTGGCCACATCAATGCTCAGATGTTCGCATCAAAAGTGTAGCTGTGTTAGATGATTAGGGCCTACTTATCTAGCTCCAGCCCAGGTTATGTAATTAGGCCTACAGTAAGATATACATGGGCGGGCGTCGAGTTTACCATTTCAATCTACGTTTGGTGACAAATCTGACATTTTACTGAATATACGCCACTAGCTGTCGTGTCGAGGATATTAGATTTTCTGTTTTATACATGTTTTAAATGAATTAATTTTAGTCTGGTGATGCAGACTAGATGACAAATAGAAGTAGAGAATGTTGGATGAGACTTCTCCCGACGGCATATTTCAGTATTACTGCAAATACATTAAGCATTTTGTATTATAGGAACAGATCATTATATAACTTACCACCATTCTAATTAGAGAGGTTCCTCAACAAAATTAATGTGGTTATGTTTTAAAACCCACAGAGTTCAGAGTTCAGAGGGCGCACAGACTGCGGAGGATGCACTCAGGAATGTAATGTATTTGTTTGTCGTAAACAGCAAAGAAAGAATTGATGCTTTTCACATTTTTAGAAAAGGCCCCTGGGGCTTCACCATCGGTGTTGGTATAAAGGTACTGAAACAAGGCACTACTATATACCCGTACAGGGATTATTATTGTGTATAGGCCTAGATTCAAATACTTTGTATTCACATATCAAGTATGGGTTCAATCACTTTATATTCACATACCAAGTAGTGCATGGCTGTTCAAAATCTCAGGGTAGATAAGAGAGGGCCTTAACGTTGGTTTTTGATCTAACTATAGGTACGATCCAAAGCTTCCAACTTATATGCTCTTTTTTTCAAATATTACGCTAGCTTATGTACCACTTCGGAAAGACACAAATAGAGAGTTTTGACATGAACTTACAATTTGAATGTCCAACTCTTTGGGTATGAAAACTCGATATCTGACCTCAGGAGGTAATGTTTCTGGCCACGATGTCATTCGTGACCTGATTTTTGCTCCGGTGGGAAAATCCTATAAATTGATTTCTCTGAAGAGGGATTTATTTCATGATTTGTGACGTAAAAGCAATAGGTGAGATGTAATAAGGATTGTATTTCCCACAGGGAACATGGTATAAATTTCACTCAGTTCCCAAGTACCCAAAAAAACGAAATACCATTATTGTCAAACGCTGCACTTTGATCAACCCTCGGCCTAAGGGCGTCGGGTAATCTGAGATCTGCGGTCAGTATAATTCCCCCCTTACCTCACGACCGTTCATTTCCTATCACGACACCCCAACTACTTGAGAAGGGTCATACACATACTGCAGTAGATAGGGGCTTTTGGCCGTCAGTACACTGTTAAAACAAGTGTTTAGAACCTAAACACTTTCCTAAACACTTCGGTGCATCCAGTTTTGGAACACTTTATTTCCCCAAACATGATTAGAATTATTGGTGTTTAGGGTTAAGTGTTTAGAAATGTGTGATGTTTAGCTGTTTAACCATGAAGTGTTTAGGTCCTCAAGGTGTTAAGAATCAAAACGCTTATGCTTTATTGATGTTTAGCTGTTAAGTGTTTAGAAATCTATGATGTTTAGGTGTTTATATACAAAGCATTTAGGTCTTTAAGGTGTTTAGGGTTAGGTGTTAAGTTAAACAGTAATATACCGAATATGTACAGTATACTTTCATTCTTAAGGATGAAAACCATTTTAAATTTATCAATAATATACCGTAGTGTGTAAAAAAACCACATAGATCTGACATGTAAAACACTGCTATGGTACTATGCAATACAGTTTACACCAGATGTAATGTTAACAGCATTGAAAGTTTTATTTTTCCTGTAATCACACTACACGATCATTGAGTCAATAACCACATTATGTCCTTCCTTCTTGGTTTAGCCTTGCATGGATTGTTTGATTGTTGGAGGTAAAACCTTTAGGGGTATAGCTGATAAAGTTCTTGTACTAAAAAGGTGTCTACATGTTGATCCTACTAAAAAGGTGTTTTAAAACATTTTGTAAATGTTTCAGGGGTGTTCTGGTTGGTTGACCGTACCTAGAATAGCGGGCCAATGAAGTGATTATCTTAATGACGCTACAAAAACTTAAAAATCTAACACTTTTAATCACAAAGTTCCAAATTCCTAAGTGTATGAAAAAACTATTTCATGGCCAAAAATATGGAGGGCATGTGGCAAACCACTAATAGTACAACTATTTCATAGTAGTAATTTAGTAACTTCAGTAGCCGAGGTTTGAACCAGGGGCCCCTCACATATGAAGCCTGTGCTCTACCACTGAGCTATGGAGGCCTGTAGGTAGACACAGCCCAGCTTTGCTACTTAACTGAATAAGTAGGGGTATGAGAGTACTGAACTATTGTCTGTCACACAAACATGATGTCGAATACCTGTATAGTAGTACTGATCCTGCTCATTGGTGCTGACTATGCCAGTGTGCACTGCATGCAGTCCAAGTTAGCTCAGTTGGTTAGGCTTCTACCTTGAATGTAAAGAATGTGGGTTCTAATCCCAAAGTGTCCATTTTTCTTTTCCATAGTATACAATTGATATTATGTGTTTAGATTCTAAACATATCCCATTCAAAACATGGTTAGAGGTTACAAGTGTTTAGCTTTTAAACACAACTGACGCTAGCGTATAGATTATCAGCATAGTTAACCCAACACGTGCTTAGAAGTTACAAGTGTTTAGGTTTTAAACAGATATGGTTTAATGTATTTAGATTATAAACATGTTTATGCCCTTAACACATTTAAATTCTAAACACCATTTTAACAGTGTATAGGCATGAGCTGCTCGTTGGAGGGCTATAGCTCAGTGAGCGAGTCGTGTGAGTTTTCTACGAAACGTCGTGGGTCTGTCATACGCCACGAAGCCGTTGGTCTTGATGCGGAGTAGAGTAGTCATTAGTCGGAGCACCTTTGGGACCGCCAGCTCAGGCCTTAGCACCTCCTGATCAGTCGGGTAGGGGACGGCGTTGGCAGGTTTCTCTCAGCGTGTAATTCTATCAAGGAGGTGCAGTGAAATTACCTTGTTTTTAATCCATATGGCTGCTCTGTTTTCTTAAACATTGCTCAGGCCTCACCATCTTAATTATCGATTACCTTCCCAGTTATGTATGAACCTGAGATGTATCCATTGGAGGCAGCAGAAACAGCTGTATCACTGATATGATGATTACACAGCCAGCTTGTGACCTAACAGAAACGTTCTGCAACCATACTTTTAAGTCAGTTTGTTACTTTTTTTTTTTTTTTTAAATCTTTATTCTATCTCTCTTATACAGAGCACTTACTAAGATGGCATGTAACAATTACGTTATTGATGGTGAGGTTGAAACCAAATAATGTTATTATAACATTATTTCTGGTGAGGTTAAGATGAAACCAAAACAGAACATTATAAGAAAATTCTGCAGGATGAAGACCATGACCAGAATGTTATAATATCGCCACAATGCAACATGACGACAATACGTTGTCGCAGCATTATTGGGAGCAATCACAAAATAACATAACAAGAACCAATACAGGACATTGCCTCAACGTTATAATAACGTAACATGTGTGGCTGGGTTCGCACGCAAAGTGAAACAAATAATTTTAAAGGCCTTTTCTGTTACTCGTTCCATCCCTTCTTTTCCGTTTCGTCAGTTAGGACAGGGTTGTAAGGCTTAATTGCTACCTAACCGTTAGGCCCTTCTCGCTTTGCCCGTAATCGTGTTGAGGATTGCAGTGATTTATAACGCATTTCCAGTTTCAGGAGGTGCAATATCCGGTGATGCAATGAATCAGGGTTTCCGGCCCCGTGATCCAAATATAACCAATAATGTCTCCTTCATGTCAATCAATCAAAGTTTGTTAGATAATAGTTTCTAGACTAGGTAGTGATGAAGATTTAGAGTCTGTCCAAGGGTATTCCTTTGTGAAAAATCGTTCAGTTTTTGCAATTACAATTAATTTGTGCAGTTACAATAACGTTCTTTTACGTCAAATCATTGGCTGTGAAGAACTTATATTTTGCGTGTGATGGTTATGCTTAACTTCAAATTGTCAGAACGTATAGGAGTCCACGAATTATAACACAGATATTCGTTTTTATTCAGCATACTTAAATGGAAATGCTGACGACGTATTTCCTGTTAGCACAAATTGAGAGCTTCAAGCAGGGAAAGAAATCATGAGAAGAATTCGATATTACAACACCTGTACACGACATTGCTCTCATTTCGCCCTTTTAATTCCTGTACCCCCTTTTTTGGCAAATACTCGGGAGGTGAGTTTGATATTCGGTACTGGACTGATTGTATGGCGGGTCGATACCCGGATGAATGTAAATCTGGTGGTCAATCTCCGGCGTGGCTGACCCGTCTGAGCCCGGCCAAATGTCGTCTGCTCGGTCAATATTTCCCGCCAATCGACTCCGTTTGAAGAGTGGCCGCGCGTCATTGAGTCGGCCGATAAATGTCCCAGGTAAACAATCCACAGTGTCGGCCCGTTTAATATATAAGAAACCACTTAAGGCCATGATCCACGTTGCGATTTTCGGCCAATTTTGAACCGATTTTGAAAATCGGTTTGTTAAATAACCATTTTTCTTATACAACATACACTTTCCCAAAGAGTTTAGAATAATACACATCAGAAAAATTGTATTTTCATCAGGAAATTTGATTCCAAATATGTGAAAAATGCATGAGAAGAAAATCGGTCGGCCCAAAATCGTAACGTGGATCATGGCCTTGGGTAGCGCCAAGGGATGCTCAGAGAATTATTTACTCTAAAGAAATAGCATACTAATCTTCTACTGCATTCCTACTGGTGGTAAATCCTTAGATGGAATACTCACGCGAATATATCCTTGTTCATTGTCAAACATCGTGAAAGATCGATAAGGAAAACAGGGACTCAGATGGTGTTCTTATTCATTGTATTTGCTTTCTCTACCCAACCAAAGATGTCACACAGCACAATAATTTAACCTAACAACGTCACATAACGTTATGAGAACGTTACAGAACGTGACCGTTATGTCTCACATTGGCCGGTCAATTTGATCGGGTAGGAATCATAGAATACACGAAAGTATACATCTTCACGAGGATATTTTGAATATACATTTCCGTAGAAGCACTGTGGTGAAAGGGCCCTACTTGACGTAGCTGAACAATCATTTATTGCTAAAGGACATCCTTGCATGAGCAGGGTCAGAAAATGACCCACGTGGCTACGTCAAACAACTGCAACACCCCAATCAACTAAGGAAGATTCTATGGGCCCGGCCTAGCATTCACATTTTATCCAAGTATAATTTCATAATAGGAACTTTTTTTGTATCCCTCTGAAAACGGAGTAGTTACCATGCGCCATTATCTTGTTAATCCGTGTATCGCGCCGTTCTCTGCCACTGTTACCATGTGGCGGGTATGTATTGGCCTAGATTATTACTATTCTTTTAAGACTTTTAGGACTCCTTCTTGGATTACAGGCTGTGTTAGACTTGATTTCCACTGGGAAATTATTTACTATAACAATTTAGATTGAAGACAGTATTTCTAACCATGAATAACCAACAAAGACATAACAAAGTTTTTTTTCTTTAATTAAGCCCCCATATGAATATGGTTCTGGCTCTCTACTTCTAATTCAAATTTAGATCACGCTAGATTATGCATAATGTTGATTTCGGTGGCGAAACGCGCTATCTGTCCTTAACTGTGATGATAAAGTAACCCTACATGTTAACAACTAGGGGATTAAGGGTAGTATACTCTACGACCCTGGACTGTCTCCGCCCCCATGGTTTATCGTCCTTAGGCCGGCCGGGGGTAGCCCCGTGTACGGAAACATGTCTCTGTGTTATTCTTCCGGCCAGGATTAATCAGGAACCGGAAGTATGACCAACTCTTGTCACGCCATCTTGCAGGGGGCTGTGAGGTAAATCTCCAGTGGAGGCGGGGGTCTCTGGGTGGGAGTACGGGCATGTAGCGGCTTGTGGGCAAGATGAAGGGGGGGGGGGGGGGGGGAGGCTGGTGGTAAGGGGAATAAATTTCTGTCTGAAATAGATTCGGCCTCTTTGCCTATTGTGCCCACAGCTCGCGGGCCACTTTGAACCAAAGGATTGCGGTGGCGTTCGTTTGGCCCCTTAAGGCGGCGCCCATGCCGCAGCACGCTAGGGTAACAATAGGTATCCTGCTCTCAGAGAGACAGGCGTCTGCCGCCCGAAGCCAATCGAACACATAACACAAGTGTAGCCTCACCCCCACCCCTACAACTAACACCCTCCCGTCTACAAAGCCACTGACGAAGCTATAGTCCGAACACCCTGCCCATAAACGTCTTCTCTGTGCTATGAGATGTAGCGACCATGGTGCGTCTTTAGAGGCTGTGGAGAGGCAACTGGATCCTGCAGGGTGTTGACAATGCCTCTGTGTTGCCATGCGTCTGCATAAGTGGCTTTGAAAAGCGGGAAAATTAGCAGGTCTTATGGTGCCGGCCTGACAGCAGCTGTCAGGGATAAGGAAGGATATTGGAGGTGGAGGGGCCTGCGGGTGGGGGGTCATTACTAACTGGTTCAGTCCCGCCGGCGCCGCTGTTTTACACGCCTTTCTTGTTAAAAATATGCCCAAAACATTAAGCGGGAAAAAGAGAACAAAATACACGCATAAAATTACCCATCAGGCGTGCCTAATAAATCTAGGAATTCTGCCTTTAAACACGTCCAACAATTAGGGTATTATTCCCCTCCGTTGCCCTATTCCAACATCTGGATGAGTTGTGGTCAACTTAAGAAAAAATTGGTCGGAAAAAATAAATGAAATCACACCATTTTGCTCACAGTTAACACAAACGACTTTCAGTCGACATTAAAACACAATTTATTGTTCTTATGCTCGTAGATTGATTGGCAACCCAATCGGCTTTATAGAAAACACTTCTCTAACAAATATTCTAGCATTTCAATATGATTGTTGGCTTTTCTCTTGAGGTTGACCTTATACAAACAATGCGATTTCCCCAGTGCCGCTGCAATCAAATGCCTGTCGAGTGTTATTTCCTTAGGCTCAACTCTGTCAAGTGTTATTTCCCGACATTCTCAAGTCGGTCAAAGTGCTTCTAGGAAACGCCTCTCCACATCAGAGATCTTCTTGATAAACCAATTCCTAGTTCTAGGCAAACTGGCCTGGATCAAAGTGACATTTCCATAAACTACTCACATCAACTCTGGCAGTATGGAGAGCTGTGGGTGAGATCTAATTAAATCAACGGCCGAGACGAAGGTCAGGGAATTCATGGAAATACTAAATGGGTTCATCAACGTTTTTTTGTTCTGAGATATTTGATTAAACTTAGTTGGTGTGATACCACTCGAACAAATGTTATAATTACGCAATAAATTATTCAATGTGTATGGTCAGCTTAATCATGATTTAAAGTAAACGTTTCGTAACTCATTTTAAAGAAGGATATAACGATTATACATGTCCATTAGCTTTGCATGTTCACATATCCATGAATTGGCCATAACATAACAATACTGAAAATATCCAATTTCCCTAAAAATTATTTCAGAGACTAATTTGAAATAGTAGCCTTTATCACAATTTCAAATCTAGTGCACCTTCGTTAAAACTAGAGATTGTAAGACCACGGAATATCAAAATAATACATCGTATGGAACGGGTGCTGTGAATCTGTTCGAATAATCTCCAATGTATTATGAACATTTACTACTACTGAAATGTATTTGCACCTAACAATAAGAATCATATCAAATCCGTGTCAACACTCAATACATTTAATCACATTATCAACATTTCAATTTCCATTGGGTATTTACATTATAAAGAAACATTTTATAATGATAATCAATATAACCTAACTTGTTGTGTCTTAAATCCATAATATACGTCCGCTTTAATCCATCTCACTATTGAATAATTTCTTGTAGATCATCCTGCTGTCTTGACGATTTCTCTTTGAGATATTTCGCCTGTAGGCATCTAAACGATAACCGCACACACAGGACACACAAAAAACCCTTAATGAAAATCCTGTTTTCCCCTTTGCTCGCAGGTTTGCCGTTTTCCACCGTTAACGAGGCGTAGGCGAGGCGTGAAACGAGACCCGGGTTAAAAAAGGTAGATGTCACCAAAATGTCAGAGCTGGGAGTGTGGACGCTGAACGTGACGACGTCGGACCAGGCGCCCGACCGCCTCTGGTATCCCGGGGGAGGTGCGGGCAACTGGTCATCAGTGGACGCCTCCACCGAAGTGACCACAGGGGGCGATGGTCAAGGATCCAATCAAACCTCCCCCACATCCACATCCTCCTCCTCGTCTCCGGACATGCTGACCAGGTTCATGTGTGAGACGGGGCTGGCCTTGCCCGTGTCGATTTTAGGGACGATTGGGAATCTTTTAGCTGTGGTTGTCTTACAGAAACAACGGCAGCGGATCAGTACGACCTTACTGTTGCAGACCTTAGCCGTGTCCGACACGGCTGTTCTGATCAGCACAGTCCTATTAAGGTCCCTCCGTTATCTCTACTACTATACCCACCTATCTATGCTCAAGCCTTACATTGGGGTGTATAACTACGTGTTTATTGGCCTTTTCCCACTGGTGTACTTCATACGGCTGACCGGCACATGGATCACGGTCCTACTGACCATTGATAGGTACATCGCTGTGAGGTTCCCCCTGCACGCCCACCACCTGTGCACCACCTCCAGGGCCCTGAGGCATGTCATCATCCTGGCCCTCTTTGCCCTTCTCTTCTCCATCCCCAGGTTCTTTGAGTACCGCATAGATCATCAGAACAAGTTCGGCTTCAGTGCCACTGCCTTGCTGGTCAGCCGAACCTACACCATTGTGTACCGCATCGTGTTGTTCTTTGCGTTCATGTACCTCATACCCATGCTGCTACTGATCATACTCAATGCGCATTTACTCATCACGCTCAAAGTGGCGGATACGTATCGAGCTGGAGTGTCGGACAGCAAGAACATCAAGACCAACAGGAACATCACTGCAACGGTGGTGACGGTGGTTCTGGTGACGATAGTTTGTAACGTGTCAGCCATGCTGTCACACCTGCTGTGGTCCCTCCAGCAGTGCTTCACCCACCTGGCCCACCTGGACACCTCCAGGCGCTACCTGGCCCTCATCAGCAACGTCTTCATCACTCTTAACTCCGCCATCAACTTCATCATCTACTGCCTCTGCTCCAGGAACTTCCGAGCTGTCCTTTTCCAAATGTGTAGTTGCAGCCGACATAGGCGCGAGGGCAGACATCTTCGGATGGGGCGGGCTGACACGACATCGGTGACGTTCCAGACGAGCGTCGGAAGTGCCAACTATATCCCACTCACTGCTAGCTCAATGCTGAGAAAGTCACGCAATGAGAACGGGGGCACGCACGAAACGGCCACCCGGACCTACCAGTGACACCCTCACTCAGTGATCTTTGAGATTGAAAACTAAACTCATAAACATGACCTGCACCTTGATGCTGGTCCGAGGGCTGATCCCCCTGCATGGTTAGGACACCAGTGTACACAGTACAAATGGTGGCCTACATTCAGTTCGGGTTTTTGACATTGTACAAATAGATTGAAATGTGAGACAATGAATTCAACATTATCTAACTAATGCATTGTGTTACAGCTAATTGCCCTACATTGGCCAAAGTGTTACCCAAAGCATATCTTTCATTTTTTTCCAGCATATCAGTGATCGGTTTCTAAACGACTTTCAACGCCCACTTCCTCCTAAGAAACAAGTGATGAAGATTTTAGTTTATAAGTTATTGTGTTAAAGATCGCAATTAAAGGAGGGTTTATACATACCGTGAAAATGTTTAGGAAAACCTTTATCGTGGGTCTTATGACAGTCCCGACAGTTCTCCTACGGGTCCTGACTGCCTTGGGATAGCCCCGACATTTATAAGAGTATATTTTCTTAGGTAGGGTTTACATTGATTTAAAAAAAAAAATTATCTGAATTTCCCTACCATACTTTTCCAGATTCTTATTTTACATTTGAGTGAATTGATAGCCAAAATGAGATATATATCACGAGAAATATCTACTATTGTTGTTTTGCAACTTAAAACATAATCCTTTTGTTTTTGTGTAACGGTACCCTGTGTACATATATATGTTATTTACACAGACATTTGTATTTGACTCATTGAGTAGGCTACGTAACTGAATACAGTTAACCATAATGCATTGCATGGTTGAAAATTATACTTATGTGAGATGTTCATCAATAATATCCGTATTTATTAATAGTTTCAAGGATTGGTAAGTTTCCTTGCATCAGCTACATCTTTGTTTTGTAATTTGTTGTACCACATTGGCTTGGCAGAAATGCCGAAAACAACACTTATGGTTTACTATCGTAATGTTTTAGTGGTATTTGTCAAGGTATACAAGTATCATGGTAATTTTATATTGCTTTTATCATCACAATATGACTTGTGTGGAATATTTGTTATATTACTTGATAGGCGTCAGACATTTGTAGTGAAGAAACTAAAACTTATAACGATTCGTTCTTGTATGAGTCATCTGAAGCATGTAATACGAAAACTAGAAACTCAACAACTCATGGTGATTTTGTATTTATATTTGTATAGTTATTACTGTATCAAGGAACTGTGATTACTTGATGTTGTGTGATGTTTACATATTACTTGTTTACATATATGTTTACATGATGTTATAAGGTTAAGTTGTTCACTTTTATATGATAAAGTAACGAAATTGTTGTGTAATTAAATGTGTTTGACATTATCATATCATAACAGGAGTCCTAGATTCCACCTTAGATACTTTCATATAATATAACGTTATCGTATTCTGACTCATGACAGTTAAAGCATGGAACACACAGGCGAAGTTTAGTGTTAGGTTTGCTTGGTTTGTATCCAGGCAAGGAGCAACGTAACGATCACGTTCTGCGGCATTATCTTAACGTTTTGTGACGTTCTTCGACGTCATTAGAACGTTCTGTTACGTCACATTCACCGCACGAAAAAAGACCTTTTAGGACCTTTAAGTTTGTGTAAATGGAGCCATTGAGGTGTGCCAAAGGTAATGGAAAGGTCATCTTTACAAGACCTTTCCAAAACTTTTTCAGGTGACCTTTACAAATTCATTAAAGATCTTGCAAAGGTATTGGAAAGGTGCCATTTCCTATGCCTTTAATGAACCTCAATGGCTCCATTTACAAAATCAAAGGTCATTAAAGGTCTAATTTCGCGCAGTGATTCTTGGCTTGGATATATCTTTCAAGTTCTTAATGTTTTATATCACCAGGAAAATACACTGATAGGTACTAAAGCAAAATTAACGAAGGTTATGATTTGATGTGTAATTTTAATTTTGTCTCCAAGTTCTTTGAAAATTGAAGCAACATTGAAAACTGGAGAATTTAAAAAAGTTTTGTTAATTTGGAGCAGTCGGAATTACCTCGGAATAGCTCTCCTGACACCTGAAATAGGCAATTTAAACCAAAACAGAGTTGTTATAAATGGAAACGAGGCAAAATAGCCTCTCATTAAATTTTACACATTTAAATTGGCTTTCTGCAGGTTGTGAGAAAATTTGTTGTGGGGGATAGACCATGAAGCTGGAGTAGATCTACAGGGAGAGCAGGCTGGTTTATGGAAATTACAATTACAGCTACCCTGGGATTCCCTCCTGTGCACCTCTGGGAATACGAAAGGATCGGGAAGAATACATAATTGATGGCTAATGTCCCCTGGCCTTGTTCGTCTTCCGCTACAATCCCTGCCATTGATTCCTCCGCCACTGACGAATTGCCTGCTAAATATAAGAATGCTCCTTCGCCGCGGCCCTCAAGATGTCTAATGTTGGCGATTTGGGAGAGGCTTGGGCGTGATGAGGGGTGGTGTATAAATGAACAGCTCACTTCTCGGCCCAGGTGTCTGGCAGTAATAGGCCCTCACACCCTGCAGGACGACTCGCTCATAATTACATCGGCGCGCACTGGGTAAAACCGTGGAGAAGGAATGGGCGAACGCTGTCATGGAACGGTTCCATGCATGAAAATCTGGCATAATGTCAGTTTTATTCGAACCGCCTGAATAGAATCATCATTAATTTGTTTTATGGTTGCATTATTTCAATTGCTTCTTGGGCTATTAACGTGTATTACTGAACTACACCTTTTAACAAAATTGCGTAAATGTTTTTGGTTAGCACAGTCGTATGGGGACCATGCCCTGGGAACTATAAAGGCATATATAACTGTTAAGTAAAACAAATGGGGAACTGATATAGAGGTGATTTGAGGGTAAAAGTGAAATTCATGTGACGTGATATTGAAAAAAGACCATATACTGAAATAGACCAAGGTATCCGTGAAAAGATGCAAATTGAAATAGTATCCAGGATAAGCCACATAATCCATCTCAGATATCTATGTATTCCGGAGGTGATCCGGACGCTGGAATACCCGGATACAGTGTCACTCTCCAGCCCCAGGGGTGCGGCCGTCACTCTCCCAGCAGAGGTAGTTGGTGATAGGCTGCCATCCTGGGGTGCCGAGGTCTGTCACCGTTCCCTGCCACTGCTCTGCCGGCCCTGGAGGAAAGACGCTGGCGCCCCCTTTTGGTAAGCAGTGGAGGCTGAGTGTACAGAGGATGATTGAGGAGTTTCCGGCGCTGGTCGCTTGGCGTTGTCACTCTGGGGAGTGGGGCAAGGCAGGAACACGACGGGAGGTGGGGTGCCAGCATCCATCGTCAGCCAGGCCATGAGGAAAATTACAAATGGAGACCTTTTCAGAGTCCCAAGTGCCCATGTGGTAATCTGGATCTCCAATGCGAATGGAACAAGTGAACTTTGCTCTCACTTTGAAAAACTTTACAGATTTTTTATTGCTGATTCCATATAACTTACTTTAGGGAGTTCCTCTTTATTGTCCATTAAACGGGATTGCATTTGAACTATGTGGTCGTATTACGCAATAGGCCTACTTTGCATTTAATCATTCATTGTAAATCTGATAAACTAAAGTTTATAAAAAAGAAATTATACCACGTACAGTATAGTGTCTACCCCAGCTTTCTTGATCTGGGGATGGGACGTTGCTTGTTTATTTCTATATAAAAAAGACGATAGATAAACTCTTCCATGGCTTAAAAAAACATTAATTTTCCAAAGAGGAGAGGCTGATTTCTTTTTCATAAGTATCCTAGATAAAAGACAATAATAGTCCTAAATATATGTATGGTAATTTAAAAGCCAACTGACCCTTAAGGTGTCCGACGAGATTCAGTATGAGGGTCTACATTGGAGCCCACCCCATTGGTAAGCAGGAGGAAGTCAGGGCGTTAGACCATGCGCAGTTGGTCAATACCCCTGTGATCCGGACACATTACTCCTACGACAGAGAACCGACAGACAGGAGCCGGCCCAATCCACCCACATTTAGTCCGCACAGATAAAATGCCATGACAGCAGAAAATAACAGGGACGGAAAATTACTATTATAGTTGGTTTATTTATTGTATTATAGAGGGGTGTTACTCGGCGAATGGGTTTATATGAGATATGATTATGACCCCTTGAGGGTCCATATTTTTTCAATGTGTTTGCTTTGAGAAGAAATTTCTATTTATTGCCAGTGTGTGTTTCTGCCCAAAGGTTTTAGAGGCAATGTACTTATTCTAGAGGTAACGTACGTAATAAGGGTTTATTATATTCTATCATAGCTTAATTTTCATGAATTCAGAGAATTATTCACAAAAATATTTATATCATTTATCACCGGAATGTGTATTTTATTGCACCACATCGCCAGAACACATGTACTGTTTTTCTAAACGTCATTTTCCCAGTGTAATTATGTTTCCAATAAAGAACCTCTTCAGAGCATCAGGGGCCTTTGAAATAACGACTTTCACTACGTGGCAATACGGCCGAGGCTTAGCAGGCTGTTAACATAAAGCTGATTCGTCCTCATCCCCACAGAAAAGTGGGCCCTTGATCCGAAGTGTTGACTCCACGCGGGCTGATCCAGGGACCAGGAGGGATCGTTTCAGCCCGGCTTTGGCTGGATTTAGTGCCGGCGGGGCCGGGGCGGGTTGAGTGGCCCTCTCCATGACTGGCCGTCTGGAGGATAGCGGAGAGCTGACGCCATCTTGCCCTGGAGGGGAGTGGGGTGTTAAAGAGAGCTGGGCGGGTTATCACTGCCCTGTTTTATATTGTTTGACTTTGGAGGGGCATCTTGTTCTCGATGGGGGGGGGGGGTGCATCCTTAGCGCCCTGGTTCCTTTGTCGTCTTAAACTAGACAATAAGGGTAGAAGAAAGAAAACAAGGAGAACTATCATTGTCCAACTAGGAGAACTATCATTTTCGTAAAACGTAATTACAAGATCTAACCAGTGATACAGTGAATCAAGTAATACTATTAGTTTCTGATATTATGAACAAGTAGAATCATATTACGTAACCTCCGAACACATTGGTTATAAAACGAGTTGTAAAAACACACTTACGTCTATAGGACGAGTTTCTTTGGCCTACTTATGCATTTATCTGTATATTCCGAGAAAGTAGTTTTCCGTTATAGCACTTCGTTTCGGCACTACATGTTCGTAAAACTTGGCAATAGATAGATCCGAAGAAGAGTACTGCTGCCAGAAATATGAGTATCTAAAGTAGAGAACACCACACAGCGTTCTAAAAAGACAGTATTGACCTTCTCGGAACATATTTATTGTCTGTAGACAGACGAAAGCCACGGTTCCTGTTCTGATATGAGGCCAGGCCGGTGACTTGGTAGCCCGCTCTATAGACACACCACTCGTCATGGCCTATAGAGACCGGCCCTTGGGATTTATACCATGGTTTGACGTCTTTGACGTCATTTGATGCATGGGTAAATGAATATCCTTATCGCGAGCTGGACTAATTATAATAGGCTCGACGGCCCTGCGCAGTTAATGATAGCCACATATCTCACTGGTATCTGAACTGGTACGCCGTATAACCACCCCCCAACTATGCCAGATTCAATCAGATACTGCATTTTTCTTGGATGGATGAGATATAGACTTAATGTATCTGATAACAATGAACTCTGCATTAATGAGAGAATGGAAGGCACAAATAATAAAACATTAAGACACATAATCACACACATTCTTTCTTGGCTGTAAACTAGTTCAATGAGCCAATCCAACGGTCGCTCATGACTGTAATACGAGTTTTGTGTAAGGGTTCAACTAATGTTTTACATAGGATTTACTGGACGATTTGAATCATGAAATATTACAGAAAACTCGTAAATCATAAAACATGTAAAAACAAGAGAAACTGTGTTAATAAATCTCCTGAATACCACCTCCTTTACTGAAAATAAATGTGTCAACTTGGTTCTTTGTTTCTAGGGTGATTATCAAGGGACTACACTGATTGATGGAACTCAAATCAGGACAGGACCAGAGATTTTCCGAAGGGAGGGGTGGGGGCCTATTGTTAAAGTTGTCGGCATTCACTGGGCGGACGCAGGTTTTGCATTAAGACAACTTAAATTTGGCAAATACTAGGGGACTTCAACTTGTGGCAGGTTTTGATTAAAGATAGTGGTCTCAAGATCATGTGCCGGTGACAGGACAGCGTCCATAGAGGCAGAAACCACGATATAATGCTGGCCAATTGCAGCGCAGACGAGGTCCTTTTGTGGGCGATAATTGAGGTACTTTGTGGGGCGTCTGACCTTTCGCCCTTGGGGTCAGGCTGTAGTAGGTGCTTAGTCCGACACCCGGTCCCTAATGCCTTCTTTTTGTATTCATTAATGTGATTTCTGTAGAGAGCCAAGGGATCCTTGCGGAGGTGGCTGGGGCCAGGTCAGAAAGTCGTCTGCTGAATATAAAGATGCACGACCTTTTTGGCGCCAACAAGTCACAGGCCCACAATGTCCGAGGTTTAGAGTTGCCCAAAGGGGATCAAAGGGGCGTCCTTATGGGGCCTACGTCCAGAGATTTCTGTGATGGGCTCTCGTATCGACGGAAATAAGAATAGGGACGGTAATAACTGATCACAAAGGACATGCGATATACCTTGATGACAGTTTTTGGTTCTCCGCTTCTTACGATGTTTTCCTACCTACTAGGCTACCTCCCCTCCCCGCAGTTCCAAGCCAGTACCTCCTTCTATTAACAAAGGTATAATCATACAACGGAAACGACGCCCTATAAAAAGAAGTAAATAAAAAAACATCAATAATGATCTTGTTCACATTTGAGGACGGCTTGTTGATTCCTCCTGTTATTCAACATGTCTACAACTTATTTTGGCAAAACAAAGTCTAAGCTAAGATAAAAGTAAAAACATGGTCATTAACGCGAAATTCTCTTGACACCTATTAAGCACGAAAACTATCAGCCAAGAATGGCAACAACAATAACTGACGAATTCTTCTGCTCTTTAAGTCGCCCCAAAATACTCGCCCCAGACTTGGCGCACCTTTCAGCAGGGAGTGGCTTTCAGTAAACAGGAGTCCAACTCACATCATACACATGGCCTTTTACACAAGCAGGCTGGGGCCAGCTTCTGAAGCAAGACGTGGCATTTGGTGTCCCTGTCTGCGGTTCTCCTTGTTCACTGTAATTGTTCTGCGGCGCTGCTGTCCGTTAACATGTATTATAGGCGCCCTCGTGTTTATCTATTAAAAGAAAATCAGAATGAATTCATGCACATTCTCAAGGATTTCAGACCCACAATCCCTTTGGTGAGTACGTATATTTACTGGAAGACCCCTATTAGGAACCTACTTTAAAAGTACATATACGTTCATGATCTAATCAAGTTTCAAGTGTATGATGATCATGAATGAACCGATGCCTTGAAAAGAATAATTCACCCTATCAAACGGTGTTTTCTTCATAATGGGTGCCTGACCATACCGTTGTGTTTCTGAAGGTCTGTGTAGTTTATACTGTGATACTTTAATACCATTTTGCATTTTCTGCTGAGGTTAGTATTTCAGAAAGGGGTCGGAGTCTGGGTTTTACCTCTTTGGAATTAGATGATATGTCCATCTACATATTTTAATTCACCCACATGATTACACCCATTATTAAGAACATCTTTTCTTAAATGTTGTAAGTAAGTCTCTCTTTAAGCTGTTGACCAAGTTATCATGATCGCGCTTCTCAATCATTGAATACATTTATTTCTTCAATTAATTGATAATCTTTAACTTGAGGTTGTGTTTCAGACGTATGATCTTATGTTAATGTTGTTAGCTATAATTATATTATGTAGAGTTGAGATTTTCGACTGTTATCTTAAATTTTGAGGTGTGAGAAATGCATTTATGATTCTTCTAGTATGAAACGCTCATTTACTTACTTACTTCATTTACCTCAAACTAATCAATATTCTCCTCATAACTGTTAGTTCATTACAGATATAGGGCCTATGTAATGTCTTTGGTTTGGGTCACAGACTGTCATCCTTAGGATCTTCTAGCAGGGCCAGCAACGCCTTTCCTCAGATTACAAGGAAAAGAGCATAACGGAAGGTCGGGAACAGGTGGGCCCCTGTATGACGTCATTTCCAGTCTCATTTTTCTCATGCTTAAATACTCATAATCTCATGCACTACCCATGAGTTCGTGCTACGTTGCAAATACTCGTTCCCAATAGAGAACCGTTGTTATGTCATCTAATTACCTGATTAATCATATATATGTATATGTACCCTTATTTGTACAAGGCTTTAACATCCTATTTATACACTAACTGATGCTCCAAAGCGTGTGCCACTAGAATTACAAGCCATGAAAACTCGTACTCAACAGATCCATCACTGATACATGTCACTCCCACTACTTGCTGTACATTCTAGTTGTCAACGTATTAGCAGTATACTTCAACCCGTGTTTTGTTCTTTAGGTTGGTTCCTGTAGCTGTTTTTACGCTTTACCATGCCATGTTGAATGATTGCCGCAGTAATTGCAGTGATATTTATACTCAAACGAATTTCCACAACTTACATCAAGTCACCCACCAAAAACTACATTAAATTGAATTTCAATTGATTCAGGGGGCCACAAAATTAATAAAGTTTGTAAAGCCTCAACCAATGTAATTTCCTATTTCCAATGGAAAACAATAGATTGCCTTGCTCTTCGTTGCATAAAGTAAGGCTTTCTGATGGCTCACAACCTTAAAAATCATTCAGCTACTGTAATCTCAATAGGCACACTGGCTATGCAATACTTAATGAAATTGAATTAGGGGCTTTTATCTACCGCCAAAGTTCCCTTTCCCTGACCCTTAGATTGCACGAAGCGTTTATCTAGGCTTCCAAAAGCTCCATTCGACGTGGTCAATATTTCTGTCGTAGAGACCCGTGGAAAATTTACCTTAAAGGGGGCCAATCACGCAAAAGTTACAGTATAGAGTGGGCCCGCTTTGTTAGTTCTGATAACTGTCTGTGGTGGCTCTGTGGGTCCCTTCTCATTTGCATAAATGACCAAAACATCTTGTGCACCCATTCTCCTTGTTTCCATAGCAACCACGTTGACCCAGTCATTGACCCACAAAAGTCGCACATCAAGGACCCCTTTACGACCATCCCGGTAACCTTACACCTCAGGGTCTTTGGAATATATTAGTACCTATATAAGCTGGTCTGAGCTGCAGTCTACGGTAGCTCTGTCAAACCATCTCTCCTCCTATCGAGGTATTCTAACAGTGCCATCGATGGTTTGGCTACGGTCTACGGCTGACCAGTGGCCGTGGCTGCGCACACAGAATTTCTTATAAACCCGGGTTACCGGGGTATAAGGTCCGCACATACTAGGAGCGGTGTATATATATATTCGGGTTTGTATCCGCCCATACAAGCCATGGGCAGATAGAGAAATTCTAAAAGAGGTTGGGGGGGGGGGGGGGGTGGTGCAGCATATAGGCTTAGTACTAAAACAGTGAACACGCGACTACAGAGATGCCCCTTTTCCTTCTTTTTCCGGATTTGGGACCCATGGCCGTGGGCAATAGTTTTTCACAAATGATTTGATGTGCAAAAAAACTGTCGCAAGCTAAAGATTTTGACAGTATGGCATTCACACTGAGAAGGAAGGACCCTTATGATAATTTTCGCAAGCAATCTTGTCTTGAATCCTACAGGATCTCTATGATAATATTAAACATGTTGAACAATTTTGCAATGGATCGGGACGTAAAGGCCCATGATGAGGCAACGTTTCCAATATTCACAGATCGCAGAGGCTTACAGCAAACCACATTCACTACAGCAAATGGGGCTCACGTGGTTTATACGTGTATAGTAACTGTTTTTCCTACAAAAAACATACATATAATAGGGAGGTTAAGCAACTCCAACGCTTCTAGATACGTTAACGTATCTCAAATCTTCTTGGTTTTGCACAACCCCACATTTCCAAAATCTATAATAACACATATCCGTTGATGATTTATATATTACTTTAAATTTATTGTAAAATATTTATGCAGCAAGTAACAATTCCTGAGATAAGAGAAACGTTGCGTTTAGTGATATTTTGGGTTCCGAGACCTCAAAATTGTTATTTCCGGGAGCAAGGTGGTGACGTAACCATTCCATCACTGTGGTTACGCGGATCCGTTGACATGTGACTATAAAATTCGGGGGTGTAACCGTTTCAAATCAGTTGCTCCCACACCACCGACCTGCTCACTTCGTTGATGGTTTAAACCGGCTGGGGATAGCGGTTAAGTAGAAAGGTTTCTGCTTACCTTGTGAGAGGACGGTTACGAAGATTTTCGTGCGCAGTTCCATAAGATCTGGAGAATGGCTGGGTTTAATTTTTGCAGAGTTTGCAAAATTCGCCACGCCGCTCCAACGGGCAAAAAGTGCAAGGTTGCGCAATCTGCGGGTGTGCAAGTGAAGGAGCAGCAGGGCAATGTCCAAGATGTGTCCTCGATACGTCTAAAGGGTGAGAAAATGTTTGCCGAACAAGGTGCCCGCATTGGCAGGTTGGAGAAGACGGTTACGAGGATGGCGGAGAACTTGGAAATACTCGTCAAAGCTGCGACGGCTGGGGGTGAAATCAAGACGGCCGACAAGACGGCTCAACCCTCATCGGATGAAGTATCCTCTTCAGAGTGGGAGGACGTCAAACCAAGACGGCAGAAAAGACGGCAAGCGAAGAAGAAGGCACCGTTACGAAGTTCAAGCTCATCCGTCTCGTCAAGCAGCAGGTCATCCTCCTCCTCGTCCGATAGCGCCCCTCCTGAAGAAGGTAAAAAGCACACAAAGAGATTTGGCCAGAAAAAATTCTTTGCTAAGGGCGATGAACCGAAATGTATCGAAGATATTCTGTTACTGGGTGTAAAGACAGTAGAGAAATTAATAGTTGAAAAGGCGGATCCATCGCCAGTAGTTAAACATTTGAAGGTTTTAACTGAAAAAGCTACTAAGAAGATGTATACTTTCGACACATTCAATAAATACGATCGTGCTGTAAGGGAAAGGGCCAACAGGTTAGGGGTAACGCAGTTTGCCTCAGTGGATCAGGAAGAGATTTTCTCACACTTTAGTTTTGAGAATACGTTCAAGGCCAGTTCTGGTAAGACATCCTACAGGGAAAACAAAAGCCGTCGTAACGCCGGTACAGGCGGGGGCGAAAAAATTTGTTTTCGTTTTAACTCGGAACAGGGATGTCAAGGGAAATGTAATATGTCACATATTTGCATTATCTGTGAAAAATCAGGACATGCCAAGAAAGATTGCTACCGTAATGGCCCTAAGAAGGACCAAAAATAGGAGGGGGAATTTAAATCTGGCTTGCAAGTCATCAAAGGATTAAATCTGCGTAACGGTTTAAACTTATCTAAAATCGATGACGTCACGCCCCGGGGGCCCGCAAGCCAGTCGTGTGAAAGCTGTCCAGACCGTAACATTCCTCCTCCTACGGTGAAAGTACAGCACCGTAATGATTCTACGGTAATCGAGAGTAATCCTGATATTAATTATAACCTGGTAAACGGTTATTTTCCTGTCGATGCGGATGAAAACACATTTAAACACGCCTCCGTAAGCGCCTGCTGTCCTCCGCCTGACCCCGTTTACGCGGGGAATGCCGGTACACAAACCAGTGACGTCACGGGTATTGGGGCGGAAAGTACACAGGTGGATGCGGAGGACTCGAGTAAAATGTCAAATTGCAGTACCCTTTTTCGCGAAAAAGGTAAGGATTTCGCAAAAATCCCTCATTATAACAGTGATATTCGTGTGGACGAAATCACTCCGGACAAGCCGGTATGCGATTTATTCGGAAACTCGCTAGAAGATGTGAGTTACGAGAATTATTCAGAAAAAATTATCTTTTCTGTCACTTCCCCCTCTGGTAGTTTAGTTAGGGTCCGTGAGGAATGCGCGCAAGGCATCTGCCGGTGCGAATTCTTTATTGACAACGCATTAGCCCAACTTAAACCATGTCGTTTCCACTATATATTGTCTTTGGGTTCAGCAGGGTGTAAAGAAAAATTTGAATCTATGGTTAACGCTATAACCGATGGTTTTAAAATTGTAGATGATAAAGCTATAAAGACGAGGTTAGTCTATGACTGCAGGAACTATAAATCCGTTTATGAAGATTCTAATTTTGAGAAAATGAACAAAATAATTCACACAGAATTGTCTGAGGGTTATTTAAAAATAGTAGGTGAAAAACCAAACTGCATACATAGTTTGGGAGCAGTCCCAAAACCAGATGGGGGTGTAAGGCCTATAACAGATTGCAGTATGCCTCAAAATACCTCTATTAATAACTTTTGCGAAGACATAATAGAGGAGTTCCAGTATAAAAGTGTAGAAAATGTCCTGTCAATTTTGCAAGAGGGTGACTATATGGGTGTAGTGGATATCAAGTCAGCATATCGGGCAGTACCAATTTACCCTGACCATAAAAAATATATGGGTCTGAGATGGGAGGTGGATGGCCAGGAAGTATACATTCAGGATAATAGGTTAGCTTTTGGCCTAAGACTCGGTCCTATGTATTTTAATCAAATCTCAGAATTTGTTTATGGCATACTAACAGACATATATAATTTGCAAGTGGTGAATTATTTAGATGATTTCATTGTGGTAGCATCATCTTATGAAGGGGCAGAATTAGCTCAAAAAATAGTGATACAGACCCTTAGATATTTAGGCTTTTATATCTCATGGGGTAAAGTGACCCCACCTTCTCAGGTTTGCAGGTATCTAGGCTTAGATATTGATTCTATAGAGATGGAGCTTAGATTACCAGATGATAAGCTAGAAAAACTTAAATGCCTTTTAGAAAAATATTCAACAAAAGCGACCATTGCAAAAAAGGAGTTGGAAAGCCTGGGAGGCTTATTGTCGCATTGCGCCCATGTAGTGTCAGGGGGAAACGTCTATTGCAGAAGAATATTTAACCTATATAAGGTACTTTTAAATAATAACTTGAAGGCAATAAAAATTGGTCAGGCAGCCAGGGACGACCTTAGATGGTGGAGAAATTTCTGTGAAAATTTCAATGGTCGGAGAAAAATAATTTACAACGAGTACCCACTTCCATTGGTGTCTGATTCATCCCTAAAAGGTTATGCTATATATAAGGGCCCGGACTGGATCGCTGGGGCATGGGAGGATGAAATAGCCCTGGAAGATAATGATTGTAACCATATTAGGGGTCCTCCGACTTGTGATATTTATGACAAAGCCAACATTAATGAACTAGAGTTATGGCCTATCTTAATAGGTGTTAAAGCCTGGGTAAATGAATTAATAAATTGTAGTGTTAACATTTTCACTGACAATACCCAAGTATTTTATATGGTAAAGAAGGGGGTAAGCTCAAACCCTACATGCATGGCTTGGCTGAGGGAATTATTCTGGGTTTGTAAAATATATCAGATTCGCCTGGTACCCCATTACATTAACACCAAAAATAACCTTGTGGCTGATACTCTTTCTAGGGTTTTATACATAAAATCTGAGGAGGAGGCAAGAAAATGCCTGGAAGGTTCAAATTTGTGCTGTGTTAACAAAATCTTTAAATTTTGCAGAGAAAAAGGCCTTAAAAATGAGGGCAAAGGCCCTGAAGAAAGCCGCCGTATCAGCAAATACAATGAAATTGAGGAAAAAACAGTGGGCTTGCTACAAAAAGGTTTGTAAAAAATTTCATTGGCCTGTTTACAAAATTAATTCAAAGCAAGCATGCAGGTATTTAACTTATCTCTCATCATATATGAAGGCTTCCTCAATTATTAACTATTATCAGGCGGTAACCTTCTATCACAATGTAAAAGGCCTGCCTGTACCGGATTGGTCGGATAAGCATATAAAAATGACTGTAAAAGGTATAAAGAATACTGAGAATGTCAAATTGGACTGTAAAGATCCAATAAAAACTCATCACTTAGACTCAATGTATAGGAAGGTGAACTTCTCATCCGAAAAGTGGATGCTTGTATGGATTATAATTATATTTTTATTTAATACATTGTTAAGAGTGGGTCATTCAGTAAAGTCACCTCACATGTTGTGCAGGAAAAATATAAAATTCAATAAATGGGGAATGGTAGTCACGGTTACTTCCTCAAAAACAACTAAAAATATTGTTCATACTATTCCAGTAAACAGGAGTAGTAACAGGGCCTTATGCCCAGTATACTGGTTGGAGATTTTGTATAAAACCCATCCAGGAAAGAGTGATTCGGCTCTTTTCTCAACAAAAAATGCATCTAATTTGACTTATTCAGATTTTAATAAGTCTTTTAAAAAGCTTTTGAGAAAAGCAAAAGTTAGTGGGAATTTTTCAACCCATTCCCTTAGAAGGGGTTGAACCACAGAATTGTATAATTCAGGTGCTCCTATAACTTTTATTAAGGAGCGAGGCCAGTGGGCTTCTGATTGTATTTATAAATATATTAAGCCTTCAATTTATCAGAAGGCAACTCAACAAAAAATTTATTCACTACGTTAGGTGATTAGTTTGGAGGTTTGGGATTTAATAAATATTTCCCATATTTATCTATGTCCAAACTTAATCACTTGTTACTTGTTATTTCCTATTCTTAGCAAAAATAATAATCACTCACTCGAATCGGTAAATGTGATATTTTGGGTTCCGAGACCTCAAAATTGTTATTTCCGGGAGCAAGGTGGTGACGTAACCATTCCATCACTGTGGTTACGCGGATCCGTTGACATGTGACTATAAAATTCGGGGGCGTAACCGTTTCAAATCAGTTGCTCCCACACCACCGACCTGCTCACTTCGTTGATTTTAAATTTTTAGCTTGTTGTAATAGGAGGATTTAATAAATATTTCCCATATTTATCTATGTCCAAACTTAATCACTTGTTACTTGTTATTTCCTATTCTTAGCAAAAATAATAATCACTCACTCGAATCGGTAAATCATTACGTGATGCGTTGGGCGTGCTTAACCTCCCTAATATATGGCTCATGTAGTGTGTTGTTGGGGAAATAATTATCGGCCTCAAAGATACTATTTATTTGTTCTAAGAGAGTGAGTTCTGTTTAGTGAACCTTATTTATCTTTATTTCTTGTACCACGTTGTTGATTTGGTTGTTTATGGAGTGTATATATAATCATATAATTGCCGCTGCAGAGGCACAACTTCCATACATGAAATGATATTGGCACATCAGGTACTCCTTATAGTTATAAGATGGGGAACTCAAATTGATCGTATTGAATATGATGAGCTATATCATAAAGAAGGAGAGACATTGAAATCAACTGTCTTGGATATATTTACTTATTTCAATAAATATATCTCCCGTTGAGGTCATGATTACGAAGAACCACAGAGTCGAATGTTAAAAGAAGATTTATATTTAGTAGCATGCGTTTATTCATGAATATCTATATGAAATGATAGGCGACTGTCATGGTGTATGGCCACGTTGACAGTAGACACATGATGGACACACATGAAGGAGGGATGCATCATTAGATAAGGAAAAGAATGATAGGGAGTTCTGATTGGATACACATCTTTGAACATATCATTTAATCTCTTTAGTGTTAAACAATTCAACAAAAAGACGATTCGCTAACCTCACATCTTATAGAAGCTGATGCTTTTTTGGCTGTTCGATAAAGAGGCAATATCTTTGTGTATGAATCTAAATGAAAGAGGATCTCTTAAGCTTTCTTTATCCGTTTAAATCAGAAATCTATGATTTCTCTTTTTCTTTCACTTTTATTGTTTGAATGTCCATTAAACTGCAACTCTGAAACATTCTGTCTAGGCCATTCATATACATGTTTAGATGTGGGAATGAAAGGGCCGTACATGTTTAACAGGTAAGGGACGCGATGCTATTTTGGTGTTATTGTGATAATATAAGAGGGCGGTACCATAAATGACATCGTGGTCATTCTGTAGGTGTACATTCTCCAGGCTGAGGTTCTGAGCTGTTTATAGACGTTGTGCAGGTGACGTCATAACTGGTCAAAATGGCTGGCAGCCATATTGGTGATCAGTTAATATCCTTTGTTTTCTAAAGTTTCAAGTATTTTAGGTATAGTTTTATGCTACAAATAGTCTCATTGAATAATAGTTATCAACTATTAATGCTTTGAATTGATTTATTTGTATTAATTCTGTAGCCACATGGTCTTGATCGCCACGTGGTGATCACCAAAAAGTGATCACATGACCACATCTGCACAAGGTCTATAGTGTGCAAATAGTGTGTACAGTGCGACTGGAGATGTTGTGCCGTGTGTGCACTGGAGCAGAACACCCAACAAAACAGTCTTCTCCCAGCTCAAAACTTCTTAACAGGATAACTTTATTAAATTGATGTTTAAGGAAGATATATCTTAGATGTCTTAGATGTGCGTTTCATGTGACATTGTTTACTTTATATAAAAAGATAACTGCCATAGTATTTTCTAAATTTAGTATGTAACAATAAGGGAAACTTTATTATAATTCTTCCCCACATACAACTTTTTTGAAATATATGCAATGTCTACGCATATAAATATGATAAGAGCCCATTCTATGTTGGAACTGAACTATGGAACACCTTACCATTAAATGTACAGTCTGCTGAAGATGTATCTATGTTCAAATCGTGTCTTAAAATGTCAATTACTTGATGTACATTAATTGATATGGATTGATGAGCTGATGTTAAAATTCCATGAATTCTTTCTTTTTACTATATTCTGGAAGATTAGGGGAAACTCTGAAGTTGATTTTGAAAAAAAGAACTCGCCGAAGAGGTCGCTGCCTGTTTGTGAGTAGTATGTTGAAATGGAAATTTGGTTCTTGTCTGCCTACCGTATTTGGTTGACGACGCCTCTGTAGGCTGCATTATTTTTTACGCCACAGTACAAATGAATATATATATATATATATATATATATATAACGTCAGTTATATAACTTCTTTAATATAAAAAACGTCATGAATATAAGCAATGTCACTTAAATATTTCTCTCTCTATAATGGTTCTTTGTATAGACAACCAGATTTTATATGATCATATGTAATTAAAGTCATACTTTAATGGAATTTGAAATTGAGACAGTAGAGGGTGCTCACCTTTGTTGGGGGGGGGGCGTCCCTTCCCCCAGACAGTAGGAAAAGTGGGATGAGCTACTAACAACCCAACATTGCGACGTCGCACTGTGATGTTATTGTGACATTCTTGTAACATTCTTTCACATGATAATAACATTATCATGACGTTCTTATTAGGGGCCTTCCATTTAAGAACGTCCTCACCAAGGGGGGGTGCGGGTCTGATAATTTTTAAAATTTACGTACGTTCCCATACAAATACAATGCGTATTTTAAGCCAAGGGGGTGGGGGAGGGTCTAAAATTTGAGAAATTTTGCGTACTTACTAAATCGAAGGCTCCTTAGTAAGGTCTCAACTTCACTCAAATGTAATGTTATTATAATATTCTTTTATAGAAAGTTTCAAAATAACATAACTGTTACGTGAAAATTGGTTTCAGACTAACCAAAAAAATACGGTAACAGAACGTGCATGTTAAGTTGCTGCTTGCCTTGGATACCTCCCCGAGGTTGACTCCCGGCATGGATGATGACACCCTTAGCAGAGAGCCGTATAGGGAGTGGCTATACGCGCGACAGTCGCGCACGCGGATGTAGCGTATATAGAATATCTTACATGTGCGGACACAATCACCACGCATGTAGATCTGATTACATACGCGGACATAAGTAAAGTGATGTTCATTGTATTTTTAAAATTCCTGTATGTGCAGAAATTAGATAAAACATAGAAATAAGAAAAGAAAAAGGGGGTTCGGGGGCTTTGCCCCCGATTTACAAATGTTATAATGATGAAAAAAGGAGGGACGTCTGCGTATATTACTTTATTTGTATACGCGGTTCCAACGTCCGCGTATGTAAGCAGATTCTATTTTCGCGGACTTCACATCCGCGTATACAAGCAATTCTTACATGCGACCATATGCTGCTATGTCCGCGCGTATAATTCCAGCCATCAGTATAGTTCTTCTTACCACCAACAAAGGAGGGGAATATCAATTATAGTGTTTCATCAGCTTGGACCTCTTACACAGTTCACAGATTGTAGTATGTGTTGATACACAGGTATGGTATGCAATTCCCGTGGCAGCCCCAACAAGTCTATAACTCACGCTAGTCTTCGCTTGTATAAAAGAAACAACATAATACAGGCCATATGTTAGTAGTATATATGGGCATCTGACCCTTGAGGCTGTGGCATAAACAATTTATCTTATACACGCGACGCCGTGTATATAGCGATTCTCCCCACCATTGATACTAGTGATAGCTGATTCACAGTATTTTAAGCACACGTTTGTTAATTGGGGCTAATTTTGTTGACAAAGAAAAACTGCTGAAAATAAGCAAATAACCGTTATATATTCACCAATATAATGAGTAAGTTTTCAAACAACTTAGAAAATATCAAATGTATATGGGTAAAGATTTAAATAAAATAAGTTTTCATCACATTAACTACAGATAATGAGCCTATGTATGAAGATCTCTATGCCTTGGGTCTTGTCGACATATTTCCCAGAAGGTACAACCCAAGATATTTGCTATCCATGGTTGGGAGAATTATAATACAGGCGACGTTCAGATATGGACGTTTGAAAAGTGTAAGTCTTATTTCTGTATCCCAGCTTCAATCACTCCTCATATTTCTTATGACCTGGGTATAATTATGAATAGATGTTACAACTGTATAAGGGGTATAATCATATGCGAAGGGTGTACATATCATTCAGATTCTCATATAAATTCATAAATATCAAAACTGAATCAAGTAGAAGCCACTTCTCACTATCTTAAACAGATTATAACGTCAACAATCTATAAGGTTCGTGTGTTTGAGACGTTCATCATTGAAAGAGTGTTCATTTCAATAATCCTTGGGTTATGATTCCAGTTATTTGATAGTGCTATAAGCTGATAAGGGACATGCAAAGCCCTAGATGTGGAATAATCAATCTACGGTTGCAATTAAGAGCAGGCAGATTCTATAATCATGCTAATTCTACTATTGTGGATAGCATGTGAACATGTCTTCAACAGTGTCTCTCAGAGATGAATTAGTTTTATGATAAATAGATTGCAGCTAGCTTCCCAAGAGTTCCTTGTATGCACAACGCAACTACTATTTGGTCATCTATCTGCGCCCGACAACCAAAAGGCCAGGGCCTCCAAATTATTTCTTATTCTGTTTTGACCATTTCAGGTCAGTTCTTATAATACTATTATGTCAGTTTGGAGGAAGAGCTCAATTTAATTTGGAAGATTGATATGATCCCACTATGGTCATTGTTGCGATACTTTGTTTGAATAGAAGCTGTTTCCCCCTACCACGGATAGCTAATTTATAGTAGTAGACCTGCAGACTAACCTAAATCAAGGTGCATTCTGGGAATTATGTATAGGAATTTTCAAAATCTTGGCCTACCTTGTGGTTTAATAATTATGATGGAAAACTAGCAAAGACTATTTTTCCATTTTGCATCTATATGCATTTAATATTTTTCAAAATTTTTTCAAAATTTTTTCAAAAAAGGTTTGAAAATTCATTCATATTAAAAAAGATATATAGCAAATATTTGTAAATGTTCTATAGTGTTTCTAGCATTCTTTCTACAAAATCAGTCAAAATTACCCTGCAGGTACCTAAAATACTGCAAATAGGCTATCTGTGGCAGGGAGAATGTGGATTTCTTAACTATCAAAATCGAGAGGGCATTCACAGTAGTAATGATTTGGTAATAATTCTAATAAAAACAAAAACATGAAATCTATATGCGCCCGACAACCAAAGGACAGTTTTTGAACACATTTGATTTACTGATAAATTAATTTCCGCCACTCACCGCTACTCACCTTCTATATGTTCCATGAGCTGCGGAACACTGCTAGATTTTGCTGAAAATAGAATATTAAAATCCACACCCCAAAATGTCCCCCCGGAACATAAAAAAAGGCATGGTCAAACCATCCCCGTAAGGATGAAAGGTGCATTCACTCTTTCTGGACTGAAAATTTAAAAATTGGGTGTGCCAACCTTCGCTGTTATTGGTAAAGTTGGATTCACTCGCTGTTCAACAAGGTTGGCGCTCGCTGTGTGTACCAACCCTCGCAACAGTGAGACCCTTTATCTGACAGAGCACAGAGACTTCTTTAATCAAATGATAGGCCTTTTTAGAATCGATTACATCTTGCGTTCTTAAGCATTCTAGCATGAAATAATTTCATTGAAGACTTAACATGTGATTCCTCACCTCAAGTTCAAGCCAAACTATCTGCCCACCCAGTTACATTTGCCTCACAATAGGAGACTTGCATTTTTTTTTATTACAGATTCTCCTTACAATCAGCAAGTACTTCCAGAATTTAGAATCAATATTGATATTCCTATCCGTACACTTTACCTGAATAATCAAATACTTGATACTTAGTTTTTTATCTAAAAAGAAATAATTTTGTCACATGAACATGGTTTATTCATAAAATGTCACACAAACATTTATAATTTTCACAGTTTATGCATTGATGACATCTCTCAAAGGAAAACTTCCATACGAGTAGATCCTGCTAATGCTGTATACGTGTATGTAATTATTATCATATAACTTCTGGTTATTGCAAGTTGGAGGCCTTCCTGAAAATCGTACCAGTGTACAAACTAATCGATGCGATATTAAACGATGAATGAGAAAATGTACAATAAACCAAAAGTAATTGATTTTTGTTTACAGTTTGGCAGCGGCAAATTAAGTAGTAAATACGACACATTTGACGTTCGATCTATTCCTTTAGCACAATATTGATTATATCACAACGTTGAAACCTGAAGGTATGCACACACAGTGAACTGGAAATTACAATTAACATAAGCAGAGAAATCTCACTTTTACAATATTGACTTATATCCCTCATAATGTGAAGACATAAACCGCACAGCATATTGTATCTTGTAAATACAGGACAGGCAAGGTCTCGATGTTAATAGACATTTTACTGACAGAAAGTCAACATAGAATGAAACACGAGCGATGTTGTACAATCCCTAAATTGCAAATCATCTGTATAGATCAAGAATCATGTTAGAATGGTCGTAGCCACCAAAAATAACAATTTCACAATGGTGGTTTTGTCTTGAACGTCCGAATGGTGGCGCCCCCTATTAGAGCTTGTGCATATTATTGAGCATATTCTGAATAAAATGTTATGGTAAGATCTACATGAATTATAGTGTTTTCTTTTCAGCAGAATACGTCCATCTTAGGCTATGTGTCATTAGATTAGGGAAAAACAAAAGCCAAAAGTATCAGAATTGCAAGAACGAGAAGCTAAAGTATTACAATGATCAATCGAAAATATATACGAACAAGGGACGATATTCAGATGCTAATTTAGAAAAAGCACACATCTCAAATAATAATTAATGTTAACATTTCCACCGTATAGTTGGATTTTACTTTGTCATAACACCATCACCTTTGCAAATAACTTGTCCATACAAAGTAGCGAAGCTATAGGCAATTCTCCTTCATTTTCATAACCTGACATTGAGTGGCGTATATTATATTGCAACCTCTGTGTCCTGACTTACCAATATGAACTATGACGTCCCTAAAGACTCCCTTGTACCAAACTGCCTCTGTTCGCGCAAATTCACATTCGGCCTGCCAACATAAGCCACTGTGGCATTCCTATGAGCACGCGCCCCCGTTCGCTGCAGATATAGTTCTGGACCTACAATACTGGCTTACTTTCTTTAGATCGAAAATTAACATAAAGACTCTTGGGATCATGTATCAGAAGAATCAAACTGCCAGAAATAAGAAATGCAAATCAAAAAAGACAATTTTATGGTTGTGTAAATTGATAAGGCACATCTAATTGTGTCCAGTAGAGATACTATTATTCTATGGATCTATTATAGTTACTATTATGTGGCTTTGTACTGAATAAAACATAACATAACACAACAACTTTTTTTCTTAAAGATATACATGAGGTAACTGATATAATCTACCGATTGGGAAACTATAAACCGGGTTTTGTGAACTAAAAAATCTACAAGTGAAATAAAGAAATGCTTCAGAACTTCCAGACCAGCCAGAAAGGCCCTTCCGTCAGTGGGTAAGGGCCCTTAGACTCCGTGCTGGACGACGACAGGGATATTGGGCTTCCTCTTAAGGAAGGAGTTGTGACCCAGTGAGATGTAGGTGGTCCGGGAGGAGGACTGCTTGCTGCTTCGTCGGAGCCGCATGCGCACAGTGTAACAGCGGCATATCCTGGCAAGCGCGACCCTGAAGTTACGGGAGCAGAGGCAGTAGATAATAAAATTCACGGCAGAGTTGATGGTGACGAAGATGTTGCTGATGAGGGCCAGATATCGGCGGGTGACCTCGGCGCCCTTCAGGGTGGGGAAGCCCTGCTCCACTGACCAGACGAGGTGGGCGGCCATGGCGGTGAGGTTACACAAGATGGTGACCAGCACCACAGTGATTACAATGGCCGTGATGCTGCGGTTTGACCGGCTGATGCGCCACTCCGTTACGTTGGCCCGGTATGAGTCGGCCTCCCGCAGGGTGCTCAGAAGTTTGGCATTCAGCACAACCAGCAGGACCATGGGCAACAAGTACATGAACAAGAGGTAGAGGAATATGCGATAAATAATGGTGTAGTACTTGTTTAACAAAAGTGGGGTACTCTTGAAGCCATGCAGATTGGAGGGGTCTATCTCATGCTCAAAGAAGCGTGGCAAGCAGAAGAGGAGGGCCAGCAGGGAGAGAATCACCATGTTCTTTATTGCCTTAGGCAGGGTACACAGGCGTTGTGCATGCAAGGGGTGCCGCACGGCAATATATCTGTCTATGGTTAAAAGTACCGTTAACCAGCTGCCAGCCAGGCGCAGGAAAAACACACAGGGGTACACCCAGCGGAAGATGTAGGGGTACACGTCATTGAAGGGGACCAGCCAGTCGGCCTGTGTGTAGACGTAGAGGTAGCGGATCGATCGGAGCAGAATGGTGGCCACTAGAACGGTCGTATCCGACACGGCCAGGCCTTGGAGCAACAGCGTGGTGCTCAGACGCTGTTTCTGGCGCCAGAGTATGATAAACGCCAAGATATTGCCCAGAATCCCCAGCAGGGCAATGGGCATGTTGATGACCGTCTCACACACGAAGCGCAGCTCGTGACTGGGCTGCCATGACGACGGTGACGTCACGTTCCCATCGTCCGTCCCATCTGACGTCACATTAGCCCAGAGGTCATCGCTGCTATTGGTCCACCACCACGGTGACGTGGCATTGGCCGTTTCCATGACGGCCGTGCTCTGCTCGTGCTGCAGCAGATAACGAGCAGAGTACGAGGCGCTCTGATTGCCTGCAGGCAGCTGCGACATTTCAGAGGAATTAGGGTACCTGTTGGCGAGCAGCATGGCCGGGGGAGGCTGGGGATGAGGTTATTACTGTCCACAATCTCGGGCCGTCAGAAGGCGGCGCCTGGCAGTAATATGATGACGAATCGGGACGAGACAAGGAAAGGCCAACGCCCGCATCTGAAACATAGATAGCAGGAATTCTGTTAGTGAGAAAGTTAGTCGACGGCTTTTCATGCAGATACCCCATACTGATTGTCAATTCACATTCTCAACATTTTGATACACACCATTGCAATACTTACACTCTCTACTTAATTTGAATATTTTCCATATAGCCTATTCACATTTAAGCCCCATATACCCACTAGGCGATTTGTGCTTTGATGTCCATCAGTATGCTATATTGAAATGAACATGTTTGATAAAATCGTCGTCCAGATCTTTGGGCGATTTTTCTGGCGATTCAGATCAAACATGTATATTTTAATATACCATACTGATGGGCGATCAGGGGATAACACAATCGCTGAGGCCAAATCGCCTATGGGTATGGGGCTTTAGATTATGTTCCATATTAGAGACAAATGTAATTCCGATCTTGTTGAGCACAGTCAGATATCAATGTCAACTTAACATGCATAAATGCTGACTTATATTCATTTTTAGCCTCTCTACGTTATTCGATAAATGTGGACAGCCTCGGGGAAAGGGTACTCCGAGGTTTCTATATTTGCTGTCCTAAACCTGATATTTAAGGAGATATCAGTAGATTTATGAAAAATAGTGATAATCTACTCTTAAACTAACTTTTTGTGTAGAATTCATTTCCCATATCTAAAACATTCCATCACGATGGAATCTTCCCTTATTTGGAATGTCAATGGAATGTTTTAATACGGGTTATTCACTGAATTCATTCTATTTGGTTGCCATGGAAACTAAAATTCATGAGATTTTGATAAAATTGTAATAACTATGAGAAAGTATCATTTTATGGTCTCTACATTGAAAACAGAATACATTTATCATTTCTGGTTGAAAGATAATGAATAAAATAGTGTTTTTTAATATTTATACATAATTATGATTATTTATGATAATTTATTCAAAATCTCAATAAATACAAGGAAATTAAACTTTTCCTCAATTTCCGCTATCCTGACAGTGTCAGGTTTAAGGGCCCATAACTTCCTTAATAATGGTCAGATTTGGACATGCTTGATATCATTTGAAAGCTAAGTACATGCTCTGCAACATCAATTTGATATCAAATCCCGCACAGAGTACCCTTTCCCCTCGGCTGTCCACAAATATTTAGCATTTTGACGTGAATGTTCCATGAGCCTAACCTAAGTATGTACCCTAAAAATCATGTATTTAATCAAAAGCTCTGATATTATACTTTTTGAATAGCTCTCACCACGTTGACGTTGACGCTTCAATAAAGGTCGGAGTTGGGAATTGTCTTATTCAATATACATGTATTGGAAGGGTGGGGAGGTGGGGGGGGGGTCTAGTTTGAAAAAGGGACGTACGCAAAAGGCAAGGGGTGTTTTTGAACAAGGGGGCAGTGAGGTGGGGGGGGGGGGGGGTGGGGGTTTCCAGGAAAACATGTGTCCGGACTAGAAAGATGCTCCCTAGGCATAATGCTGATTAGACACATCCTCCATAAATTTCGACCTTTGTCATCTTCATAAATGAAGAATTGGGTAATCACAAAAGGCTAATCGGAGGGTCATCCAATCAGGCACACAACTTCCCCTGAGATTAGCTGCTGCTCACTCTGGAAATTGTTGTGGGATAAGTAGTGATACGTATCTTTATAATTATGATGGAGAGATTGCAATACAACAGTATAAGGCCTTCCCAGATTGCAAATTGGAATATAAGCTAAGCAGTGGCACAGCGATAAGTCCCTACCTTTTTTGTCGGGTTGTTCATTACAACAATATAACTCTACGGTTATATTATCTATTGGTGACGTTTAAAAATCGCCTTATACACCTTTTTCATTAGGGTGTGGTGCCCCCTGGTGATTAAATTGAAACATGTTTTTAGGTCTTTTCCTATAGTTAACCTATATGAAGTGAAGCATATAGGTTAACTATGGGAAAAGACCTAAAATATTGTTTCGATTTAATTCACCAGGGGCGCCACACTCTTAATGAAAAAAGCGTATACAACCAGTTAAATTGTAAGAGAACCTTATACATCAAGTTAAATCCCCATCACTATAACATGTAGTGACACACTGATTAGGTGGGTTATTGACATAACCTTAATAGAGCATCACTGCAGCTGAGTCATACACGTATCATGAGGGCGAGACCAAGCCTTTAGAGAATATCATTGTAGATGAGCGCAGAGACAGAACAGGCCATGCGCGACGTGCGTGTGCGACGTCATATAGGGCCCATACTAGGTATTGAGTAGGTATAATGAATAGGTATGATGAATAAGATGGACTAGGTTTTGGCCGTGCAAATGACTGATCGCAATACGTGATATTGCCAAAATAATTCGGACAACATGAACGACGTCGTATGTGCACGTACGACAAACTCGAAATTCACATTTCCGTACACTACTCATGTAATCAGAAGTAGTAACATACACAGTAAAGTCAGTTCACACCATATTGTCGGGTAGATTGTGAGGCCTGAACCGGATAGGGCGAAACCTAAACAGAAAGTTGGCCAAAGTTACGCAGTAATTTGAGTGGAGAAAATATTATGATGTCACATGATCCCGTCATGAGAATCACTTCGTGCACGTGATGTTCCTGCACTACTCGTCGGCTGGTGATAAACAGTATTATGCATCCATCATGAAGCTATGGAGAACATTATGCGTCTAGCTGACCGATAATACAGCAATATCATCATGTATATAATTATAAGCTTTGGAATGACTGTAATGATATTTCGGAATAGCTGCAATTGTATTTTTAATAAATGTGAGGGCTTGATTTTCACTCCGTCACCAATCTTAACACTAGTAAACGTTACGATCATAAGTATACTCTAGAGTTTAAATGCCTGATAGGATAGCCTAGATTTCGGCCGCCGTTCCCCTACGAACTATGTGATCACTACCTGATGTTCATTTGATGTCTGCTGGGAACATGGGGAATGAAAAACTGAAATAAAATGCTCATTAACTGGCCATAGATGAGCATGTGAAGAAGAGCTATCATATAAAATTAATCATGAGTCAGCATTCAGTTCCAAACAAATCTGCATTTGAGAATTAACACTTTTTTTCCCAGACGTTGTAATTTTAACGGCGCCGGCGTCAGAGCCATCACAGATGTTACTGTAATACTAGTATTACATGCGTGGGTTGGACAAAATAAGGACTTCACCATAGGAGGACCACCTGTGATTTGTCACACTTTGATCTACAGAATGGTCAATGGAAAAAAACACACCCCTGTGAGGTGGCAGGGAACTGTGAATAATGACAAGCCGATAAAACCGACATGTCACATTTCTGCCATGGCGGGTGAAACATTGACATAGAGAGAAGTATCAAATAAAGCAGATTTGATTTACTCACAAGTCAAATGCAATACATATGGTTGCACCTGCTTCTCATAACTGACAATCGTGGCTTTTTCTAGTCACAAAAATTAATGTTAGCGCCACTATAATTATATATGGCTTTATTCCCTCTGGTTACAGATTATACAGTAATTCTGCCTGCCTTGGCCACAGTGAAGCTTTTAGAGGTGATATAGGTCTGTCACACTTTTTGGAATACCATACCCTTTTGAGACTAGCCTCAGAATAATATCTAAAGCTGGAGCCGGCATTGAACTTTTAATGTATTGCCTGGGTTGTAAAGGATACTTTATGGGTATCTTATGGTCTGGAATCTGTTCACCGTCCATGGTTCTATAAAGTCCTTCGTGGGTTCTAGTACAGTTACTTATCATGGAACCAGCGACTGGAATGAGAATTTGGTTCAGGGAAAATATGGCTTCCATAATACTATGAGCGAATTTGTCAAAGAATTGAAGATGTTGGACGTGAGACGTCTTGGAAATTAACTGTGTTGAATGGCGAAAATGTGATGCATGTTTAAACGGTATAATAGTTTGTAACTATATCAGACTCACTTGTATTTGTCATTGTATATTTGTATATCATGTAATCATACATCTCTACATAATACATGCCTTCCAGTGCTATTGGAACAGCTTTTGCAATGAAAGAAATTGAAATATATACATTATAGTATTGAAATGGAATAACCTTGATGTTGTGCAACTCAAAATGAATTCTTTTGAAATCGCTGTCCATGTCCATTGCTTCTTTAATAGGATCTCATTTAATCTCCTTACACCTTGAGATGGAGAACGGTAAGACCTGACCCTAGGTCTCTGCCTGTGTCGGCAAAATTGCTTACTTCTGGAGGGAAGTCTTAAGGAGGAGTGAACTCAAGCTTCCCACCACATCAAGGCGACACGGTGATCCAGCCGTAGACGTGAGCTTTACATCTAATTTATAGGCAGGAAATCTGACGGACCTTACATATGTGATCGAGAGTTCCGGTTAGAGAACCCATATTCGGTACATATCAGTATAAGACAGCTTAGGTGGGTGGTAAGTATGTGTAGCACTTCCAGGCAAGGCCGTTAGAAAAGGTCACAGTTTATATAGTTTTTTTTAAAGAATATTTCACGACTTTATCTAGCTGAATCTATGCTCAGTCATGTAAAGAATATGAAATATAAAAAAATATCTATCTATAATCTCTGTATGATATATATATGTATTTACATTCAAATATATGTATAACCAACCAGGGCAGGGCCCACAGGGCTGCCAAAGGCTGATATCTGTGACACACTTTAGGTAAATAACCCAACTCGTACTTCCTCCTTGGTTTGCTATGGATTTATCATACCTTGACAAGTGAAATCTTAAAGCTTAGAATAAGCAGAACTATTTTTTACTGCCAGAACTACTTTCCTGTACAACCCTGCAGGGTGATAACACTTCGGTTATAACCCTGTCTGTATCAGTGATGCATAAAACTCTTAAGACTGAACCTGTATCACCCTATAGGGTATGTTTAATTGATGTATCTTCCACTCTTAGACTTCCAAGACCTGATAATTATGTGCCATAAGCTTAGTATATTCACATATGAAGTATGTGTATATATGAGTAAACGTATTAGCCTTGCAACGCTTTTTTCCCCGGTAGAATATACAATATAACATTCTTACCCTCATCCTGACAGTTAATACTTTAAAACCCTTCACCTTGTGATTTGACATTTCGAACCGCCCTGAGCTTCAGACACATCGTTATCAGGCCCGGAAGGCTAGCACTACCAAGTCGATGTAACACTCCCACATCTGTGATAAGAAAACTGACTTTGGTTAATGTCTGTGCGAGCATCTGTCAGAGAGGATAATTATATTCGTCTACACTGTAATCTCAGGGGAGAGACGGTAGAATCTCTGCTGGTCGCCGACCTTGGTTCCCCATGGCCCCGCGGCTGTCTTGTGACTTGATTGCTCACATATCGATAATAAACAGCGGCAAAAAGCATTACGTGAGGGGATCTCCTCTGTCTGAGTCGTCCTGTGGGCTGATTAGTCAAATCCAGTCATATATATAACGTATCATGCGATTTCAAATATATGCAGGGGCCATATTTTCGTAATTATTTTCAGTGATTAGGCTAATGAGGTGCATTTTGATAACTGTTTCATTCATGTTTAATCTGACTGTCAATCAAAGTTACTATACCTATACATCCAATTATCCCCTTTCAGCTTTGTCTTAAAAATGACATAAATTCTTTTGGTGACCACAGAATCAGGCATTATCAAACATCAAATTTCACCTGATGAGCCTGATCTCTGAAATCAAATACGAAGATATGGGCCCAGGTTTACTAAATAGGATGCTTCTGAAAGCTGAAGCTTATCCCTTTACCGACATGGTAAGATCTTACTTTGAATCACAACTTTTTGTCTGGCTATTGCATATTTGGTATCATTATGATAAAGTGTTATGTCCCAGTGGAGAATAATACTTTTGCCAACGCCATACTTATCGACGATACTCTAAGATTGGACACCATTATAACGTTGCATTAACATTACACTAATGTTCTGTTTTGGATTTTTGTTATTTTACTCTGGTGGTACTTGATAGGTTCACCAAAACCTACCAATGTGATGTTGCATTGTGATATTATTGTAACACTGTTTTTTTTGGTAAATGTAATGTTATTATAACATTCTGTATTGGTAAGGTATCATCTTCACTAAAATGTAAAAGTATTATAACACTCTGTTTTGGTGAGTCCCAACCTCATATACAATACTACTGTTGCATGAACATTTATCAAAATAACAGACTAACCAAGTAGGATTGCGGAACGTGGCCACAACGCCACAGTTTGCCTAGGTTCTTCTTGCCCAGCGCACTGCTATAAAAACTGCTGATAAAACATTATGGGTATACTCGGCAAATAGTTGTTCTTCAGGGTCTGGGCTCAAAAGAATCGTGTGTTGTCTGACTTCAAATTAAAGGAGTAAACTAAAGGAAACTTTACTTACTATGTATGGAAGGCACGGAGGGGGGGGGGGGGACAGAGACAAAGTATATCATTCTCTTGATCGCTCAAACCTACAAAGCTTTACAGTGGCATATAAAAGGATTTTGGAGTGGTCTTGGCTCAAAAGATTTTGGAGTGGTCTTGGCTCAAAAGATTTTGGAGTGGTCTTGGCTCAAAAGAAACGTATGTCGCCTATAAAAGGATTTTGTATGTCGTATCTAAAATGATTTTGGAGTGGTCTTGGCTCAAAAGATTTTGGAGTGGTCTTGGCTCGAAAGATTTTGGAGTGGTCTTGGCTCGAAAGATTTTGGAGTGGTCTTGGCTCGAAAGATTTTGGAGTGGTCTTGGCTCAAAAGAAACGTATGTCGCCTGACTCAATTTAAAAGAGTAAGCTAAAGGAAACTTTACTTACTATGTATGGAAGGCACGGGGGGGGGGGGACAGAGACAAAGTATATCATTCTCTTGATCGCTCAAAACTACAAAGCTTTACAGTGGCATATAAAAGGATTTTGGAGTGAAGAAGGGGGGCTCATGAATGATCCTTCGGCCTGAAAGCGTGGATCACCCCTAAGGATGGGGACGGCCTTGGGCTCCCTCTAACTCCGCCACAGCCTTAAGTGTTTTGTTTGTTCAATCTACACTAAAGCAACAGCCACTTTTATCTCATTGTACCAAGATTAACATACAGAAACATACAGTATACATCCACAAAAACTCAGAAAGCAACGTTGAAATGTCTAAGAAGCCAGAGACAGGTTACAAGACGGGTTGCAAGCAAATTGTCATTTTCCTAGTTGGAAAAACTACTTCATATATAACATAAAAAGGATTACACCGAGGCACCATAAACAAATCTAAAAAAACGATCAATATGTTAACATATCGGTACGTTTTATTAGCCAAACGCTGTCATTACCCTCGCTGGGAGAAAATTGGTAAAATCTGTATATTCATGAGCCCTAATGGGATGGCGGGCTACCGCTCCCCGGGCTATCACTGAACAAAACCCCATCTTTTTAAGGCAACTCCCACTGCAAGGCCCCGCGGGCAGGAGACTGGAAAAAGGCCGTTATACTTAATTAGGACTCTATTATAGAGAGATTAATTAGTCGGCTGATGATTGGTGAACACTGATCCACCTGGGATTGCTTCTAATCTCACCTTTTAACATTTTGTTCAAAGGGGCGTCGTCTTACCTGGCAGATAAGGTGCCTTTAAGACTCCGAAGATCTGGTTCTGCTGAGGTATCGCAGTGTTACCCGTTATTTTAACTCCATTTCCATGCTACATTTGTATCGCACCTCTCTGTAAATCCACCTGACAATATCTCCGTTATCCCACTGAGGTATATCAATGAATCGTATGTTATGTGCTATGTATACTTTCAATAACTGAGTATATTGCACATTCTAGCTTGAAGTACTCAAACCACGTTTCACATAATCCTTGCAGGTAAAAAAGATCAGTTCTCCAGGTCCAGTTATTCCATAAGAAATACGAAGTCCTAGCTAGACTGATGGTCAGGGATAACTTTCAGGGGCGCCAATAGTGAGAAATCCGCATGCTCAGCAGTTGCGATGGAAAGTGTCCCAAGGGGCTCGTCGGTAAGTGAGTAACTCCTGTGGGTGTCAAACCGCTCTTAATCCGCTCCTCACATCCCGTGAACAGCACCCCCTGGTGGAGTGGTTACATAGGTGGGTGTTCGGACCCTGGAGGAGGCAATGCGAGCAGTAGGGGAGCAGCTCTGAGCACCTGCCGCTCCATGCCGGAGACGTGGTTCTTGTGGTGACGAGCAGCTCGCGACCCTCCAAACCCACCGAGCTGCTCCTCCGCCCGCCCGCCCGCCCGACGCCCCCTCTGGCGCCCGCCCGCCGCATTCACCACGTGTTGGCCACAACCAGAGCCGCTCGCCGGTCGTGGGAGTCGCTCGGAAATACTCGCCGCTCGCCTAGACGTGCCTGAGGCCTTTAGGGAATTTAAGCAACTGCAACGCATCCCGTAAGGCAAACACAACGTATCTCCTATCCCTGCTGGCATACCTGATGCAAAAATTATATCATTAGAGGTACATGTCTTTTCCAATGGTATCAATAAATAGATCTAGATGATTGCTTTTCACGAATCATCTATTATTCCGTAATGTGACCTAAACGTTTTGAGATATGTCAACGTATCGAGATGCGTCGTGGTTGATAAAACTCCCTATTAATAAGGCATACACGAGTTGACTTACAAATGTACCTTGAAGAAAGATCTGTGAGGTCTGGAAGCATTGTATGCATTATGTAATTCCTATGTAATCTAGCCTCTAACTATTCATCAAGGAGGAGAGCTTGCATTAATGGTACGTGTTGTTTGGATAGGCAATTCTGTTAATTTGATTAATTTTTTCATTCAAGGTTGTCTATTGTTTTCCTTTTCATCAATCATCTAGTCGGGATATCATAATTCTATTCTTTCTCTGCACAGAATCTAATTATGGTAGATTTCATACTCAGACAGTGGGCATACAAACGATAGCACATATCTGATAGGTATAACATGCTATGATGGAAACGTTGATCCAAGTCAAATACCGGTTTGCCGCATATAGCACACGCCCACACACTGAATAAATAGTCAGCTATTGATCTAATGTTTGTACAGTTCCTACTTCCTTTCTTTTCCAATACATACTGACAAGGGAACTAAAAGCAATGGCATACGGAGTCTCACCTCCAGCAGTGCCTGAAACCGCCTTTCGGGTGTTAGCAGTCACCAACCAGGAAGACAAATTGGATGGACCAGGGAAAAGCTGGCAAATACAGCTTTATCCTTATCTCGGCAAACGTAACAGCCAATAACTACTGGACGGTAGGACAAATTAGAGGTCATTTGCACGGTTTCCACGAGGTTAAAGGGAGCCAAAAGCAATGTTGTGTCAAAATATGACAAAAATTTTCAATCTCAAATAACTAGAAAAATATGTTCTAAGAGTCTAACTTTAGCCATTGGTGTAGTATAAACCAAGATAACTAACTATAAATGTACTTGAATTCTATAATACTCATGCTGTTTCTGCCTAAAGACAGCAATGTTTGTAAACAAACCAATTTTGGTGGGTCACCAAAACTGATCTGGGACGAGTTTTAATGTAGTTTGATATAGTTTAAGTCCTTATTTGAAGTCTATATTTTACCATGCGATTAGGTTATGGTCATAAATATATTTCAATAGTTGACAGAATTTACAAAATTTTGACCCAACATTGCTTTTGGCTCCCTTTAATTCGATGAGATGTGGCTGTCTAGACACAAACACATAGATCTTTCAGAGGAGCAGCATTCGTGTAATCAGTGTTTATTACTGGAAGGATGAGGATCGGTCATGGATTGAGAAGCGGATGTCATGGATCTCCCGGAACAGCCCCTCAATCAAAGTAATGAGGACGGTTATCAAGTCGACTACGGACCATCCACCGGTGACATTTCAACTTCAGCTCGTCGATGACGTCACCACCGTGGTTGCGTTCCGGCTGTGGTCTGGGCTATGTGGGGAACGACGGGCATGGCAGTTTCTGAATGACTGAGGACAAAAAGTATATCTTAAAATTACAAGCAATCAGTGTTGGTTGACTAAGAAACCAGCAGTAAGCTTAAGAGTACAGGAATGTATAAGGACATCTGACAATATTAAGTAAGAAAGGGAATCCAAAGGAGTTTGAGTTGCCATTATAACACGTGATTATAAACATCTGTGGCTTGTTGCACAATACCTATCGTAACAATGAAGAATCAGCAAAACAACAAAAACTTTTGTGGTTACTTCGATTGTAACAACAATCGTTTTGACACAAAAAACTTATTTAGACTGCTCTCAATGAGCTGTTTTTTTTATTGATATTTTTCTTATTTTCCCCTTCATATATCAATTTCGGTCTACAGTATTTAATTTCATCCAGTAGAAACAGTGATTACTGTTTTTGTTTAGAAAAACGATCTTAAAGTTATCTTAAAGTTATTGTAACAGTAAAATGTCATTGTGCAACAGGCCACAGGGGGTTAAAGGAGGTTCAAATATGTGTGTAGCTTCCTGTTCAGTTCTAATGTGTATACTTACAAGGTTTATCTGTGTTTCGAGTTTGTGGGGGGGGGGGGGGGGGTCTGAGACGTTTTAAAACGCACATCAGTACCTAATGGAATGGCCCTTACGGTGGCATTAGAAAAAAGTCTGGCTTAGAGTATTGAGACCTGATAGCAATTATTGCTAAAAGTTTTATAATGTCTTAAAGTGGATAGAAAGAAACGTGTTCTTCAGTTAAAGAACTTATTGCAAAAGCGAGGTTTTTCAGAGTAAGGAAGTTGGAGAATGATAAGCAAAAGTGAACCTGATCATTGTATGAGGAACTCACTCTCTATAAGAAGAATTAACGGATAATACAGTTTCCAGATGGAAAATGAGGTTTTAGAGAATATGAAACCTCGAAAAAGAACAAAAACATTATATCCGGATGGTTCCCCGTTCATGCAGGCCTAAATCAAGGCAACAGGTCACATCCTGCCGAAGAGCCTATCATCGGCTTTAGGCATGGGCATGAACTCTCTAGATGGCGCTACCCCTGTCTCATAGTTACTAATAATACTAAAAGGGTAAGAACCTAAAACTGTACCCTGCAGTTTGCACATACATATATTTTGGATTTATGCTTAAACTGTATGTTTTTTTGTGAAATAAAAAATAGTTTGCATCCTAGACAATTAATAAAAACTAATTGGCTGTCACATTTTATTGATATCTATGTTTAATCAATGGGAATTGACCATTTTATTGAGAAAAAATGAAACCCCACCCAGTATTGCAGCATACCATATATGGCAATGCCCTTATTTGGAAGTACTTTATGAATGGAGGTCACATGACCAACCATATAGGGCAATGTGCACATAGGCCTTTTGGTAACTATATGCAATATGCAATGGTATTTATCACTCCTGTCCATGTTAAAACCTATGTTTGCCCATAGCTTTGCCATAATTGTGTAATGTACATTGCTATTTCCTTCAGACTGGTTAATTAGGGCATGGGAGGGTAGGGGAATCCCCTGTGACATCATCATGTTAGTTATACAAGAGGCCCCTGAAAGGGGGTTTTGAACAAAATCCTCATCCCAAACATAATATAGCAACCTCATTCAGCCCAAGCATTTTGTTCCACAGTCATTACAGCAAACTGTGGTATAGTGGCTATGGTGAGGGACTTCAAATCAGAAGGTTGGTGGTTCAAACCTACTGATGGTCATGTTGCAGTTTGACCATGTTGCATTCTTTCTTATGCAAATCATCTTCAATCTAATATTATTATCAACTTTTACAGTGCTAATCATTTATCTTTGGTATACACAAAGATATTTCAATTTTAGCTTAATGTTATAAAGTTGAATAAAAGGAAAATGTTTTGTTTTTTTTACAATTAGACACAGGTCATTAGCTGTAGAGTTATAAGCATTTATACAGCCTATATATAAGATAAATAAATGGTTGGGTAAACATGAATGTGACATGATTCTGTTGTTCTTTCACCCAAATGAATGCTTTTTTAAAGTGATTTCTTCATTTATTAAAAAGAGTGACACTGCCCTGACATGGGTGGGATTTGAAACCCCAACCTTTGGATTTCAAGTCCTAGACTCTAGCCTCTGGGCTATTTCTGACCATGGTAGATATGGGTGTTAATGAAGGCTATGATTATACAACTACTAACTCTCTACTTGTATTGAGTTCAGAGAATGTCTGAAGAAGTTTGTGGGGAAACCCTTTTAACACTATAAATAACCATCCAATCCAGTGAATGAGTTGCATTCTGTTCAAGTAAGGGGCCCTGAAGGGGAAAGCATACATAGAGCTATATCTTCCGGGAAAATATTAACTACAAAAATTCAAAGCACACTGCAATAATTATGATTTAGTATTGTATTAATGACAAAAAGATAATACGTTTAGTTGTGTTTTTTTATATTAATATCAAATAGAACTGGGTCATTCACTGCAGTCTTGTGGGAATCCCATGCATCTGCTGGTCATCAGCCAGGCACCAGCTAAAAACAAAATGGCGAGTGTGCTACCCTTTCTATTCTTATAGTTCTAAGCAGGAACCCTGGTGCCATCTAGAGGGTTCATGCCCGTGGCTTTAGGGATAGGCCAATGTTTTCAAATGGCCGTTGAGCCGGGTGCTGAGCCCTCTGCCCATAGGCCACCCCCACTTAGATATTCTCGAGGAAAAATCTTAAAGGTCAAATTTAGTACAAATATGTGATCTAGGTGTATTTCATTTTGATTATATTAACAAGTTAGTCATCAATATGTATTCCATTCCGTTTTTGGAAAGTGTGAGGTCATCGGCATATATAAAGCTTTAGAAGTTCCAGTAACTTGAAATTTCACATCAAATGCCACCTCACGTGCATAATAAATAATGCTCCTTTGTTGTCGCCTTTCATTAACTCGTGGACAAGAGCAGTGAGACAAGATACGGAAAGGCACACGGAAACTAACTACTTAGAACGTTTTGCTTTACAGCTAGTTTCCACAGCTGACAGAGAGAGGAAATACAATATTAGCTTACCTTTTTATATACGTGTTCCGATCGACCATCAACAACCGAGTGAAACAGAAGCTGGAAAGATGTAAATCTTTATTCAGTCGTACCATGAAAGTAGTCAGACGATGTTTGACCTTTTACTGGGAGGTAAATGGTGGCTGGTCGCCTCTCTTTGACCTCAAAAAGCCTTAGTCTGTTGCTGCCGGAAGTGACGTCACTTCAGGTGTGGACAGGGAATCGCCGGGGGTCGAATTAAGCCATGTCTTCGGCGCATGCGCGATGACCCCATCTACAATGTGTCCCCATGACCTCTTCCGTCTCGTTGGGATGGTTGTCCTAAAGGGGGCTTTACACCTGTGTGACTTTAGGGATTTTACATCTGTGCAACTTGAGCTGAACTATAGAGAGTTAACCATCTGTTTGTATTAGGTGTACTTAATTAGTCGTTTTATTTATGGATAATAGCTAGCTCCTATAGCAGTCTCCTCCTCGTTCGACTGCTGTCATCCAATACATAATCATAGTTCCACATCATGTAAGATGTAACACTTGCATGAAAGGATGTTCTTTATTTATCTCCTGCTTATTGTCGTTCCATGACAATATCTCAATTGACAATGAACAGCGCCAAGGATGGAATCCCCTCAAACACACTCAGTCAACGCTTCTGCCTTTCTATACAGTCTATCAGCTTCTATTCCAAATCCAGGACTCAGCTTCTAAGACCCAACTTTCCAGGATGGTTACTCACAACAACATTCAGCTGAACTCTGACTGAGCTCGAGCGCTGAGCACCCCTTTAGTATGGTGCGTCATACATAGACTCTTCCCCTAACTCCTATACATTGACAAGGAGTTATTGCTAAAGCGAGCGCTGATCTAAACATTGACGCTAAGCTAACATTGCATGGACTGGCCATCCCTTCAGTACAGAGCCACAATGATTATGTCTGTGATATGTCCACGTTGCAAGCCAGATGCAGACTATTGTGATACAGATAATGTCACAGCTGTGTAAATGAGAAGTTGTCATGTGCTATGATGGTGCAATAGACTTTTCTATTTATTGCAGTTATCATGGGTCACGTCGTAAGTTGCAATATTTATTGCACATGTTTAATAATGTTGCAAGATTTGGTTGTGATTGAAGGTGTGATGAATTGCCTATTTCATCCTTAAGGTACGAAAGTACAAAAGTATGAAGTTTGAAATTGAGTATTATTATTGTGCAGAATCAACTTATACCGTGAAATAAATCAAATAATGTAGTAATTGCCAGCTAATAATGAAATAATGTATTGGAACAAAATTGGAATGAAAGTAGAATGAAACTGTAAATATAGGTACGAAATCCCGAATCAATGTTTCACCAGAAGTGACAACATGGGGTCACGTAATTATGACTGACCAATGAGAAGAGACTTGTAACAATAAAAAGGGGCATTGGCACACAAAATAAACAGTTCCTATATTGTACTGACTGTGTTCATATGCTTCTTTCTCGGGATGGACAGCTTCTCTACTTAGCCTGAGCATAGGATCTTGATGAATGGGGGGGGGGGGGGGGGGCTAACTTTAGAGTTCCGGACTTTAGAAGCCTGAAATGGCACGAAGGCCCAAGATGGCCCGAAAACCCGAAACTGTAGATAGTTTGTCCAGATCTGGAGAATGAAGGCACAAACCGTTCAGCATCGCACTACCACCCTGCTGGGATTGACCGGGAATAGCCCAAAACGACCAAGACTGAGAAGAGCTCGAGATCCCGAAGTCCCCAAACATCCTCCCTTCCCTCTCATAAAATGAACAATAGCCCCAAGCTCCACTGTTCAACCCTGACCATCGTGTGCGAGGCACAACTCTCAACTAAAACTGGTCTCCTGAACTGAAACTTCAGTCATACTGAGACCCTGATTCAAACTCCACTCACTGGTGAGAACAGAAAACCCCAATTCACTGAAGAATATCGCAACAGCATGGAATACTTTGTGATGTGCATTTCATGTCGAAGCTGGGAGGGGTTGGTTATACATGCTATATACGTACTATCCTTTTTATTATCTTATCTGTGTAAATGACCGAATGCCTCCAATATGCTACAATATGGCTGTGACCTGAATTGGTTGGTTGGGTGGGACGTGGGGGTTAGCATACCTTACAATTTTGTGATACATTTAGATCGCACTATGTGATATGATGGACGTGTTGTAGTTAAAACATCGCACATGTGTAAAAAGGCCTTAACATTCACACCACGGCCCCAAGTCAGGGGGAGCGTAATGTGGCTCTGACAGGTAGCTGCTAAATGGGAATCGATAATAGTTTGAGTGGTGTCGATCTCTGTGGTAAGGCACTGCCTCACCGAGCCACAAGTCAGCGCGCGCTCGGCGCTCGTTTATTTTACACCCGGCATTAAGCACAAATGTCAGGAGGAAGCCAAGTGTTAATGACCTGAGCCGATTGGCTGGGGTGTGATTGAAAACGTCCGACCTGGATCGATTAGGCCTGGACATATATCACTTATCGCGCTGAATAGCTCCAAGGAAATTACTCCTTTCAAGGTCGTCTTGATTGATATGTTTTTTCCAAACTTAACTTTGCAACATCAAGAAGTACAACATGCTCAAAAAAGGATGCGTATTTGATAGTACCTCCGTTGTCTGTTTTCAGGTACCCAATGAACCAGGGGTGGAGATCAAGAACGGTCCATCAATTAATCTCCATGGGCAAAAAAGTCACAATTTCTAAATTGGAAACGTGAACTGCGAGATTGGTGAAGAATTTCTTTTGATATTTTCTTGCCCTTTCAGGGTCTTTGTTTAATTCAAGTTTTGCCAGTATTTTGTGTGATAACTCCCATGATTTATGTGAGATTTTGTGAGATTCTTTTGGTAAGGATTCCACTCGACGAAAATATTTGTGGTCTTTTTCTGGACAGCTTTTCTCAACTTCCACAAATATTTTAATAATTTAATGGAATTTCTTTGGTCGCCGATGCTGAATTGAAAGAACAAAGCTTAACATTCATTTCCAATCTCAGACTGTCTATAGATGCTGTTTCATCATGGGAACAATACAAACAGATATGCGAATATAAAAACATCATATTGATATAATCTTTTTTACTAAGGAACCTCTAAGTACTTGAAGACGGGCTGTTATCCCCCGGGCCGAGGCGGTGCCATCCCCAGCCGGCGGTGCTTTGGGCCCTGAGCCTCAGACGGCCAAGTCCCATCAGCTCAGCGAGTGTCACGGCCAGGCAAGGCAAATGCCTCGCTCCACGCTTTTCTTGTACTTTAAAACAAAACAAGGCCCAAAATAAAAGATCAGCGTGATCACGGAAGTTGAAAGGGATTCCCGGCATGGAAAGATAAAACCACGGAGCTAGTTAGTAATTCCCTGCCGCCCTGAGCACTATAACGTTGGGGGACTTTTATGATTTAATCTTCTGTTGCAAATTGCATGTCTGGTGCAATACTTTGTCCTCCCATGGGTAATTTGCGAGCATAATCGACAAAATTGATTAATCAATTAAGGATTGCAGAATCGGTGATAATTCCAAACTCGTGATAGATGGTGAAACAAATGTCTCATTCTGTGACTAGAGTTGCAGGATAATGAATCAACCGTTGTCCTATTTGTGACAATCTGAAATGCGATTAAATTCTTACACTGAAAGATCGGACTTTGAAATTCCGCTGGGTTAACCTTTTAGACTGCGGGCAGAGTTGTTAACCTTTGTTTAACCCGCCGACCATCACGTTCAGGCACAACCAATGTCCGCCGCTCCCAATGGTGAACAACGGGAATGACCGTCCCCTGCTTGAAGAAAACAATTTTGTAATTGACTGATCTCATATTTCTTTGGCTCTTAAGTGATACGCATCGGACACAGTCCACAATTTAAATTCCTGAATGTCTCGGATTTTGGGAAAGAAGCTCGAGTGTTATTTAAAAAAAAAACCCAGCTGTTTTGAATGGTTCTTATGATCCACAGCCAGGAAACTAAGTGTTCTATTGATAAGGTGTGTAAGCTGTACAAACTCTACAAAAAGAATCCATAAAGGATATTTCTCAAGCGTATTATGAAGTACTTAATGGGCGACCAGGTTTGTTAGGTCTTAGAATGTTAGAAGCATTACAATATTTCTGCCCTGAGCACAGGTTTCAGAATTGCAGGGGACAAAATTTAATTGGATCCATTCCTGTTTTTTCCATCAGATTTTGGAAGCGATTTATTAGGAAAACTAAGGTAGCCTATAGTTGCAGCAAACCTCGCTGATAGGGTGAATGCTACTTTTTTCAACCTTGCAACAAAAAGATGCCTGTGATCAATTTATCATTTATACTATGAGGTACTTGTTCAATCCAGGAGACAGCAAGTGTTGCAGCTGAAACAACCTAATACGAACTGGCCTTCAGCGGACTTTTTTCTGGCCTTATTCCAATGTTACACATTGTGACTGGGTTATCAATGGATCGCCGGGCGATTTTGCGTGGGTATGGTGTGTTTTCTGGGCTTGATATTACCGTCGCCGGGCAGCGATGACGGCCGTTTTTCCAGTCGCCCGTCGCCCAGCGACCGTATAATTGCCTATTGGGTATGGCCCTTTATAAATCTTGTAAGTAATGATAATCCTAATATGAGCATGATGATTTAGTTAATCCAGGTTTCACCATAGACCTGCAGAGTTTTCATTTTCACGTTTTCACTTTATCGTAAATCCGAGCCATAAACCTCAAGTTACTGACTGCAGTATTTGATCACTCCATTCTAAGAGATCAGCTTAATCTGTCCAGCCAACATCAGAACTATATTTTGCAGCTGTAATGTACCAAACTTTTAAACACTCCAAATCACGGATATCTTGTTCGAAATGTACATGCTTGGACATTCGATAATCGTTTCAGCTATTGTCATTCAATTAGTTCTTGTCCCTGTCAGTTTCTTATGGATATGAATACGAATACCATACAGTTGTATTGGTATCGCTCTGTTGCAGCCACATTTGTCAACATCCCTTTTATGGACTGTGTAGATTTCCAATAACCATACCTTTTGTGATTTAAATAAAAGACGTTGGGGAATTCTACTGGAGAACCCATTATTTCCCTGCCCCTTTGTGCCCAGATTTGACGGATCTGTCTGTCATGTGAAAACGTTGTCATTTTCCCAAGGAAAGCCGCTCTATGTGAACTCATTATTTGCTGAGCTGCCCCTACAGAAGGGATGTCCCTCTCTCCCTCCCTCTCTCTGGTCTCCCTTATCGCGTCTACTACTAAAGTCTACCGTTATTCTATGCAGGGCCAGCACAGCACCTCAACTGAGAAATAAATTATAATCGTTAGCTCCTTCACTGTATCATCTCCCAATGCTTCTAGTCTAACCAATTTGGCTACATTAAATTCCTCTCTTTAACGCTTTTTGTAATATAGATCAATTAAGATTACTGCTGAGATAAGAGTTGCATTATGTACATGTCCTATATTATAATATAATACATATAGGTAATACAGGGTACGATTTGTGCTCCGTCAGATGCAATAGGCATATATTAGGCATTCAAGACACTGAACTCTTGAAATCTGTCTTCCTCCGTCCACATGTAAAGAACCGGGCCTTTCCTTCCGCAGATTTGCAGATCCTTTGCTTCAAAGTATGCCGGCTATTAGGCCTACTGGTCAAGTATGAACAAGACCAAACTTCCCAGCCAAGGTGCGACGTAAGGGTCACGTTCTGCGACGTTCTAATAACGTTCTGTGACGTTCTGCGACGTTATTAGAACGTTCTTCGACGTCACATCCTTGGCAGGGCGTCTTCCTCTTTGAACTCAGCAGTACTTCTGGCCATAGTAAAGGCCCCGACAGATAACATACGTGGGGGGCATTTCCCCCTCTTTTTGTAATTTAGGAGTCCACCCAAAAAAAAAAAAAAAAAGGGGGGGGGGGGGGTCAGGACCCCCTGGATCCATTATTATGTTTATAGTTCATGTTCAAATTCATAAATGTATGGGAATGGCTTTATAATCAATACACAGGATAGAATTATAACTCAGAAGTGTGGAAGCGATGCTCTAGCTGACCAACATTGATCCCTGGACCCCAACCTTTCACCAGTAAACAGACCTCCCTTCATCAAGATTCACCTACACGGATAGAGTTTTGTATGCGGAAAAAATATAGGCAGTTAACTTGCCAGTAGACGAGAATTGTGTGGGTTGTAAAAGTCGGATGCAATGCAAGGAAGGTGGTGCCAGAAGTACTAAAGTCTCTACCCAGTACACCCTCGAGATGGACACCTCTAGGTGTTTACAACAGAGGGGCAGGTGACGTCCGGGTCATCCTTTTGTAATGGTCGGGGGAAGGGGGTGCAATGGGCAGTTCACGGAAGGAGATGACCACTATAATCCCGTCCACCGACCACTGACACATCAAAAATCAAACCAATTCCCAAAGCCATTGCACTTCCTTACATTCCACATCTTAACAATCAATATTCTAAGTTTTCTTGAAGTTACAACTGCACAAAACATATTGAAGAATCTTACTTCTTACACATATCCAGGTCATTATATGTTTATAATTCTTTAAATGTACTCCAAAGGCATATACTGAAAATGGTTTCAAAAGTAACAGGCTTTGAAAGCGGTTAATTGGACCGAAGAATTTTGATTTCAGAAGATGACTTATAATAATGTTAGACTCTAGTCAGCGGTTTTAGTATTGTACTGCCACATTTAGAAAATGTATCCTATAATATTGAAGATTCTACTTTGAACGACTGGCACCTAATAGCTGTAGGCCGCCTCCACAACAGCAGGAGCCAGGCTACATGTGAAAATCACGTTCAATATAGCGCCTAGATATAGCTTCAGTTCAAAAGCAAATATTCAAACAATGGAACAGTGCCATTTTATTTTTCAAACCTAACCTAACAGGAATGTGAATGTGAGGTATAATGAAAGACTATAGAATGTTACTAGCAGAAGCAAGAATTCCACAATCAAGAGCATACAAACATACTTTTGTATTTGCTAAGCTCAGCAGTATATATATCATTTTAGACTCATTTCACTATGATTTTATAGTGGGTGCTTCATTAAGTTGAGGGGTCGAGGAGAATTAGCAGGGGACCTTCCTTTGCCCTTTGTGTAGTTGGGGTTTCTTCAAAGGGGGACATCTTTTTCACACTGACAGCCCTTTCCCTGCCATCCCCGGGGGCAGAACCTACTAGAATACCAAGGACAGATTCCAACCCCAATCTGACAGCTGCCTGTCATAACAGAAGCACAAGAAGATGAAAGCGATGTTATCATATTCAAGTTATAACCTACTGCAATAATTCAGAACTCTCCGAAATCAAAATGTTATATGAATCCGTCATATCAATACTGAAAGTGGCCGTGAAATCTCTTTGGGTGCTCCAATTAATTTGAAGTAGGCACATTGTTATAATATCCTAGACCTCTATCACTTTTCACATTATATATATCAAAGGTGTTGAATTTATACCAAACCCAAAGGCAGACTGTGATTCACTTGATTTTAATGATAAGATGTTGAATCAGTGGCGAAACGACTAATTTTGGCATGTTACTGCCTTCATAAGGATATACTAATTATTATAATACATTTGTATGTATCGGAATAAGTGTACAGTTTGTTGATCTTTAATGAAAGGGCTTTTCACGACGTCGCCTATAAGACAAACAATACACGCGACAACAATCAAACAATCTGCAATTTCCCTTTCCCATATACCGCTGACGTATCGCGTGTACCATAGTCAATACACGGGGCGAACATCTACTCATGATACATAGGCCAACCCTATGTGCTCGACATCTTGTATACTAGTTGATATGCGCACGACGTAGCCTGAATAAAGTGAACTATGTACATGACAACAATCAAATCTTCTATGAAACCCCATTTCCATATACTACTAAGCTGTCGCTCGAATAGTAAATCAATCCGCGCGACGTTGTCACTTACAATGTGACCATTACATTGTGCTTACATCGTGAGCGTATAGGCAGCACCATGGGCGGCATGAAAACGACATAGTAACCTATAGATTACCATTTCATTATACTACCTGGCTGTCGTGTATATTGTAATGAAGTCAATTAAACCAATAGTGTCATCATAAAGAAATATTAATAACACACATATACATTCATATAAATACATAATACATGTACATACAATTATTTTCATCCATACAATAATCTACATACAAACTGATTACTCCATATCGGTTATCACCATGGCTCATTACATGCTGCCACCCTCATGTTGACAGAACTCTCATATCAATAACCATGTTCGCCATCTTTCCTTCTAATAAAACCAATTGGTCATTCACAGTCACACGGTGTGGACGTGTTCTTTTGTTTTTGTCATTCTCACGACATGACAATAGTATCGCATAAATAGTAGAGCCTATTGAGGCGACGTCTTTCGTATAGGCAGTGCCAAGATAAGGTAAGGTAAGGTAAGGTAAGGTACTGTGGTGCCTTTAGCGCTCAAACGTATTTTGAATGGCAGATAGTTTACCGTCTCCACCTCAGATAGCATTTCTTGTCTCTTATATTGCACATCCTATAGGTCTTATAAAGGCTTTTCAATAATATGTCTGCAAATTTTATACAGAGAATAACACAGATGTCTAAAAATAGTAGAACTTTGCATTACCGTTTCAGAGACAATATTGTTGTTACCTGATTGCCTCAATAGGGGGAGTTCTCAGTGTCCTCAATTAAACTAAAGTCAGGGCATGTCTTAGAGACGCACAGTCTAATGGTCAGACGTCGGAAGGTCAGAGGTCACGAGTAGGTCAAAGGTCAGCCTAGACCCGTCAAATCCCATCCTTCTTTTCGTCACGATCTCGCGGGGTCTCGGGAGATCTCGTTGCTCCTGATCAGCCCGGACAGGACGCCAGCAGGTCGGCTGTAACTTCTGCTTGGTCACGTGACGATTTCATACAGGTCACGTGATCGATGGGAGGAATCTCTGAACCGGATGTGGGAATCGTGACGGCATAGCGCAGGCGCACTACGTTCGCCGTTGGGTACTTCCTACGCACGCCGTCAGGGAACTTCCTACTTGGTAAAGGTCAGGGTGCAAATGGGGAAAGTAAGGACTCCTTTAAAAACACAGTGGGCGTAAGACAAATAACAATTTCGAGAGGTGAATTACATTAATTTTCATGGATCAACTGCATTAAGGTGCACTGATTTTAGACTTTTGTAATTAATCATGTAATTCAAACCCACTGTCTAAATTAGTTTGCCAGATAAGCGAGCCAATACAAAATGTGGTCACCTACTTCACAAACCTGTGACAATCAAACAGAACACAATAAGCAGCCGTCCACGGAATACAGACCTTGTGCAGACGTGCTCACGTGACCATATTTTAGTGCTCAACATGTGTTCACCATAGGCCTACCCACGTGAGTGACTACCTGATAAGTCTTTAATTCATGAATTCAAAATTATAGTAATTGGTTAATATGACTTCGATTAGTTATTATAGATAAAAAAATAATGAAAAGGTTTGATCCATGTATTTTTGAATTGATAATATTGATGATTTTAATATGATCACCAAAAGGACGCCTGCATTCTTCGGCGTCTTATGACGTCTTCAGCACGTTTTATAGCCGGTCTTACAAGTCTCCAGACAGGGCAGACAGGTGATCTATACGCTTTACTTATACCCCATCTATCATCCGCCTCGCATATACATCGTTCAACTACCTGGAAAATGTCTGGAAAGTTTGGTGCCTCTGGTGGTGGATAAATAGGACATGGCGCGGGCTGTTTTAGCCTCCTTTAGTAACTTTCATAGAAAAGAAGCTTCCTTGAAACAGGGACCCTAATTGTTGTCGTTCAGCACGTGCAGAGCGTCACACGAACAAGGGGGTACGTGCAGTTTCGCTGAGGGCCTTTGTTCTTTGGCCGCACCCATGTTTTTTTTACACGTATGTCGAACTTATACATATAATTGTAGGATGATGGGACGAGGCAACATGTGACTTCTATAGCATCCACTATGGAAGTGAAAAGAATTAATACATATAATTGTGGGTATGCTCTACATCTATTTTAATCAGGATAGCGGGATTATTATCAAACTGTAGTATATCGCATTCCGAGGTTACTAAAGCCCTGTTTCCACCAACAGATTTTACAACCGATTTCAAAAATCGGAAGTGGAAATAATAGTTAATCATACATATTTAATATATCACTAAAAAGGGTTTGTAATTCTCTTTCAAATGATATGTAAGATATATAGTATTTTGTTATATAGGGCTTTAGATGAACCCTTCCCGACAGAGCTCCTACGTTATTGCTGATTATCCAGCATTAGTAAACAAGCTGCATTAGAAGCGTTTCACTTTTTTACTCCATATTGAAAAATAAATCTACATTCTAATATTCTAGAAAAGAGAATCGTTCATATATATATATATATTCAACGCGGGAAATGAGTGTAACGTTACGGAGAAAAAAAACCAACTTAATCAATCAAACTGTGAGGTGTGTGCCCCCTCCATCCGGATACGGACCACTACTGTTAAGGTCCTTTTCACGGGAAGGTGTTAGGCAGAATCTTATCGTGTGGGCGACGAGGGTTCCCATTTCTCTCTAGATGTAAAATTGAATAAGAAAGTTCTGTCTGAATAGTGCTGTAGGCCTGTCTTTTTTTATTGGGTTTCAAGAAAGTTTTAAAACAAGGTATCATGATTTCAGATTTGCTTTCAAAACGACAGCATCTGCTGTGGCAACGTGCTGATTTGATAAGTTGGAACTCGACCACGCCAAATTCGTTAGGTAACTAATGATATTGTTGGTGACCTTCTGAAAAAGGAAAACAAATCCACTTGGCCCTTGCCACACACTGTCACTTCCGAGACATGGAGAAGGTCATATATATAGTTAAAGAAAAGAAAGTACGGCCAGACCGTGCAGGAAAAAGATTCTCAGGGCCAAGGATAAGGGTGGATTGCATTTCACCTGTCGAGTTTAAGAATGCATTTATGCACATCTCCTGCTCGTTTAATTATCCCTGTGTCACGAGTCGATATTAAAGGGCTATATGGGAGACTGGTGAGAAGTGGGACACTATGATACCCTCATTGCATTTCTGCCATTCAGTTCTCACCAGTCTCCCCTACCCACTAGGCGATTTTACCGGCGATAGGCGAGGGGCGATTGTAATATCTAGCATGTTTGATATTTCCCTAGGCATTTTCCCGGCGATTTTCCCAACGATCACGTCGCCAGTGGCCTGTCGCCCAGGAGTCACCCAGAGTCACCCAGTGATCCTGAGTCGCCCGGTGACTTTACCAGCGATTTGCCCAGTCACCCATCGTCCGTCAACGGTTAGATCATTGAGGGGGTGTGGGGCTTTAGTAACGCTGGTTGTGGCATGTAACTTCATTTTCACAATTTCTGTTGTTTTTAGCTCTGTATCATAGAGATAAGCGTAAGAAATGGCCATGCCGCTGGGTCGATTTTAGGGGTAAAGGCCCCAAATTCATGATTCGGTATGCAATAACCCTACGTCATGTGAATGGACAGGATCCTCAGATGGCCGTTATACATATATGCCATCGTTTAATATCTAGGTGAACGTGGTACCGCCCATATTGCACGCATAGAGGGTCGATAGGAAATTGCAACTCGTGCTTTTTGGCCATCAGCTGAGGAAGGACGAAGGCCCAAGTGACAAGCAAATTCATTTGTGGTGATTTGTACAGGTTATTCGGGCCTGAGCTACACTGGGGTATTGACTGAGATGTGGCGCAGAAAGACAAAGGATATATTCGTTACCCTGGGTTATTTTTTTTATTATTTGTTTTATTTCAACAATTTATACAGTCGACACGCCTCAATACTAGGCACTGCTTTTCTGAGTGTACACTGTTTCTTTCCAGTTACAATCAATCGTAGTTGAAATGGGAACATCAGGTTATGGCCGGTTTGACATTGTCTACTCTTCCATTACAGAACCATGCCTATAATTTCATATTATTATCAGTATACATTATGGTTGGCTAATAAAGGACCTTGGGGCGGATCGGGGAAGTATGGTCCCCGCCCCTGTCAGTGGCGGATTTAGGGGGGAGGGGGCCACAGGGGGCGCACGTCCCCCTATTTGGGGCAAAGGCACTACTGAAATATTAACACTCACCAGCTGCAGCTGCTGAAATTTGGTGTTATTCACAGTTTTGGGCAAGCACGGGCGGTGTTCCATCTTATCGTGAAGTGCGTACACCAAAGAAAGAAAAAGAGACAACGTGTCCAGAGAGTGGGTAATTGTCTATAATAACTAGAGGGCACGTCCACTGATGTATTCTGTCAAACATTCCCGTTACTGCCCATTGTTAGGACACTATCCCACAAAGATACACCATCCTACTTGGGAGTTTGTTGGATAGCATCACCACAAGATACTATCCCATAAACAGTTGCTAATGCCGCGTCCCCACTTGGCGGCTAACAACGGCAATAAGTGGTTTTCAGAGGCAACCAAGAAGGGAATGATAGTCTTTGGGCAACTAATTAATCACGTTGGGACACTCTTGTTTTAAATCTGCTGGTGACTAGAGGACACTTTAGTACATCATCCGGCGACTAACTAATCGCCTTGGCTATGGAGAAATATAAAACATGTGAAATATTTAGCAGCTGTTTATTGGATAGCATCACTACAAGACGCTAAGATGCAAACATGCGGATCAAGGTTGATCCATCTTCACCACTGTACACTTTTTCCATCCAATATTGATATTGGTATGGCCCATGCTTATAGTGCTTCTTGATCCCTTAGTAAGCCATTTGAGTAATAGGGTCTTTTTGTGCGATAGCATCTGTTTGGGAGACAGTGTCTTTATGATGCTGCTATACCACAAACCAGTTTAAAGGATAGCATCTGTTTACAGGATATAGTGTCTTGAAGTAGACTGAATATTTGTGGGATAGCATCTCCTTGTGGCATAGCGACCTTACAGCTCTTAAAGAGGGAAGGGATTTGGACCGGCGGGAAAGCCAACAGATTGATCCAGTCATTCATAAACCTTTTGATGTAATTGACCATCGTACCCTAGCCATACGTACCTCGTCGTCTACACTACATCGGCTGGCCTGTTCGACCTCCATCCTCCCTAAAGCACTGGGCAAACAGTATTTTCTTGGCATCACTTTTATGAGCTCTCAACTTGTCCATTAGTGAGTAAGTATGGTCAATGTCCTCTAGTCCACTCTAAAGCTTGACCTTATTGAGACACTCTTGTAACTTAGTTTGTAAAATGTGGGATGTTTGGTGGCCATCTGGTAAATACCGTATCGATCTTAACATGTAATTGACCCCCCTTGGTAAGAAAAATGAAGTAGTCCAAACCTTCCTCAAGGTGACATACTGGAGGAAACAGACACAGACTTCTCTATAATTTGAGAGAATTGACTTTCCGAGACATTCACTCTGGTGTTATAGGTCACTATGTGTCTAATATCTTTTCGTTGTGTGCTTTTATTACAGGAACTCTTCGTATACTGGTAAAGGTGTCAATACTAAACATATAGAATAGATATCCACACCCAAGAATTGAAGTTGAAATTCATAGAGCTATAGCGCACATGTATTCAATGTTTACTGTAATCAAAATAAATATGATCCCCATGCATAGTCTTATCAGGATGTTTTAAGAAGAGTTAAACTTATCAAACTCAACTTCTAGCATTTGGTGGACAGGTTTTTTTTTATCATTTGGAGCGGTGACGTTGGAAGGTGTAAAACTGACCGGTTTCGGCTGGTTAGTCTCCTCAGGATATTTATTTACACAGAAGGTGTTATTCTAATCTTGTTGATTATCCTTCTCACTACTCTCTCTGCTGCATCTAATTGTTATCTGACCTATGGGACTAACAACTCTCTAAAATGCCACTTTGACACTCAGGGGTGGATCCGGAGGGGAGGGGGGTACGGTTGTCCAGGTGGTCCTAAACCCTGAACCCTCGCTTTTGATGAGGACCTAAGCTCAATACCCACTAGGACACGTTGGACTTCGGCGATCGTATTTTCCTCTGGTAGCCTGTTAGTATGTTATTGAAATGAACATGTTTGATAATATCATCCGGCAAATTGCCGGTCGATTTTCCCAGCGATTCAGATCAAAAATGCATATTTCAATACACTATACTGACGGGCGACCAAAGGAAAATAGAATCACCGAGGTCCAAATTGTCCAAGTGGGTATGGGGGCTTTAAACTTTCCATAGAGAAAAATAGATCATCCGTATGTGTGTAAATGCGCGCTTTTTTAGTACTGAGCCTATATGCAGACCCCTCCTCTTTCCGAAATCCTGTATCCACCCCTGACAATGTGGGTTCAACTCTTACAAAGAAAATCTATGTGCACAATATAACGACCTTCATCACTCTGAACTATAGGATTTTTATTTTACTGTTAATTGTTAGTCTCCCAGTTATAGGTTTACCGTCTTCATGATTCCATGATTTCTTTGCCTCTTACATTGAAAGCAAACTAAGATTCTACGCAGTGGACTGACCCCCGCGTCAGTACAACTGAAATTACAATCAAGTAAATGCTATAAAGAGCGCATTATCTAAATGGTAATTTAATTGAAAAAGTGTTTTAAATTGCGTGTTCAAAAAGATATTCATTAGCTAAAATGCAAACCGATGGAAAGTAATAGAGGCTCGTCACTATATTTGTTTTGTTAATCCTTAAAATACTTCTTATTCAATGTACTTATATCTCTGAGGCTGACGTGGAATTTCATGGCGTTCGGGTGTTAATATTATGTGAAAGATCACTAGGCGTATCAAACCTACATGCAGCTGGTAATGTAATATACATTTTAACAAGATTGGTTGAGCCATATATCCATGTATTTATACGGCCGCTAATGTATTATATCTGGTATCCTGATACAAGGCAACGTTCAGCTGTTTTGTTCCATTTTTTTAAAATTTATTTTATTAACCACAATCGTCACAGCGATGTTCTTCCATGTAGGTGAAGTTTCAATCCGTATCTTTACAATTTCTTACTTTTTTTCTGTTTAACTCGCCAAGTATGATTCCAATTGTAGAAATCGTTTTTTACTATAAAAAAATTATGTATACAAGCTAGTAATACACACGCATAATCATAATAGGGAGTTTTAGTACATCCTGTGGCGCAAACGCAACGTATATATACGTAGCCCTTATCTCTGCTGTAATGACTGATGCCAAAATTATGTCTTTTGGGGCACAGTAGTCTGTGATGTAACTTGAAAGATATGTATAGAGATGCGTCGTGGTTGTTATTCCCTATTATCCCCATTATAATTTGTATGCCCTTCGTATGTGATATAAACCGTTAAATATCATAAAACGCACATGCACAATTGATATAAGTAAGCCATCGCCATGAAAAATACATGGAGAGTAAGAATAATGACTCTCAGGGGCAGCTCCTATCGTCCTGAATAACTAACGTGTGCCGTAATATGAGAATGCTACTAAGGTTGCGAGGCTACAAATTTGCCGGTGAAGGGAGACAATGTAGGTGGAGTGAAAGAAGGGTACAGTGTCTCAATTCCCATCGGCACTAGGCCCCCGTATGTTAAGGGAGATGCTCGAGAAAAGGAGCTTTAATAGGTTCTGGAGGTTAACCTTTGATGATGCATAAGAGAGCAGTAGACACTATCCTTTGCCTCAGATTGCATTGTTTGAGGGAGCTCCTTGTGCGCTGAAGAGTTGAGGTAAGACAGGGTGCAAGCAGCATGGTCCTAATATAGTTTCCGGTAAAAAAAAAAGAGAAAAAAAAACGATCTCCGGCTAATAGAGTTTACACTTGGTCCTTGGTATTCTCATCTCTTGATATTAGACTCTAGGTCCTTGGTTTCCTTATCATTTGATATTAGGATCTAGGACTTTTGGAGCCTTTTATCTTTATATATAAGAGGACCGCATGACGCGGTTACCAGGCTATTCAGTTCTTATTGGTCTATGATGGCCAGTATATGCTTTTGAACAAAGTTCATTGAATTCATTGGCGCAGCAGTGGATGATATCTAGCTTATTCGATGAAACAAAATACCAAAATCTAATGCCGAACGGACTCAGTTAAAATACGAAATCGTAAATACACACTGAAAAAGGCTAAGAAAATAGTTAAGTTTGTAGTGCTTGACCTTTTAACCAAAGTGCTACTAGAAACAAGCCTCGCAGATGCCACAGTCATTTGGAATGTAACACTGAAAAGGTAAATAGGCCCAATATGGAGACAAAACATGATCCTTTTCTCCTAATCTTGGTTTTTGATTGACTTTTAACACCACTCTACTTTGGGTCTAGGTTTCTGACCCACTTATTCCCCTAGAGGGATGTGGAGGTGGCTAGTCCGCCGGCGGGTTACCCATAAATGTCAGGTCCCAATGCAGATACATGGGACGTACCAACCCTAGGCAACCTAAGTGGGTTGTGCCCTTAATCAACTTCAAAGCAAGACAAATGTGCTTCCTGATCAAATTTGCCCGGCCCAGCACATAATTCGGCTCTCTTGAGTCTGGTCCTGGGTACAACTTTTCCTAACATACTAATTTTGTAAGGTGTGGGCGTGGGAAAGGTCACGAGCGTGATCACTAAGAACGCCAAAGTCATTTTAAAGTGCACTAATGAATGTAGTTATTAGAGGAAATATCAAACGGCCGCTGCCTCCTTGATCTTGGCTTTTGATATGGCTATCAAAAGATCCAGATGCAGGCAAATTAGGAAGGCCTGTGTTACTGCCCTAAGGCCACAATTGGTAATAATGAAACCACTGCCTTAATCTTCACTTACTCGTATCTCTCTGGGTTCTGAGACCCGGCGTGATCTTATTTCCGCGGTATCAGTCATACTAGCTTGCCTGCCGTGCATCTACAATTACAAACTGTGCTATTCCCTGCTGAGTCAGCAAAATCAGTTATCATTAAAATGACTTGATCAGCTGTCTAAATACCAGGTATTTAACAGAATAGTACCTTTGGCAAAGAAGTAGACTTTAATTATAAAACGTCAGCTGCCTTAGTAATTGCGATTGATATGCTTAATAGTATTAGGTTGTTGATGATGCTGGTTTTACAGGTGGTTGCATCGTCACGTTCTACAGAATAATTATTATAATGGTGACAGGCTTCAAGGGTGTTTGGGGTTGTGAATTTTGCACATTCTGAAAAAATATTTTAGTGAGAAAAAGTTCACATACTGTATGTTCTTCAGGCCACAATACCAATGGAAGGGAGAGGGGAGTTCACACTAGGGAAAGTGGGAAGGGGGCATGGAAAGGATCCGTGGAATCAGGTCAGGTATGAGGTATCATAAATTTTCCCCGTGAAACCTCAAGATGCCCTTGGCCTATAGCCGTTAGCTTCCTTTCTTTGGCTTTGCAGGAAATACTACTTCTCACTACCCTGAGACACCTGATAAGATGTAGGAAGAGTCTTTTTGGGTTACCAGGTACTGTAAATGATATATTGTATAGTATTCTGTTTGACACCTCAACATTACAGTTTTCTAGGCCTAGCTGTTACGTCATGGTTATCTACACCACCAAAATGGTGAATATATTTGAACTTCAATGAATGAGGTCCCAGAATTACATCACACTGCTGGAGCTGATACTTCCCAGCAAACAGCACACGTGTTAAACACCAGTTTTACTCATGTCAAAGTTGTCTAATACTGGTTTAATTACAATCCCTGTGTATTGCCAGTATATTCACCTGTTTGAGACATTGGTTTACTCCAAGAAATTTATTTTTATGATTTTTAATGCCTAAACGTGCAAATCTATTTTATATGATTGGATGCATCATAATATATTTATATATATAAGTTCAATGAATAAACTTATTTTTTGTAACATTATTTCATGCTGGTGTCAGAATAGTTGCAAACTGGTGTAGTGACAAACCCTGTGTATTCCCCATGTAATTGCCATGAATTGACCCAGTTTAGTCACTTTTTTTAATCTACTAACTGGTGTGAAACTGGTGTAATTCAAATCCTGTGTTTTCTATAGGAAAACTATACCTCTCTGACACCAACTTGGACTAAGTTTATTCTCAGAATAAACTATGCATTTTACATATGAATCTAGGTTTAATATAACTTATAAGTGTGGTTTTAAAACACAAGTTTTCACAGGTTATTCCCTTAGTTTCAAACACAAGTTTTCACATGTTATTCCCTCAGTTTGAGCCCTATTTTCTCATACTATTCCCTCAATTCAAAGTATGGGTTTCACATGTCATTCCTCCAGTTTAAGACACTATATTTACAGTCTATTCCCTCAGTACGAAATATGAGTTTTCACACATTATTTCCCCAGTTAAAGACACTATATTTACAGGCTATTCCCTCAGTTCAAACTATGAGTTTTCAGATGTAATTCCCCCAGTTTAAGACAGTCTATTCCCAAAGTTTGACGGAAACCTTTAGACTACCTATACAGCAGGTCTGCTTACACACCCCTAACTACAAAAAAGGTGTGCAAGCTACATTTATGAAATCAAAATTGCAACCCATTAACAAATCGAATTATCCTATTTCCCTTTCTTTGGAAAAAAACATTACATTTTTTGCAAATGCTCATTGAATAAATGGGTACAAGATTCAATACGCAACCCTTTATAATAACAGTTTCAATGGAGACAGTTATAGACACCTTTTTTGTAGCCTAAGGGTGGAAGTCACCAGTTCTCTGAATGTTGTTGCCAGCATTCCTTGGTCAGGTGTCTAGTTGATGTTTAAATCATGTTTAACTGGTGTCTCACTTGTGCTTCACTGGTGTCAAACTGATGTCAAACTGGTGCCTTACTGGTGTCTAACTGGTGCTTCACTGGTGTCTAACTGATGTCTATCTGGTGTCTAACTGGCATCTAACTGTGCCTCTGACCAGTTTGTCAATTACACTTTCATTGATTTATACTTAATTTGAATATAATACATGCCCAGCAACCATGACTATTAATTTGGAAGTACAATGATTATAATTAAAATGCTGTATGAAAATGGTTATACATATCTACATTTTACTTAGAAAAAGAACGTTTTTCCCATAGTATAACACTAGTTTACTCACAGAAAACATCGACCTGAAAACTCGAGTTCAAAAAACGTTTAGAACACCAGAAATGCTGTTAACGAAATCCCGAGTCCTGGAGGAGTTTCATACACGTGTTTAACTCCATTTATCTCCTGTCCCAACACCTCCACAACACGGGACTTTGTTTGCTGGGTTATCATAAAAGAATTGTTTTCTTACAGCATAGGTTCTGTCTACAAGGCGTTTTAGATGTTTATCCTTCGTCCCATAACCATTTCAATTTGTTAATGATAGGGGCCTATGCATGTAATTGCACCATTACTCTATATATCCCCCTGGAAGTTGACGGCAGACTTGGGTAAATTTCTTTTTCAAATTGAAACACAGCTACATCACAACTGCATTGTGCTCTCCCAACAGCCCTATAGATGTAGTGCAGCAGCAGACCAGTCTATAAAAGGGAAGACCCATGACAAAAAAGTAACAAAGACCCTGGGCTTATGACGTATTATGAATTGGTAATGAAAAGATGAATGTAAAGATTAATTTAAGCACTTATTCAACTATCCAGATGAAAAGTCTTGTATGTCAAGATATTCTTTTAGGATTTACTGCAGGGATAGCTCCACCCAGTTTCATTTTGATATTCATTTACTGTTTTAACGCGTTTAACTCATTTAACATAACCATAGAACTTATGAACTCGATGGGATAGTCCCCTATTGACGTTTTACGAGTTTAATAGTCCCCTATTGACGTTTTACGAGTTTATTACTGTATGCTCATCAATGATAGTTCCCCCTCTATATAATCACATAATAATTAACAATTCAAGCTGTCGCCAAAGTATTTGCGTAAAATCTTCTTTTTTTTCCATTTCCTTTCTAAATTCACTTACTTCATCTATCTGACGAAATTCATATGGTATTCTCTCCCATATCAAAGATACTCTAAAATATGTGTTTTCACTACTTTCTCACTATTTGTGGTTTTGCTCTTGAATATTGATTCAATTTCGCAAATCTATGGATGGACTCTGATTTGAATAACATTTAAATTTTGAATTATGACAATATGTATGATATAATAGCTAGATGAGATGGTGAACCGTGGTGGTTGGTGAATTGGAGAAGAAGAAGAAGGAAGTAGGGATTGTGGGTTGTAGAACTTTGTAGGGTGAGTGGGTAGGTGGGGGGTAGTGAGCAATGACTATGCATGCACACCCCGGCCCATGCAACTACAATTATATACTAATAATGGAGTGCTTTTTGATATGTCTTATTGCAACGCTGAGGTAACAGATATGTTATTTTGTACTTTGCATGATACTTTTCGGTTACTCAGACTCTCTTTTGTAAATGTAATCACGCAAACACCCTCTGCTCTTTCACAAATTCCCGAATCAGCATGTGTACCAGTTTTACTCCAAGCCCGTCACGTGGAAGTTTCTTTACCCAGATTTCTTGCCCCTCTGTCTGACAGCTGGGCTGTAATGGCCATCAGTACCAACAGGTAAGGTGATCTGTGCAGGTGAGTGGGAGATCCAGGACATCAACGCTGAAGGAGTGTCATAATGATAAGAGGTCAAACCTAAAGCAGGGAGGCAGAGACCTAGGATCGTCTTGATGCTTCAGGTATCTGCATGCCTTCCTGTTTTGTATAATCATTAGATAAAATATCTGGCTCAGAGTCAGATGCACATAGGGACTCGGAGGTTATCCTGATTGCATCTCAAAATTGACATTTCACTCATCCTTTTGTAAAATGTGTTTTTATTCCTCAAACTTCTTTTTCGATTTGATTGCATATAAAGCACCAGTTATTATATCATAGGTGCAATGTTAAAGTGTTTTTACGTGTAATATAACCGAATAATTGCTAATATAACCGAATCAATAGTATTACGTGTTAAACACTGGGATAAAATTGCCATTAAAAAGTACAATTTTAAGTAGATCAAGCGCTTGTCAATGCCTGAAATCATTGGCAACAAAAGCATGTGTATCAGAAAATTTTAAATGTGGAAAGCTAGTATATCACATGTCTGTAGATACGATTATGGTGATAACAATATATAGCCATAATTTCTAAAACGTAAAAATGCTGGTATTGGACAACAACATCGCTAGTAAACCAGCCCTTCAGTGATAATTACATAATTATCTAGGAAAGGTGAAAGGTGAAAAGTCTGATGACACAGTCGTGATGACGCATAAAGTATTCATGAAGGTATTCACACGAAGTCAGCAACAACTCTCGATTAACTGCAGGCCTTCATCAAAATACATTCATGCATATGAGAGAGTCTGGATATCCAAAGTCAATGAGTCTTTGGAGAGTAGGTGTCATTGTATATATTTGCATATGTGTTCATCCTCAAACTCCAAAGAGAGGGTTTGTTTATAATTATATGGTCTTACAATTGGAGTTTAGCTTATTATTGTTCATATGTTATAAACGTTTAATTACTTAGTTCATCAAAATACATAAATTGTATCACGTGCCAACCTGAGGGCAACCCAGACCAAACTTGGGGGCCTTGGAAAGATGCCTCGAGCATGGCCGCGAGACAACCCAAACATCTTACATGCTCACAAATGTGTAAAGGCCATATTATACTATGCGTTTTTTGAAACACGACGGACCCGACGCATAGTGTAATACGGCCGTAACAGTTAAGGCATAAGGATATATTAGATGTCGACATGATACTCCAACCTCAGTAGATAAATACTGATCTATCTTATCTCAAACCCCGATACAAGAAAACTTTCAAGTTGCACATGCAAGCTCGAGGCATCCCAAATCCTGTCTGTGCCGTGAATTTCTTGGGCATATTCATCCAACCAGGCATTTACAATTTATCATCCAGTGTTGGTTACTAAACCACCGTGGTTAGGCAACTGCAAACTAGGTGTAAAATTATCACCCCGCGGATATGGCGCGTACCGGTATTCTAGGTTCCTAGGTAAAAACCTCGAACTAGGTCACTGGAACAGGTGGCCTTGATCCATATAGATCTAGACATATCTTCAGGTGGGGAAAGGAGGAGGAGGACGTGTACGTTGATTCCTGGCAAGGTAAGATCCATGTATTCAGCAATGTTGAAGACTTGAAATTGTTTACCCTTAATGGAATTTATAGAAGGGCTTTGGTAGGTTATAATTACAGCTATCACTTTAAGGATATTAGAGTGGAAACCTGTTGGCTTTTATTGCCATGGTTTGTTTTTTATCTTAGTCTATTTGCAAAAGCCCTTTTTTTGGGGGATAATCTGACATGGCGTCTATACCATATATATTTTCTATTTGATTTTTTATCTCCTTAATCTTCTGCTTTCAATCTGCCAAGTGCCAAGCTGTAACTTTTCAGCATGTTAATCATGTTTAAAGAAAAAAGGCTGAAAAATATAATTTAAATTCACATTTACGGTTTTGTAAAGCATGTCAGTTTAATAAACATAGTAGAAAACTTGTTCTCTAACCCTTTCGTTAAATGTAATTGGCCTATGACCTATCTAGGTCATTTATGTAGGTCACAAGTATGAGTTATTGTCATTCATTTTAATAAATCAGAATGAAGGTTTCTTTGCACGTGAGGAACCAGAAATAATTGGAAATCACTATTGAACTTCACAGAAGCAAGGTTCTTTAGATAGAAAATCATTAATGCATAGTTATTCACAATAGACTTGCTGTTTCTCTCTCATACATATTAAATCCTTACAACATACAAACACATAGACTAAGAATCTTCCCGATATCATTTACTTCACAAAATACATGTACAGGTCTGGGCAATCTATTGTGTTTAACTATATGTTCCAAGTCAAGGTATGCCTCTCTCGCCAATAATTATAAACTATCAGGGTGGTTAATCATAACTGAGACATGGCCTGTAACCAGTGTTGGCGGGGGGGGGGGGGGGGGGGTTGTGCAACCCCCCATACACAGGGAATTTTCCAATATCATCATTAAAACATTAATATTCTGTATAAGTAAGGTCTCAGCTTCACTAAAATGTAATGTTATCATAACATTCTATTTCAGTAAGTCTCACCTAACCCATAATAAGGTAACTGTTGAAAATTTAAGTGTGAGGCTGACCAAAATAGTATGGCTGGAAAGCGTGCCTATGACGTTGCAGCTTGCTTGGGTACAAACAAAATTATCTAAATCCCATTCTCTGTAATTTGTGAACATTTTTGTATGCACAGTGTATGTAGCAATCTACTTTTGACATTACGTACACTGTTTCATATTAACACTATATTTTGTTTACAAATCCAAAGTTAATCCTGAGATTTGTGCCAAGCTTTTGTGGAACAGCACAGTGATATTATAAAAAATGGGAAGTGTAGTGAAATGGCACAAACCAGTCTCTCCCTATGCTTGTGTCATCTCTGCTCCCTTGCCTCGCTTGACCTGTTTGCAAAACAAAAACATAGTCCTCCTAAAAAGTTTGAAGTGGATGGAATGGCAGGGGGTATCAATCAACACCTGGCTCTCAGTGCTCCTTGGATATCAAACATCAAAACGTTCTAAGGGATCCACCTTGTAAGGCAAAGTCCTTTTTAAAAATAAGTTTTGTTCAATATGGAGGCTTTTAGACATCTGTATTAAATTACTTGATTTAAAAAAGAAATCTTGGAAAACTTGCAATATGAATTATGTGCTTCCTTCTATTTTCAAGTGAAGTCAGAATGTCTACAGCAACTTCAGAAGCAAAATGCATGCTGGGAGTTGCATCGGATGATGACACCAATGAGATGACTCTATCAAACTGGAGAAAGGTATGGGAAATAGGGAAAACGATCTGGCACATTCCTTTCTACAATCCGTAAGTATAAGATACCTTCTTCTTACAGGTAATTTACAAGATTTTAAACACCAGCATTTATGTTTTAATAACAATAACTATTGTTCTATCAAAAATTTTGGAAATATGATAAATAAACTTATCAAAAGAGAATATTGGCTCCAGACGCAGAGTTAAACGTGTTATACTTCCCAAATTTAACATGAATAATCAAGATATTGACTTTATACATACCTACAAATATTTGGGAATTATAATTGACTATACTTTATCATTCAATAAACAAATAGATAACACATTAAAAACGGTTTCACACAAGATCTATATATTTTTAAAGTTAGGAAGTTCTTGACAGAAGCAGCTGCAATTCAAATTTATAAATCAATGATTCTCCCCTATTTGAAATATGTGACCCGATCCGACAAAACGAGTCGCAAGTCGCAATGAGTCGCAAGTCGCACGACCCTCCCATAGCATTCCTTAGCTAATTAGCTTTAAAACGAGGTGTAACGTCCGACATGTGACTCATTGCGACATCCGTCTCGGTATGTCAGATCGGGTCACATATGGGGTAATTTTTATACATGAAGATAAAGGCCAATTGGAAAAATTGCAAAGACTTCCGAATAGGGCATTAAAAATTTGTTATATAGGAAATAGACAATTACCGATCGACCTCATGCATGTTTCAGCAAATTTACCACTGTTGTATAAGAGACGTATTGCAGATATCTTGAATTTTATGTGTAAACAATAGAAAAATAGAAATTTGATGGAAAACCATTCTATTAGCACTAGAAGAAGACAAGCTTGAATATTCTTCGCAAAGAAACCAGCCTGTGAAAAATATAAGGATTATATCTACTACATTAGCACTTTATTATGGAATGATCTTCCTATGGCTATGAGAAATACTGATACCTATATGAAGTTTAATCATACAAAAAAAAATTGGATGCTGAATGTTATTCAAGTTAATATGCTTGTTGATGTCTTGACTAAACTCCATACCTCTTGACAGGTTGTGTAGTAGAAGAAGTATACCAAACATTAATGTTGTACTTGCTGTATGTAAATATAATTATCTGTATAACTATTAATTTGAAAACAAAATCTCTCTGTATATTTATGCTGGACCTATCAGAAAACCGACAATGTCGCGATGGGCCATACCCATCGGTTAACCCTTTAGACCCCAATCAGGCTGTGGCCGTCCGAGGGTGTACTCCCTAATCCAGCCATAGCCCCTTGGAAAAATGGTGATTTTTCCATAATTTTTCCATAATTTTTCCATATTTTTCCATGGGGGACACTATTAAGAATATCAAACGTACAAAAATGGCTAATGTATTGTTTAAAAGCTGATTTAATTTCCTATACAATGCTACAAACCCGATGTCTACAACATTCATTTACAATGACTGGTTAGCCCTTGAACATTCTCAATTAAAAGGAATTTAATGAATTCCGGAAGGAAATCCACGGAAATCTTGGGGAAATCAAGCAATTCATGAATGTAAACTGTGGGGTCTAAAGGGCTAATAAATAATAATATATATATATATATATTGTTTTGTATTTCATTAATAGCGTGATAGAATATGAATACACAAATAATCAAGCAGCAATGTTATATACATAGTCAATTTCATATATGGATACTCCAAGTCCCAAAATATACCCGACTAAAACTTTTTTAACTCTGAAATTTCTTTTTAAAAAAATTGGACCCTATTTGGGCTTTAATTGGGCGCTTTTCATGAAGATTGACCACATGGTTGGAAATCTTTAAGAAATTAAGGTGAATGTTGAAAACTTTAGACACTTTGAAAAAAAATTCTGGAAGGTTAAGAAAGTAACACAGAACTTTTAGTTACTGATATACAAATACTGATAGGGCTCCTAAAAGCTAAAAGCATGTCATTAGATGTATAACCATACGCACAATAGTAGAGAATTCCTTAACAGTCACTGTCACAGTGGGCTATACAAGGATGGGGTACAGTTTTACAGAGGCCAAGCTTAGAGGCCCATAATACATTTTGGAATAGTGTTTTTGCATAGAAAATGTCATAACAACATTCCAGGGAACCTCATAAAAAGTAGGAGAAGGATATTATGCATGTAGCAAAAGGCCTACCCATAACTGAATTCTCTGCTATTTCTATTCATTATTCAGGCAATTGGTAAGATTTCTTGACAGAGTCATCAATGGCAGACCTGGCCTAAAGATGTTTTTCCCTCTTTGTGGAAAGGCTGTTGATATGAAATGGTAAGACAACAGTTTCTGCAACAATTGTCTAAATTAATGTATGAGTAGACCTACAACTACTTGACTACGGAGAATTAGTAAGAGGAGAATAGCATTAGGACTCACTTGCTTCTGCATTCACATGGGAAATAGTCTATTTCATTTGAAGGGCCTCTGCTGTAATTTTAGTCTCTACTAGTTTGATTAATAAGCATCTTCCATTGGGTGCCATCCCAGATCCAGCTGTAGCCGCCCCGAAAAATGGAAATTTTCCCAAATTTTTCCAAGAAGAACACTTTACTGAATATTGATCATACAAAAATGACCAATATATAGTTTGAAAGTTGATTTAATTACCTGACCAATATATGATACAAATTTCTTACACACATTATGTTAGGAAAATTTTTAGTTTCCCCAATCTGTGTCTATAAAAAATCTAATTTCCTGACCAATGCTGAAAATCAGATGACTAGAACTTAAATGGTATGAATGGGTAGACCTTTGAACTTCTTCAGAATTCTGGAGGGAATTGCATGGAAATCCTGGGGAAATACAGCAATTCATGGATGCAATTTGTTGGGTCTAAATGGTTAAATGCAAAATTTCATAACTTTTGGATCTTGCATAATTATGTAAAAGTATTATATCATGTTTATCTTTTGTATCATTCATGTATAATTTCATTTGGAATATAGTTACATAATGTAATTTTTCACAATTTCCTGTTATTACAGGAAGTCCCATTTTTACGGGATGTCCCGTTTTTCTGTGGTATCATCAACCTGTTAATGATAAGTATGTGTAAAAATTAGATACGATGCAGCTTTATTCCTTTGTACTTGAAAACTTGCGAGACATGTTAATGTAAAGATTGTATGACTGTTGTTATTTCTGCATATGTATATATTTTTAGGATGTATGATGAAGGGCATTTGGTGGTTGGTGTTGATGCAGCCCCAGTTGCATGCGAACAATTTTTCCTTGAGAATAAACTGCCTTATGATGCTGAGGAATTAGAAATGTTAGATGGCAAACTATACAAGGTAATGAACTTTGCTAGTACTATACATTTTCTACTGAAGATGATAATCTTTTTGATGTATAGTTATTTATATTTTTGTGTATGTATATCATATATATGTACATTTGAATCATATATATGTACATTTGAATATATTGTATGCACACATTTAATGATAATTCAGACCCATCCTCTTCTCCCTGTGCTAAAGTCCACTTAGATTTGGATTAGTACAGGAATATACCCATTTGTTCAGATTCAATTTCACCCCTTAATGCATGCATGCATACCTAATAGAAAGCCCACAATAAGTAGTGACACTCTGGCATAAAAAAAACCTAAACCAGTGATACTTAATGACAGAATGAGTTACTTATAATAAGTTATAGATGCTATTTTCACTCTGTATAGAGTAAAGATGGGAAAATCAAGATATACTGCTGTGACTTCTTACAATTCCCTCCGTGAGTATATTCTTTTTGTAAGGGTTAATATAAATTCATAGTAATTTATCAAAACTTCTGAAAATGTGCTTGTGCATGGCATGATTATCTATCTGTTGTTATATATTACACTTAGTCTCAAATGACGCTAAGTCTCAAAATTTAGAGACTTAATGCCATTTTGAGACTTAGTGTCATAACTGGTGCACCTACCCAATATATCCAACAATAAAAAAACAAAAACACCCGAAATATCAACAGACTTGATAACCCTTTAGACCCCGCTGATGACAAGGACGAGTTGCTGGATTTCCCCAAGAATTCCCGGGATTTCCCTCAAAATTTCCTTTAATTTGCTTTAATTCAGACAGTTCAAAGGTCTACCCAGCCTAAAATATCAAAAAAATTGAAATATGGTTTAAAGCATGGGAAAGGGAATTAAATCAACTTTTAAACGATATATTTGCCATTTTTGTAACTTTAATACTCCTTACAACGTTATCTTTGGAAAAATATGGAAAAATAATGGAAACATTTCCGTTTTTCCGGGCGGCTACAGCCAGATCGGGGAGTACACCATTGGGCGGCTGTGGCCGGATGGGGGGCTAAAGGGATAATTTACCCTAGACTCTGTCTTTTTCTAGTCTTAACAAATCTGGTGGTACAATCAGAATTATCTTACTAATCAGTATTTGCAAAACATTTCTTTCCTATGACCAATTTTTAAGATAAAGTACAAAACCTCCTCATCTTTGTACCAACTCCTTTAGTGTGCAAACTCCTTCATTCTGATAAAAATATGTCAGGGGCCACACAGGCTCAACCTAACTTAAGGACCTGAGATCTAGGAAACCACTTTTCAACAATCTTAAAACTGTACATGTCTGTCTTTTGATAGGTCAATTGAGAAGGATTTTGTTGTAATATTTGACAGAGGAGGATTGACTTGCATCAAGGGATATGAAAGACCAAGGTAATGCATGGATTACTTCGTACCTCCTTACATAAGCCGTATTTACACAATGCGTCGGGTACATGGACGCATTCGGTCGTGTTGCCCAACACGTCTGACTCGTGTTTGGGGTATATTAAAGCCATATCACACTATGCGTTGGGTGGTGTTAGGTCCCAACATTATCCAATGCCAAGTACGTTATACGATGCATTTGGGCACACGTTGGGCATGCTCTGGGTATGCGTTGTGTTCTTTTTACAAACATGTTGGTGAAATAATGTGAATCAGACGAATCAGACCCAATGCGACCCAACGCGACCATGATCTGACCAGTAGTGTAATATGGACAATCAAGCATCATTAAGGTCAGAAACGTAGAATTCAGATTTTGTCCTTGTATAAGCATACTGGTTGTTTAGTACTTTATTTTGTTCTACCCTCCTGTTCGTGTTTCGACTCTGAACTAACATTGCCAAAAAAAGTGGTAGGCAGAGACATATATATCAAACAATCCATAAATTCTGAACCTTATTTTTGAAAAAGAAAACACGCAGCTGGATTCAGCTCCTAAGATATTTTAGTCTTAATGGCTGCATGTGTTTATGTTTGGGCATATGCCCAAACATAAACACATGTCTCTAAAATTTAACTAGGTCTTGAAATATCATAGCAATTAACGTACCTCAAACTGTCTAAATGTTTAAATTGGTAAAAGAGTGAAAAGACTATAATGATGCAAACATATTTTCTATCAAAGTAACCCTATCTAGGGTCAAGGTTGCAACAATAGAGCCCGAAAATGTGAAAATGGGTAATTTTCAATTGGTATTTACTCCAAATGCCCCAGTAAATAGGTTTTTAACCTAACAATATTTCGTATCAAGGAGATGTACATGCCATTATATTAACTTTCCAATAGGATATGCAAAATAAAATTAATAAAGACGTTATCGTAATTAAACATTTATTCACACGTCCTATACCCTATTGTATCACCTAGAATGAATTACCAGATGATTACATAAACTAGATTGTACAACCTATTCATGGAACCATATCAGTATTCAATGTGCAAGAAATCCATAATATATATTTAAAGAATTATTATTGAAAAACCTCCTTGGCTGCATATAACAACCTCGCCCTGCGGGCTCGGATGTTGTGTATGCAGCCGTGGAGGTTATATAGCATAAACTCCGCCACCGCGGCGTTATACCTTCACAAATACAAAAGTGACCCTCTCCTTAGCAAGTACAACTATCTACCTTGAAATATCACATTATTATTTTTTTTTTTTCTTTTTCATTCTTTATTTATACTGAAACTACATCAGTGGGTACTGGTTTTCTTTGTAGCTCCAGTTGGCTATAATACTACAAGAGTTACAGATATAAACTTTAAAACTATAAAACTATAAAGAGTATAAAAACTACAAAAGGTAAATATAACTGGTAAGTTACAGATCATGGGTGTTTAACCATATGACACTTTAAACAAAAACATACATTCATGCATACATTCAAGACTTGCTGTATATACTCTGTGACTTTAACATACTATCATTGTGGTAACATCAAGTTTTTTTGCAGATTTTTAAAGGTATTGAAAGAGTCAATGTTTCGAATGTTAACTGGCAAATTATTCCAAGCAACAGAACCCTTGTAATAAACATTCTCCTTATATTTTTCACAATTTGGTTTTGTAACAGAAAATAATGGAGCATCTCGAGCTCTAGTTTTAACTTTTTTCTTATCAATGAGCTTATCTACATTTCTCTTTTTACACATAAAGTTCAATAGATGCGCTTGCCTCCTATCTTCTAGGAACGCCAATTTAGATTCTCTCTGCAAAGTAATTGTTGGTCTGTCAACATTAGGCCCTAAACAAATTTTGATGGCCCTGTTTTGCAATCGCTGGAGCTTATCAATCAAAACATTAGTTGTATTCATGTATAATATATCTCCATAATCAAAATACGGCAAAATCATTGACTTATAAATGAGTAGACTTGACCTTCCATCTAGAAAATGCCTTACTTTGGCCAGTGAATTGATTTTATAAGAAACAGTTCGAATTACATTATTTACATGTTTTGTAAAAGACAAATGAGAATCTAAGATTACTCCTAGATATTTGTAATGTGATACCATACTTAGATTAGTGTCATTAAGCAGGTTATTATGATATTATGTTCAGGTAATGGTTTATTGGGACTATCCACGTCACCGTAGAGGGGGTATATACAGGCCATCATAGTCCTTAGGATATGTCATGGTTGCGATGGTTATCATAGGCCCAATCATTAATGGTATTCCTACAATTCTATCGGTCTGCGTAAACAGATTCTATCAATAAAGTGGGGTTCACACAGTCTGCCAAAATGGTTATGACAGTGTTTATTGTATGGCTCAGGACAGTCTCAACAGTTCACCTAAGGGTCCCAACAGCCTTATGACAGTCACGACATTTCTAACAGTAGATTATATCTTCTAGGATTACATTAGAAATTTCGAAATTGTGGCCCAGTTCCCTGCCAACATTATCATAATCAGTATCATTAGGGTGACTATCAGACTGTGTAAAGCGGACTTTAGCTATCGTAAGGGTGTCCTGACGTTCTTTTAAGGTTTGGTTTCAACCATACTTAATCATGACATCACAGTGATATTGAGCTTCAGTCTCAACATCACCAAATCAGTATGTCTCATTGATGTTCTGGTTAGGTTAAATCATGACTTCACTAAAGATTGCAATTGTATCTTAGTTTAGCCACATTACTATTGATAGTACAACACCAGGGGACAGTGCAATGCTATTTCAGTAGATATAATGGTAAGGTTCAAGATTTCATGGTTTATGTGTAATATAATATTTATTATTACATCAATATAGATTTTTGGAAACAGTCATGTCGCATGCTTACTAATTAATGTTCATGAGTAAATGCAAGTCACATGTTATATTTGGCGGCATACCATTGTCTGCAACCCGCCATTAGCCTCACAATTTTCCTGGAGTTCTAGAATGTCTTCTTGGGGATTACATTTACCTGACAGGATTTTTGGGACCAGGAATGCTAGGGTGAGCTGGCGATTATGGAGATAACTTGTGCGACTAATTCTCCGCCCTGGATTACCGTTGTGCCAGAAGATTCACATGTCTTTATCAAACTGTAAGACTTGTGGTCAGTGCCATACTGTCTTGAGAGGGAAGAGCTGTTGGATGACCAACATGCATGTCTCAAAAGGAGTAATCCAAGAAATCTACAGAAAAATTACTGCGATGATTTGGTTATGTTTGCTTATGAATGCATATTATTTTTTACTCTAGATATGCCAAAAACATTGTGGCTATGATGAAACCTGAATGCAGGTATCTACTTCTGACATTTGATTTCGATGAAACTAAGCATACAGGCAAGTACAAAATATGTTGCTATCCTATTCTGAAATTATTTGATTAGTTTTCCATGAGATTGTTGACTCATTGATCTGTAATGCAGGCACTGGTTACATACGTCAGGCTCTGGACACGAACCTCGCATTTACAAGAAATACTAATATACATGATGAATATACTTTTTAAGATGTTTTATATTCCTTAAAACATGCACTGTCTGTATATATAAGACCACGCATATAACACTAAATGATATATGGAAATCAAATAATTGAATAATATATAATAATCATAGGAAGGTCCTCGCTGGGACATTAAGAGTTGGCCAACTAAGGTCAAACGTCAGTTCCAGAAACTAAATTTAATCATCCAGGCGAATTAAATACCCCATAAATCAAACATGTTTGATATTTTTGGGGTTTGTCAGCCGCCTTATCCCCCCAAAACAGGTTAAATCAAGTGCCAGTCTGGCACCAGAGCATTTAGGAGGATAACTACTCTTCTGCTCTACTGGGTACCAGCAGTAAGTTATCAGTGTATTATCAGTGTATATTATACAGACTTGGCACCAGCAGCTGACAAACCCCAGAAACATCAAACATGTTTGATTTATGGGGTATTTAATTCATATTATGAATAACCTATGGCTGGTACCTAGTGGCCCAGAAAAGTCGTTCTATTTGTATTTAGTCACTCGTCGATCAACTCAGTTCAGGCGGTGAGCGGTGGGTTTTTCGGTGGGAACAAGTCTTCTTACACAAAAAGCATACATTAGTATGGTATAAACTATGATACAAATCAGAATCACCTGCAAGATAAACGTTGAAAGTAATTGCAGTTGCCCCTTAAGACGCTGTGAAGATGACGTCACACCTCCCAAAAATGTGCTTGACGCCATATTGGTGATCAATTTAAAATTGTTATCATTCGAAATCAGAAACCTGTGGATCACATTTTTATATAACCTCAGCCTGTACTGCCCCCAGGGTCAAAACTATCTGAAGTTAAGGATAGACAACAGTAGGCAGGGCATTATTTGCACATTTTCCTCTCATTTTCTTAATTTACAAGATACACTGTCGTGTTATACATCAAATGAAAGGTAAGAATTTTCTCTATCCAATGATATAGGGAAAGTTATGGTGAGATGAATATTTCCAGCGTAATAATTTTAAAACCAATTTCTTGACTTTTATTTTTTGAACATGAATTTCTTTTTTAATAGTAAAGTGATACATTTCAAACTTTGTATGTCCCCTTATAAGGTTCCAATGCAGGGAAGCGTGTCTCAGATTTTTTATTTAGGTCCTAGATTTTATTTTATTGCAAAAAACGGGAAATTTTTTGTAATTTTTTAAAACTTAATTTTCTAGATTTCATAAATCAAAAACTAGGACCTAAATTAAAAAACTGAGACACTCTTCCCTCAAAATGGTTATCATGTACATGTATTTAAAATTTCAGACTTATAGGTCAAATATTAACTGAGATATCCTTGTTCAAAAAAATGTAGTAAAAATGGGATTTTTCAACTTTTCTGGACTGGTACACAGGTGGTCATCAGGCTATACATTTATGATTTATATCAACAGATAGGGTGAATTATTGGCTTTTTGATGATATATGATATGAATATAAGATATAAGGAATGCAGGAATAGTAATAAGATCACTGCGACCATAGCAAAACACCCCTTATCACCTGTTGTCTATCCTTAAGTTTGTTTGTTAACAGTTATAGTTTTTTTTTATATTCGACCCCTAAAACGCTAAGCCATCATGACTGTTAGCCTTTTCATTGAGATTGTTTTGAAAATAATATAGGGAATTCTCAGCGAAGTTCTACAATTGCCACACCTTTTTTAAAGTTACAGTGCAATTCAAATATGTCATAGTAAAATCAAAATTACTTTCTCATAACATGCATATCTCTTTCAATATCTAGATTACAGGCATTCAATTTTGATACTTCCCTATCAGTTTTTTTTCAAGGAGGTGTGATCTTTGAAATTTGTATATTTGTGATTAATAAACAGTAGTGTAAATGTAATTTATGATAAATAGTATGTCTTATATTCTTTCTAGGCCCACCTTTCTATGTTTCCCTGGATGAGATTGATGCACTCTATGGTAAAACATATAACACATCTTACATGCAAATTAAATTACCAATAATTATTCAACTTTAAAAAGATTAGACTTTAATAATCATTGTTAGAAGTTTTAGATTTTTTAGAAATTTGTAGATACATGCTTTTTACAAACTAAGCCTATTCATCACAGAGTTAAGTATAAATTTCAATTCGGTATGCTGATAAGTAATTTTTTTTTTTTTTTTTTTTTTTTTTTTTATTAAATCCAATCTTACAGCAAATATAAGTTCTTCCTTGGATACATGATAATAATTGGTTTTTGATTTACATGTATAATGGACTCTGTTAACCATGCTAAATTGATTATGACTGCTAAAGCATGACTTACAAGTAATGAAATATGAAAAATAATAATGCAGAGAATAAAAGACAAAATGCAATTGAAAAACAGGAAAAAAAGCAAGGTTTTTATCAATTAAGTGCTTCTAAAATCTATATCACATTAGTCTCGATAGAAAAGCAATCAATTGCAGCTGATGTACACAAATCTCCAAATAATATGATCATGTTTGTTTTTGTATTTCTAATTCGGACATTTTAATTACAACGAACAGGATCAAAATGCAACATGGACCTACTCCTTGATGAGGAATATAATGTCAAGCCTAAAGAGTGGACGCCAGGCAAAGTTAATGAACGGGTGCACCTTATCATGCCCAAATGAAGCATTTTGGTTTTGGAAATTATGACCACTGACACAGAAATGATACACACTGGTGATATTCTTGCAATCAAATGAGCCACAAAGCATCTGGCATCCCTATACATTGACAATAGTTTGGGGGCACATGTACTAGCACACTTACTGAGGAATTTATTTAGTAATGAAGTAACTCAAGATAACCTTGCAACTTATATCATCGTTGTCATCCGAAATGATGCTAAATAGTTTGTATAACATGTTAATTACACTATGAGTATCAGGGTTAGGGACCTTCCACTAAGTATGTACGTATCAAGGAGGGGTCAGACATTTTTAAATATGCTTACTTTCTAGTACATATCCAATGCATACATAAGCTCAAAGGAGGGTCTAATTTTTGAAAATGTGTATACACACTTAATGGAAAGCCCATTATGTATTTGCGTTACCTTTGAGCCACTATAACACGATGCAAACTAACCGGATTAGGAATGGTATTCATGTAAGCTAAAGCAAATAAAATGGCTAGATTTCAAAACAAATATCCAAGATGCCCTTTGTTTTTTTATACTACTATCCAAAATAATAAAACTTACCTCAAAACGTTTGCTATTTGAACTGAAAAGGGTCAAATCCATCTAACATTTTGCATCATGTTCCATAATGAGAGTGGAGCCGTCATCTTCAATAATATCCATGGTTTGGCTGAGACATCAATAAGGTCGCATCTCCTGCTCCCTGGACAGAGGGTGTCACAACATATATAGGCCTAGCCCTGCCCCACTCCTCCTGCCCCTGCCCACTCCTAATGACCCTAGTCCCCTATCAAGAAGCAGTAATATGGCCATCTCTCACGCCAAGCCCAGGTGGATGCAGTTCCTATTAGTCTGGGGTCCAAACACCATAAAGTAGCTTATTTAAGGATTCAGTATGCCATGAAGGGTTTATACCCAAAACTATTTTGGGGTGTGAGAGGGGTCCTTTGGGCATAAGAATATGCCTGTTGTCACTCCATAGGTGTGCATAAGAGTGACAGTAGCCATTTTGTTTGACAAACCCCTTCAAAATATAAAACAATATAAAACAGTCTCTTTCTTTAATAGCAGACTCATTAAGTTAGCTATCCATTTCATATTAGACAAATCAATAGTGCATTAGTAGGGGAAGATGAAACATGAATGACTTTGACTTTATCCAAGGTCAAGGACATTGGACGAATGTCAACAAAGTTATAACCATCCTATGTATCTCTATGATGTACCCAATCTCACATAGACACTTATGCAGGACCACTGGTCGTCACGCTTCAATGCACACCCATACCTCCAGGCTGCACGGCCCATGTGCGCATGGACAAATGGCGCGATTGCCCTTAATACATGCTAGAAGGTCGCAGTGTGGACCTCGCATGTGTAATCAGTCTCTACTAGGCCACTTTAGTGACTACCAACCAGATGCAAAACTACAAGCCTGTGGGTATGCTGTATTAGGTTCATGACCTGTAACAGGTTATAGCCTCATACCAGGTCACTGGAACCGTGGTCTTGTTGCACTTAGACATACCCTTATATTTATAATAGGAGGGGAAGGAGAAGGACGTATCCGTTTATACAGGCAAGGTAAGGTCCATGTATTTAGCAATGTTTAAGGCTAAATACTAATATTTAGAAACGCTTTTGTAGTTTACAGCTGTAACTTTCTGGATGTTAGAGTGGAAACTTGTTGGCATCTAAGGGTGTCATTTGTCGTCTTCTGATCAGGGTGCACTTGGTAATTGTGACTGTCTACTTGTTCAACATATTCAAAAACATAATATGTAAATGAACGTACATACACAATTCCAGAATCCTATCATTTTTCATTATTGATTAAACCTTACAAGTCTTATAAGGGATATTGTAATTGTATCTGAATAATAGAGAACATTGAAACCTAACAACAGCAAGCTCAAGGAAAACTTTGTATAGGACACATGAAAAATACATGCTTTACTTTGACTTTACACAAGTCTAAATCGCATACTTAAGGAAGGGGCTTTTCTTAGATAATCAACAGCGTTTTACCGCTACACTGGTGTTACATTAAAATAACACACTGTAATCTATGAATTAAACACAAAGTGGGAGTTGTGTGAACTGGGTTAAAGTGGTTTGTGGGGGGGGGGGGGGAGATCCTATGGTAGTGATGTCATCACTTTTTGATGTAAACAACTGAGAAGTTGCGTGGATCCAAAATAATAGACGGAAGATGATAATCTTTAGCTATTTAATGAGGTTTGAGCTAGATTTCACACTTTACACTTTTCCGAAGGCTTCAACTAGACTCTTACAATGTATATTTCAACAGTGAATGGAACTTGCAAGATTTTGCCACACTAACTGTAGACTTTGGTTTTGGGTTGCTTTAACTAGCTTATTGAATCAACAACTTGTAGTGAACGAGACCCCTCACTAGTCGTCTAATTAGTCTTAGTGGTCACCAGTGCAAGTACATGCACATCTACTCGCTGGACCTACCAGCATTGATCCAGTCACTACCGCTTTTCACTGAGTCAATCTGAACATGGTCCAAGTTTCTCCCTCTATCCATCAACCTCACTCCTGACCATAGAGGTTTCCCCAAAGGAACAAGTCAAACACACAGCTCTAGATCAACGAGTAGAACCATACCTTTATTGCTGTACACACATATATTTATACGATGGGGGTGGCACTCACTCTAACCACAGTCCAGGACGCTCCCTGGACCCCCACCCTCCTCCGGAAACACAAGGCTATTTTCCCAACCAAATCCAGGTCAACATTGACAGCCCATGAGGATATGAAGTTACCTGGCTAATGCATGAGATGAAATAAATGGGAACTCATACGGTTAAAACCTGTATGTTTTAAAGGGAAATGGTGCCATGTCATGCACCAAATACCCAGAAAATTGCATGAAATATCTTAAGTTCTTACGTGCTACATGTTGGAAACTTTAACTCAAGTCCTCAGAGACAATTATTATTGTACTTGTGACTTATTGTCTATGTGCACCTTAACCATGCAGCCTGCTAACATACAATTATATAGCGACGTGCATTAGTCAATGAACCCCCAGAGTCATACAATGAGTTTTTGGCTCTACCTCACCAATCTTCAATGAAGTGTGCCTTTTGATGTATAGACACTGATAAAGCTTTCTTATATTCAGGTATATTTATTACATATACATATATATTTTTTATTTCACCCCTAATGGCGTAGTGTCTGTACATCTCCTATTAACACGTAATTTTATTCATCCAGGGGAATAGCAAAAATGGTATTCCCCAGGTTTAAACTCTTATGTACATAGACCAGGGGATTAACAAAATGATATTCCCCTAGAAAACCAAGGAGACCAGGGTCACGCCCCCTTTTTCAGGCTAAACCAATAGGAGTAAAGGGAGTTTTCAAATTCAAAAAAGTGTTTTATTTCATATGTATGCATATATATAATTTATGTACTATCATAGCTTAAGCTGTATTGAGTAAGTATTCATTAACTCTAAACAGTTAGAGCATTTTATTAGATATGCATTTCATTTAGCCTCATTGGATAGAAAATGTAGGTCAAGGATCCTACCTGTGTGACGTCAGTCTAATCAGGGCACTAGGATTTCTACATAACATTATCAATTTCTTTGTATATATATGATCAAAGAAAATTAATAGATAAACGAACTTACCTTATAGCATGTAACATGATGAAATACTTGTATTATGGAAAGAAAACAGGTTACTCATTTTCCCTAAACTAATTGCCAAATTAACCCTTTAGACCACATCCATTATGAGAATGAATTGCTGGATTTCCCCAGGATTTCCCATGATAAATTTGTTTTAATTGATAGAGTTTAAAGGTTTCCCGCCCTTAAATATCAAAATTATAGAAATCTGGTTTGAAGCATGGAATCATACTCCCTCGTAGCTTCTGATAACCAAGTAATCATAACTCCGACTATAGCCTTGTTTCATTGTGTAATTTTACTGTATCACTACGCTCTGCCATTAAGTGGTTCAACCCAACATCTGGAAACTTCCCCAAACCAAGAATGCTATAGTCGGAGCGATGATTACAAGGGAATCTGAAGCGAGAAAGGAGTATGGCATGGAATAGGGAATTAAATCAACCATTGCACAATGAGTTTCATAACAGCTAAAATAACAAAATATCACAACAGTTAGTTCTTAATGTTATCCTTGAGCGCATGTTGTTACGAAATGTGATTGTGTAATGGGTCACTGGTGGCCATGGCCAGATTGGAGTCTGAAGGGTTAACAAATTTCATTGACTAGAGCATTTCCATACCTAATTGTATGGAAACATCTTGATTCTTGGTCATAAGCTTAAGGGTCTCCTTGATCAAATATCAAGAAGCTCTGAAGGGCCATACTCACTAAGCGATTTTGGGTCAGCCGACAGTGATCAGCAACAGTGATCGGAGTCAGCGTAAAATTGTCAAACATGCTTAATGTAGATCGCCGGTCCCATCAGCGGTCCCAACGGTGGTCAGCACTGGGACTGCCAAATATGTGTGGGTATGCCTTGTTCAAGCAGAGTTGGCCGATGGCTGGGCTGATGGCCACGCCGATCGAGCCCAAAATCACCTAGTGGATATGGGGCTCGAGGGATACACCATGTAGGGCAAAGCACTTTTTTAAAATGTCTTTGTTCCGGTACTGTTATGGAAGATTTGCAACATGAACTTTGTGCTTGCTTCTGTTTTCAAGTGAGGTCAGTATGTCTACTGCAACTTCAGAAGCAAAATCCATGCTGGGAGTTGCATCCAATGATAAAAGCAAAGAAATGACTCTATCTAATTGGAGAAAGGTATGGGAAATTGGAAAAACAATCTGGCACATTCCTTACTATAATCCGTAAGTATAAAATATTACCTTCTTCTTACAGATAATTCACAAGATTTTAAACATGATCATTCATGTTTTAATAACAATAACTGTTGTTCTATCAAATATTCTAAGGCATTTTTCCCTTGTGAACAAATATGATGAATAAACCATTGTCTTCCTCGTCAAAAGAGAATAATTTTTGGTGTTTCATAAATAGCATGATAGAATATGAATACACACATAATGAAGCAGCATAGTTATATACACGTTTGGAAATCTTTAAAAATAATTAAGGCAAATGTTGAAAACTTTAGACACTTTGAAAACTTTGAAATGGTAACAATTTCTGGAAGGATAAGAAATGAAAACAAAAACATTGAGATAATACCAATAGGGCTCCTAATAACTAAAAGCATGTCATTAGATGTATAACCATAAGCACAATAGCAGAGAATCCCTTGGTAGTCAACGTCACAGTGGGCTGAACAGGGATGGGGCACAGTTTTGCAGAGGCCAAGCTAAGAGGCTTATAATGCATCTCATAATAGTCTTTAATTATTTGGTGTAGAAAATGTTATGACAAAACATTCCAGGGAACCTCATATTAAAAAAGTGAAGGATGATGTGTTTGAAGCAAACAGCCAAGCCATAACTTAATTCTCTGCTATTTCTGTGCATCTTTCAGGCAATTGGTAAACTTTCTTGACAGAGTCATCAATGGCAGACCTGGCCTAAAGATGTTTTTCCCTCTTTGTGGGAAGGCTGTTGATATGAAATGGTAAGACAATAGCTGCCACAATAATTGTCTAAAATGATGTACAATAGACCTACATCTAACTGACTCAGGACAATAAGTAATAGGAGAATAGCATTAGGACCCTGCATCTACACAGGAAATAGACCATTTCATTTAAATGGGCTCTGCTGATGTGAAGTGTAATAAGAGCTATCCAGTTATATGGTCAAGGGCTTTCCACTTCTGTTGTCAATGGGATAGATCATAAAAACCTCATTCTGAAAGGTATACATGAATTATGTATCAAATAAAGTTAACTGCCTGGCTGGGAACTGAATGATAACCAGAATTTAATAGGAAACTTTTATAACAGAGACCCATTTACCATCCACACCAGACTATTATCATATACTGATTGCAATTATGATTGACCTGGGTGGTTCATGCATCAAGCTAGAAGTGTTTGTTCCTTTGATACAATGACCTCACTTTTTTTAGCTCAGTATCATGCAACATAGATGCATTTTTCTAAAGAATTCTCATCTTCATTAAAGCAATTGCAAAATGGTACAAGACTATGTACCTTCGAAGCCAGGAAAACATAACATGGCATAGGTTTCCTCCTCTGAGAGTAACTATTATCAATGGTTCAAAATTAACAATAAGTACCTGTAAGAGGTAGATTTGATGCAGCTTTCTTCTTTTGTACAGAAAACATGAGAGAAATGTTTATATAAAGATTGTTAAATGTTGTTATCTCTACCTACATTATTTTTCTAGGATGTATGATGAAGGGCATATGGTGGTTGGGGTTGATATAGCCCCAGTTGCATGCGAACAATTTTTCCTTGAGAATGAACTGCCTTATGACACTGAGGAATTAGAAATGTTAGATGGCAAACTATACAAGGTGATGACTTATACTATCATTTTTGCTTTCCATTGAGGATAACAATAATTATTTTGATATATGATAATATAGATGTATACGTATATTTATATATAGAAGGGGGTTTTAATTAGGTATGTACAAATATTCATTATGAATTCAGACCTATCCATTTCTCCTTTAGCTAAAGTGTGCATTGGATTGAATATACAAGTGAACATACACAGATCTTAGAAGATCAGAAAGCCCCCTTTACCCTTGATGCTGACATACTTAACAGAAGGCCCCTTGTATTCATACATAGTAAAATAAATATTATAAACTTTTAACCCTTCTCTTGTACCTAATATATTGTATTACACTAATTAGACTAATATGTCTCTAATCCATGTGTAATAATTCTGTGTCTTGTTTCTGCCCATCAGAAAAGTTTTAATATTGTGGCAAAAAAACCTCCTAAAACAATAATTGTTAGGAGTGTAATTGTGGCAAATAAAACCATAAAACACTAATTTTCAAGAGTGGATATAATTCTTTTAATGACAAAATAAGTTACTAAACATAAGTCAACAATGCTGTTTACTCTCTTTGTAGAGTAAAGATGGGAAAATCAAGATATACTGCTGTGATTTCTTACAATTCCTCCCGTGAGTATTTTGCTTTTGCAAGGGTTAGTACGCATTCATAGAAATTCATCAATATTAGTGAACATTAATAGATAATCATAGCAAATCAGGTGCTGAAACTAGAACTATGTTCCTTATCAGTATTAAGAATGTTATTTCTGTTAAACAATTTTTCATCACCAATTTATCTTTCCATGACCACTTTTAAGACAAATTACAAAATTTCCTCCTTTTTGTACCAAATCCATTGGTTGCAAACTCATTCATTCTGAATAAACGAGTTAGAAGTGGCATGAAGCTAAACTAAGTTATAAACCAAAGACGTAGGAAATCTCGTTTTTAAAATCTTAAAAATGTACATGTCTCCCTTTCAATAGGTCAATGGAGAAGGATTTTGATGTAATATTTGATCGAGGAGGACTGACTAGCATCAAGGGACCTGATAGATCAATGTAATACATGACATAATTGTGTATCTCCTTAATGCCTTACATATAGAAAATTAAACAGGGGACCAAAATGTACAACTCTGATGTTAACTTCATAATTATGTTGATTCTTTGGTTCTACCCCCTATAGAAGACCTGTGACACATAATTCTGTTATCTTTTGCAATACTTTAATGATTATATCCACGGTTGTAAAAATAACAAAATCATACAATCTGAGCTTCTTAAAAAACTACATGTACAACTTTTTTTTCAAAATGGCTGCCCAAATGTAAACATGAGCACATGTCCCTAAAACCTAGGTCTTGAAATACCATATCAAATAGTGTAAAACAAAAAAATGTTTTGATCATGTTTAAATTGGTAAAGGAGTCAAAAGGTTATAATGGTGCAAAACATTAATTGTTAGAGATAACAATTAGAATGCAGCCTAAGGACTCTTCATTGCACAGTTACTTTTCCTCAGGGGACCTTGTATGTGACTCCATGCATTTAATATTGTAGACTAGAAATATGCATAAAATTTGTAAGTTACTTTACATAACTTCAGTAAATACAGATCTAACCCTCACATCAACCATTATTAAATCATGGACAATGTTAAAATACCGATTTGCTAATATTATGATTATTATGTTTAAAAAGATTTGTATTCAAAAATACTATTTTCACTTTGTGATAATCTCTGTGTCATAAGTTCAGAATTATGAAGTAATACATTTTGAGACAAAAGTTCTACTTTGCTGATGCATGCATATAATTGTACTCCAGATATGCAAACAACATCTTGTCTATGATGAACACTGAATGCAGGTACCTTCTTCTGACATTTGATTTTGATGAAACCAAGCATACAGGTAAGTACACACTATTTGGCTCTCTTATTTTGAAATTATTTGGTCAGTTATTTGTGAGATTATATTGGCTCACTGATCTATAATGCAAGGACTGGTTACATGCGTGAGAGTCCTAACATGGACCATGCTCTTACAATAAACTAATATGTATACATACTTTTTAAGATGTTTCTTATTACCTAAAACATGCATTCTCTATATCTATCCACCCAATAACAAAATAAAATAGTTGATGTTATACAGTCACTGATCTGTAATGCAGGGACTGATTTATTATGTCTTATTTAGATAGATAAAGGCCAATTCTATTTGCGTAATTTCAAGAGGTCGGCATCAGCTTTATATGCAATTTGATTTATGCAGAATGCAGCAATATGATTGGCTGAGATGCACTCCTCTCACTGTTCCTCCACCCAAATCTACTAGGCGCCATCACCAGCAGTCACCATTTGATTAACATATGCTACTTCCCTGCAGTTATTCCATGCCAACCAGCAAAACCTGTCTGCACAGTAGCCACTTTGCAGACTTATGTCTGTAAAGTAATCACTATGTAGACCTTTAAGGCTATAGAGTAGCAACTGTACTGACCTCATGAGGATGAATCTATCATAGAAAATCATTTATCAATCTTAACGTAATCATATTTTTATAAAATTGAAAGGAAGAGTTCATTTCATTGTCACTGGCTTTTGTTAAATTTGCTTAAGGCACTTGTACAAATAATTATGATAAATAATTATTATAACAGAAATTGTAGCTGCACATATATACATTCATAATGAATCTAACTTCTATGCACACAGTTCTGTATACAAACTGTATACTTTGGAATGTGTGCATATATAACCTCAGTCTGTAACTCTCCAAGATTCAAAACTATTGAGCATGTTTGCTAACAGTTACATTTTATTATCTTCAAACATTATGATGCTAAGCCTTCATAACGGAATGGCCTTTTCATTAAGATTCTAACTTGTGATTTTCGAGTTTGTATGTTTGTGATTAATATTCAATGAAGTATATGTAATTTATGTTAAATAACTGTGTCATACTCTTTTTAGGCCCACCTTTCTATGTTTCCCTGGACGAGATCAATGCGCTCTATGGTAAAACATATTAAATCTTATACATGTATGCACATTAAATATCTGATTTTTTCATCTTTAATTGATGAAAATATTGTACTGAACTTGTTGGAAGTATACTTTTTTCCACAAATATATGCTTTTTATAAACTATTCTTCAAAATCAAGCATTAAATTCAATTTTGCATTGTAATAATTATATTGAGTAAGTAATATTCAATTTACATGTATAACATAGATCATGCATCAACACTTTAAACCAATTGATTGTGACCACTGAAACATACCTTACATGGCAAAATAATTAAATATGAAAAGTGATAATGCTGAAAATAAAAGACCAAAATCATTCATGGTATGTTTCTGCACTTCTGATTCTGATACTCTTCTTGCAATGAATAGGATCGAAATGCAACATGGATCTCCTGCTTGATGAGGACTTTAATTACAAGTCTAAGGAGTGGACAATAAGCAGAGTAAATGAACGGGTGCACCTCATTATTCCAAAATGAAGCATTCCTGTTTTGGGAATCTTGATCATTAACAGGGCGATGACACATGCTGGTAATATTATTTTCCCAGTGTACCTTCAGGTTCATGATATAATAGGCTTTTAATCAAATGAACCACAAAGCTTCAGGCATACTAAGTTCTTTGCAATTGTTCAATGGCTTTTTAGAATGTACTATTAGTGCACTTATAGGTAAGTTTAGTTAGTGATGAAACAACTCAAGATGACCATGCAGCTTTACTGAAATGTTAACATTGTGGATATCACCGATGCAATACACCAGGATCGATGATTAACAGTTTGTATAACATCTTGAAATTTAGTTCCCACTGTTTGATGCTCATTACAGCTACTTCAAATTGCTATCAATAAGCCAACTTATCATTTTAGTAATTATTCAGTATTTACAAAAGATTTACACTATGGGTATCTGGGTTATGTATTTACCTTATATTGTGGGTTGCCTTTGGGCTTAACAACATTGCAAGGTAAACAGATGTGAACCGGTATTTATGTAAACTAAAGCAAATAAAATGGCATAGATTCCACAACAAATATCCAAGATGCCTATTATTTTTTTATCATGCTATGATCCAACATGGATCAAAACCTGCCTCAAAGCTATAGCTAATTCTCACTACCACAGATAGCATGTTTCCTGGGTTTTACCTGCAGAATAGCCCTTGTCAGAGTGCATCCTGGGAAATATGTAAACTAAATACAGTGCTTAACTATAGAAATTTCCAGTAAAATCATGGCAATTTTTGTGGTTTAAGATAATTGAGATCAACGTCAACTATTCCTTCATTTGTTATCTGTATATATATGTTTATCGTTTTCTGAGTTGGCTTAAAAATTCATTCATTAACCATTGATATTCTGGCATTTTCTCATGCTTTTGTTGACAAATTTGGATCAAATTAATTTGCAGATGCCTAAAGTATTGAACGTCACCCTTCCATGGTAGGGAGAACTGAACCGAAACTGAATCCCCTTAGCATTTCTTGTCACCCTCCATAATGAGGGTGGAGCCGTCGTCTTTGATGTGGCTGAGACACAAATAAGGCCCTATCCCTGGCTCCCTGGACAGAGGGTGTCACAACATAAAGCCCTGTCCCACTCCTCCTCCCCCCGCCCACTCCCGACGACCCCAGTCCCCTAACAAGTAGCAATAATGAGGCCATCTCTCACGCCAGGCCTAGGTGGGTGCAACTCCTATGGAGTACCAAGGGTAAACTGTTACAATAAAACAAACACTATGTCCTTAGCAGAACACTAGATATGGCAATAATTTGACTCATAACTCAGTAAAAGTTAAAAACTCCGCATTTCTCAGTACGGTACCTTATTCTAAGCCGCACTTGAAAGTAGCATCAGGGGCAGCTTAGAAAACAAATACAGCTTTGTTTGCAACAAGCATGATAGAGGGACATTATTTCTTAAGCTTTTGCGAACTTTGCTGATTTTCAAAAACATAATGACATAAATCAGTAACTGTTGCACCTTATCTACACATTTACCACAGGGATTATAAATTAATGCCTTTGGTTGGTTTATCAGTACTATCCCTATGGCCGTAGCAGACACCTAAGTGGCCTATTTATTGACCCAGGAGTCACATACACTCTCCATACAGAGAGGGGGTTGTTTACTTAGTGGACAATAGTAAACATCGGCCTGGAGAGTGCAGGAACAGAGAACAATGTCGAATTACTTTTCTAAGCCGCATTTGTTTAGCAATGCGTGAGCATTTTCCCTATGTTTCCCCAACCTGTTCATACAGGGACAATATATATGGAGTTAACTTATAATCGGTAGAAAGCTACTACTACACTATGACTCAAATCATAAAGAGCATTCAGTAAAGATGTTGTTCTGTTTTGGTTTTTGTTGCTTAAAGTCCGGTTTACACAGGCCGTCAATGGGTCCTTATGAAAATTCATTCACGTTAGGCTTAATGGACTTACGGGAACAATTGAATGTAAATTTAGGCCATTGTAGTAGCATATCAGTAATGATAAATTTCAAAGTCTACAACAAGTCGTCGTTGAGTAAGATGTTCTCTACAATATTTTGTTTTAACTTTCAGGGCTATCGTAAATTGGTTATCGGAACATATTGTAAAGGCTGTATTCCACATACCGATTTTGCTGCCCATTTTAGAAATCGGCAGTTGGAATAAAGGTCAAAAATAGAAAAGTTATACATCATTAGAACGATCTTACAATTCTCTTTCAAATGATATAGTATGTATGGGCTATTGCTATATTTTCAAATAAAATCAATGAAATACAAGATCGGCAGAATCAAAATCGGTATATGGAATACGGCTTTAAGGATTTTGACGGCCTGTGTCAACCCCACTTTATGTTGATGGCACCCAATAATGTCGCTGTAGTCTAGCATCGTGACATTGTACTGGGATGGTATTGTAACATTCTAGCTATCTCCTTTCACTAGAAGAGAAAGTTATAATTAAAATTCTATATAATGGTTATATTTTCACCATAATGACATTCATATTAAAGGCGAAGGTTCTAAAGTATTGAGTATGAAATTATTGTTAGGTTTGTAAGGTAATTGAATTTTGAAAAGAAATTTCTCGATGGTTTTTCCTTTTACACAGTGCATGCCATAGGCTCAACATACTACGCGATCGGCCCTAGGTCTGGAGGAGCTTTCCATGAGCCAAAACCCCTCAACCCCATGTATACGACTCCCCTGGGCAATGTAATTTGACCAATCAATTCAACCAGCATTATTAGAGATGTTGTCCTAAAGACACCTTCATGTCATCCTAGCATAACATATTAAGACAGTGAAAACGTGAACTGAGACCCTAATTGCATTATTATTAAAAAGATTTCTCTGGGGTCCGATGTAATTGCATGCGTCATAATAATCTGTGAGGTGCCATATTTGTTTATGAGTAATAAGAGAAAAGTGATGAGTCAGCACCAGGGTTGGTGAACAGACCTGCTTTTGAGGATATTAGCAAAAGAAAAAACACACAAAAAGGTGGTGATTATTAGGAAATTCCGGTTCAAATTTGAATGGTTAATGTTTAACGGACCCCAACAAATCTGATTTGTGTTTTTGGTAATTCTTACAAAAGTTAATAATCCTTTAATCATAGCTTGGTGGAGAGTACTAAATGAAAATTGTGAGATGTCATGTTGCTTCTTCTTGTGATGTTGACAGTTGGAAACGAGAGCTGAACGTAATTCTGTTTTTTGCAAACTTATTTCATATTGTAATTTGCAAATGTGACCTATTCACCCAATTCCCAACAAACTTTGAACGTATTATTTTGGTTTTAACATCAGAAGATATAGGCCATGGCTCATATATCTTTCTCTTCTGATAGTTTTATTGAATATCTTCAGATAATTCTGTTCTTCCAGATAATTTACAAGTGATAAGCTAATCCTTTATATGATATTCATACATGAATTTACATTATACATCAATACCATATATATGATTGTGAGTATATAAAATAATGGTATGATATTAATTATTGTGATTGGAGGTGACAAAGTGAGAGACAAGCCATGGATTCATTGATAGAAATGACTTCGATACTGGAGTTGGTATACACATAACATTAATTACATTAATGATGATAATTTAGCTTCCTCAGTTCTAGGTTTCTTTACATAGTACTGTTGAAACTGTTGATTCCTCATAATTTGCTTTTGCCTTCTAAGTTGGACGCCCCTTTGTTTCCGACTAAGCATGAGATATAATAAACAGCATTTTCTTGTAGTTTTCAACTCTTTTACTTTTGACTTTCTAAGAAGGCTTATTCTACTAATATCTCTAGGATTTCTTATTCTATGAAACATACGCAGGGCTCTGTATTGTAGCTTCTCCAGCTTATCAATGTCTTGTTTGGTGCAAACATCTATGGGGCTATCCATAAATGATGTCACACTTTTTCAGGGTATTTTTAGGACCCACCCACCCCCCTGTCACACTAAATTCTTTAATCTTAACATGAAAATAAGGTATTCCTTTGATCAAATTTATATCATATAGTTTTGCTATTGTTTAATTTCATATCATTATCTTTATACCAGTTATATATAATTGTCTTGAATCTTTACTCAATTCAATTTTGTTCCAGTTTTCTGGTTGGTGTATTATACAATATGCGTACATTTGATTTTAGTTGTCTTGGGGAATGATAAGATGACATGAATAATATATTAGAGGTATCCGTAATAATGAGGTGGTGTACACAATAAGGTGATAAACAATGATATAAGAAGGGGAATGATACCTATATTTTTCTATTGTTAATACAAAAGATGAACTTTGTAATATGAATATGGATGATCAGAATTTGATAGCCGAAAAAGGTGCTACAAAAAGGTAAAGCTTCTAGTGAACAACATGAACTATTTCACTGGTGAATGTATCAACCATTCATGACAGTTCAGCCTTGTAAGAGACGTTGTAGTCTTAATGGTTAAACACGTGTATTAGTTCCGCTTGAATTGACAGAGTGGCTTAGGGCGTGGAGTAAAAAGGTCTGACGTCTTTGGTGTGTCTACAGCGTGTGAACAGAACCCAAGATCCTAACCCTGATATGCACCTTGATCCCTCACTCCTGGTGCCTACCTAAAAGGACCTGAAACCCTTAAGCCCTATGTCAATGGACCTAAGAGAAGAGCCAATATCAAAGGCCTATCAGAGGTTCAGGAAGGTCCATTCTTTTGCTGTGGATCCTTGAAACTAGAAAGGAGACAGTGATGCGTCAGTGTACAGTCCTGTATTTTAACCTAATAGTCTAGGTAACTATAGCAGCAAGTGTAATACAAATGTATATTCCTATAGCATTAATTGTCAAAGGATTTTGTGAGGAGATGGATTTTATTTATTGTGTTTTATCAATTCCGTCAACGATTGAAATATATGTATGCTCTTGTGGGTGATCGTAGTCCACAGCCCCGGGTCCACAGCACACCGGTACCAACGTGATAATAAACGTTAAATCGGCCTTCAACATCATACAGGGGGTCGCTGATGAAGGTTGACCATTTTGGCCGGCGGACAACAACATTAATTTTGTCAGCGAAGTGAAAACAGGACTCCTTTCGATAGACAACATTATACACAGAGGCGTTATATTTGACTTTACACGTTCCAGTTATTTTAGAAGACCTTGATTATACAACTCAATAATAAAACTCAATAGAGTAATTATATAGGGTTATTTTCTCACTCATCTTACCTGTGACGTCATACACAGATCAGAATTGCACTGTGCAAGCTGCATCAGGTCTGTACAAGGGGCATTGACTATGGTTTAGAAGGTTTTCAAAAGATTAAAGATTGTAGAAGTATATGTGTAACAAGTGGAATCTTGAAGACTGGAACCGTCAGTATTCAGGTTTATAGTAAGGGCCACTGGTCTACTACAACCATCTGCTTTTTTATTGAAGATATTTGAGGAAAGGACGGCTTTCAAACCTTTCAATGTTTACACTCATCGATTCAGCAAGATTAATGAGCCAGTTTAGGCAACATCAACGTCATTTATAACCTAAAAAAAACGATGTGGTAATGCATATGGTTCACCCAGCAATTCCTTCCCTCCCTGGGGAATATGAATAAATATTACGTTTGTGCGCCCAATTTTCGCTAACATGGTTTGGTAGATTGACATTAACCGAATATCAGCAACAGCATGACCAGATATTGGCAATTTGTCAAGCTTACAAGGCGTATCTTTTGATATATACACACTGGACTGCCACATTGCCATGACAGAATAAGCATAGTCATGCATAATGAGAGCTTCGAAATCGAAATTTCGTCGAATGTCAACCGTATGATGTGATTGATCCCAGTCAGCGTTGCAATTGGAATTCAAGTCGAATTGATCTTCTCTTGATATATCTTTTAACGGAATTAACACCATTATCTGGTCGTTTTTGACTAGTTCTGGTCACTCAAACGACCAGAATTATATCAAAATCCCCCCACTTGATACTCCCCTTCAGAGGATTCTAGGACAACTACCCCTTGGGACAACTACCCCATGGGACAACTACCCCAGGGACACCTACCCATGGGACAACTATACCCTGTGGGACAACTATCCTGGGGGACAACTACCCCCTATTATCCCATAGGACTATAACCCCCAACTAAAGGGTAGTTGTCCCTGGGGTAGATGTCCCCAAGGTAGTTGTCCCAGGGGTAGTTATCCTGTCACCCATGAGAGGGGTTGTCCGTATGTAGTGAGCAACACACAGTCATCTGGTCATCTGACCTGAGAGCAGCTTACCGATGTACAATAGGACAAGCCTCAGAAGCTCTTTCTATAAATATCTAGGTGCCCTGTTCCACCAGCCGATTTTAATATCAATTTAAAAAATCGGCAGTGGGAAAATAATATTAATTAATCACGGACCTGTTATATACCATTAGAAAGTGCTTTTAATTCTCTTTCAAATAGTATGTAAGATATATCATATATATTATTTTGTTATGATACTAGTTAAAACTAATAAATTACCAAATAATCAGCGGTTAAATCGGTTGGTGGAAACAGGGCAGGACATCGGGAGTCGACCAACCTTAGGTTCTAACTTCCGACTCCAGGGTCCGCCGTGAATACCACAGGACCTGGAGGAGGGGGATCCCAGGCATGCGCAGAGCGGGGCTGGCGTGGCCGAGGTGTCGGGGACTAATGATCCTGGTTGTTGGTCCTTTTATGGCCGTAAACCCTTCATTTCCCCCTGACATTCAATTAGCTGTCCCCTCTCCTCTCCTGCCCGCTGGGTAATAGGCAGCCGCTGGGTCCCCGGCAAAAAGCAGAAGGAAAGAAAAGCAAAAAGAAGCAGGAGGTGGAGGAGTAGTGGGGGAGGGGGAGGATATAAGAACAAGGGCTGAAATTTCACGACTGAGGCTTAAGAAAAAGGCCTTAAATTCCACACGGCCAGACCATCTTGGTATAGTTTAGGTCTCCATGGTGTTTAAAGTCTAAATGCTTAGGGTTGATTTGATGTTTAGGCTTATAATGTTTAGTTAAAAGTGATGTTTCACTTCAAAGTGTTTAGACTACATAGTACTTAGCTAGGTCAATAAAACCAATTCCTCTTTGGTAAGTTTTGCTGATGATGTTCTGGAATTGTTTCCTGTTCTGAATTGACCAACGAAGAGGTAAAGTTCAAGTCTATGATCAAAACTATTTTAATATCATGCATATAACCTCGTAGGGTTGAACTCACTCTAGTGAACCCCAGATTATTGAGGCTCATGCCCAATACCTATGTCTGCATATTAAAAAGACATCTAAACAAAGTACATCAAGTATCTCAAAACACATATACGATAAGTTTCCTTAAATTCTAAATACACTCTAATTCATTCGGTATTCATTTCTTAAACACTCTACAGTACCCAGATAATTCTCTAGGTTTTAACATTAATTTCTATAGACATTAACAAAAGCTAAAAGCGCTAGGAGATACAATTGTACCCTCGCGAAATACCCCCAAATGCCCTTCCCAAATATAAAAAAGTTTTCTTCTTTACGGCAGTGTTCATTAGCCTCATTGTGAAACCTTCCTTCCGCCATTATTGGATAATTTGCTGTGAACAAATGTTGCACAATTAACTCTCTAATTACCCACGGTATTAGAGTGAGACAGCACACGTTGCTAAATACAATGGCACCAACCCTGATCACGGTCAATGGCGGTGGTTTAGTTTTGTAATTTATATGCTAAAGCAAAGCAATTAGGGACGCGTTTATTTGGTCAAACGGGGATGCGGCTTATTAAAGGTTGGTTACCAACTATGGAAATTTTCTGCTGATTGATACTGAAATGATGTTTCCTTTTTTAAATCAATCCACGGTGAAGCGGAAAAGTGACCGCAGGTCCCGCAATCACTTCATCCAGGTCTCGATACTGAATTCAATAATTCATGCCAAGTATCATTTAAAGTATTTTAACTAAGTAGAGATGCTTAATAAAATCTAGACAATATATATGATATAAAAATACCATCTAAAATATTGTCTTTGAATCGATAGATCCAACTATAAGTATAATGACAATCTGTGACAGGGAGAAGGTCGTTGTAGCTAGAATTACTGGGTTTTTTTCAGCAGCTCTGCCGCATTTCCTGTTTAATCAGCTTGTTGTAGTCATTAGTTGCATGAAACATTTCAGGAAGTAGAAGGGTGTCAATGGACTAGTCCTAACCTCAATGGGTCTACACTGTTAAAACAAGTGTTTAGAACCTAAACATTTTCCTAAACACTTCGGTGCATCCAGTTTTGGAACACTTTATTTCCCTAAACATGTGTTTAGAAAACTATGATGTTAAAGTGCTTATCCATGAAGCATTTAGGTCTTTAAGATGTTTAGGGTTAGGTGTTAAGTTAAACAGTAATATACCGTAATATGTACAGTGTACTTTCATTCTTAAGGATGAAAACCATTTTAAATTTAACAATAATATACCGTAGTGTGTAAAAAAAACAAGGTAGGTCTTACATGTAAAACACTGCTATGGTACTTTGCCATTCAGTTTACACCAGATGTAATGTTAACAGCATTGAAAGTTTTATTTTTCCTGTAATCACACTACAGGATCATTGAGCCAATAACCACATAAAATTATGTCCTTCCTACTTGGTTTAGCCTTGCATGGATTGTTTGATTGTTGGAGGTAAAACCTTTATGGGTATAGCTGATAAAGTTCTTGTACTAAAAAGGTGTCTACATGTTAATCCTACTAAAAAGGTGTTTTAAAACATTTTGTAAATGTTTTAGGGGTGTTCTGGTTGGTTGACCGTACTTAGAATAGCAGGCCAAGGAAGTGATTATCTTAATGACGCTACAAAAACTTAAAAATCTAACATTTTTAATCACAAAGTTCCAAATTCCTAAGTGTATGAAAAACACTATTTTACTAATCATGGCCAAAAATATGGAGGGCATGTGGCAAACCACTAATAGTACAACTACTTCATAGTAGTATTTTGGTAACTTCAATAGCCGAGATTTGAACCCGGGGCCCCTCACATATCAAGCCTATGCTCTACCACTGAGCTATGGAGGCCTGTAGGTAGACACAGCCCAGCTTTGCTACTTAACTGAATACGTAGGGGTATGAGAGTACTGAACTATTGTCTGTCACACCAACATGATGTTGAATACCTGTATAGTAGTACTGATCCTACTCATTGGTGCTGACTATGCCAGTGTGCACTGCATGCAGTCCAAGTTAGCTCAGTTGGTTAGGCTTCTACCTTGAATGTAAAGAATGTGGGTTCTAATCCCAAAGTGTCCATTTTTCTTTTCCGTAGTATACAATTGATATTATGTGTTTGGATTCTAAACATATCCCATTCAAAACATGGTTGGAGGTTACAAGTGTTTAGCTTTTAAACACAACTAATGTTATGCGTTTAGATTATAAACATAGTTAACCCACACATGTTTAGAAGTTACAAGTGTTTAGGTTTTAAACAGATATGGTTTAGTGTATTTAGATTATAAACATGTTTATGCCCTTAACACATTTAAATTCTAAACACCATTTTAACAGTGTAGTTCCACCAGGGGTCCGTTTCATAAAGCATTGATGTTACTAACTCCACCTTAATTTCTGTGCAGTGTTGCATTTAGGCTAGTAAGAACTTTTAGTGTTGCATATCCCAAGGGTTGGACCCCTCTGAAGGTGTCATGTTACTACCTGGTGTTGCACAAACTGAACCATGACGGTGTTAAGGGTGGAGTTCGCGGTGAATTTTGGGCTAACTCTGGGTCTGCTAACATGGAGCAAAAATGTGGTTGTTAGCATATCTAAATTCTGCAAGAAGCATCCAAAACTGAATTTTTTTGCTCAAACATATAGCTTACTATATGTACATACTAACTCTGCCACAGACATAAAATTGTATAATTAACATTGGGTGAAATTCAACCTTTTGCTAACATCACCAACAGAAAGTGGCTCAGTTTGCTAACATCACCAACAGGAAGTAGTTCAGTTTGCTAACACCACGAACAGGAAGTAGTTCAGTTTGCTAACATCACCAACAGGAAGTGGCAGAGAGTGGCACTTCCTGTTGGTGATGTTAGCAAACTGAACAACATGTTTATTTCACATTTCTGAAGTACTGTTAAACATAAAAAATGAAGTGATGTAGTATGTAGCTTTAGCAAATTGTGAAAAAGGGTTGGGTATTCTGTGTGTATTTTTAAATGATGTTTTTTTCCTTAATATAGAGGTAAAAGGGGACTCAGTTTGCTAACATCACTAACAGGAAATGACCTGTGTTACTAACATACTCACATCTGGCAGTTTTATTGCCCTATCAATTACCCCCTTATAGGACTCCCAATTAACTCAGTTAGAACAGGACTTTTCTGCTAACTTAACTTCAACCTTTATGCAACAGGGGGGTAAAAACTGGTGTTAGCAGAAATTTAGGTTGTTACTAACATCAGGCAAACTGACGAAAGTTTATGAAACGGACCCCTGGGACCCCTTGTCTAGATGAATGACGTGGAGAAGTTGTCCATCACTTTAACTACCATAGACCAGTACCCTATATGTAGTAAAAGTGTGCGCAGATAAGGTCCTTAAATTAAAGCCTAGGCTTTAATTTAAGGACCTTACCAGCTAAGAATGTAACGTCATATTCACGTCATAATTACGTCACATGTTACGTGGAAGTTACATCACATTGTGACGTCTTTATGACGTGAAAATGGAGGACTCCATTTCACGTCATAAAGACGTCACTTGCGACGTCATATACTGACTAACTATGACGTATCTTTCACGTCTTTCTGAGACGTCCCAAAATGACATCATTATCACGTCACATTGTGACGTCATATTGACGTGATAAGTGAGGACTCCAATTGACGTCATAATGACATAACAGAATGACGTCACAATGTGACTAGAAATGATGTGTTTTTCATGTTATTTTGTGACGTCACAATGACGTCTTATGGAGGTTTCTCTAAGACATTTCATCTACATGAATTAATCTCCTTAATAAATCCCAACAAAATGTTGGGATAAGGTTTAATTCCAACCACACACCAAAGTATATTGTATGTGGGATGTATTTAAACTAAGTTTATTAGCAAATACATGCTTAGGAGATGTTACAATGAAGCACTACCAATCCAACACATACCTATGAAGCCCATTCGTAACCAAAAAGGTGTCTAGATCAGACAATAACCTTTATATCTAGAAATTATTAAGACAAGGCATGGATATCAATCATCGTATGTCCTAGATAGGTATGTGTATCTTTATAGCATGATATGATTTTAATAAACTGTTAAGAAATTATCTTTAGATATGGTTTTGAGGTAAAGCTGCCAATGTTTTATACATTATGGAAATTTGCCCCACCTGGTGTAGACTAAAGTACACGTCGCAGTGACGTCCCAATTTGGTGAGGTCAGGACTTTACCTAAATGGTATGTCGCAGTGACATCCCAGTTTGGTGATGTCAGGACTACACCAAAATAGCATATCACACTTACATCCCAATTGAGTGAGGTCAGGACTACACCGAAATGCCATGTTGCAGTGACATTCCAACTTGGTGAGATCAGGGCTGCACCTAAAGTACATGTTGCAGTGACATCCCAATTTGGTGAGGTCATAACTACACCTGAATGGTACGTCACAGAGACATCTCAATTTGGTGAGGTCATGACTACACCTGAATGGTACGTCACAGTGACATCTCAATTTGGTGAAGTAAGGACTACGCCTTCACAGCACTTTGCAGTGACATCCCAATTTGGTGAGGTTGGGACTTCACCTAAATGGTATGTCGCAGTGACATCCCAATTTTGTGAGGTCAGAACTACACCTACATAGCAAGTAGCAGTAACATCCAATTAGAGTGAGGTCAGGACTACACCTAAAATAGATGTGATTATAACGTCATATCTAGGTGAATCACAAACCATGCATGAAAATGACGTGGATATGACGTGATTTTGATAGGAGTTTTTGACTGACCAAAAAGTAACCTCCCTGGCACGTCACAGTTACGTCGCTTCTTTGCTGGGGCTATCACTGGTCCCGCCTGAATCAAACCCTGGCTGATACCTCGAGCCATGACTAATTGGCTCGCCCAGTGGTTGGGTTACTACCCCGGCCTAAATTGACGACTTTCATCAGGACTGACCCGAGTTTAGGTCTACTGCACGCCAGGGACTGACCCGTCTCCGGTCACGGCGCTTCATTAGGGGTATACACGTGTTTTGGGACCGTCTTCATGGTTAAAGTTCCCCTTACCACCAGTTTTATATTGATTAAGGTCCACGATGCATCCCTAGAGATTCTACCTTAATACTTGAGGTCAGAAGGTTGCCTAGTATTCTATTGATAAACGGAATCAACGGAGTGGTTTTGCGTAATAGGGACCAACGTTGAATTGAATATTTCCAAGGGTGCGTCTATGCAAAAAGAGTGACACAACTTTTTAAGCGACGTCAAACCTCACAAACATGTACGTCCTTACTAGGTAGACCTTCCATTTAGTATGATCGTTTACCTGCCTATGAATTTAATCTAATTTCCAAGTATTCAACAGAAACAATTTTCTTTATGTTACAATACCGAGTGCATCCAATTCATGACATTGTTGCCATATTTATTCAAAGGTAAATATGGGTGTTATGGATCATTTACAAAAAAATGTGACAAAATCCTGATACTTACATGGTGGTGAGAGGGATACACAGGGACCTTAAAGAAACCTTTCAAGTCATATGTCACCATATCAATTATAAGATATGAGTATTTGGAAAACTGGGGTCTGTTAACAACTTTTTTGTTACAGAGCCGATAAAAGCACCAACTTTTGCATGAGGCACATCTGAGGCATAACTATTAAATCTAGAAGGGGAGCCACCTTGAAATATCAAAATGAAATTTTTACAAATTTTGTATGTTTTTAGCATTTGAAATTTAAGGTATTTAATCCTTTAGACCCCACAGATTGCGTTCATGAAAAGCTTGATTTCCCCATGATTTCCACGGATTTCCTTCTGGAATTCCCTAAATTTCTTGTAATTGAGAAAGTTCAAAGACTGACCCACTCCTGACAATGAATGTAATAGAAATAGGGGTTGTATCATTGGATAAGAAATTAAATAAGCTTTTAAACGCTATATTGGCCAAGTTTGTATGTTGAATACTTATAATAGTGTTATCTGTGGAAAAATATGGAAAAATAATGGGAAAATTTCCGTTTTTCCAGGCGGCCACGGCCGGATGTGGGAGCACACCCTGGGGCGGCCATGGCCGGATTCGGGGCTAAAGGGTTAGCCAAAAGTATAGGTCATCTTGGGTTAGGTCTCTTGTGTAAATTCTAAAGGTAAATAATTAAACTCCCTGACCTCTAATCTCCCAATTTTGACACAAACTATGTGTTTCTAGGCATTTCAGAAGCTGAGATATCAGGTTATTTAACTGAAAATCTGCCATTTTGGATTTTTGGCCCCCATCAGGATTGTGTAGATATTTCAAGGTGGTTCCCTTTCTAAATTTCATTAAGGGGTCCTAGGGGATCATCATGCCAAATGGAATTAAGAAATCTTTTGGCAAAAAAGTAAAGTCAATATCCCTTTTCTTTTTAATCATTTCGGAATATAGCGGTCATTGTCAAAGGTATTATGCTAATAAATTCAGCCATTTTGAATTTTATGGTATAGTATTGGATGAATATTATATTTATTGAGCCCTCTAGGCTATAAACAACTGATATTGGAACCATTTCCCCTTGCCTTATACCTTAATAGCTAAGAATCATAATATTTCTCAAAATTAATCAGCCATATTGGATTTTGGATTTCCGCATTGACTTCAAACACAAATAATTGAATTCCCTGACCCATAATCTCTCAATTTTGACACCAACCATATCTCTTTAGTATTTTTGGAAGCTGGGATATAAGATTTGTTGTAGCAAAAGTCGGCCATATTGTCTTTTTTTGGCCCCCACATCCATCCTATTGATATTTCAAGGTGGCTCCCCTTCCAGATTTGATAGTTATGCCTCAGAGGTGTCTCATACCGAATTTGATGCTTTTATTTGCCACGTAACAATTTCACTAAAAAATGACCTAAACAGACCCCACTAACTAGGACATTTATGCACAGTCGGCTGACAGATCGGCGCTGAAATCGGCCAAATCTACCCTTAGAATTGGCCAACTTCTGAGTTGATTCAGATAAAAAATGCACACTTCAATATACCGTACTGACAGGCAATCATAAGAATCGACTGATTCTCCCAGTTGCCCATCGCCCATCACCAGTAAAATTGCTTAGTGGGTATGGGGCTTAAGTTTGATTTACGTAAGTGTAGGAACAAGAAGGATTAGGTCAGTACTTATACTGACAGACACAGCTAGGGCTCCAGTCAGTTACGTGAGACAGGTCGGAGCGGTCTGGGGAGGCTTCTGTCGGTAGCATACAACAAGATATACTGTTTTGCTCTATACTCCTAACCACGGAAAGGGCACTTTAAGCAGATAAGACTAGGCAAGCTAATCCAGGTCTGCTAAACCAGTTACACAGCTCCAACCAGGAAAGCTTATGCCCATTTGCTCAGGTCCTTATGTATCTCCTCTCAGGTGAGTTTTCCCCTATCTGCTCATCCAATGACTCAGCCACAGTCAGCTGAGCTGAATCCTATCTGCTCATCACATTACCCAGCTCTGGCCAGGTGAGGTGATCCAACCTATAGCTAGTCACCCAATGGCTTAGCTACTCTGCTCATCTAGGTGAGAATAACCCTATATTATATACCAATGCCAAGATAAGTTATGCATACTAGCAGACACTGCCATTTAGTATTTTTGGTGTATTGGTACAGTGAGTTTTCCTTATAATTATTATATACCATATTTTGTAAGTTATAAGAAAAACGGGAAGGAAATTACCAGTGTAGGAAATGGCCTATGGCTTTTTTTGTATGTGTAATGGCAGGCTGAGATAGACGCCAAATTATGAAAAAGTAATTCTGAAATAACTAACCTATAGAGGTTTGATATCTGTTTAAATTATGATTTAGTTATTGTGGATATTGACTAGCTCCAATCTCAGTCTAACTCAGTCTGCAGGTCCAAATCATAACACAGTTCCTCATCATGAAGGACATAAACTCATGTGAAAGGAATGAGATTATTAAGTCCAAAGTGCAATACCAGTCACAAGAACTCCCATTGACAATGAACAATCCAAGGGGTAGTGTCCACTAAACCACACCCAGCCAACGCTCCTGCCTGCCTACCAGTCTATCCGCTTCAATTCCATAATATAACCTAGCTTCCAGTACCAATCTTTACAAGCCGTTTAGCCATTGACAGCGAGTATTGATTACTTAGTTTGCCATCCAATTCGTATGTATCAGTTCTCATGAAATTGACCATTTTTCGTTGTATCAGATTCCACTTACTGGCACAAAATAGATTCCAGTGAATATTTCCCACAACTGGCTATTTAGGATGTGTCTGCAGAGAAATCAGAGACGCCGTGTCTGCGGAAATTCCCGTTATACTTACGGTAGGCAAGGGTGTAAACATGGGAATTGGCCAATCTGACAGGCACTCTGGAAGACAACAATAACACGATAACTACGTGGCAATTAAATATCTTATTGAATATGATAATATCGATATAGATTGTAGATAACAAAAAGGTATGATTATATCATAATTACATAAGACGTCTCGTGTGAGGTCAAAAATAGACTCTGTTTTAATATATATTTTAAATATTTATGATAATGAGCGTAAATTGATCACCAATATTTTGAGGGCTTGTGATATCATATGCACAACACATGACGTTACACGTCCTCAAAATGGGTTGGACACCATACTCGTGATCAATTTAAAGTCGTTAGAATTCTAAATTCAAAACACAAAAATCGTATATTTGTGCTCAATTGACCCTAAAGGTGAAGCTCAAAGGAGAAAATGAAAATGCCAAATATGGTAAAAACCTCTTAATTAATGCATATTTTAAGCAACATTAGACTTAAATTAGCAAACATGGATAATACAACAAGCTAAATAAGCTTATCCCACAGGGCTGTGATATCATCTAGGCTCTCAGTCACAGATGTACATATGTAAAAGAGCATAGATGACGTCACCTGGCCTTTATTAGAAGCCACTGTGGAACTTAATTTTTAAGTATCAATATCTCCTATATTCATGGTATATTAACAGTAATTTTTTGCGGATGTATTTAAGGAAATACATACTCAGTATAATATAGAATTATAAATTGCTTTTGCGGTTCTCCTTTAATGTCACGAATAAAACATTATCGAGAATCATCTTTTGAATTTGATGAATTTAGATTCGTACATTCTCACGCAATCATGGCAATCCCCAACACGTGGTCGTATGACAAATCTACACAAAGACTATAATTATTTATATCGACTTTTTGGACATCTGTGGGAGCCATCAGATGCGAATCGGGAGTATGGGACGCTATGGGACTTTACAAGTCTGGCCAGGTAAGCTGAGCCAAACCTGCCCACCTCGTGTATAATGTAGACTCGGCCAGACGGACTGATCCCAATCTGTTCACCCTATCGCTCCGTTCAGGCCAGGTGAGGCAGTCCCTACCTTGGCCTCCCCCTATTGCGCAGTATCAGCAAGGTGTCAGCCATGCAGGTGAGCTGGTCTGTACCCGGTCCTCTCCCTGTTATTCAGTACCAGTCAGGTGGGGTGATACGGCCTGCTAATCATATTAGCAGACACAGGTTGGACAGCTGCCCCTCTCACTTTGTGTCACCCGTCATTCTGAGTAGTGCTCAGGTTTTATATGAGTCGGGTGATATACCTATATTACTTATGTGAACTGTCACATTGATTATGTGTAGATTATAGTACATTCATTATTTAGGCGGTACCACCCGAATGGAGGAAAACAGAGCAACATACAGTTACAAATTGAAATACATTAATCTTTTAGAAAGAACTTAGAATGTATAAATTATTTCAAAACATAATAACCAGAAGTACCTTGTTCAAATTGTTTATTCATTATACTACTACGATGTTGAGAGTTACTGAATCAAGACACCTACGCGTCTTGTCGAAATCCCTTAGAATGCTAATCTTTTAAAATAAAACTATACTGATGACCTTCCTACCCTTTCAGACAGAGAGTGAAATAAAATAAAAGCACCTGCACCTCTTAATGCTTATCCCTGACAGCAAAGGGTCTGTGCCCATGGTGAATTTATATAGGCCTAATTACATTAAGAACATAACACAGATCAGATTACCTAGAACCCCAATGGAAACCTTCCCTTTTGGCTTAATGGAATAGTTGCCCAACAAATGGATTCGGTAATTATCCGTGTTTCTCTAAGTAAGTCCACATATAACAGGAAACCAGGCGCTCTGCCCAAACCTGTGTAGGGTTTCGGCGCGGCTGGTTTTTCTATGAGTTCCATTATAGTGCCCACGCCTTCCCCGAAGGACTGTGATAGTCAATGGAATTCTCTGAAAACTAAAACAGGCTGCGGATGTTCTATTTGGGTGGAATAAGACCTTCTGACAAAAAAAATAAATTGTTGAATCAGACGTGTAAATCTGTGTCGTGTAGATTGCTAATTTGCTTGGAAAGTCTCGATAAAGGTATAGATGAGGTGCTTATCACATTGATCATCAGTGAACCAAACCAATTATGAAATCATCAAAGCATACAATTTACTTGCTGTTTTTTTCAGGGCTTAACTTATAACGGGACATTATGAGAACAACCTTTTTATTTTCCAGATCTTGGGAAACATTCACTTGACATCTTTTTCATCTACTTTATCATAATTCTATTGGAAGACGATATATCATTTTAACTAATCTACCAAAAGATTGTGACATTGTAGATAAACATAGAAAGCGTAATATCTGTGTGACATACTCATACATAGTACCTCATCTCATGTGTCAACAAAAACAACAAGGAAAAACCTAACTAAATATAATGAAAGCAAACAAAATAAATAAAATTTAGAAGATATCACGAGTAAAAATAACCAGGGAAAATACTGTATCTTTCCTTCTAGCCAGTAGATTGCGATGCCACTTTAATTGCGAGTGTCCCTTAGTCAGCACATTAATCTGAGATTTCCATATTGGTTGCAATTTCCAGGTTTCGGGTGCATGGCGTTTACTATCAAATATTTGTCGACCTTTCTGGGTAATAGCACTGACCGGGTGACGATCGTTTTACCTTCTCATTGGTGGGGTTATGATGCGTGGGAGTATAAACTAAATAATGGGGAGGGGATCCAGAGTATTGTATTCACAGTATTAACGTCAGAAAGACATGCAAACACAGACTTTGCATACACAGTGCGGGAGGCATTTATTCAAGTGTGTGCATAACTCCTATGAATGGAAATTTCTGTATGAACTATTATCTACATTCTGAACTTGCAGTGTACATGTATATTGGATAGGTTAAGCAGAAATCATAATTATTTCCAAAGGATCTGGGACATTATTCAAGAATGATGTTCACCTAAATCTGATTTTCTATTGCTAAAAGCTGGAATATCATGATCATAATTATAATTCTGTACTTTTCTCAAAATATCTCTTTATTTGTAAACTGAATATGCATTAATGCATAAAACATGCAAAAACTCAAATAAGCATGTGGTGCCCTCCAATGAGGTGACAGGACAACTACCCCTGGGACAACTACCCCTGGGACAACTACCCCTGGGACAACTATCCCTGGGACAACTACCCTGGGGACAACTACCCTGGGGACAACTACCCCTTAGGACTATTACCCCCTAGGACTATTACCCCCATAGGACAACTACCCCTGGGACAACTACCCCTTAGGACAACTACCCCTTAGGACAACTACCCCTACGGGTAGGACAACTACCCCTTTAGATAGGACAACTACCCCTATAGGACAACTACCCCTTTAGATAGGACAACTACCCCTATATATAGGACCATTACCCATTTAGGACAATTACCCCTACAGACAGGACAACTACCCCTATGATAGGACAACTACCCCCCTTGATAGGACAACTACCCCCATAGGTAGGACAACTATCCCCTTTGATAGGACAACTACCCCCCTTGATAGGACAACTACCCCCATAGGTAGGACAACTACCCCCCTTTGATAGGACAATTACCCATTTAGTAGGACAACTACCCCCTTTGATATAACAACTACACCCATTGGTAGGCCTACCCCTCCTTTGCCCTGCCCTGAACACCAAGGGCAGGTCCTACCGATGGGGGTAGTTGTCCTAACAATAGGGGTAGTTGTCCTATTTATGTGGGTAGTTGTCCTATTAAGGGGGATAGTTGTCCTATAAAAGGGGGTAGTTGTCCTACCTATGGGGGTAGTTGTCCTATCAAGGGGGTAGTTGTCCTACCTATGGGGGTAGTTGTCCTATCAAGGGGGGTAGTTGTCCTAAAGGGGTAATTGTCCTACCTATAGGGGTAATTGTCCTATCTAGAGGGGGAGTTGTCCTAAGGGGTAGTTGTCCTACCTATAGGGGTAATTGTCCTAAGGGGTAATTGTCCTAAGGGGTAGTTGTCCCAGGGGTAGTTGTCCTATGGGGGTAATAGTCCTAGTGGGTAATAGTCCTAGTGGGTAATAGTCCTAGGGGGTAGTTGTCCCAGGGGTAGTTGTCCCAGGGGTAGTTGTCCCAGGGGTAGTTGTCCCAGGGGTGATTGTCCTAGAATCCTCTAATGACAATCTAAGAAAATAGTCTTTACTGAAAAAGTAAATGTCAGGACATGAATCTTTGCACACAATTTACTGTAAGTAAATATGAGTTCTTGTTGATTAGCCTTTACTTTATAATGTAAACTTCACAAGGAGAATTAAGGGTTCAATATGGACTTTTAGGTGACAGAGTAAAACTGATGCAGTAGTTGACTTTTCTGTACTGAGGAAAGTAAATACTATGAAAACATCCTGAAATCATTTAATGACCTTTTGACAAACTTTAAATATGATTTTCTTTTTTCTTTTTTTTTTTTATTTCTGAAATAATCTTCAGGGGTAACCCCCCTGGTCTTCCAGATCAAGTATGATAATTATTAATTACAGTTTCCACAATCAACGTAGGTTGATATAAAGTCAAACTCTTGTAAAGACAACTAAAGTTGCTTAAAGGGTAAGCGTGAATATTTACCAAAGTTTCCATGACCTTTCAGCAATTTGTAAAATAAAGTAAATTCCAAAATTTGTGCAGTGTTGATCATTGAAAATCAGTCAAATGTCCGAACTTAGGACTGTTTTGGGCCCAAGTTCCTACCCTTTTACGACTAAGTGGCAGGCAGGAGGATTAACCTACATCAACTTTGGCATTCTGACCAATAACCCTGCATCATTTCATTCTCTCCATCAAATACGGAGTCCTTTTAGAATATTTTGACAGTGCGGTGTGGGCAAAATAAAACCACACCCGAAAAAAAACGATTGTTCCCCAGTATGACATGCCAGACCAGCTTATAAATCATATTCTATAGCGCCAGCTGGCAGAAGTGTGTAGTCTTTGTTCATCTACATGAAAAGTTATCGAATAATTGATGGAGAAGAACCCTAACATCGAAATGTTAAAAAAAAACTTTCATCTGGAGGCTAAAAATGATAAGATATCAAGCACTACGAAACCATTATAACCTTGTCGTTGCCTTCTGGTTGTACAGACGAAATGGTACCTTTTTTTCTCTATCATCCTCTCCCGTCATTCGAATAATCATTTTTTGGGGCCACCAAGCCAAAATTCATGTTATAGTATTTCTGCTTACATACAATGCTTATAACTATGATGCTTTCCCCTAGTTATGATTTACAAGGCAAACTAGGTATAAGAATAATGAGCCCCTAAATGGGCTCATTCTCAACACAATCAACCAGTCTATTCCATCTTCAACCCCCTCCCCCCAATATGGACACAGGTGGAAAACGTTTACTCATCAATTTGGACTCTCTCCCGGGAGAATGGTCTTTGTCAATGCCCCGCTGGTGGCTGCTCCTATTTCACTTCATCACCTGACGGGTCTCCAGGGTGTGGGAAATAACATGTGACAAGGCCAGTTATCGGCATGTGGGATTTCTTTCTCTTTTTTTCCCCAATTTTTTTTTTTTTTGCAGGGGGGGGGGGTCCTTCCACCACTAGGTGGCAGTGCACACCCCTGGTGACTGGAGGACAGGTGACACCTGGATTGAGAGGGAGGTTGCGAAAGGTCTAAGGCAATGGATCGTAGTCAGGGAATGGGGCATGAACCGATAAAAGCCCGGCCGATCATATGAACGTATCTGGGACGTTCTGTTTAATTCTGTTGCTGTTTTTGTTATGTAATGTCATTGTGATAGCTCTCAAATAATAATGTTTTTGCAAAGTACTGCTGTCATGTTTTATGCAACATTATTTGCAAAATTCTAATCAACTTCTTCAATCAAACCTGAAAGTTCTGTTTTGGTTGAGTCTTATTCATCAAAATAACATTTCTTGACATACTAGTAAGTAACTGACTGACTAAAAAAATTATTCTAATAAGTCTCAACCTGGCTTCCTGTTATATGTGGACTTACTCAGAGAAACACGGATAATTACCAAATCCATTTGTTGGACAACTATTCCATTAAGCCAAAAGGGAAGGTTTCCATTGGGGTTCTAGGTAATCTGATCTGTGTTTCGGTTTTAATGTAATTATATAAATTCACCATGGGCACATTTAATCCCTTCGCTGTCAGCGGATATGCATTGAGGTGCAAGTGCTTTTATTTTATTCCACTCTCTGTCTGGAAGCATAGGAAGGTCATCAGTATAGTTTTATTTAAAAAGATCAGTATTCTAAGGGATTTTGACGAGACGCGTAGGTGTCTTGAATCAGTAAGTCTCAATATTGTAATAGTATATTGAATAAACAATTTGAACAAGGTCCTCATGTTATTATGTTTTGAAGTATACATTCTATGTTCTTTCTAAAAATGTATTTTAAGTGATAGCTGTGAGTTGCTCTGTTTTCCTCCATTCAGGTGCTACCGGCTAGATAATCATTTTACAACAATCTACACATTACTACACATTGTCAATATGACAGTTCACAAGTAAGAGAGGTATATAACCAGAATTAAATAAAACCTTATTGTTACACAGAATGACAGGTGATCATATGAGTGAGAGGGGCAGCTGTCCAACCTCTGTCTGCTAATATGATTATTGTGATATGTCAGGTCTTAACCTTACTTAAACAGAACATTACTGTGACCATCCTATTAGATTAGGTGTCAACCTATCCTAACCAGAATGTTATTGTGATATTCTTATTAAGTCAGATCACAATATTCATAAATAATGTTACAAGAATGTTGTCAGAACAACACAATGTAACATCACAACAGTTGGTTGCAGTGACGTTATTGGAAATCATCAAAAGAACGTTGCTGCAACCTCACAGTGTAATGTAAGAAGAATCAATCCGGAACATTGCCACAACGTTATTAGAATGTCATATCCGTGGCTGGGGTAACACAAATGTGTTTGTGAACAAACAATGTTGAATATGTTGGCAGTGCTCATTTGTTGTTAGCGAACCTCTAAAAGGAAACAATGAGGAGAACTATAATTCAACGTATTTGTCAATTGGGCCGGCAGGTGTGTATTGTCGAACAACTCTATTCCGTCTGATTAGCATAACCGGTTGTACACAGAAGGTTCTCTTAATCCAGATAAGATTTTGATCCTCTTTCAGCTATAATGTTGAGTGTTAGGCCTACAGCTACACTTTATGCAAGATATCCAAGATACCAGGTTTCACAGACAAAATATAGAATATCTATTATATCTAGATTTCACCTGTCCAGCTGTAAACCACAAATATTTAGATCAGAACAATTGCAGATTGTGGTGTGCTTCTAATAGAATTTACAAAGAATTAATCCAAAGCGCGCTGCACTGATACCTGAACATGGACGTTCGTAACTCTCAGGCAATAACTCATGATCAGCATGCAATGAGTCAACACATGCATATATATGGGTGGATTTGATATCTGATGCATTATTATTTAGTGATGTCAGCAAGTAGGTCCATATGATAATCTATTTTCATAGAGGCCTATAACATCGTAGTAACCCAAAGCTATTAGAAAAGTACATCTTATTCCGTAATAGGGACATCCTAGCCTTGGCCCCGCGGACTGAGTGGTTGGCAGGGCGGGAGTCGGGAGACAATAGTTGTTCTTTTGCAGTGTTGGCCCGGCCTTCTTCAAATCATACTTGATTTGGCTTCTTTTAGTGCCACTGGTGCCTTGTTTAAGTGGACGGCCCCCTGCCTGCACCAGGATGGCTTCGTTTTAGACAGCCTCTCCCGACTTTTTGATTGGACTTGTCTCCTGCTGCTTCTGCTGATGGCAGGAGCACAAACAGAAAGCAGATCATTGGCCTTTTCATCCAGCAAGGGGGACATGCTATTCAGGCTATAAAACGTCCCTCGGCAGCAGAATATTCTTTCCCTACCAATAAACTTCTCTGAACGTACGCGATATCAAAGTCAGTGGATGTATATCACCGATTGCTCATATCGTAACTGTATGCTTACTTGATTGTCTTGTACCAACCAAGCAAATACCTGAGAGTGTGGTGTATTATCTGTTTCAAGAACATCCTTAATAACAATTATAAATCCATTGTTTCCCTGCGACACTCTTATAAACATTTGAAAACAATGTTTCATGACGCAAACCTCTGATAATGCCTCAAAAAGATCCATGGAGTGGGCGGGGTGGAGAACAAAAGCTGTCAATAACGTGTCAAAATTTGGCAAAATACATTATCTATTGAAATAGCTTCTAGAACCATATTAACTGAGGCCCATAATATAATATAGACTGTGAAAACAGGGTTTAACTCCATCAAAATACAATAAAACATGTCCCTGGCCAGGTCACCAAAATTTGTTTGTTTACAAATGTTACTCTCTACAGACAGGAAAGACAGGAGTTTTTATGGAATTCAATATAAATTCAAGCTAGTCTTCATGGTTTAAACTGTACTACTGGCTAAGGTTAGACTCTTAGAATGTCTTTCTGCAGTTAATTATGTTTGCAAACTGTTGTCACATTTTTAGCACAACATTGGTTTTGGCTCCCTTTAAGGTGCGCCAAAAGCTCCATAAGGAATACCAAATTCCCCTAGCTAGGCAGAGGAAAACCGTCACGGTAAGCCTATTAAACGTAAGCTTCCGTATCCTTTTTCCACACGTATTCATGGTTGCTTGTGAAAAAAAAGCCGCAGGTTAGGTGTCACGAATGGCAGGCAGGCCACTAGATGAAGGATTCTATGATTGAATGACCATCTTCGATTTGGAATTACCTATAAGTCAGAATTCTACATACTTTTAATGCGACGATTTCTTTATTTTTAAAAATTGTATCGGTAGGCCTGTGCATTTCAAGCATGAATGTCACAACACTTATGTACGTATTAAGCTGTATAATAAACAAAGAATATACACAACTACGAAAGAATTATAACTTACTATCTATGAGCCTGGCACAGGATGTAAGGAGAAAACATTCAGGAAATTACCTTATTTCCCATAGTGCAGTCAGAGCCCTCGAGGGGGCACCACGGGTCAAACCGTACAAACCGCATAAAACCATGACCGGGGTTACTATGACAATGTTATGATCTGTATCAAACCTGGGTAATCACCCTCCAGATACAGATACAGAAACTTTTATTTTTCAATAATTCATAGAAAAATGAAATCATTAAGAAATAAAAAACCTAGCATATGCATTAGCCGCATAACATTCCTACATTTTTTCTTGCTTACTGTTTGTGGATTTGATGGATATCAAAAGAGTTATATGAAGAAATGTAAAAACATGTGCAGCATCACAGCCCCACCATCACTAATTGCTGTGTGTCTTTCCTTGCGAGCTCTGATCTAACAGAAAAGGTTGAATAAATCCATGATCAACCTCAAAGGGGGTCCTCAGAGAGTCAGCATCCCTCGGCTGGACCCCGATATCAGGGGTCTGATATTGGGGTCCAGCCAAGGGGTGCTAACCCCTCTCGCATACCCTCTTCTCAGTTGTTTACATGTATATCCTCATATAGAATCTGGCTGCAAGACCTAGGTATAATATGTACACATTAGTTGACCAGGACCCAAGGGGCTATCCATAGTTGGCCCATGATGTAATCATCCTCTGATGAGAAGATGCTCAGGATCAGGGATCTGACACAGGACTGATACCAATAATGCTAATTGAATATAATTCCCTACCAGATCTAACCTGGTTATGATTAAGTAAATTGTCAATTGACCTGGTCATCACTGATATAGGCTCTTCTATGAATTTTAAATCTAGGCATTTAAAGGTTGTTCCCATAAATGACAGTATAATTCATTGGTGCTGCTACCGTGTGTGCAATACGAGAACTGTATGAGATGGTCATACCAGTTCGTGCTTCTGCAGCCAGGTGGCCCCACTAGTGAGAGGAAAGGACGCCTGATGCTGAGGAAAGGCAGGCCGAAAGGACCCCCACGGCAAATGCTTGTGATATAAGAGAGTAGGAGATGGGAGGTGATTTAATTACGGACGCGGGTAAGGATGGACAGGGATTATTATGAAGGATTGTAACTGTGTAACTGGTCAACATTCTGGGATAGTTAGCGGAGGGTATTGACAGTCAGTCATAATGACCACTAGGGGGGCGGATCCAGAGATCCCCCACCCCTAAGGAAACTCTTTTACATCCTCTGTTATTCATAATATTATCAAAATCAATTTAATATTTTGTCCGAATATAGCGACTCGCTACCCTGCTTCCTCTTTAAATCCGCCATTGCTGCAATATTAGTTGAAAAAAAAGGAAGCTAAGAGCAAACCAGGTTCCATAATTGTGTTCTATGTTAATCTATAATTGACAAACAAATTAGAAACAGGCCTGACTGAAATATATTGCTTGGAACATGCGGAATACATACTGGCATTGTACTTGCATACAGATTGAGTTACTTTACATATACTAAATACTAAACTATAAATATACTCCCCCACCCTTCTTTCCCAATAGATCTCTCAATCAGTTGTCCTGATGTTTAGCACCGTGCAATTAATTTGATATGAGAAATATGTTATTATTGTTTGCGATTATTTAATGCAATCTGTACCCTATAAGTGCCAATATATAATATGAATTTGTAACATGATAGAAACAGTGTACACCCTGAAAAGCAGCGCCTGGCGTTGAGACGTGTCTACTGTATAAATTTATGAAATTAAAAAAAAAAAAAAAAATAAATAAATATAGCTGTGCATTGGGACCCAACAGTATTGCGTGTAATCAAAGTACAGAACAAGAGGCAATATCTGTGTTTGGTGCTTGAGGTAACCTCAGGCTGTTCCATGTAAGTAGAATGGTATGCATGCATCCAGGTGGTCCAAGTAAATCGAGGTAGTGAACCACTAGTCCTTCTTCAGAGCAGAGTGAGATTTACAGGCTTCCAGTAAAGTCCACAATACATGGGAAGCAAGTGAACTGTGGAAGATACAAGTAGCTATAGGAACCAACTACATTAGTGATTGTAATAGGAGCGTGATGTGACTGTATTGAGTGGAAGTATACCATCTGATGGGATTACTTGAGTGATGCTACGACTATTATATCTTGGATCTAAAAAGAAAGTCCTCTCATTTGTGCTCACTGTCATTTGTTCTATTGAATTATGAGAATGAATGAACGAAGAATGGAGATAAAGGCGAGATCCAAACCATACTTATTTATTAAGAATGGAACATCTTTAAATTATGAAGTTTTGAGGTAGTGCCTTAAACCCCTGTAGTTCAGCCTGTCACAAAAACTAAGATTGAACTACAACATTCTCAGATAATGAGATTAAAGAATTCAATTGTCCTTTAGATAGGTTTAGTTCGAGATTATAGATGAGGGTACAAAAATAACGCGACATGAGAAATGAAAAACTGTTTCAAAATTTGACTTGATTCTGTGAATCTAGATATCGAACCATGAGGTCCTATAACTTCAGAGGACGTGCTAAATGGACAAAACTGTACGAGTAAGGAGATACAGAAGGCTGTATTCCCGTCTGTGGGAATCATATCAGGACGAGTCCTCCGCACTCGTCCTGATATGATTAGAACTGCAAAATAGGTGAAATCACACAACAATGGAGGTGGGATGAGCAAGTTCGATCTTCATATTAATTACAAATAGAATGGTAATAATGATGTTTCCTAAGAAAATGAGTGTCTATCATATATTTTCCATGTGCTAAGGGAAGCTGAGGTACCTCATGAAATATTAACACTTCAGATAACACCTACAGCCTTCATTATTAAAGTTTTACTGACTTATTTTAGGCACTTTCGAAGGTATGACTGCAAGTAAAGCGCAGTTCAAAAAGATTGCCGTGTATACAACAGTCTGTGTGCAGCTATGGTCATTGGAAATAGTTTAGATATAACTTCATTAAATTTAGTTGGTTGACTGCAAATTTTTATGAATGTAATGGATTCTGTGAGATGGTGCCCTGAGGGGGCCACTGTTCAGAATGAGACATAATTACTGAATTAACCTCACATCAAAGTGCCCCTATAAGTCACGTTTCAATATGGTGGTGGGCTTCGATTGCGCCCCTATACATTACTCTATCCGTTATAAACAAGCACTGACGTATAAGTCAGTCTTTTCATTATGATGTACCGAAAAAGACCGCCGATAATTGAGATGAAAGAGTATTCATGATCCTTGATATAAAACCAAGGAATAGTTCTAACCGCTTCATTTATTTCAGTTGTCGATGGTAATGGTATTATTTGCAAATAATATAGGTGCCTCACTGCGTCCTTTTAGATATACACGTATGCGACTGTGAATTTAGCAGACTCCAACAATATAAGGATATCTACAGATGCAAAATTGAAGACTTTAAGTCTGGAAAAACATGACAATTAAAACAATATAAAGTTTGTTTCAATGCACTCTGAGCTAAATCTAGATGTTTTCCTCTATATTTAACAATACAAATGTGTAAATTAGCTGTATTCCATTGCATAAACTTAGCAGAATCTTATATAGAGATGGGCCCTCTAGTCTGGTAAAGGTCATTACTCTGGAAATTGGACGGTATACCTTATCTTCATAAGTTTCCAATTGCAAACTACCATCATAGAAAAATGGCTTGAGTTAACACCACCACCAACACGAACAACAACAACAAAAACAACAACAACAACAAAGCCCAGACCAAAGGGGTCTATATCTGGTCTTAATGCTTCTGCATTGTGTTCAGCCTTAATATTGCGAAATCCCATATTTATTTTTGGCTCTGTCACTTTATTGTGCCACACCTTGTCTCATAATCGCCATCTCACCCAACGACCCTGAGGTCAGTGACTGGGACCATAATTATAGAATGTCAAACGAATTTTAAAAAAAGGAGCAGAAAAACGAATCGCAATGAAATGCTCCCTTACCAAATAGTAGTTCTTATAATTTTGCCCGATCCTTAAGCCAGGATCAACATTTCATGACACTCGTCATCGTCCTAGGGGTATACAGCATAGTTACTCCGTGCACATATCAGCATATGTAATAAATGTAACAGACGGAAAATAGGACATGTATGTATGTTTCTGTGTATGTATGTATATATCAAAACCGACTTCGAAAATATATATGCGACAAATTCAATAGAGAAATTTGCTACCATGCAAAGAATAGTAGAATAGTAGTATCCTTAGCAGAAATTCAATTCATTGACATATTACCCTCCTTGATGCTTGAACTAGCTAATTGAGCAATGACTTGTGCTTATTTTAAATTGCTTCATCTTATTCATGTCGTTATGTAGTGTTGTAGATTATCATAAATATTGTATAATGTTTATTTCAACTAAACTGCTAAACTTATGCAGTCACTCACTTGATCTTCCAAGCAATTTACACTGTTTTAAGGGATAGTTTCTACAATAAGGTACGTTTAGGGTTTACGGTTGGAGTAAACACGACTAGATTGTGAGCTGCAACACTGAGGAGGCTCTTGGAAAAGGTGACTGGGTTATCGAGGTTAAAGAAAGGTTTCAGTCACGGTTAGATGGCTTGGGATGCTATTACGGGTCCCCGACGTCTGGGGTTATTTAGGTCCGATCTTGTCGACGTCTTGACCGCCCTTTTGTTATGGCGGCTAGCCCCTTTCCCCGGTCACAGGTCACTGATTTGAGGTCAAAGTCAGGGACGGATCCGCGGGAAGGGGGCGTGGTCCTGGGGGTCCTGACCTTTCCCGCCCTTTGGTGGACCCCTAAACTGCAAAAAGAGGGAAAAGGCCGTGGACATACACGCAATTGCACGCGGTTTAAGTATTTAGCCTTGATATTGATTTCCCCCCCCCCCCCCTTTCGAATAGCCTGTATCCCCCTGAAAGTACGTGATCTACTTTCAAAGTCATACCTATAGTTTGTATAATATAGCGAACCAAACAGGTGACAGGACACATACCCCCCGGACACTTACCCCCTAGGACACTTACCCCCTGGACACTTACCCTCGGACACTTACCCCCCGGACACTTATCCCCAAGACACTTACCCCCAGACACTTACCCCTAAGACACTTACCCCCTAGGACACTTACCCCCAGGGCCCGGTGGGACACACCCCTCATGAGCCCAATTATAGGACCGGGGGCTGGTGACCGGCACCTAAAACAACAGGGATTAAAATTAGTTTGACGTCCAAACGGGTGGCACGTGTTTTGATACTTCCCCATCCACTAACTGTTGAGTAGGGATGAGTTAGCCTTTTGGGTATGAATCCTAGACATCTATTAGAAGAGAGGGATATTTATTTAGTTTGCTTTCCATTAGAAAGACTAAGTTCTTACCACAAAATTTCCTCTACATTATAAGCCAAAGTGGGGGGTAAGTGTCCTAGGGGTAAGTGTCGTAGGGGGTAAGTGTCCTAGGAGATAAGTGTCCTGGGGGTAAGTGTCCTAGAACCTTGAATGCAAATTATCATCAATACTGTAATGATAAAAGACGTTAGGGAGTTTTAGCAGGTTTTTTTGGTATCAGTGTTTACAACACAGATAATATAGACGTAGCGTTTGCATTACAGGATGCGTTGAGGGTTGATAAAACTCTTAAATAAGGAGTTTTCTACTGCTAATACCGTTTGGAAATTTGATGTTAAAACATACTTCTGATATTTTCGTTTTTGAGATATACTTTTACGCAGACATATCCATAATCTTCTCGATACCTTGGTGGGAAACAGAGGCAAGCTATTATGCTGATCAAGTATGATACTTAGCTACTCCAATTTGGCATACATGTTTCCTATAATCATAGCTCCTCTGTACGTCGCGAATTGAAAACAGCATATGTGATATGTTGCACCTAACTACATCATTGACATATCTTGTACAACGACTGCTCAATTACTGTTAACCCAAACAAGAGGCCCTAGATCTGTCACCTACCTAGAGCATGAAAGCTGAACTAACAATTAAGTATGAGTTGTGCCCTACGGATGGGGTTGAATAAACGAGGCGGTTGGGGTGGAGTTTTCAAGGGTCAAAACAGGAGGGGTTTGGAGTACGGCCATGTCTCGGGCATTAAAACAGTGTATTGGTCGGCCGGCCCATCCAAGGAGTCAGGTCATCGCTCACCTTTAGAAGTTGGTAGCGTGTGGCCGAGCAGGTCGCACCTTCGATCCTGCTGTGTTGGGCCGACTGCTCACTATTTCCGGCTTTCATACTTGGCCAGTCTTTCGATCTCGGGCCACTTCTCGGGCCACTTCTCGGGCTGATCCGGGCTTTTGTACCATCTTCGGGCTTGTCAGTGCCTAATTTACCGATAACTAAAGAGGTGTTAACACGTTGAGTACCACAAAGGGACTGTTTGTTGTCATGATTATCTCCGCTTTATATCACTACAACTCGGGTCCCATTGGTCAGTTCAGATCACATGGTCTAATTCTGGTTATACTTCTTAAGGACAATCGCACCATAATAGAAGTAGCATTGATATTTGTTTGAAACTTCACACAGTGAAAGTTATACCTATACAGGTACCAAAAATGCAAAAATAAAATATAAATTTTGAAATTTTATTTTATTTGCTAATTATTTTGATAGAAAACAAACGACGACAAATCAAATGCTAATCTAAGATTTCTCAGTACTCATTTCTCCTTATGCTTAATGATCAACTTTCTTGCCAAACATGTCACTTCTAGTGCTCTACTGCACATTTCATTCTAAAAGGTAAACAACCACACATATAATTATTGATGGAATAATAAAATGGTGAAGAGTACATCCAACTCAACGACGGCTTGTTGTAGACTTACTATTTATTAAGACGTAGAATTATTGGCGAATTATAATTATTGATAATCAATGTCCAGGCTCTTACTACATTATTAATGCCAGGTTCATATTCTCTAAAACTTGTGCTGTTGAATTACAAAGTGATATCAGCTTCATCACAATATCATTGTTCCTCCAAATTGGTGTAAGCCGAAAATTTTGATGTAACCATAGAATAGTTTATTTATGAAGGTGTTTTAGTAGTTCTTGGATATGCTGGTTCTTTGACAAATGAATAATACTGATCATTGCTAATAAGGCAGGAAATAATCCAAATATAATTAGATACTGTTGATATTGCCGTATATAATTGTATGATTGGGACAATTAAATCTTTTCCCTTTGAAATACCCGAGTGCTATTTGCCTGTTCGGCACTGGTTCAATGTGGTTGACATTTTGGTCGATTTCTATCCGCACGTGTTATGTCAAAGGGTGGGTCACTTCACCACGTAGCACGTATTTCCAGACAGAGGGTTGGTGTGTGTAGAATTAGTTATAAAGGTAAGCAATTTGCATTGGAAGTAAAGTCTAGTATAAGGTTAATACTAAACATCACGGTGGAACAATGTGTGAGGTGTAATCGCAGTTTATTGTCACGTAATGTGTGATAAAAGACCGAAACAATTAATCTTCCAATAAGCCTATCTAAACTAATAAAGAGTATATATGATATAGCATTGCAGTCATGATTCAACATTATGATTTAATGTTTATAGTTTGTATTTCATAACTTTTTTTGACTTAACAGGCGTAACACAAGCCCTGTTTCCACCAACCGATTTTTCTATGAACGATTGCAAAAATACCAAAAAAATCGTCCCGATTTTTAAATCATCCAAGAAATCGTGTGGTGGAAACAAAAAATTGTTCAAACGACCGATCTTTATGGACAATTTTTGACGACCAAAATGCCCTAGGGATGACAGACAAATTATTTGACATGTTAAATAATTTTGGACGATTTTGGTCTCTTGGACGATTTTTCTAGACAGATCTTGCATTCATCTTTTGGTGGAAACAGCATTTCTTAGGACGATTAAGAAAAAAACAAATCTATGATTAGATAAACTAAATAGCAGGGGACAAATAAAAATCATACATGCTATCATAATAGATTAAAGCATATTTGTTGAATAAAAATGTTGTTTTATTAAGTCGTCTGTAAAATCGTCTGTAAAATCGTCTGTAAAATCGTCTGTAAAATCGTTTGATGGTCGTTTGGTGGAAACAGAAAATCGTCCATTAAAACTGAGACTGATGAACGATTTTTTCTAATAATAAAATCGTCTGTACTTGTGCGTTGAAAAAATCGTTCAATTTTGTCCCGTCTTTTTGGTGGAAACGGGGCATTAAACTACCTTGAGTGTTGCCTTAAGTCACACAATCCGGCATTAATTTTTGGAACTTTGGGAAATTTTGTGACTTGTTGTCATAACATAGTCATTCGTTTGTTACATCTATTTCTATGCAGCCAAGGTTACCAGGTTTGAATTCAGGGAATTTCTACTTCGTTTGAAGGCCTTCTACAATATTTCAAGATGGGTGAGACTATCAGATTTCTCCAGAACGCACATGCTCAATAGAAAGAACTGTGCATCATTTTTCTGTTTGTTAATATAATTATTGTGATACATTATCCCAGCTAAGCTTCCCACGGTATTATGACGTTCTGTTTGGTACTATTTTGGTTCTTGTTATGTTATTTTGATGGCTCCCAATAACATTGCTGCAACCTCCCATTGTGAAGTCACACTGTGATGTTATTAAAATGTTATAGAACGTTCTGGTTACATTCTTCAGTCATGGTAAGTTTTATTGTGGTTTTCCTAGCAATTTGAGTGATCTTTTTATTCATTGGACTTGATTCATAGACTATACCTAGGGTTTCATTGTATTTTCTATTTCTAAATAACTGAATGGTGTATGATAACTTAGAGATAAAATTGGTAACCCTTTCTTGTATTCAATTTGGAATGCGGTCAATAAATAAGAACAATTAGAAAAGGAAATCCTGACCCTGTGGGCATAGAACACTGGACCTCTCACACACAAATTAAAGCAGGAAACATACCACAGAGCTATGCGTTTATGCTAGTGCTACTACTATTACAACAATAACTACTATCAGTCCATGTTGTACATATAGAGTTATATCTAGACATTATAGTATGCATAACTATGTATGTATGTATGTATACATACATACATACATAATATTATACACATACACAGTTATGCATAATATAATTATATGTCTAGATATACATATGATATGGACTAACAGTAGTAATTGTAGTAACGATGTATTTATATATGTATGTAATATGTAATATGTAATATACATATATATGATTATATATATATAATTATATATATATATATTCGTTTTAATTGGTGACTTGATCTCCCATGCAATTGCAATTGCATCTTAATTTTAGGAACACCAGTAATTGACACATGTACTACCAAAAAGAAAGTTCATGACATTTCTAAGAAACCAAGTTCATGACATTTCTAAGAAACCAGGCGCCATGGGGTCATGTTGATGCCATCAGGGCCCTTTGAGGATGCTCACTGTGATGTCGCCCCACTTCAGCATGTGTTTCACACTACTCTGCACGCCCCCTTCCCGTCCTCTGACGTCACTGGGAGAGGGAGGACTGGGTGACCCCCCTCCGTCACTGTCTCCAGGGCCACAGGCCATCCGCCTTAACCCTTTCCTGACGCCTGATGCATTAATGTGCATTTAGGGGCGTAGTCAGCCCTTGAATAGAAGGGGGTTACATGCATGTAAATTTAAGGGGGTTTCTACCTACATTTTTGACAATATTTCTTATATTTACTTATATTTTGGGAAATCAAAGGGGGTTCCAGACGCCCAGGTGCCCCCTGGCTACGCCAGTGCTGCATTATCACACTGAAGATGCCCGATGTGTGTGTGCGCGCGCACGCGCGCGCGCGCGCGCGTGTGTGTGTGTGTGTGTGTGTGTGTGTGTGTGTGTGTCTGTCAACTGTGTGTGTGTGTGTATGTGTGTGTGTGTGTGTCAACTGTGTGTGTCGCAATATTGCAAATATCACTCTGATTCATGATGACATAATAATGTTAATACACTCGCGTATGTTGCTCTGTTGTCCCTTTCCGGAAATGTGCGTTACTGAAACCACCTGAACTGCGAGTGATTTACTACGACTCAAGAGCTTATGTAAAAGGACTAAACCATTGGCAGATGTTCTTTTCTATGTCAATGGCTACATCAAAGTCAGATGGTGTGTCTGGATCCACTACTAAGTCAACAAAATATACCAAAGAAATAAATTCGAGAGGAATTATGTAAGCCTTTTTATTCATATTGTTTGGTTTATTGTGATTTAAATTATAGGATAAAGACTTTCAAACGACAATGACATCCCTTGGTCTGCACTTAAACTTAATTGGGATTTTTTTTAATAGTACAAACGTTTCTTCACATTGTATTTTCATTACTTCGCGTTAAACAGCAAAATATTAACGTTGTTCAATCAACCTTTCACGACTTTTGTTATTTTTGCAGATGAATATGTAGTTCTAAACAATAATACTTTACATGCTCACATACAGAGAGGGAGTTTTCTTTTAAAGGATAAATAATTTTATTTGAATATATTATAATAAGATAAAATAAGTATCAGGTGAAAAATAAAAATCGTATATATGCTATCATGATAAACTAAACATATTTGTTCAATAAAAACATTGTTTATCAAAATCGTTTGTAAAAACATTGGTCAAATTGTTGGTCAAATCATCTGTCAAATATCGTTTTATGGTCGTTTGGTGGAAACAGAAAATCTTCCATAAAATTGTCACTGATGAATGTTTTTTTTCTAACAATAAAGTCGTCTGTATTAATTTTGTCTGTTGAAAGAAAATTGTTCAATTTTGAGCTAGTCTTTTTGGTGGAAATAGGTTATTAACTAGACTCATCTAACATATTTCTATACTTATCTGGGTTTTGGCAATTTTGGCAATTACGTATACATTAGTTTGGGTTTATTAGCATACCCATTGTTCTCTTTATATATAAGACCCTAAGCCTACAGGATAGAGATTTGTGTCTGGATACAAGGAGGGAAAGTTTTGTCGCATAGTCCTGCTTAAACTCTAAGGTAGCAGTTACCTGGTTACAATTATGAAATGGCCATCAATGAAGAAATCCAATAAAAACACAAGCCGAGAGTTTTTTTTGTATATATGTTTATTTGAACAATTTCCTTGTTGACAGCAAATATAACAAATTGATAAAATGCTTCAACAACTGCAGAATATTCAACTTTAGAATACTTTATGGAAATGACTGTGGTTAGTTGTAAGCTTTGCAAAGGCTAATGCACATAGCAAATGCAGGTATAACGATAACTTTACAATAACGAATGACTGACATTGCTATCATACACATACACAATTATTTCTCAAATTTCATAATGGCGATTTTATACTGAGCATATTTTACCATGGAAGACATTCGTCATTGTTATGGAAGACGTCAAGAGAAAACAATGTTTCTGACATTAGCAATCATTTAAACATCTTCACAAAATAGACTTTTTTAAACTATCTACATTATATGAAAATATTCCATACTGTACAATTGTAATTCAAGTCAATCGGTATCCAAATGTCTTGACAGATACATGCAAATATGAAAATATTGCTTTGTGTATCAACATGGATCTTTAAAGATCATTATGCACATTTACAAAATTATCGTTTCTCCTTTCTATAAGAAAAGAAAACAAAAAAAATGTCACATTAATAAATGTTTAACTATGTTAGCCTTTCAATGTCTTAGGTCAGGCCCTGAACAGCTTTTACATTTCAAATGCACTTAATGGGTTTATGGTGATTGTCTGACTTTTGTTTATCGGTCAAGTGCACAATATTTGGTCCCATTTTATTTTGAAAAACTAGATTCTAATTAGACTTTTATATTTAGTACATTTTGATATTCTGGGTGTAGATACTGCCTCTTTCCCATCTCAAATGGACTGGTTTTAATTAACCACGTGGAAATAGTGCAGTTTACATCTTGTTTTATGCCCCATCAAAATACATTTGTCTAGTGCGTCTTATTTTTTTCTTTTTCTTTTGCTTTATTTCTTCTTTGGCGATTGCTCAGCAATAGGCATTTGTGAGTAACGCCTCAGTCCAGTGTCACCAAGCACAGTGGTGCGTACAATGATCTCCGTCACCCTGTAGGGGTCACAGTTGGAGCTGGGGCGTCTGTCCTCCAGGTACCCCATGCCCTCTTTGCCCACATGACGAGGGATGCGCACACTAGCACCACGGTTGGCCACACCCGCAGAAAAGTCATGGATGTCACTGGTTTCATGGCGACCAGTCAGGCGACGCTCATTGTCCTTGCCCCCCTTCGGGTCGTAGTAGTAGATGTGCAGCTCATGGCGAGAGGCCAGCTTCTCAATGGCCTTCTCGATGACCCTGAGATGAACAATGTTTAGGAGATTTATTGTAACAACATGGATAATTTGAGACAAGTATACGATATCATACTATGCATTCTAAATATCCCACAAACAAGACACTTCCTAAAAGACAGTAAAAAAGGTAGTTAATAGGAGAAAATGCCTGTTTGTAGGTTTGATGGATGTTATATTCTGACGTTTCTTGGCTTCAAGAGCATTCTTAAAAACATTACCTATCGTAAACAGTCTACATAACCAAAATGAACTTGTTACTATTAGACATGAACATGAGTGATTTGACTAGATTTTGTTATTAGAACTATCAAGAAAAAATATTTATAAAGGAAGAAAAAGAGAAAGATTGACTGACAGCATGCCTAAATGTGAACTTACTTCAGGCCTCCTGGTTCCCTCATCTCCTTGGTGGAGTAGTTGGTGTGGGCACCAGCCCCATTCCAGTCTCCAGGCATGGGCTTGGGGTCGAAGGTCACGATGACTCCAAAGTCCTCGGCCACTCTGTGCAGCAGGTAGCGGGCCACCCACAGGTGGTCTCCCATGGAGATGCCCTCACATGGACCCACCTGGAACTCCCACTGAAGGAAGGCAAAGAGGTTATCCATTAAATTTATGATATATATGCAAATGAAGCCTGTATTCAACAAGGCGATTCTGACTGCAAGCAATGTATGGATTAACTACTTTTAACCAAAGATATAAGCAAAGGATCACGCATGCTACATATCATTTAAGTATTGCTTTCCAATGTGAATACGACTTTTCAATTAGAGTTTGCCGACGACGTCACCGACGTCGGTGCCAGATTGTCCGAAAATCTATTAGCGGGTATGGGGCCTTAATGTTCTTTAAGATATGAACATGTAGGAAAACGTAGTTTCCTTCGAGACATGAACATGTTGGAAACCTTAATTTCCTTGAAAACATGTAGGAAGATTTCCTTGAAGACAAGTTTAATTGAGCTGAGGTGCTATGCCAGGAGGATAACGTGTTTGACCACACTTACCTGACCCGGCATGACCTCGGCGTTGGTTCCGGCGATCTTGATACCAGCGTAGAGACATGCGCGGTAGTGGGCCTCGACGATGGCCCGGCCGTACACCTTGTCGGTGCCCACCCCGCAGTAGTAGGGGCCTGGGGAGGCAAATAGTAAGGTTAGCAAGGTTTTTTTGCTGGGAGTAAAATTAATTATCATAAAAATATGGCTAGTGAACCCAAAAGCTGAATTGATTTGATTAATTAGGTGCATATCGATGGACGTTGTGCAGATGACGTCACAATATCTAAAATGGGCTATTTAAGTAAAACACATTCGATCATAATGAACAGTCTTCATAATCTTTGAATTCCTTCAATGCCTACATGGTCATGATCACCACGTAGTGATAACCAAAAGGCAATCGCGTGACGTCTACACAAGGTCTATGATATCCAATTCACGTTCAAGATAGCACTGTTAGACATTCTTCCTGCAGCCAACATTTCACGTTTCGATGTTATTGTCCATTTTAAAAAGACAGTAACAAACAAGTGTGATATGCATAGCTAGCGAGACTCAATTTTCTTTTGAACGGTATGCAGGATGTATCGTATATTCTGTGGGGAAAACAAGGAAATACAAAATCGCCAACATCAAATTCAAAACGTTGGATACATATGGCCTACATAAATCATCTTAATTTCCTAATCTAACCAACCAATTATATTGATACCATATTACCTTCTTTTTTTTTTATATATATAAAGAGCAGTGCTCATTTTATTTCACAATAAAACATACAAGTCTTCCTTCTACTCCAATTTGTAGGCTCTGTAGGTAAACAGTTTCATAAACAATATCAAATATGTACCTTCTTCCACAGAGTTTTCATTAATTCCATATTACCATTAGGCCGTAGTTCTTTCCTTACCTTGGGGTCCTGGGAAGCCGTTCTTGGGCCAGCCGAAGGGGTGCCTGTCCTGGTCGAGGATGGTGTACTCCTGCTCGATGCCGAACCAGGGCTCGGTGTCCGCCGCCTGCTCCATCACCTCCAGGCACCGCTGACGGTAGTTGGTCTCTGTCAACAAAATCAGCACACAAGGTTAGTTATACTCATTAAATCAGATGCACTAAGCTAAGAACTGTAATAAGTGTTGTGTATGAAACATGACAGAGACGGATCTAGGGGAGTTAATGGGGTCCTCGCCCCCTGCCCCTTTTGGTGGACAGCTAAACTGGGCAGGGAGGGAGAAAAGGCTGCACGTGCAGGGGAATGTGTAAAATTTTAGTAGTACGCTTATGTACTGACCATACTGTTTCGTAACTCCTGTCAGGATATATAGATCTATAACCCTTCAAGAATTTGTCATTAGGTTGCAGAAGGTTTAAGATTTTAGGAACCCCAAAGGAGAAAAATGCAAACGATTGTTTTTTTTGTCCTACTGATTATTAAAAACCCATCATGAGTCGGTGTGACTATTTTGATAGCCAAAATATAAACTTCAAGTTAGAATGATGATCATTCAAGTAAGGTATCAATTAGGTATTGCAACTAAACATTTTATTAATCTAAACCACCAGGAAAAATAAATAACTGATCAATAAGACGTCTATTCGTCTGATTAATTTGCTTCTACTAAACCAGGTTAAAAGCATAAATTAACTGATTAATCCTTAAGAGGTAAGTATAAGGTCAGGTGTCAGGGGCGGATCAAGAGGGGGGGGGGGTCCAGGGGGTCCTGATCTCCCTCCCCCTTATTTTTTGCTGGACCCCTAAACTACAAAAAGAGGGGGAAATGTCTGACGTGTATGTGCAAATGCTCGCCGTCTTAGTACTTAACCTATATGCTGACCTTTCCCCCATTTCGAAAATTCTGTATCCACCCCTGGGTGTTAGGCAGCATGTTTGCACTCACTGTGTGGGAGTTTGACGTGGTCGAGACACGTGCAGAGGACCAGCTTGTTCTTGCCCAGGCGGAAGGGGTCGTTGAAGAGGGCGACTGGTTTGAGGTAGATGTCCGAGTTCTCCCCGCTAGCCTGACCCGTACTCGACCCGTCGAAGTTCCACTCGGGCACGTCTGGAAAGGGAACACTTCGTTTCAGCATATTGCCAAAAAGGATACCTCAGGCTTCTTTATCATCAACATTAATTTGTTTTTCAATTAATGATCACCATTTCATGGGATGTTAGATATAAATATGTTGTTCCGCCATTTCAATTTTAATTATGTAAAAAGCATGTGATGCTGTCATGTGCGACGCATGGAGTCATTGTTGGAGTTGGAATAATAACCTTGTATGCATATTACAAACTACAAACCATGGCGGGTACCTCTCATCTTAGTGAACCTTAGCTGCTTACAAATGCACCACCAGAAGCATAATAAGGCTATAAACTATTAACTATCTCTTTATCGAAATCAACATGAAATATGCGTTTTTTAAAAACTCTCCACAAACTAAAACAACTACATTTCTAGGGTCAATAATAAGTATCATTCTAATATTGAAAACTGTTAAATAGTAATTTCCATATTGTTCATCATAATGTTCATTTGTATTCTGATATATTGTAATGTTTTTCATATATTCCCATGTAGCTATCGGAAGAACTTTTTCTTGTAGAAAGAGATGGTTGAAAAAAGAAAATCAAATCCTGCTGACCTTCCGGGCTCTGCGGCTCCTTGTCGAGGGTGCGCGTCTTGCAGCGCAGGTTCTCCCCCGTGCCATCGATCCAGATGTACATGGCCTGCACCTTGCCGTCGGGCTGCTCCAGGTCCAGGTAGCGGTACAACACCTGCTTGTCAGTGGCCGCGTTGTTCTGCATCGTGCTGAACGCCATGGTGTCCGGTGGTGGGGGCGGGTACGGTGAGGAGAAGGGGGCTTCTACACACTGTCTGCAAAAAAAGAGAATATGACATAAACCACCATATTAAGGTGAAGTCTAAGAAAATGGTAAACCACATCTGTAAGATAAGATGGATAATCCTATCATAAGCAATAAGCGGTGCGACGAGTTTGCTCATCTAGCTTATTGATGTCACTCATATTTATTACTATTAATTTTCATCAACTTGATCACTGGTACATCAACAAGATCAATGGTACAAGTAAATTATACTAAATAAACGATCTATATATATAAAAACAGTGTTTATTGTCCTATTTGAAGTTTTTTGAAATACTATTTTTTTTGGTTAGAACCCCCAAATAGTGTCTTATGCCTTATTAGCAAGCGATTCTTTGCATATATATATTAGTATGTGAATCAATATAGGGCACATTCAATAGTTCGTTAGCTCTAAGTTGGTCACTTTGAACGTTTTGTTAACGATGGCCTTAAACTGTTACACGTCAAAACATAACATATTTCATTTAGATGAAACATTGATATCAGGAAACGATCCCAGTATTTTTTACTAGGTGATTGGCATGGTAATCGTTCTCTAAGCTCGTACAAGAGCCAGCAACGTAATCCATAAATTACTGCATAATTTACTCATCAACCTCTCAAAGCTGACAGACTTCTGGCACGGTCACTACTCATCGTCACATAATGTGAAGATTGTGTGTCAAACTATGGGATTCATCATTAATCTATAAAGTCCCATGCTTTGAAGTTGATGTTTGGCGGGCAGGTACATTTATCTTGATAGATTAAACGCCAACTGGTTTATAGTTACTAAGGAAACACAGTTATTTCTAGCATGTCCAATAGTTGACGTTCAAATATAACATTTAATCATGTACATGGGCGGCATCTATATTTGGTTAAAAGTTAATGGTACTAAAGCCGAGAATATACTATATATAGTGAATCACATGCGCGGGACCATTAATTTTACCAATGCCTATCTCTAAGGTCAGTAAGGGGGCCTTCCATTAATTACGTACAGATACTTTCCTTATTTTGTATACAATCCAGAGTCCTCAGACCTTGATGCTTATGTATACTAAATGCACCCTAAACAGATTGAATGCTGCTTTCAGAAGAATTGGATGGGTCGAAATGTGTAATATGTATATTAAGAGGCGTGCCTGGCAACTAAACCTCCAGTAGATTAAGTATATCCCTCTCTTCTAATAGTTCTTTAGGATTCATACCAAAAAGGCTACCTCATCCCTATTCCTAGTCACTATTTTCCACAGTTTGTAACGGGGACTAAACAAAATATATACCCCACTCTTCTGATAGTTCTTCAGGATTCATACATCGTCACTGTATTATATCCTTAAATTCAATATGCAACTGTTGGACGTCACCCCCGAGGGGACCCTCCTAGGGGAGGGCCGCTGGTTGAATGTCCAAAGGGGGATTATTCGGGGTTTAGTTGCCAGCACCCCTTAAGAGCTGTAGAGTCATTATGGTCACAACAACAAAATGACTTGGATCTTTGCCACTGACAGTCCCAACTTCAAAGGGTCCTGAACCCAAGTCCAAGAAGAGAGAAAACAACGTGATGTTGTTGGCACAGATCTAGCCACATGAGGAGATATATGTTAGGTCTCGGGGGTAGCTCTAGGCATGCATGTATATAATTATATGATATTTATTGTGTCGGTATTTTGCCCCAAATGTCTGACACTGGTCTGCAGTATAAGATAAATGTCCATGAATCAGGTGTGAAAGTGTTTGTGATCGATTGGAGCAATATACAAATTTTACATTGAAGGCTTGTTTCCACCAAATGACATTTTACAGCAGTGTATGCATGTATGTTCAAAAGAAAGAAAAACTAACGTGAACTTCCAAATCAGCATTGCCACTAGGTTTTCTTTTCTAAGACATTCAAAGAAACGATCCTACAAGAGATTATGGTATAATTCTCATCGGTTGTATCCTTGCTGTAGTGAATGAAGGACTCGGCAGTTAAATTATGTTTACATGCACCCCAGCCAAGCTGCAACGTAACAGAAACGTTCTGCAACTATACTTGTTTAGTCAGTCTGGTACTTACTAAGATGGCATGTAACAAGTAGGCCTACATTATTTATGGTTAGGTCGAAACCTCACCAAATCACAATGTTATTAAAACATTATTTTTGGTTGAGGTTAGGACCAAACCAAAACAGAACATTATAAGAACATTCTGTTCAGGTTGAATAACATAACCAGAACGTTATAATAACGTCGCAGTGAAACGTTGCAGCAGTACGTTGCAGCAACGTTATTGGGAGCCATCAAAATAACGTAACAAGAACCAATACAGAACCAAACAGAACGTTGCTGCAATGTCATAATAACGTCACATGCTTGCCTGGGACCCGCATATGTATGCCTACTCATCATGGACACTTGGCTTTATATAAATAGACTTCCATGTCAAATCTTTACAGTCTAAAATGGGATCAAAAAAGTTCACTTGTGGTACATAATGGCAAAATTGAGATTCTGTCACCTATTACTACTTTCACGTGAAACCAAAAAAGTAAAGACACATGTCACTTCCTATGGAAGGATATGATGTTACTATGACATTGCAGCAACGTTCTGTTTGGTTCTGCTTTGGTTCTTGTTATGTTATGTTGATGGCACCAAAAAACATCTTTAGAACCTAACATTGCAGCATCCCACTGTAACGTTATCATGACATTCTTGTAACTTTCTTTCACATTATAATAACGTTATTATAATATTCTTTATTAGTATGGTTTCAACTTCACTAAAATATAATGTTATTGTAACATTTTATTTAAGTAAGTCTGAACTCTAGCTAAAATAAAATAACTGTTATGTGAAAATTGGGCAGGTTACAGATGATCCAAAACAGTATGGTAGCAGAACATGCTCCTTATGTCACTGCTTGCCTTGGTTCTACTTGGCTTTCTCTGAAGACGTTTATATCACACCAAATAACGTCAATACCTGACCTCTTTGGTTGGAAGTATTAAAGTCTCACCAAATACTTCTTACAACTGGATGACAAAGGAGACGTTCCAAAAAGGGAAAGTAATCCATCAAACTATCCATATGCATAAAAGAATAAGGGGAGAGATAATAGATCTGATAATATCTGCCACATAGCAAAGATTTTCAGTGCAGTGCAAGTTGATAAGAACCCAATGATGGATGATACCATAAACAATGCGCACTTTGTTAGTTCCCATTCACCTCTTCACGCGAGTAGTACACTCTGCCCTTATCTTCTCTAGACAAGGGTCACTTGACGACCTCTTACTGCCTAATTCAAGTGCAGGCCATCGAACACTTTGATCATTGACTGGTTATCATTGCCATTATGTCCGAACATGTCCATGAGGTGTGAAAGTGTTCGTGATCGGTTGGAGCAATGTACATATTTTACATCAAAGGCCTGTGTCCCCCAAATGACATTTTCCTCAAGACGGCCTACATCAGATTCTGTAAACGACTGCAAACGACAGTAATCTACTGCAGAAATCAAAAGGTTTACAAACAACTAAATATTTAACCTGTTAAATATTTTTTAGATGACAGTTGCCTAAGATTTCTTTCCAAGACAAATGAGAACAATTAAATCTATTGTTCCCTGACATTTCTGACTTTCGTCGTTAGAAATGGTCATCCAGAATATCCCTTGGTCGTTCACAAATCAGTATTTCAGTTGTATAGTGGAAACACTTTGTCAAAGGCTTTCTTAAGATATGTACTTATGATTTTTATTTGAGAACTTTTATTTTGGTCAGTAACTTTATCGTAAACCTATAATCATAGTCAGATCTTTCAGTAGAAACCGACCTTGACTTGCACGTAATTGACTTAACGCATTCACGTGACCTCCTCGGTTACATCCTATCCGAAATAGATAGTCATTATAAACTTTATAAAATTTGATATCACAGCTCGTGTCAAGAGACTGCCATAAGTCACACAACGAGCCTATTTTTGTCTGACTGCCACTTCTATAAGCCATGTCTACTCGTCCGTACCCGCAATACTATAAGCACTATTCAGTGATATGATTGCGCAATTTGTGAACTCATGATCACTTCTACAATGTAGCCCTCGTTATCATAAACAACCCCAACCAGTTCAACCATCCATCATACTTTGCCAACGTCATGGGCTGTAGAGATCAGCCATTTCTGCAGATGTATCTATTAATCAGAATTATCCCGCAGTTCCCACGCTCTTTTTAATGGACAGCTTAACTTCTGGTCAATTTATATCTGAGCTTTTATACTAGTACGTTTTTGTCCTAATTGCTTTGTTATTCACATCCCCTAATTGTGCTTAATAGCTCCATGCACGGGGCAATTCCTATGAGGCTGCACAGTGGTAGGGGATGTTTACTACAGAAAATGTTTATGCCACACCATTCAACATCTCCTAGCGAGTTACCAGAGGAACTCCCTGCATGCCATTTTAACTATACTCATAGTTATTGAACTTAACCTGCCAACCACTATCCTTTAACTTGTCTTAGAATATTATATCTTGCAATTGACAGATCAATACAGGTACAATGCACATTCTGAGGCTAATCTGTAAAGAGCACTAGCATGATACCTTTTACAGATCTAGACTAACTTCAGAATGTGCATTATGCCTCCTTTGTGCTGTCAACGCATGTATATCCTGAGACTAGTCTGTAAAGTGTTTTAACCAAGTTTTTTAAGTGTTTTGTAAATTGTACTTTTTACTCTTATAGAAAGGACGTTATGTCCTATTTACCACTGTTAATCCCCTCTGTTTCCACTATGTTTTCTCTATCACATATCTTTCTGACACTAGGTTGTTTACTTCGAGAAAACATTAGACTAAGTTATTACTTTGTTATTACAATAAATATCCATCTTTATAGGAACAAGACTTTCCCATTGCTCTTATATTAGATGAACAGTACATGCAACTACATCGTTAAAATAATTGAATACATACAGCAAAGAATCAACATGGAAATAACTCAATGTCCCATCTGACAGGGACCTCAGGGTGATAGGGTACATTAAACTAGTGTGCTGATGTCGTGTACGTTGATGTATACATTGGCATAATGGATATGGGGCATATTTATTGGAGCAGCTAACATATAACAAGAAAAAAGGCCCATTGTATTAGGAAGAAATACATCTGAGGATGAGGTCGAAACATGTGACTTGTTTAATGCCGCGTCCCCACTTTGGCGACCAAGGACGGCTACTAACGTTCGTCGCCCGCCGATTAAGAAGTTAGTACGTCGTCGGGCGACTAACTTAGTCGCCGGGCTACTAAAACACTAATCGCCACGTTGGGACGCTCTTGTACTTAATCGGCGGGCGACTAGAGGGAAATTTAGTACGTCGCCCGGCGACCAACTAAATGCCTGTGGTCATAGAAAGATATTAAAGCCGCGTCCCCACTTGGGCGACTAAGATTTTAGTAGCTGGGCGATTAGTGGATACTTGTGTTAACCCTTTCCAACCATGGCGACCAACACCTCAAAAAGGCACTTATCGCCCACGTGTGAAGGGGTTAACACTAATATCCACTAATCGCCCAGCAACTAAAATTTTAGTCGCCCAAGTGGGGACGTGGCTTAGACATGTCAAATATTTTGCCCCAAACCCACGGCGACTAATGGTTTGGTCGCCAGACATTACGGCGCCAGTGTCTCCTTGGTCGCCGGGCTACTAACAACCTTAGTAGTCCGCCGACCAAGGAAGTCTAGTCGCCCAAGTGGGGACCAGGCATAATGCCTGGTCCCCACTTGGGCGATTAACTTTTTTTTTTTCGCCGGCGACTAAGATGGTTAATAGCCCGGCGACCAACTCTATACTGGCGCCTTGATGTCTGGCGACCAAAACGCTAGTCGCCGTGGTTTTGGGGCGAAATATTTGACATGTTTAATATTGTTCTATGGCCACGGGCGACTAGTTAGTCGTCGGGCGACGTACTAAAGTGTCCTCTCGTCGTCCAGCGACTAACTACAAGAGCGTCCCAACGTGGCGACTAACTTTTATTTTTCACCAGCATCTAATTGGTCGCCCAACGACGTACTAATTTCTTAATCGGCGGGCCACCAACGTTATTCGCCGTCGTTGGTCGCCCAAGTGGGGACGCGGCATTAGAGTGCTTAACTTGCACTGTTGATTGCACTGGCACAGGAAATGGACTTTCAGTCGGCCTACAATAATGATGTTGCTTCGCTAATTATGAAGGAAAATCTGTTTGCAGTAGTAGTAGTTCGGACTGATATTTACGTTGTTTTGCCGAATATAGCAAAGTGTGCACACTTTGATATGTTTGTTATTGAAAAAGGTGTATTTATTTTACATACATATAATGCCCTTTCTATTATAGTAGTAACTATGCAACTATAATAAAGTTATTTAATTAAATCTCAAAATCATTGAAAGTCTCGCTACAACTCCCTGCAGACGGTTCAATAGTGTCCAGTTCAGTTAATATCAACACACAAGCTACTTTGACAGTTGTTTCTTTTCAATAAAGATCTCACAGACATAATTATAGGTTTCATATTTTCGTACCATATTTAAACATGGAACCTCACTCCAAAAATTCGATGCGCGGGAAACCGTATACAAGGATAACTAAAGAAATTGTTCCATCATCAGTGAACCTTTTATGTTATGACTTGAAATTGGTTGTGTAACGCCTTATTTACAGAGGCATATTGCCATCATCAGGGTGGAATAGTTAGAACGGAAGGCTGGGGGGGGGGGGTTACTGGCAGAAGTCAAGAAAAGACAGTCTTAGGTAAAGTCGATGGACTTGGGCCAATAAAGGCCTATCAGATCTCTTTTCCTCGATGCCTGCATGACTCTTGTGCTTTTAACTTAATATTGTCATTCTACAATGGGTAGAACTACCGATCATCGTGTATCACAATATAAGCTCCACTCGCCGTGGTGAAAGTGGTTTGTCGCAGCTCTCTGCGATCTGCGAAAGTTGGAAACGTTGCACTTTCGTAACCCTCTGCGACCTAGTCCCTTGCGAAATTATTCAACATGTTTAATATTTTCGTACAGAACCTGTGTGATTCTAGGTGAGATTACTTGCGAAATTGATCGCAGGGGGCCACATTTTCCAGTGTGAATGCTATGCGATAAATTTCTCTAGCCTATGATCATCTTGTCCTACCTGAGGTTGTTTGTGATACAATTTTCGTAGGTCTCTGCGACAGAAACATCGACCACGGCGAGTGGGGCTTATGGTTCTTGATTCAGAGCTCTCACTTTCTCACTGATAAGGTAAGTACTGTGGTGTATTGATGCCCGAGAAGAGACGGTTGCAGGCGAGCGGAATACGATTGGCATGCGACGCTAGGGTACGTTCTCTCGGAGAATCATTGGGAATATTATACTCTTTGCTCTAGATGCACCACGTTGCAATTAGTCGTATACAAATAATAGTGTTAAGTAATAATTCACCTAGAATTATTTTGTTTATCACTTCATTTGTTTGAGTTCCAGATTAAGATATTAAGATCGGACTGCCCACAATTTATAGTTTTAAGCCTTCCAAATCAATTCTTGTCCCTGCATCCTCATTTAAGTCTCTTCCCTCCATTCTCCAACGTCAGGGTTCTGCTCTTCCCCTCACCTGACTAACAGACTATATATACTCGAAATAGAGGTCAATATAAATATCAGAATGTCCCACTGCTCGCCCTTCATGTTTAGGGGAACCAACACTCGTTTGTTTCATTGTAAATGTTTACTAAAAACAAATAAAAAAGGAGGCTAGCAAATGTATAAAACTCCAGTTCGTAGTATCTGGTCATCAGGAGCACTAAGTGCAGAAAATAAAGTAACTGCACAAGAATACGTCTTCCCTCAGTACAAGCTTCTTTCCTCGTTGGATGCATACTTTTGGAAAGTAAGCTAAACTACATACTAGAGCTTCCCTTGCAAAACCTACAGCAGGCTGTAAAGGAGCGTTGACACTTGCATGCCCTGAACTTTTACCCAAATGTATATCCTTCATTAACAATCTAGCTGAAATTGACATTTTGACTCCATGTTGAGTACAGCGTGAAAGTTGCTCAAACGTATAGAATAAGTCCATTATTGTGCATGACCCAATAACGGCAGTGCTAAAGGAGACTCATTTGAGCAATCACTCGCTAATGTATTCTTCAGATCCTTAATTAAGTTACAACTAAACAGTACAACACTAAAATTGATATAAAAATTTCGCTTTAACAATAGAATCAAGCAATATTTGTACAAGTGACTGTACATGCATCTGCGTTTTAGCGTCCTGGTAGCTACGCCCATGTCTAACGTGTAACTTCAGGTGAGCCTGAAGTCAGGTAGTATAGATCCCGTAGCGCGGAGCATGTACTATGTCTATGTGTGTAGCGGCACCATGCACCTACCTGGGGCGGGTCCTGGAGGAGAGTGGTGGCTGTAGGGAGACACGGTAGGCGACGTCCACACGCAGGTTGGCCGACGACTGGAGGACGACTGGAGGGACGCGCCCCTTTATCAGGGACCCACCAAGGGTACGACCCCCGACGACCTTCACCTTGGGACGGCAGTCACGTGTGACGCGCAACCCTGGATACAATAACTCCCCCTCCACCCCCACTTCCCTCTTCATCCTCCACCCCCACCTCCCTCCTCCCTCCTCCCCCCTCCACCCCCACCTCCCTCCTCCATTCATCTTCTCTACTCCCCCTCTCACCCAAGCTCCCCACCCCTCCCCCTCCACCCCCCCCCCACTCCCGACCAACATTTCATCCAACCTCCTACACCATCAGCTCCACCACCCAAGTCCCCTCTAGTCCTTTCATGACCTAGGTATCTCTTGCATAATTAGTTTGAGCACTTGGAAGTAAGTACAGTCTTAGTCCCCCCTATCTCTCCTCCACCCCTCACCCCCAGCACCCCATCCAACCTAATCCCCCCCCCCCCCCTCCCCGGTCCCAGACCACCACCCTCTATCCCCCTTCCCCGATCCTACCCGATCCTGTCCTCCTCTCTCCATCCTCCCCATTATAATATAACAAACACACAAGGCTCTAAATATATATTTATACCAACAGGGGCATATAGGTCACTTGACTACAAAGAATAACTCTGAAGCATCTTCATTGGCGGATTCAGGATTTTGAAAGGCGGGGGGGGGGGGGGCGTTATTGGACGTTTTTCTTCTTAATGACTTTTTGGCCGAATTTTACATTAAAAAACGACAAATTTTCCGAAAAAAAAGGGGAGGGGCGCGCAGCCCCGTGTCCACTTCTGGATCCGCCACTGATATTCCGTTTGCACAAGAATATTACTTTTTGTCGTGGCTCAGAAAGTAACTCCGAACCCACTTGATAAAGTTCACGACTTCAGACCGTGTTCGTAGACGACTCCTTCAGTATGGTGGGAAGGAGCATTTGGAATCCTGAGAAAGACTGATAAGAATAGTGCCAGAGTAAGAGATAAAAGATAAGTAATTTGGGATCAATCGAAGTGAAGTACTTACTATCGTAGCTTCCATGGAAGCGAACGTCAGAGGTTATCTATAATTGAAAATCAATAACTTACGACTATCGCTTAGAGCAATTTTACAATCAAATTATAGATCGAAATTGCGATAACAAAAATGTTAATACTATGTTAAGCTCTTTTGTAAATTTTAAACTCTGACCAAATTATCCTATTCATCAGACCACGTAATGGGTGTTTAATCTTTTCAGTCAATATTTGAATAAATCCAAGCCATATTAAAACCGTTCCATCCTCTCCGAATACTGAATATGTGACTCATCATTATAATAGTATAGTAAATCTAAAAAGGACAAGTTTTGAAACCGGCGGAATTGTTCAACTTTAACTGGTCAATGGAGAGCTTCATTTAAGCAGGTTATCAGGGAATCTAGGATTATGTATATCTGACAAATGAAGAATAATCTAAGAATATATGGCAGGCAAATAAGGAACATCGCACTGAGTACTTGAAAGCATCCTTATAATCATACGACCTATATATATAAATCTGAAATATAACAAAAGGTACGTCTACAGAAATAAACACAGGGGCTGGTCACCATGGGATCCTCTCATTGGTGCAAACCTGGGGGGAGTTGGTCGTTTACTGCGCCCTGATTGGCTGACTACTTTGGGGCATGCGGTACATCTATCCCCATGTCTACCCTCTTTTCAAGGTTGGGTCCTCTAAAACCTGCTTTAGATAATGTCTTTCCAGCAGTCATACTATAGCTAATGTATAGGTAAATGAAAAGTAGGGATGGGAATACTTGGCATTGTGTGGTGTAGAACTGTACCCCCTGACATAGGCTTTTATAACACCGCTGGCGTTTTTGTACGGTAGTTTATGTGATCCTTGGAAAGAGAGGCAAGGTCAACAGAGGTTAGCCAAGCGTGTCGTACCCACATCACCTTAGCGTCGATCACGTGTCTCCTGGTCGCGTGAACTCCATGTTCACTAGCCGTGACGACAGGTGAAAACTCAGGTAGATATATGTGGCACAATAGGCCCAAAAATGTTACCATGTAACATGTATAAAACAATTCTAAAAAAATTCTGTGTGAAGTCTTAATGAATGTTCATATTTATAGCTACTGTTTACTTCATGTTAAGTGGAACATATCTCCGCAATTATACCACTTTTCAAGTGGTCTATTCATGTCACAATTATAAGCAATTGTTAATAATGATTGACTCAATGCTGAAGAACAACATCTAGGTGGTGTATTCTACTGGTATTAGAGATAATACTCCAGATACTCTCTAATAGGTATTAGAGATAATACTCTAGAATATGAGATGAAAGAAAAAGAGATGACTGAAAGAAACCTCAATTACGATGTACTTGAAAACGTAAACATGCAATAATAATGTGATAAAAGATACTTTTATAAAGTATGAGACTCCATGGATTCACCACTGGTTGCTTTCATTACGCAAATAGCCCAAAGGTAGAACTTGATCAAGAGGTCAATATATGTTTATATTATATATAATACTTTCAGACTACACGAAAATGTTTTTTTTGTGTTTCTGCAAAATGAAGGAATCTATATAGGCTAAGGCTGACGTGATTCTGCTAGGAGAGCTCGAGCTTATTCTTTGCACTGACCCAAAACGATTCCAGCCAAGGTGCGACTTAACGGTCATGTTATGCAATCTTACTTTTTGTGTTTGTCTTTTTAATTGTCCAGATCTTAAAATACGTCTGTACGTATTTACCGCACCACCAGTGATAGGGATAACTGGGGTGATTCATACTGGTCTGAACTCAAAGATCCCGTTTCTCAAAATTTAATAAGGTATTTTGATTTGGTGATGTTGATGTTTCATGCTCCCCATGCTTCTGTTATCAGCTTATTGTTAAGAATAAGATTGTAAAAATCTAAGATATGAGAAACACATAGATAACTTTGCTAGTGTGAAACGTGTAAAGCCGGGACCCCACTGAGAAATCCCAGACGTCAGCGACGTATCTGGGAGCGACAAATGGGTCTGGCGCCACCTTCAACCTTGGCTGGCGACAAAGTGCATTTCTAGGGTGTTTGTCAGCCGACAAACCCCCCAAAATATCAGACATGTTTGATTTCAGGGGTGTTTTGTCGTTCTGGGCGATTAACTTCAGCTTCTGGGAGCGACAAACTACCCTATTCTGCCGACGACGTCACTCTCGCCGGCTCAGTGGGGACCCGGCTTTAAACTTCCGAAATGGCTATATACACACCAGTTGCTATTACATACCACTACTACCACCTCCCCCTTCCTCCCCAAGTTGCTCCAGCTGCAGGGGTGATGTATGGATGGAAATCTAAGTTCGGGGGTATGACGTCATTGGTAATCTGCAAGGACAAAATGTCAATTAAGAGACATAATACGGGAATATACATGACCCTGTTTTAGGTCATGTACCATTCACTCAGCACAGATTCAGCCCTCAAGAAAGACCATTGATGGGAGGGAAGCATACATATATAAATCCTATTGAGGGTCACTGTTCTTCATTGTATCATGAAAATGTTTTTTCACTTTAATAGTAGTTTGCTAGCACATTTTATATTTGCGAGCTGCAAAATTCCTTCAAAACTGTTGTAGAATTGTACACCTTATTTGCAAGATACAAGCAACTATACCCTCTTCTATCAAAACGAATATTATCTGCAAGCACTGTGTTAAATGACATGGTCACATGGGTTTTTTCTAGCCATCAAGCAAACCAAAACAGACCCATAAATTTGAAAATATTTGTATCCATCACAACGTTATGACCGTCCTCCGGCATAGTAAAAGACATCCCATTCCCATGGTAACGCATGCTATAAAGATAGGCATACCCAGCTCTGGTGCACCCTGTCGGTTCTACAGAAGTATGTAAAATATTTGAAAGGGAAATACCTATACTGGGACGTAGGCCCCTTTTATCAGGATTTTGTTTGTCGACGACAGAGTCACACTATCACCAGCTGTGGACATAGGCAGTTTCTTCTCAGGGATATAGATTATCTGCCAAGAGCAGTCTAAATTTCATATATTTTTCTTCTCCTCAACTAATGAAAACCATTCTTGATTACATGTAAAGAAAGGTTCCTCGTAGTTCCCACATAAATAATATCTGGAACGATTTGGATATTTCAAGCCTTCCTAATGTCAGTTTTTGAATTTGCACTTGCAGAAGGCTTCGACCAACTCCACAAATAAATCTAACTTTCATCTCATGACTGCTGTTCAATCACCATTTCCTTTCCCATACCCTCTCATGCATCCTTTACACAATACAAATTGAGCAGAATCTTCTGGTTTCAAATAAGAAGATCGGCTGATTTGAATGCCGCCGAATAGGCATGGAGCCTCTGAGACTCCCTGTGCCGGACTGACTTATCTTTTTCCATCTTTAACAATTTAAACACTGTAAAACAGAAGAGCTATTCACCCAGGCATTGTACACTTCAACTAAACATACTATAGCCTCAGGGTGTGCATCACACAGTCATGTTATGAAATGTGAACATTACCATGCACTTTATGGTATATAAAGGTTATAAAGCAATACTGCATGAATGACCTTTGCAGACTAACCCCAGAATAGACTACGGATGTTTTGATCTACCAACATGTATACATGCGTTCTCCGAGGTTTGTTTGTAAAGGGTAATACAATATCATGTCACATTGCGTCGCAATCACCCCAATGCAGGACAGGCTACAAAAAATCTTAAAAGAATAAAACTGCCATGTCGGTGTCAGATGTAGGGGTCGTGAACCATGTATTTGACCCAGGGCACTATGTGGCATAAGGCCAGTTCGATTCATTTACGCATGAATGTAGATTGAATGGGAGTAGGCTATCATTGAACAGTTGTATCCGTTTTAGAGTATCATAGTAAGTCATGTGTCACTCATGAACAGTGTTAGTAGGTTAGCCTCTAATCATTAATCATCTTCATCTTCTCGTTAACTTAATTACAAAGAAGGATCACTATAAAAAGGCCCATTCCAGATTCGTTGCAAGAAATCTAAATGCACTGGAGGGTATTTCATAACAAAATAATAAGAAACGGGTGAATCTTAGTACCTGAAATAAGAAATTCTTAATTCAAATTTGATGTTGAATTGTACAAAGATGCTTTTTAAGAATCGATTGATTCTTAACATCATTGGAGGCATTTTCAGAACAAAATCTTAGTTAAAGATTCTTTTTCTTTGTTGTAATAAGATTTTCTTAAAGATAAGAGAGGTTTTAAGAAGAAAAAAAGAATTCTTTGTAAAGGCTGTATAAAAAATCTTTGTTCAATAAAGAGACCTACAACCTGGTCTTAGACCCAGTATGGTCAATGTTATATCAATGGCAAAACACAGGTAAGAAAGTAATTTTACCTAGGTATTTCATAACATGATGTTAAGAATCAATCGATTCTTAAAAAGTATCTTTGTACAATTCAACATCAACTTTGAATTAAAAATATCTTATTTCAGGTACTAAGATTCACCCGTTTCTTATTATTTTGTTATGAAATACCCTCCTGGTGTGATTAAACCTTGAACTGCGAGAATTATGACTGTCCCACAAATGTACGGCAGTCGTTGTGAATGGTAGATTACTTGCGATCTGGGAATTACGTCAATGTAAGAAGTAAGGTATACTATTTTCTAATGCATCTTTGAATGAAAAACCTTTTTGAAGACTACGGTTATAAGATTGATATTATATCTGTCGAGGAATTTCAAGAAAAAAAGGTTTTCAACCACATTGGCCAATATCGGGACTAACATTGTAAGTAACATTCTAAAGTATCCAAATAATTGAAGAGAAATTATTTCGTTGAACCCCAGGGTGATAGGCGTGGGGAGAGTGGCGGTTTAAAAAAGGTGTAGAATGTCTTGAACATAATAGGCAATGCTGGCATTGTGGATGTGCACACTTGTCTACTACCTATAGTATAGATACATTTCTGCAATATTTATGAAATAGGAACAAGCAAAAAGCAGTAAGAAAGGTAAAGTTTAAGTCGCTTATTAAATCCAAAACATTTACCTGACTATTTGCAGACACTTGGTTACGTATGGATGTTAATTGACTATGAGTAAACCCATCATCGTCATCATCGTCACCATCTCATTACATTATTACTTTACTATTATTACTACCAAGTTCATCTTGATCAACTGGAAGACCATGTGTCTCCCCACACAGAAAGGATGCTCCGAGGGGGATATATCTTAAGCTTTACAGGTAATATTAAGGGAGATATGGGTAGATTTGTGAAAAATAGGGATGAAAATGTCTTAAACCAACTTTTTTTTTGTAGAATTCAGTTATCCTACTCTAAACATTACATTTTAGTTTGAAAAACATTGTATTTGGAATGTTAATAGAATGTTTTTTCCACAAATATTACCAAACATAAGAATTTTGGTTACCATGGAAACAACAAAATTTTGCCATTTTTGTCAAAATTGTAACCCATTTGGAAAAAAATGACTTGATTGTATTACCAGTCCAAACTAAAAGAGATTATCTTTTGTAGAACAAAAGTTATAAGCTGAATAGTATATAAAGTATTCAATATCCGGGCTTTTTGCCATTTTCAGGAATACTGACCGTCCTGTGTTAAACAGCCTATAAATTCCTTGAAAATTATTTAATTTTGATGTACTTGGTATCATTTGAAAGCTTAAATTACCCTCTTTAATGCCTAATTCCCACCTGGAACATCCTTTCTGTGTGGGGAGACACTACTGTTTATGTGAAGTTGACAATAAAATTGTATTCAATGTCTTTTCTGCTTAACCTGATTTTATTGATTCACACAAAATCGGCCTGTAGGGGTGTTTCGAGAAACGCATTTACGCTTTTACTAGTATGAATCTTCTTTACCCTTGGATAATCGTACATGTCAATATATAACTTAGCATTTCAGCAATAATTCAGATACATTGAAATATTTTTATGTCGTCTGGAAAATGGTGCAATTGCCAAATATATTCATGAAAAATTAGAGGAGCTAAACCTCTGCATATATGCCACCAGTGTTTGAAGAAGGTGTTTGTTTGAGGAAGGCTCCTAAAAAGGACGTGTTTACATGACCTTCTCACAAACATATTCACCTTTTTCTTGTCACTTCATTTTATTTAGTTAGAGAATTATTTCCATCCTTATTTTGGAAGACTGGGGCATGTTTTTCACAAATCGGTTTGGACACAAGAAATCATTATACATGTATGTTGTTTGAGGAGGGCAAATGACACTAGGCCACTATGAGTGAGTAAGGCTGTCGAGGAAAGACTGTATTTACCCAAAAGACAGTAGGTTACCTCTAGCCTTCAGTGGAGGTGTCAGCCGGGTAGCTATTTCTAGTCGACATGTGGTTGCCAATATAATGTAAACTGGGTCACATGGGGTTTTCTGTTCATGTTGATCTTCTAATAAAAATGAATGTTTGATTAGGTGATGTTCAGGTTTTCTCGCTGAGCTAGAGGAAATGACGTTGGTAGATGTAGGTTAGTAAAAGGAGAGATTAACCCTTTTCTGACACCAGGTATATTGATGAATAGTAGCATTGGGACCAGAATTGTGCCCAATGTTGTCCTACCTGACGCCAGTTGCATTTATGCAGCCCATAATAAAGCATTATGTTACCTGACACAAAAGAAATGCTGGCCAAAGTGAACAAAGATCATAAAGAAAATATAAATACACATATTTCTATACATATAAAACAAGATATTTTTGAAATTTGCAAATTATTTAGGTTTTTATAGTGAATTTAAAAGGTTTAACAACTGATATATTAATATTTAGTTTTTTATGGTTATTTTAAAAGGTTTAACAATTGATGCACTAATGCATCTGGCGTCCTGACTGTGGTGATGTATTTGTGCATCTGGCGTCAGGAATGAGTTATTTTTCTCAACGTTACCTTCTATTCACATCAATAGGCCTACCCAAAATCAAAAAGGATTCCTCATGGCCCTTTTTGAGGTTTTACACTCTGACACTTTCTAATGTTTTATAACTTCGGCAGGCAATAAGCCCATCCCACATTCTGTATATAACTGTATAAGCCATCTTTGTCTCCAGCAGTTACTGAAATAGGCAAGGATTATATTTTTCTATATAGTTTAAACGATGTCATTGTAAGCAAACGGATAAACATTACGTTTATGCAAAGAGCTCTAATTTTAAAAAGGATATCCACGCAACATAAAACGATGTGATTATATTGAATGATTGCACCCAACTTTCATGGCTATGTCACTAAATACACACAGACTTTGAATTTTGTTCAAATTGTTTCCCAAATAGTGCGAAATAAGACTCCCCTGTGAAACATTTGTATAGCTACTTCCGCAATAACAACTTCAAAGGGCCATATGTGGATGGTCTGCAAAAACATAGGGGTAAAAGAAAGGCCCTATATATTTTATTCGGGCAATATTAACCACGGGTGTAACTTTTGCGCACTTGTTGTGTCAACAAGTAAAATGTTATATGTGATTATATATCTACACGTCAGAAAAAATACTATCGAACATTACTACATACCGCCCATAATCATGCCCTTTAGATGGCGACGGCCCAAGAGGGAAATGAGAACACAGCCTAAATACAGGATAAAAGAGGACTAGTAAGTTAGCAGGGTAAAAATATCTACCCGAAGCTCTACGGCATGTAATAGTGTAAAACTAGATATTCTAATAGGGAGAAGCTTCGGATATATATATATATATATACATATATATGTATATATAATATGACTTTGTTGAAGCTGTAGTGTATACTGCAAAGTGTTTTCATAAGACAGATTTGCGTTATATTTACACCTCTTGAGTGATACAGTTCTCCAGCTAGTTTGAATACATATAAATGCTTTTTTGAATAAGTGGATTCAATTCTATCCTAAAAACAGAAAATCATGAACTTTTCTTACAGAGCAGTGACAGGCTTACTGGAGGAGGGCGGAGACGAATCCCACCTTTCTTTTCTGACAAACGAATCAATTATTTATTATGAAAAATTATCCCCAAACCCCTTATCAAGGCGAAACGCACTCAGTTCCTCTGCCCCTCTTCCCTTCGAATCGTCAAATTAAGGAATGGTATATTCAACTTATTCTCAAATTGCCACCATTCCCGAACATTTCTTCTTCCTCTAGAAATTATTGGTAGTACAATCCAGTCTTTGTCATTATCATAACCGCGTAGGGTGTATCTACTTTTACCGTTAATGACAGCCTAGACATGGTGCATCATGTTGCCAATTCTTTCATATAATAGTTCAACTAAAACATACAATTTGTTTAAATATCCCATAATACGGTAAGTTATACTGAAGTAAATGTACGATTGTAACACGGTACAAAAATAGTTGTATGCATGACCACTGACACCTTTGATATACGATACAAAAGGCAGCACTGACGGTCACAGCCTTTGAAAGAGGAAGGTGTCCTGTTTATAGATCAACTTAAACTTGAGAAACTCCGAACATTTGACCTCTAGTGATACTTTCCCAGAAAGATCACTTGTTGGTGACCCTCTCCTCCTCCCAGTGTGCTAAACAGACCGTGACTCGGATGCCTGAGGACATGTTTGTTTCGGACGCCTGAGTTGCTGTTTTCTAAAGAGGCATTTGTACATCAACTCTATATAATATATACAGTATATATATATATATATATATATATATATATATATATATATATATATATATATATAGCAATAGCCGTAGGCCTCATGGTAGACAGAAGGGAGCAAAAGTGAAAAGGGTGCGTTTCTAATGTAAATACAGGATTTTTTCAACAATAATCCTTAACATTAACTTTTTAACGTCCAATTAAGGGCTTCCATTAAGTATTAAGTATCGAAAATGGGTGCATGTTCTTCCACATGTATGCAATAACGTGAATAAAGATTCTTTAAAGATTGGAGTTGCGTGAACAGCAGCTCGGCGGTGTTGTCTTACCATCCTAATGTTACACATTCAACCAAATATATTATAAAGGCTTGGATTGAAGCTGATAGAACACAACATATTGGAAGATTTTGTGAAGTGGACAATCTTTTCCAACCAGTGAACATTATTGCTTGATAACGAGTAGGACATTATAGGAATACCTGATATTCTTCATTTTTATTTATGCTATTTAATTTTGACCTAACCATGCACAAGTTGTCCCTGATATGCAACATGCGTCATGGTTATATAAGGAAAAATAAGGATGAATAATGTGACGATGATAATGGGCATGAATTTGGCTATTACATGTTGAGCTCCATATTCTGCTATTTATCAACATGAAAGCATCCAGTGGACCGTTATCAATTGAAACGTTGGTGACGTTGTATCTCCTCCTATTACAATGATAAGTTCAATTGAGCATTAGGGACCTCTATTTTGAGAGGTGTGAGGTTGAAGAAACACTGAATCATTTACGGGTCAGTGTACAGATAGGTAGTGTGCCACCTGGCAGCTACCCAGCCAGCGTGTGATGTAACAAACATTCTGTGTCCTATGTTTTTAGTCAATTAGTTACTTACTAAGATGACATGTGACAATTATTACGTTGTTGACGGTGAGGTTGAAACCTCACCAAATCAAAATGTTATCATAACATTATTTTTTGGTGAGGTTAGGACCAAACGTAACAAGAACTAAATACAGAACCAACCAGAACATTGTTGCATCGTTTCAATAACGTCGCATACTTGGCTGGGTATAGACCCACTGACCTGAGAATGTAGGAAGACAACGAGGTGCTTTCCCCGACCTATGTACACTCGGTCGTGTTCTCTGGCATGGTTCCCAAGGAACTGGGTCAACCTTCCTTATGTAAGAGGAAAGTTAAAAAAACACAATAATAACCTTTAACACATGGTCTGCTAACCATATGATGTACACCCCTCTATCGCGGCCATAAGTCACCAGTTTGGGGTCCCAAACCCTTATTTCAACCCTCAGCAACACACTCCTGCCTCCGTCCTTTTAACTTTGCGATTTCTGGGTAAGACTGATTGTCATGCCTCATGATTTGAACTATAATCAAATGAATATACTCAGCAAATGCACACACAAATCAAAACATAGAAAATGATTTATATGAGTATGGTTTCCGCATTTTTATATGAGCTCACTGCGTTAGACATGTGAGCAGATTTTTCACTATGTAATCCTGAACTGAATTCTGGACTTTTATGTACTCTTCTGTGGTATGGTGCCATAAGCCACCAGCACACATCTGCAGACACTTTATATGTACGCAATACTTCACTTTATAAAATCTTAAATAGTCTGAAAGTTCCTGATATTCAGCTTTTGAAGAATTAATCTCCAAGCAAGAATGCAATGCCTTATAAGGTCGTAGCGACCTTCCGTTTTGAACTGCCTCGGTTCTTGTTATGTTATGTTGATGGTACCTAAATATGCCTTTAGAACCTAAATCCGATTTGATTGGTTGAAATCAGTGTGGCCCAGTAGAATGAATCACACCTGATGTAAACCTAATACACCAGGAAGGTACTAATGATGCTACCCGGAGAATCAGCCCTCGTCAGTTGTACGAACGGGAAAACTGCTGACCTCAGCACAAAATATTTCGACATCAATAAGGTCGGCATGCAATAAATCGCACTGGACCACCTCCATGTGTTGCCTATTGGCCAATGAGATGGCTACAATATAAGGTGGCATATTGGTTAGGAGAAACATATCCGATCCACCAATCTCACATGAATCCAATTGCCACTTAGTCAAGTGGTGAATAATAATAAACAATTATTCTATAACATCTCATCTATTGATATTAATTAAATGATGGAGATGCATAGGTGTTATTTCACTGTCCACAGTATCTGTGACACGGTATCCTTTATTGCATACTTCACCTGATACTTCGATATTATTGGTCTGCCGTCAGCAAAATGTTTATTGTTTTGTAAGCATCGCCGACCTGTCTGAATGTTCTCTCCGGCAGCAAACATTGTTTCTGTGTCATATACTTCACTTTATGTGTTTTTCTGTTTATAAACCTTAGGGCCATGACACTATTGGTGGAAGAAGTTGGTGCTGATGATATTCCAAAATCCTGAAAGACTATTTATTCCTACAAAGTGAAAATATATTACTTCTAACCAATAAATGCCCTAGGAATGGTATAATTATTTCTAGAGGATTGGAAAATAGGAATTGTATCCCCCAATACCTAAACAGGGAAATCTGATTAAAATGACCAATTGGAGATCAATAGTAATTTTGCCAATATTAGGAACAATTTTAGAGAAAATAGACCATAATCAACTGATGAATTACTTAACATGCAATAATATAATCGCAAGTGATCAGTAAGGATTCCGCCTGATAAATCTACATTACAATCTGTTATTAAACTAATCAAGTATGCCTCTGAACATAAAGACAAAGGACAAATTGGCACATTAGGCGTCAATGAACAAAAGTTCTTTCCTCAGAATCAACCATATCAAATGGCGTACCACAATGGCTCAGTACTTGGGCCATCACTTTTCATTTATTGTATAAATGATCTGATGGACTATATTGAAAAAGAAAATATATCGCTGTTTGCCCATGACGCAGTTATCTTTGATTCTGATTTGAATGCAGCAAGGTTGAAAATAAAATTACAGACGTCCTTTGATTCAATTTTACTGTGGTGTAAAAAGAATCATATATGCAGATGAATGTCTCAAAGACCAAACTGATGCTAATCAATAACAAAGATGACTATACTATTGATATTAGAACTGAATAGCAAGTATTGTCAGAAATAAGATCTTATAGATATTTTGGAGTATGGTTTGACAACAAGCTAGGTTTCCAAGGACACCTGGATAAGGGGTATAAAATAGCATAACAGAAAATTTATTAATTGAAAAAGCTTCATAAATGATTGACTACCCAGACTGCACTAATGGTATGCAAACAAACTATACTCCACTATTTTGAATATTGCGATTTTGTAGTAGATCTAGTCTCATGTAAGAAAAGTAGAAAAATTACAGTTTTTTTTTTGTTTTTTTTTTCAGAAGTTTTTACCCTGGGTATGCTTCGGTCTACTATAGAAAGACCGGTTTTCAAGATTGACCCAGCTTACATATAACTAATATATAATTTTCTGGCAGTATGAGTAGGATGAATGTCTCATGATCGATGGTTACAAAGTATTTTAACAAATTGACAATGAATGGGATGAGTAACGTAGGATATATTTGCTATACTTATAATTGAATTCACCAGCAAAAAACCCTGTATTTATATTGAACTGAAGTGTTTATAATAAGACACAAATGAAACAGTCATGTATCTATTTCGATTGCATATCACCCAATGTTCCGGCATACATACTACTGTACTTTAATTACTTTATTCAGAGCTTTTTGTATTTGTTTATAAACAAAATTTTCAACATTCTGAATATTTCTATCATTGACGGGTAAAGAATTCCATAAGACAGCACCTGAATATGCAACACTATTTTGATATGTTGAGCTTTTTGGTTGGTGAACCTTAAATTTGGGTGCATCATATGCCCGTGTAGAGATGTTTCGAGTATCCATAAATTCCATATCATGGGATTTATTATACATTAGTTTCAGAAGATGACAATCTTTTCTGTCTTGTAGTAAAGCCAGCCTAGCATCTCTGTGTAACACAATCTCATCTTTAATTTTATAATTATTTCAGCAGAGCCTCAAGAAGTTCAAGACTCTAAGGATAATTTACAATGTTAAAAACCCCATAGAAGCGAGAAGGAAAGAATACTAAAAATATCCAAACTGACTACCTTGAAGACTCAAAGAAATTGCCATTAACTGAACCAGATATTTTTGTGAAAAGAAAAAGAAGTAAGGTTAAAACAGAGTCACAAGAAATAAACTTCCAACCAATTCAGAATTATGATGAATCTCATACTGAGGAAGCAAAGAAATTAGGCCTACTGTATAATAGAGGAGCCAAAATGTAGTTCACAATCGTTTGTCATCTATATGATCTTGAAAATAAACATGAATTCAAAAATGCTTTTAAACAATTTTTGAGAGGCAGCCAGATATTGATATTTTAGGCTAAATAGATTGACATATAGCAGGCACTCAATTGATCTATTAGCTGATTAGGCAGAGAGATTGTTATATACTCTAAACTGACTACATTGAATTGTTAGTTGACATAACTTACAACTCAAGGCAACTAATTCCATAATTTCACTGTAAATATCATCTATACCAAATGGTAATATTTATTAATGTTTGTATACCATGAACTATATTATTGTAATGTCTGGAGGAACAGATGTATCTGAAGACAACAAAGAAAATATTATTAAAATAATAACAAAGTAACGTTTAATTGCTTCTTTAAAGCAAGTTTGAAATGACACTGGTCTACGAACCACATGTAGGGACATTCATTTATTCATAAATTTCTAGTATGAAAAAAATGCTTTCATTACAAGGTATCAGGTTTTGTACTATCTAGTGGAACCTTGTTGAATCTTGTAGCAAGAGCTGGTTAATTAACCTGTATGCAGGGTGAATACAGTAACCTATGGATGGTATTCAGACAAAAATACTGACGTGAGTAATCCAGGGGTAAAAGGTTGGATCTGGTATACAATTTGAACCCATGGACGTCATTGAGATTCTGGATATTGTAAGCCACCTATTCTTCACTAGATCCTTAAAAAGGGAACCACGTGTCAAGGTGTGTGACTAATATAGATATAGTTCATCAGTATAAATAGATTAAGCACGCTATTGAAATAATTATGGTTTTTGGACGGTTAAGCCTTTAAGCTTAAGCAATGTCACTGCACTATTTTATGGATATCTGGTTATATTTTGTTCTCTTTTGTACTAACTAATAATCTTCGCAGTTATTCACCTCATGGAGATGCGGCTTTATACTGGACCTCCACGAGGCGAATAGTTTGCGTCTATTTGCTAATGCCTAATGTGATCCATGCTGACTAGATGCACTTATCATCAACGAATTAGGTGAAAAAATCAGACATGGCCGATATGTTTTCTCTAATCTCTGAAGACAAAGCAGATAATCGTCAAACAAGTCACTCCCAAAATTCGTCCAGTATAGTTCGTCTCATAGTTCACTTAAGGTGCATTCCCCCGGGACGATTAGTTGCAAACAAGTAGCTGTAATTCTGGCTGAAATTCTTCGACACACTTTCGTCGTCGACGGATTACAGCTAGTCATCGACAATTTACGGCTAGTTGTCAACAAAATATCGGAAATGTCTAATTTTTCACTCTGATTATCAACAATTAGTGTGTCTAATCGCCCGCCAATGCGACAGAAGTGTGCTTCATCATCATCATTGATGTTCAGTTGCAAGTAGTCACCTCATTACATTCATTTGCGTGTTTGGGTATACGTACACTTCTGTTTGCCCCTTTTAATGTAGTAATGTTAATGACAAAACGTCTTCCCTTTCCTGATCTCCGTTAGACGTATAGGTATGCTACCCTGATAGATATTCTTTTGTGTTACCTTTTAACTGGCATTAAGATATTGCAAAGTACAACTTTGTATAACGTTTTTATATGATCGATGGCATTAATTTTATCATTCAACCTTGGCCACAAAGTGCATACAAATCTATATTTCGACAAAAAGCTGACCTAACGTGTTTACTCTTGCTTCAATCGATAATAGACCTATGTACTCTAGCTTAAACCTGTGTTTCCACAAACACTCTAATCTGCTAATCAGCTTCTATCACGTGCCTTGACTTGGACACCTTGTTGCAATTAGACTCTGATGGCTCGTGTTTGTACAACTGGACCTTTCACATACTAGACCAAAATGCTAACGTTATCGGCAGTAGCATAGCATGTCATGACAGGGAAGTACTGCTTTATTTATAATGAGATAACATTGACATATGATACAAGAACGTAGTAGTTTGCCCTCAATGAATTATCGTCCGTATATGACATTACAATGTTAAACAGGTATATATAATGTATAACATATATAGATATATATATATATATGTATATACACTCTTTTACAAGTGATAAAATTGTTTTTATAGCTGGGATAAGCACTACTATTATCTACTAACAATAATTGTTCATAAACATGATTATCCTTTAGGTCAAATCTACATTATCAGTACCAAGTATTTTAAAAATGGAGTTTGTTGTAAACATGTGTAATCACTCAGTGATGATTAGCTGCGTATAAATGACCAGACACTAAATAGCCATGCATTGTGATGTCATTATAACGTTGCAGTGACATTCTGTTTCGTTCTGATTTTGATTCTTGTTATAATATCTTGATGGCTGCCAATGACATTGATGCAATGTACTGATGTGGCGTTGCATTGGGATGTTATTGCAACAGTTTAGTTACGCTCCTTCAGCCAAAATTGAATGTTGTCTATTATGTTCTGTCTACCAGACTACAAACAAAAATTGCTCATAACCATATCACAAAACATGACGATATGATAATATACTGGTTTGGTGAGATCTCCACCTAAACATCATTGTCATCAAAAGGGATTCTTTTACATGCTATATCAGTTAGTAACAGCCGTAGACTGACTAAAGGAAGTATGGTCACAGAATGGTACTTTTATGTTAGGGCTGGGCTGGCCACTTCCCATAATTATCCTCAAGACATAGCTTACGAAATGATAAGAAATGACTCAGAGAAACATTCTTGTTGTAATTACGTCCAAACACTTTAGCCCCCTCACTATTCATCTAGCAGTCTAAAGCCCTGGCCACACTCACCAACTGACCTCAACTCGACTGTCGCAGGTTTTGCTGGCGCCAGGCTCTACGACTGTCTAGTCTTCGGTAGAAAACTCGACCATGCCATAGATTACAACTCGACTGTGGTGGCTGGAAGGCTATATATCATATATACATATCTACAACACTCCCCCCTAAGACCCTATGATCCAGTTGTACATCTTCATCTTCCCAACATGTAAGACCCAACTCAACTGTCGTAGCAAACCAGTTGTAGGTCCCGGCCACACTATATGACTGACCCCAACTCAACTCAACTCGACCGTCGAGTTGAGTTCAGTTGGTAAGTGTGGCCGGGCCTTAAAGCCCCGGCCACACTGCACGACTCAACTCAACTCAATCGTCCAGTTGAGTTGAGTTGGGGTCAGTCGTAGAGTGTGGCATAGGTTAAGACTGGAGTCTTAGCAGTCTTAGCAAGACTGTTCAGTCGGGTCTTAGATCTTGAGATGTCAAAGATGTACGACTGGATCGTTGGATCATAGGGGGGAGTGTAGTAGATATTTTTAGAGACAACATAGCCATTTATCTCAGACTGCTGAGTCGTAAGCTATGGCATGGTAGAGTTTCTTTGCTAAGACTAGACAGTCGTGGGTGCTGGCACCACAAAGAGCTACGACAGTCGAGTTAAGTTCAGTTGGTGAGTGTGGCCGGACCTTACGTTCCTATTTTTGCATGTATACACAGGACCTGGCCTAGTAGAGAATGGAGTGCCCCATAACGGTATTTCTGTTTCTGGGTTTTCATATATCATCTAATTTATTTATCACATATAAAATTGCTTCACACAGACACAGACATGGACACAGACACAGATACGGACAGAGACACAGACACAGACACACAGACGCAGACGCAGACACAGACACAGACACACACACACACACACAGACATACACACACACACACACACACACACACACACACACACACACACACACGCATGCATACACGAATATGACATTTATATCCGTCACTGTAAATTTCCTGTATTAGTATTTTTCTGGAGGAGATCTGCTCAGACAGTTTGTTTGACGCCCTCGGCGACCAGCAGAGTGGAGCCCCCATAGTGAACAACTGCCCTCTCGTGGCTGACGACGTCGACGAGAGTGGACAAGGTGGAGCTGGGGGTAGGGAGCTCTAATTGAGCTACGTTCTTGACCGCGGGTAATAGGCGACTTTGCCGACAGAGCCATCTAGCGGTATGTCATAGACACGCCACCTAACTGACGGCTCGACGTCACTTCCGGTATTGGTTTCAGCCTACCATCTTGGCTTTCCGAGAGGCTCTCTATAGAGACTAGAGAACTTGTTAGTTGGCGCACGTATGCAGATACTTTTAAGGCGCACCTTAACCTCGTAGGCATAGATACTTTACATACTTCTCAATACAGGCATTGGCTAATAATAACCCTACTGGATTATCAAATAATTATCACCTTTCTAATCCATAACAATGTTTATTTACCAGTTTACATAACCCGCAGTTGATACATAATAATTATGTTATAATTATCCGATTGCATTTTCCCAATGGTTTCAAACTGATAACTATAGCTGCACCCGGGATATTCTGTTTGATATAAGGCGTGTTAGAATCAATTATGATTGAATGATCTTTTTTTTTCATATCACATCAGACCCTGTTATATCAAGGCCAGTATGAGGGCGACATAAAATAAAATGAATGCAATACTAATAGAATGTGATAACTACCTTAGCATGTGGCAATTTCAGTTCCCAGCACAACTTAAAGAGCAGGTGTGTACTGGAACTAGTGATTGCAATATCTAAATGAAAACAGCTTTGCTTTCGATCTTTTCCCAAGCTTGATTCACCGGGTTAGTTCTAGAAATTATTGACCACCGTGAGTTACCAAGGGTCAATATGATATGTTTGGGTGCACATCAGGGTAATGAATAAGAGAAACAATTTGAATACCAAAAGGAATCGGACAAGCTAACAATATTAATATAATGATGTTATCCACACCTTATATATATGTCATGCATTTATTCCTTTTTGACAAATCAGCTCCAAGCCATTTTGTTGGCCTACGCTGTTGAGAATGGTTTTATTTTATCTGTATTCCTATCAGTTTAAAAAAACATTTTAGGCAAACGCTTCCTTGTATTTAAATCAGTATAATTATAACATCCCTACACCATTTTTTCCTGTATGAATAAATGCGTATAATTGTATTATGTGTCATTGTTCAAAATTTACTAATCTACAGTCCATGCGTACTTCCCGTATAGAATGATGATTTTTAAACCTGTTTGCAAGATACACTTTCTTCTGTCTAGTCAAATGTTAACTGCTGATATAAAAGGGGACAATGTGTTCTGGTGCCACCAATGGGATCTACTAGGTACCTTTATTATCGCTCAGACTCACACTCAAGGCACATCTGTGGCCCCATAACCCGTTGGAACAAGATGTAGTTTGGATACAAAAACCTTCTCATTCATGCTATGAGTCTGCTTGGGGGCACTGGGGATGCGCGTTATGATGTGGGTTTTGGCAAGGGTGTGTTACCGAATAATAGACGATTTTCTATAGCACAGCTAGGTATATCATGTCAGTGACTACTAATTTTAAAAAAAAAAACACCTTCCGAAGATGCGTACTACAGGTGATTCTTTAATTGTATTTTCAAGCATTACTGGTTTGCAGGACCCTGTGTTGTATCTTACATGCATAATGGCATTAGCAATGTCATTTGGTCAACATTTTGATGGCGCATGTCCTATATGTGATGGGTCAGTGAAGCTAGAGAGTTATGTCTGTCGCACCTTGAACTCCCAGGCAAAAGAATAAGAAAAGAATACCCGTCTTCAATATTGTTACATTGTTCATAATTATATCTATAGACGATGCCAGAGGTGATGAATTAATAGGAGAAGGGACAAGAATGAAAACCCAGGTTTTGGAAAAAGGACCAGTTGCCTTAATGTGAATTTTTGGCTTTTGTCTTCTTCCACTTACCAAGCGATATTTCTATTTGCTGCACTACTTATTTTAGACATACCTAATTGTTAGCATATGGCATGTCTCAATCAAGTAGTGCGGCAATTAGGATTATCACTTAGTATGTTTGAATGTATACCCACTGGTCACCGTCCATACTCTAACTAATGTAATGCCAATAGAACGTAATAACCATGCGGCGTTTTTTTTGTTGTTTTTTTAAATTCGTTTTATTCATCCTGTATTCTTCTCATATACAATATGGTTTTCGTCAAAACACAGCATCTCATAGTCACATATTATGTACAATTATACGTCAAATAAACAATAATCTCCAGTCACTCGGACTAGAGATGTTTTCAGACTATGCAAGTCTGATACATAGTTCCCTTACCAATGTACAGTACATATATAATTAATACTTTTATCACAATATAATCAAATCAGTAGGAGATTGAGTGAAAGAGGTATTGTATAAGTTGGTCCCCTATATACATTAATAGGGAACCAGCCCATCAATTGCCTGGTTTAGCATGTTTTTCATTAATAATTTTTGCTTATTCTTAAATCTATCGTAGGTTTGAATATTCCGTATTTCGACCGGAAGATCATTCCAGGAAGTGGCTCCCTTATAGTTTACATGTAATTGTGATTTACTTTTCAATAAATTTGGTACCATTACAATTGGGCCATCATATCTACGCAACGGTAATTGTCTGTCATCAATATATTGGGAACTGGGGGACCTCTTATACATAAAATTCAACAAATGTGCGTTTCTTCTATCCACTAAAAAATTCAGACCAGCCAATTTATGTGTATTCAGTACATTTGATCTCGGTTGTAGTCCCAAACATAATCTAAGATTATGATTTTGCAGGGTCTGAATTTTTTTCCTTTTTAGCCCCCCAGCACAACAACAAAAGCATGTATGTACTGAAACTAATTAGCACAATATTTATATGAAAACAGCTTTGCTTCCAATCTTAACAAAAGGTCCACTTGCTTAGTTCTAGAAATGATTGACTATGGTGAGTGACCCGGGGTCAATACGCTATGTTTGGGTATACAATGTATCAAGCAATGCATACCAGGGTAATGAATAAGGGAAAGACTGGGAACCAGCAATTTCTGTCAACACAGTTGCCACAATCCTGACATGTCCTTGAAATAGCCACTTTGCAGACATTTTTCATAACTCCATGCCATGTACACATTTCACACTGATTTTGGAAGATTTTGTCACAATTTGATAAGTAGGTGCTGATGGCACTTGTTTGTTTAATCAAATTTATTTTCAATTATGTGACGAATAATAGTGACCATTGAAGTTGACTGACTGTTGAAAACATAATTACATGCACCCATCTTATCATGTATTTCCCCCATTGAACATGGACAGTACGTATTGCATGGGGCGCCACGTGAGTGCCACTCACCCACTGCCGCCAGATGTCTCTGCTTGGCAAAAGGCGCATGAGGCATTGGCTGGGTGTGGTGGGCGGGCGCGGCGCGAGACGGCTGAAGGTGGGCGCCATCCAAAGGCCACCACCACCACCACCGCCACCACTACCCACCACCACCACATAGACGGCGACCGCCGAGAGGGAAGCAGGGCGGGAACACCCTCAGCTGACGAGCAGCTCACGTCCACACAGCCTTCAGGTGAGCAGCTCCCTCTTTTAGTCTTTGGTCTGGATCAAAATGTCCAACATGGTCTGAAGTAGTCGTGACTTCCTCTGAATGCTATTCTAGGAGTTTCTAATTGGTTTGCTTTTTCTTTGAACTGTATTTCTAAATGAAACCCATTTTAATTTTTGCCATTGGTATTCTCTCAATATCTGCTTTTACATTAGCTATAACAATTAATATAATGATCGAGGCGCAAAAGCAGTAGATATAAGTGTAAATTTTCGAATTCTTTACATTTTATATTGGATACTCATGGCGATAGTCAAAGAGATATCTATTTATATATCAGATTATTGTAAATCTGACCCAATATGAGGTGTGTGTTTTAGTATCATTCTGGCATTCTAAAAACGTCCATTTTAATCTAATCTGTGTTATATTGTCCCATCCATAAGAGGGGTCTGGAGGTAACCTGTCAAACACACATCGCCTAAAGCCAACCTCTTAAACCTTCGGAAAAGCATTTAATACCACTTTAATTTCTAATATTCCATCTTGCTTTAGGCTAAAATCTGTTGCACATGTCAGGCCCGTAGCCAGCTTTTCTCAGAGGGGGGTTCGTCTTTTTGAGAAGCAGTTTGTTTTTTCCATGGGGGGGGGGGGGGGTTCGTTTTTTGCAAAAAATACATATTTTGGGGATTTATTGTTATATTTTACATTAAAGATTAAAGAAAATATCCTCCAAGGGGGGTTCGGACGAACCCCGAACCCCCCCCCCCCCCCCTGGCTACGGGCCTGCCATGTATACCTTTCGGAGGGGATAACGAAGTCCACAATATGAGATTTCCAGCAATATGATTCAATCATCTTAATACTAACCTAGGTGGGGGTAGGGATCGATTCACCTAGGCAAACATCCTTTGCTTCCGTAGCCAATATATTTATCGACATCTTATTTTAGTCATTATGATTCCATTTAATCGGCCAAAGATTCGTTTATTTTCCGCAACTTACACTTAGTAATGCCTACAAACCAACCAAATGCTTTCCCCGAAAGTTGTACACCCCTTATATAATCGCCCCTGAACAAAATGTATTATATTCATCTTTTACAGAATTCATCATACATAAATGTATTTCTTTATAAACTCACAAGCTTATAACTGAAAATGATTTAATAAGGTAAGACCTAAGTAGGGGTTATGGCAAAAAAACAAATAAAAATATAGTTTATCTTTGTGGATACTCTGGCTTAATTGTGACTCTAAGTTTGAATTAGAAATGCTAATTAGAAAATTTTGATAAGACTTGGCGACATGAGAAAATAGTATCATATTCTTTTATCAAATGAATAAAACACTTGCCTCACTATGTATACACTCCCCTTCCTCTTATAGTAATCTATGTAGCGCCTATGTACGTATTACCGTTTGTGTTCACTGCTGACGACGCTTATCCTAGCTTGTATATTACCATGGCAGCCTTTGGAAATCAACGCAGAGCCATATCAGCTTATATATACTTTGAACTTTAGCTGTGAGGAAACTACGTTAAGGGAACTGCAGATTGGAATTATATACTTTTTCGGTGCTTACTAGTAGGGAACTCTGTAATTTGATCAACAAGTTATAATTACACAGCCATGTACATCATAACATTCTTCCACATCGTGTGACAAGGATGAAGGGGTAATGTAGCAAGTCCAATATTCATATAAAAACACTTTCAATTGTCTATTTTCTACTTAAATGTATTAATCAAATATATCAAATGGTATATGAATGAAAATACTACAAGTGAACTTATAATTCCTTTCAATTCCCTATTTTCTTTCCTACCAAAACTTTACATTTAAGATTTATGACATGCAGTTGAAAAATGCACAAAACAGAAAAACAGACAATTAAACCCAGTCTTAATATGCAAACGAGCATACATGATTGACAGGCATCACAGCTTATATACCATAGGCCTATTCCTCAGTGGAAAACTGGATTTTTAACTGGTTTACGTTGTTAAAACCCAAGCCTATACATGTCATGGAAATGCCCTAAAGGGCGCAGCCATCAAACGCTGCAGTACTGGATGGTTTTCATCCATGAAATATCTGTCACATACAGAATGTCCATACAGATAACGCTTGCTGTCCTTTCCCGAAGGTGACCCCTTTGGATATAGGTTTACTAATTCATCTATCTAGACACAGAACATTGGATATGGGAAATATTCTTTTAGAGCCTAGAGGAACAGTAGAAGGGCGTAAATGACAGCGCATCTAACTTAGATTGAATTTATCCTTGCCCCTTAACCCTATTTGAGATAGGTATGTGATACTTTCTATTCATTCTCCAGGGTAATATGAGCAGGGCTGGAAGGTCGGAGTGACTTTCTAAATGTACCATTGGATATGATTTCGGTCAGGTTTTATTAAACCAAAAGATCGAATTTCCATGTCTATTTAAGGCGAAGTTACAGCCATAAATGTCATCCTTTTTATAATTTGCTCTTGCTTGACAACATTGATAGCGGCAACATGACATTGAAATAAACTTCACATTCTGAGAACAGCAGTATCCTTGCATCAGAAGAAAGATGTCTCATTCTAAGAGTTGCACGTGGACGATGGAAACAGCAGATACTGAATGCATGGAGGAAATTACCGCATATCTATATCTAGCTAGCAGAAATGATGATCCATGCATCTCTATTTGAATCGATATTATTTTTTCCATCACATGAGATACGTCTTTTCAATGACACACTGCTATGGCGTACAAATGGATTCGTAACAAATACAATTTGAAAGCAGTCAATAATACTTGAAGCCGTTGCTTCAGTGCCATTAAAAAGATTGATTAAATTCGGTTTAACAGATAAGAATACAGTTTCTTTGAGGGTAGAGCTTCAGGCATTGTCCCCCGTCCCTTTGAGTTGGTGTGCGCAGCTTTAAATATAGAAATCCGAGCAATACTCTGATTTTATGCATCAGAGAGATTGCTAGGCGGTGGGTGTATAACTGCCATTTAATGCCCGGGTGCAATAACCTAGCAGCTTCTGTTTCAATTAAGTGTTAGCAATAACCCGTCGATCGGCGGGCGCCCTACCAGGCCTTAATTTGGCTGTGCTTGGAGAATGCCATCTAGCTCCGGGCGGTGCAAGCTGCAGTCGTCATTGACGCAAGCGACGTGGAATGTGTGACGTCAGCGTCAAGCTATAACAAGCCGCCATGTTTGCCGCCAAAGGCCACTTACGCTCACCAAAATAGGAAAGTCTCGACTAGCAAAGTGCTTCCAGGGAACTACTTGCCTAGTGCCTTTTTCCAAGCAGGCCATCTGAGCGGGTGGGGAGCTGTTAGCTGAGCTCTACAGGAACCAGGGCAGGAGTAAAAGGGCCCAGACTTCCACGAGGAGCAGACCGAAGCCAAATCGCCTAGGGTGTAATTAAGGGTGATTAATTTACATTGACCAATAAACATAACCGCAGAACCAATTTGTTCCCTAACTTCTGAAGACAAGCAAACAAACTTGTCTGCAACTGTATACCCAAAATTAAGAACGCTGATGAGGGACCCCTATCTGTTCAATAGCTTGGTCCAGGGAATTTGTTTTATATCTTAGAAACTTTATGAAAACTAGACAATTCAAATAAACATTGAGAAGAAAAAGGGAAATCTATTTTTCTTTCTTTCTTTTTATTTTGTCGTGCAAATAAATGCTCATACCATTCATACCATGTTTACATTTATGAGACCTCAAATAATAATGAACAATATGCTGAGATTGTCTTACCCTACAGATATATGGGCAAAGTCCGCTACCCTTTCCCCGGCCAACGCGGCGTGGACCAGAAGGTCCCTTGTTGCACCGATTGATAATTGATAATGTGTACAACTCAAGGCTAATGAAGTAGAGTAGGAAGAGCAATACTGATTAGCTCAAAATTTATTCTTTTCTTCTTCAGCATTAACAACAGACCTTTTTATATTGCAATAACAAAATAAAACATTTGATATTTTGTGCTCAAGCATATCCTAACTATAAACATTTAAGGCTTGGGGATTCCCGTTTATGTCTCCCAGGCATTCTCTGTATGACGTCACACATTTGAGAGTTTTCATGAAAAATAAAACGAAAGTGAATTCGAAGAAATCAAAAGGTTCTATACTTATGTTTAAACTTGGATTTTGAAGAGTTCGCCAATATCGTTCATTATTGATTTAAAAAAAACACGTTAAATTGGTTCTATTATGTTTGAAAAGATATACGATTTGTCCAAGGTTCCCTTTAATTTACTGAATTGCTCATATTTTCATTACTGTCTGGCAGGATATTGATTAATTATAGAATATTGACACCTATGACCTTTGTTTGACTGTAAACGTTGGCGACCTTAAAGCGTGTTTTTTTTCAAATCACCATGGTAGTGAAATTAATTGACAGTGTTTGATCTAGACACCCAAGAACTAGCGGAATATGAAATGAATAACATTGGTTCCATTCAGCTGATATCGGTATATAAAGGATGTGAAAGTGCAGTCAGACATTTCTATGAAACAAGTGGTTTTTGTTTCATCTTTCGACAGCAATTGAAACCAACTCGCGATGATATTCCCATTCATTCGCTCAACAATAAGGCGATCCGTTTAATCTCAAGTCTTAAAGGAAGGGGTTTTAATCGATTTGAATGCTCAGTTGTGCTACCATAAATATTACAGTCAATTCTTGGTCGAGGATCGTCCTTTAAAGGCCATATTAATCTACATGACACTGCTTGAGCGGCGACATTGGCACAACATGATGCAGACAAGGCGCATGCAGGAGCGATATAACTGTTTGAAATTGGAAAATTCGAGGTAATTGGTTGTGGAAATTATTGTCAGTTTTTTCTCCGCCATCTGTGCAAATTGTTTATATCGCATAGTGCAATACCTCCTTTAAGGTGTCCAGAAAACCAAATAGGGCAAATCAGACTGTCAACTGCCACATCTCAAGGAGACTGGAGAGACGATCGTACCTATGGTGGCCCATCACCTGGAGTATGAATAACTTTGAATCGGGTCAGAGGAGTCATTCATCAAATCAGTCTATGTGGGACACACGGAACTTTCGGTATGTTCTCTTTGTAGGAAACTTGGCCCCATTTCAACGTTTCATTTCTCATTTCCTCAGTAGCTTACATGAAGGGCTTCTAGTTTGCTCGTAGATATGGCTCAGGCTGCTCTAGTTTTCCTGATTTATCGTCCAGGCTTCTTGGCCCAAACCGACTTGAAGGACTGATTATCTCGGCACAAGGTGGAAAAACAACAGGTGGTACCTTTGATATGCCTCATATTGAAACTAATTTAACATTTGCATGGGGCAGTCGATATTGGTAGCCCTAACACCTGTGTGTGGCTAGGCCACTCTAACAACGTTAATAGATTGTATGTAATATTGACTTACATGCCTGGATATGGGAAATAATGACTTATGCAAACAAGTAGCGTTCTCTTCGACTTTTTTTTATTTCTCAGAATGATCGCACACGGCTCATAGCAATTTGGTAATGAAATGTATGGAATCAATGATGTAGGACGTGGTTTTAATTCTAGCATTTTATTGTTATGACCGACACAGTTTCATTGTTCGAATTACGGGTTTTCAAGAGGTAAGTAGCATTATGATATGAAAAGCACATAATATGTATACGAAATGTGTTCACGTCTGAAAGCTCCATTGGAAAGTTAAAAGTTTTGAACTTAAAAGTTGTATTCGGATCAGAATAATTATGACTTTGCAAAACTAGTTTTACCAATATCCGGTGGCGATGGGAGGGGGGGGGGGAGGTCAGGATCCGGAGCCCCTTGACCCAACCCGCGTCGACCCTGTTATAATATGACTATTCTTAGGCCTAATGTGCATTTACGATGTACATCTAATATTGTCCGCTGTGTCACTTCTCGAGTTCCTACGTGACGCACAGACTTTCCTATATACCTTTCTATGTGAGGGTGGAACACCCCCTCTGCTGGACTGGGAGCAGAGGTCAGTTAGAATGGCTGTCCATTCAAATATTAATTATCAAGGGTGTGTCCTTGTTAGCAGAGTATAGAATGTGTGTTGTAAATGAGAGGGTGGGAGTTGTGGTCAAAACGGGCAGCGCCAGGGGCCACGCCGTTCGCACACACCACGGGCACCTGCTGCCATGCCATTGGCCAGTGACAGATAGCCTCGACAGGACTGCCCTCTCCACAAATTGTGGAATAGGACCAAGTTAGCCTTTGAGGTACGAATCCCAATATGGAAAAGATGAGAAGGATATATATTTAGTTTACTACCCATTACAACATGAGACCCGTTACAACATGATACCTGTTACAACTCGACACAGTGTGAGAGTATATGAATGGTGTGGCCTCTAGCGCCTTGTCTCTCGGTGGGTTCATGTAATTCACTTGTTTATAATTATCAGATTATGGCTGAACTGCCTGTACAATAAAAGTCAACCAAACCTGGGAGATCTCTTAATACATCAAACTGCATTATTTTACATGGTATTAGGTTAGTGACAGCAAAGAATATATTATTATTCTATGTTATTTTGGGAGACTCTAGTATCATGTAAATGGTGAAGTCCTAATTAAGTGTTCCCAGTGTTTGCCTATATACATAATGTTATTGTAGAGTACAATGCCTTGGTTAGATGGCTCCTCTCACCATGGCCTGATGTTGCCTTAAGCCCAACCTCGCAGGCTCATAACAAAAGTGTATGCTAACAAGAATATACTCTGCAGGCCCCATACATGGACCTTAAGATAATTGTTGGGCCTACCCTTACAATAAGTCATAATAAGGACACTATTGTTGCAATTATCTGATTATGTCAAAAGACTCATGACACGATTCACCATAACCCCATTAACAGTTCCGGCAATTTCTATTTTTCTTCACATGGTTTATATTATGTTTTTTCTAAATCATGTCACTATTTTATCTTAAGAGCTGAATTAGCTTCAATATAACTGGGCATTAACGCATACTTTTAAAATCTTTATGATATTCATTAGAAAAAACATTTCGAGGCTTACAAAAGCGTCGAACATTACCCTAAACAGCACAATAGTCCTGGCTGCGAACAATTTCAGACACGTTGGAATAGATTCCCATCAATGTGAAATTAAATAGGGAAACACTATAAGGGTACTGATAGGGCATTGTCATGAGCGATCCTTCGCCATATACATAAAATTGAAAGAATCGCTATATCAAACGCATACACTTTTAAGTAGTTCCCTCTCAATATATAGTGCTATCAATTGAAACGTATGTGGAATATAGATATGAGTTTCCTAAGGATGAATGGTCGACATTATACAGATACTTTTGACGATCATATTCTCATTTGCCATTTTGTCTTTTGAAAAGATTTGCTTCTGAAAGGACACGTATAGCAGTCGCAAAGATGTCTATACAGCACTGATTCAGACGGTGAGGGATATTCACTGCAAATCCCCAAGACATTTGGTGTTCATATTCCTTGTTCCATATGTGGATTTGTTGCTTACACACACGCTTATTATATTATATAGGATAATCATGATAACAGCTATCAGCGACTTTACGATTGACTGTATAGGTCTAGGTCATACTATTCGGCGATTGGATCCCACATTTTATGGAATGTACTTTGTCTTTGACGACAGAAGAGGTTCGAATATTTTGAACACAACACAATTTAGTACACAATGATGTACATTTACCTTATTATATTTCAAAAAATATGGACGTGTGCAAATGAACACAACTAGGAACATCAGTGATCAAACGTATTTGATAGCTCTGGTGTTTTTCCGGTTGTTAGAAAGATTCTTGTTCAGGAACAGTTCATAGGGGGATATAATCATCCATGCATGGTGTGCCCATTTCTATCTGATGCTGTGTTGTTCTATTGACAAACTAATTTGTAGTAGATTGGGAACAGGGTTCTGGGCATTACAAAGGTGAAAATTATACGTTCAATCTTTGTGGTAGGAGCTAAATGTGTAAAACCACTGGGCGTGACCCAGGCAAGCAGCAACCAAACAGGCATGTTTTGTGACCACGCTTTTTTTGTTAGTTTATTACTCGTTAAACTGTCACATAGCAATTACGCTATTTTGGATAAGGTTGAGAATCACTAAAAAAGAATGCTACGATAACATACCAATTTAATGATGTTGAGGCCTTACTCATACTGAATGTTATAATAATGTTGACGTTTTTATGTGAAAGAATGTAACAAGAATGTCACAGTGCAATGCCACAAGGTCAGGTTCTGAAAATGATTTTGGGTGCCATCAAAAGAATGTAACAAGAACCAAACCAGAACTGAACAGAACATTGCTGCGACATTATCAGAATGTCACATTTTTTGCTTGGGGCGATGATCTCTTAAGGCCATATTCCACACACCGAAAGTGTAGTTACGATAAAGATTTCCCGTCAATACACCTTCAGCAGGGCTGATATACTTTTGGCAGCATTGCCGATAAAGTTTACAAAAATGTTGGTAAACTTTTCCTGCTGATTATGTGCCCACAGCCGATTTTGACATTCAGAATAGGTAGCATTCAAAATTGGCACACTTTCGGCACACTTTTGTTGCTGAACGTGCGCCAATCAGCACATACTTTTGTTACATGGAATACGGCCTTTAGAGTGCGAGGGCCTTCATCCAATGTAAGATCCCTTGGCTTTTCATAAGATATTCTATCAGTGGAATTACCATATTTATAAAATGTATGTCAACATAACTCCCAAGAAACAAAGATTCGTGTTAACATGTGTTTAACAGGGAGCAAAAAGAGGTGGTATTCACGAGATTTTGTTAACAGCATTTCTGGTGTTTTTCACAGGTTCATGTTAATCTCGTGTTTCTTCTGACTTTCTTTAGCTTAATGTGCCCTGTAAAACATGTGTAAAGAACTAGTTGATCACCAACGTAAAACTCGTGTCATAAACCTGTAGTTTTCATGGGGAAAACTTGGGGTTTGGTCCTAAACTAGTTTACAACTAATAAAACACGTGTTAAAGTGAAAGAAAACACGAGCCTTGTTTGCTGGGCTAGCTTTGCTACGTAAGTGTTTAACCGTTTACATTGTTGAATACATATTATTTAGCATATGTAAAGACAGTAATTAAAAGACATACAGTGAAAAATGATAGAGTAATGCTGTTGACCTTTTCGTCATCCCGTCTTTGAATTGAAAGTCATGGGAATAATAGAAACGGAACTTCAATTTCTGCAGTTTCTACGATTTAATTCCCCCTTCCCCTCCACACATATACTTCTTCATATCCGTCTCCATTAATAAGCTCATGCAGGTACAATGACAACGGATGTGTGCCGACCTTTCTAGTTCAGGTTTTTGTCCTTGGTAAGCAAAAGGTCCATGCTCCATACCCCCAGGTGGAGCTTGGTACATTAGAGGGAGCAAAGGGTCATGAGTGCGGGCTTTGAGACATCACTTCATTTCCGATACGGTTACACATGATCCCTGACGTCCCGGACAGCCGGAAGTCAGGCTGTAGCTGGGTGACCTTCCGGTGTCTTTATTGGCCCCCTGTAGAGTGGGGCCACATGGGAACCGCCTCTGATAATATTGCTTATTAAATGCCAGCTGGTTAATTTAAGCGCACCTGGGCGTCCGGAGAGAATATCACCTAATGAAATGGGTATGCCCTCTTAGAAAAGAAATGGCTCTATGTACAATGAGAGTAGACATTGTATGAGAAGTGGCTTCCTCCTCTCTCTCCAGGGAGTGAGGCTGGATGTGGAGAGTTCACTCATATTGTATACGAGGAGCCTTCACTGAATGGCACACAGCTGTAGGTTCCTGGCCACTCTCCAAAGATCCTGGCCCCTGCTCCTGCCCACGCCCACTCCCTCCCGAGCTCCCCAACTTATACCATCTAATTGATCTCGCTCAAAAAACATATAAAAGAAACAAATTCTATTCCCTATAAGCACTGTGGATAGATATATGCTTTGGGAAAATATGGTACTCGATGGTCCAGTAGGAAATGAGAGTATTTTTGTTTGCAAGGCAATGTTCTAGTTATTCCAGGGCATGTTTGCAAGGAAATGCAATTCTCTTTATGATTATAGCTATTTTTGTACAGAAATTAATGAACCAATTTTCATAAAACACGTATTTGATAATTACTTGTTTAAAAGCCAGCTAATTTCTGACTTCATGGTGTGCAAGACATTGGGAATGACGTAGTGTTCTTATATTTGTAAGGTTCTATGGATGAGAGAAGTCACATAAGTTTTTAACGCACTTCAAATGAGGTTAATATGCACCCAGCAAACAGGACACGTGTATTACCTAGTTTAACACGTGTTAAATTTGTGTAATACTGGTGTTGTTGAAATCTGTGAAAACTCGTGTCCTAAACTCGTGTTTAAAACACGTTGGGAACATCAGAAATGAGGTCCACAAAATCCCGAGATATGCTCGAGTTTGAAACACGTGTTTGATTCCCTGGGTCCCGAGATGCCAACACGGGTCCTTGTTACCTGGGCATGGATTTGTAAGGAATCACGAATAGGATAGTATACATTATTAAATTTTACAGGGTATTGTACATGAGACACAGAGAATACGTTTGGGTCAATATAGGTGTCAATATTATTTTGTTATTACCTTTTTCATTGATACATTTTTAAGGAAATCGTTGATAGGTTTGCATTAAAGGGAGCCAAGACCGATGGTGTGCCAAAATATGGCAAAATTTTGCCCACTCAAATAACTATTAAAATATTATGTTCTCAGAGTTTTCTCAGAGTTTAGCTAATAACTAACTTAATCTTTACTTGAATACCATAATACTCTTGTCATCTATAGCTGTAGACATCAATGTTTATAAACAAGCCAATTTTGGTAGGTGTAGCATAGGTTGTTATTCGTGGTGGATGCTATATGATAACCTTTTGATAAAAGCTAAAATGAGGAGAGCTCTTTTTACGTTTCCCATAGGTGTGCTTTTCCTTTTAGAAAATCCTTTCCCGCTCCTAGTTCTGAAAATATTTTGATATGATTTCAAGGTCATATCAAAATCTTTCGGATTAAAAGCACCCTTGAAATATATGCTATAATTATGTATTACGTTTCAATCATTATGTCTATTGTACTTGTCCTTCCCTAAATAGATGATAAGAGTGTCGATTACCAGGTCCTCAATGTCCAAAAGACAGGAAAGTGAGCTCCAATTTAAGCACTGTTATTTCAAGCTGTTGTCAAATTTATTGAAACTGCCCGGTAGTCATTCTCTAACAGAAAAACAATGCCTGCTCGTGCCTCCCAAATGAAATGCCTGCCACTCAAAAGCTGTGTCCGCCACTTTTTCAGTCTCAATCGGGCCACTGACAAGGCGGGTCAGCTGACGGCTGGACGGCTGGTCGTCTTGTGGGCGGGCGGCCACCGGAGCTGGCGGCAGAGGGCGCGCACCGGACACATGAGCAGCTCGCCGTTACCTGAGCACTCCCCGGGAGCAGCTCACATATTGCCTCACCTGTGTCGGCCCCCAGCCGCTCTGGGCCTGTGGACCGAGAGGCGGAGAGACAGGAGCTTTTATTGTTGGGCCCAGTGATGGACTGACGAGCTGAACCTGGCCCTGTTCCATGGTCGCCTTCGGCAGTTCTGGATCCAGTTTATGATATTTGATTATGGAATAGGTGCACCCTGCGTTAATTCAGTTGATACAGGCTAACCACGGCGACTCTGCATCAGTCAACTTGGAATGAAATAGAAAATCATTGCATTCAATTCACTCAACTAGAACTGCCATACTGCCGGACTATTTCAGAAACAGTGAGGTTGTTTCAAAACGTAAAGTTGTCTAAAATCCATTAAATGACACACAATAATTATATTTATCAAGAAGTAATTTGATCATTCTAAATTGTTTGAATGCATGAATTTTGGAATTGAAAAATATCTTGTGATAGATAAAAACCTGTGATTCATCCCCTTCCCGTGAAGGCTATCTCATCTCAACATGCTGACCAAACACCACCACCACTACAACCACCAACCCCGCGGCCCTGGTGCCCCGCTGGACCTAGCAGCCGTCGTTCCTGAGGACCTTCGAGTCGCTCCGAGTTGCTCGGATCCGGACAAGGATGGTTGGGCTGACCCGGCCCCTGGAGATGGAGAAGAGCGGCTGTCGCAGGCCCAGGAGCTGGCCACCGCCCTGGAGAGGCTGGAACTCTCCTGTCAGTGCAGCCGGGAAATGGTGAAAACAGCAGCGGAAAGGTACGTATCTATCATCCTAGTTGTCACACTACCCCTAGCCCACTATGATTACTGCGGAATCATGACTTCACGGTAGGCCGAGTGTTGCAGAATTAAGGCCTCTCTGTAGTGCAGTTTGCCCCAGCTGTTTCCGGAACTAAATAGTGTCACGCACCCAAAAATGTTTGTCTCTCAGGATGCAAGAGCTTTATATTTACCATGAGATATGTTCGAATGTGTGGATGTGTGTGTGTGTTTTCTATAAACAATTTTATTAAACCTGGCAAGAGATAACATTTCTCCTGTATTCCTCCCTTGCCAGCCAGCCAGCCACTATTTATGGATGCATACATGCATGCATGCATGCATGCATGTAGTCATGTATGTCCATGTTTGTCCATGGTAAATGTGTGTATGTATGTAAGTTAGTATGTTCATTGTATGTGTATTTCAGATACAACTAAAGTGTGTACCTTCGTGCTGAAGTCATGGAGTTTGAACTCAAATAATATCAAATGCTTGATATCTATCTGATTTGTCCAAAATTTGAACAGCCAGTTTGTACGGTGACATTATCATAAATTTGATTTGAAACAAGTGTCCATTATCAGATCTGATTATTGGTCTGAAAAAGTTCAACTCACAATTTGCCAATGAGATAAGTATGTACTCGTTATAACCGCATTTTCAGGTTTGTTGATTAAGGTTATATAGAAAGTGCTGTTCACGATGAACCAAGTAGTACTAGCATTTGCGTCTCTAAGTTTGTCATTTCATCAAGTATGACAGAATCCCCTTTCTACAACGTGCACAACACGTTTTTCTTGTGGACCGGGAACCATGGTCCATGCTAGGTCTGAGCCAAATCTAATTATTCCAGTGCAAATCATACTGTGTCGCCCTAATGGAGTTTCGCTGTTTGGTCATCATAGAATCAGCTCAGCTTTTCGACTATATTGTGAGCAGGTGGATTCTGTTCACATTTGGTACACTCTGGTACAACCATCCCTTAGTCAAACATCCAGGGGACAACAATCCCAGGGACAACTATCCCAGGGAGTGGAAAGTATTTCCCTTGAGAAACGATTCCTGTAGAACATCTACCCTTAGAAAAAAAAACTCCCCAAAGGACATTCAACCCGTAGGACAAATCCCTCTGATGGTAAATATCCCTTAGGAAAGCTTCCCATGGGATAATTACCTCTAGGATATTGCAATTGCCAATATACAGGACCCAGGAGTATTATCCTAGGGATAGGGGCCCGGGAGGATAATCTTTCCTGCGATAGTTGTTCCAGGGATAGTTGTCACTAGGGTAGTTGTCCCAAGAGTAGTTGTCCAAGGGATCCTGCCACTCTAATCGCGTTTAATAGTCCTTTCACCACTCTAATCGAGTGTAATCGTCCTGTCACCACTCTAATTGCATTGATGACGTTTGGGCGTGTACTGACTGACAATCACACCTACCAGGGTGACAGTGATACTTTCATATGAACAGTTAACGTTGTACTATTAAATCACCGTTTAACATTAGACACATGAGGTTCGAGTATTATTATTGGTATCATAGGTTTGAGTTATATAGTTACCTAAGATACTCTCATTCGAATGCATTAAGAAACATTCCACCAAATTCAAAAGCATGTTTCTTACTCTGAATGTGGCGGGAAAATAATATAAGGGGGGTTAAGCATCACTCACGTATCACATTACATAAGCGCCATATATCTCTTACATCAGATACTATTCCTTGCTGGCCAATCACAAGGAGTAAAAGTAGTATACATGTATACTCAATAGATACACCTTCAAATTTTAGATATGTTGGGTCTGTGGTTTTGTGCAAAACTACAGAATTTTAAAACACTTTGATATTAGTGTTAGAGTTAGCGTTAGAGTTATCTGTCGTAAATTGTCGTTGGTCATTCGCATACTTGTTCTAAATATTTATTATGATCTTCTCTTCATATTAAAACGAATATGTAGAAGATAAAAGGACTCATCAGACATTTACCCCGTCATACTTTTTTTGCCATAATTCGGAGACATATTATATTCTTAGCTTCACTCGAACTGAACAGTTAGAGTAGTCATGAAATGTTTGATATCAGTATCATTGTTAGGTAAAGAGAATCCTTGCTGTTATCATACAATGTATATATATAGCTGGAAGTGGAAAGGAAAGGTACAGCCTAATAGATGACATATAGGCTGTAGTTTAACGTTAGAATATGTATAAGGTGTATGAGCGCGGACCATACCCTCTCGTGCCTACCCTTACCATTACATTTTCCCAAACATATCTATTTAGGAAATATAAGACGATGCTATGAACGTGTGTCGGTAGTTAATGTCAACTATACCTGAACTTTACATCGTTTTTTTTTTATCTAACCCTCGTCCTAGAACAGTGTTGCTTGTTAACTGTCTGTCTATGAATGAATGGCAGGTCTCATTTTTCAGCTTCAGGTGAGTGATATAGATGTATACATATATTCATTGTATATATGTTTATTGTTCAAAAGACCAATGGAAGATCTTATGTAAATTGTAGGAAGTGGACTAATAAAAAGAAATATATGAGTGAAAGAATTTCATTCAGCATAGGCGTGAAATGTGGCATCTCACTATGTATTCATAGTTAAAAAGAAGCTAAAGTTGGCCCATAGGAAGACTATTTTGATTAATTTGTCGAAAAGACACAATAGGCACATATATGTGAAAGTGGATGAATAAACAAATGAAAGATATTTAGCATGAAACAGACGATTGTTTGGGTACCAAGACAAGACCGAGTAGCTTGAACTTGAATTGAACCCCGGATTGAACCACGTGCCCCTGTTCCCATCCACTATATCTTCCTGTTCATGTTCCCATTGTATAGGCAATATGGTCATGTAGGGAGGGGTATGTAGGGTAGGCGCATACGGAGCATGGGTAGGTAATGTTTGGATAATAAATAATACGTATAACCTTTCCCTAAATAATTATTGTTATGTAGGGCACTGTTATATAAGGTAGGGGTATATTCCAGGTATGTATATACATACAGGTATACTACAGGATTAGGGACAGGGGACAGAAGGAAGGAAAAGTGGGGGGCAGAAGGAGGGAGAGGTAGAGCAGGGGGGAAAGGACAGGTAAGACATAAGAATAGAAAATGGTAGGGGATTTGAAGAAGGACAGGTAAAGAATGGGAAGAAGGAAAGGGCAGGCAGGTGCAACGTTTTATTAACGTCACTTTTTTGCCCGGGGACCTTGTGACAACCTCCTGCCCCTTTTAACATCAACTAAACACCCAAACCTTTCGTTGTTGCTTTTATCGTAACAGCAATCGTTTTGACAATTAAAAAATCTAGTTATTTAGAATGTACTCGATGAGTTGTAACTGATTTTTTTTGTAGTTTTTCCCCTTCATTCTCGTATATATCAATTTACAGAATCTAATTTCATACATTAGAACCAGAGATATAAAAGTGTTGTTGTTACGAAACCTATTTCTGTTACGAAAATGAGAAGAGAGGCAGAAATGGGTGTGTAATGGACAGGGGGTGACTTAAGCCGGGTTTCCACCGAACGATTTGACCATGGTGTAGGGTCATGACAAAAGTTACTGTCCTTACAAATTGGTCTTGAGCATAAATCGTAAATAAATTTCTTAAGGAACCTTATGTCAAAGTGTTTCCACTAAACGACTAAAATACTGATTTCTGAACGACTATTTGACATTCTGCACGACCATTTCTAATGACAAAAGTCAGAAACTCCAGGGAACAATGGATTTGATTAGCTTTAATTGGATTTGAAAGAATCGTTTGGAAAAGTCGTCCAGAAATATTAAAAAGGTTAAATATTTGGTCGTTGGCGAAACTTTCACAAAATTTAATGTTGTTCACAAAAATTGTTTGCAGTTGTTCACAAATGTCTTTACTACTGATTTTGTGTTTCCACTGAACGATTATACTAACGACCACAAAAGATTTGTAAATCGTTTAGAGTCGTTCATGGTCGCTGGCATAATGTCGTTTGGTGGAAACAGGGCTTAACAGGTCTTCTCTCTTTGATGTGAGGCCGGGAGGGGCGTGGAGTGGACAGGGGGCGACTTACAGGACTTCTACTTTTTGTGAAGGGGTGGCAGGGGTGTGGAGTGGACAGAGGGTGACTAACAGGACTTCTCTCTTTGATGAGGGACCGGGAGGGGTGTGGAGTGGACAGGGGGCGACTAGCAGGACTTTTCTCTTTGATGAGAGGCCGTGAGGGGTGTGGAGTGGACAGGGGGCGACTAGCAGGACTTTGATGAGAGGCGACTGACAGGACTTCTCTCTTTGGTGAGGGGCGGCAGGGGTGTAGATATGAGTTTTATGACAGTGGACATTGTTAAATCATCTATGTAAACGGCCTGCTCGATATCAATGACTCAGCAACCAATTGCAATTCACACTGATTTGACAAAGTACAACTAATCTCATATTATGTCCATATTTTCATTATGATATTTCATTTGTTTTAGGCTCGTGTCCCAAATTAAGGAGCATGAACAGCGCCTCCTGGAGGAGATAGACGTCCATCACCAGACTGAGCTGAAGAAGTTACCTGTGGACCACGGCTCTCTCAAGGCGCTGGCCGAAAAACTGAAGGAGGCTAATACCGTCAGCGAACTCTCACAGCACGATGAGACCACGACGTCGTCCTCAAGAGAGAACAGCGTGTGTGGGGACATAACCCCCAGTGGGAGGTGCGACAGGAGCTCAAGCGGAAATTTTGAAAGTATCTCGGAAAGACATTGGGAGGAAACCCTGGAGGTCAACGCCTCTGATTACAATCCTGCGGCCCGGCCCTCTCCACCCGACCTCCTGGAGGAGGTGACCCGCCTGTCGGAGGGCCTCCTGGGCTGGGTGGCTGGGTACGACGTGAACGACATCCGCAGCGTCAACTTTATACCCATCCGGTGCAACACGGCGTTCGGCACGGTGGAGGCAGAGGGCGGGTCGCCGCTGGGCGGTGGGACTGGGGGCGCGGGGCGAAGGAGCAGGTCCGTGTCGCTCCTCGGCTCGGTCTGCCCGACGGGCGAGCAGCTCGCCTCCACCGCCGGCGGCTCAGGAGGGGGACTGGAAAGGAGCAACTCGTTGCACAGGGCGCGGTCGCTGAGAGTGTCCCGGTCGCCCAGCCCGCGCTACGACCACACGTACCCCGGGGACTACCACCGCCACCCGCACCACCACAAGCTGGGCCCTCCGCCCGAGGCCGGGGCCGAGGGCACAGCCGGCCGGTTCTCCACCAGTTTACGACGGCACCACTCGATGAAGATGCCCAAGGACATGCCGTCGTTCAGCGTGCGGCGGACGTGGAGCCCGCTGACGGCCCGCCGGGTGCCTCTGCCCCCCAGCCCCGGCCGGACGTCCTCCGGGGGGCCCCAACAGGACGGGGCGGAGACGGTCACCCTGCTGTGGGAACTCACCGACCAGGGGCCCGTCGCCGACCGCTTCAACTCGCCGACCGACGTGGTGTTCCTGCCCAGCGGCGACCTGGCCGTGGCCGACAGGGACAGCGAGCGGATCCAGGTGGTCAGTGGCCAGAAGGGGACCATCCTCAGGACCATTGGTCAGGGCAAGATCCGTCCCCAGAGGTTAGCGGTCACTGCCGACGGCCACCTGGCCGTGACGGACCTCAAGAGCTGCTGTGTAAAGATATTCACCCTGGACGGGCGACCCGTGTCCAGCTGGGGCCGGAAGCGGTTCAAGTCGACGTTTCAGAGCCCCTGCGGCCTGGCCATCACATCGCGCGGTCAGTACGTGGTCTCCGACATGGAGAAACAGACGGTGGGCATCCACCAGGCCGAGGGCAAACTCCTCCACGCGCTCGGCTCCCACGGCGACTTCCACTCCCCCGCCTACCTGGCCACCACCACTGCTGCTGCCGCTTCCACCCCGCGCGGGGTCGGCGGCGGCGGAACCGCAACCGGAGGTTTCCCTAGCGGAACCGCAACCGGAAGTGCCCTTAGCGGAACCGGATACGTCGACCGCGTGGTGGTGGCGGACAACTGGAGTAACACGGTGAAGGTGTACTCGGCGTCTAACGGCGAGCTGCTCTTCGCCCTCAACGAGCAGGTCGACTACCCCAACGGGGTGAGCGTCGACGACCGGGGCGACATCCTGGTGGCCGGCTGGGGCAAGCACCGCGTGTCGCGGTTCACCGCTGGGGGGCGCTTCGTGCGTCACGTGCTGACCCGGGAGGACGGCGTCCACTACCCTGCCGGGGTGGCCTGTCAGGGGGACCTGCTCGCCGAGACCGAGTACTCCGACACCCACTCAGTGGTCAGACTGTTCCGGATAGACCGTCCCACCAAGTCGCCCGTCTGACCACGTTCACCCTACTATGTTGACTGAGGATGGCGCGTATCCATAATAGGAATAGTAAGGGAACGTTGAAAATGTACGACACTGAAGCAAATGGAAAATAAACCTTTTACAGCTTATCATCATTTTCTAGTGAAGAACTCGGCAAAGCATACTATCATGATTATTGCGGCTTTTGAATATTGGTCAGCTAATTTATCCTGGTTAAGCAATCTTACCTTTTCAAACGGGAAAATGATAAGAGGTTAATGGGACAGCTACCGTTTTAACGATCATCATTTTCCACAAAATTCTTCAGTAAAACATTAATATACTGTGAGTAGTGACTAGAGATCAAGTGATTTATCCTGGTTCGTTTATTTTATTTTTTCAAAAGAGACATACCCATATTAAGCGGTTAAGGGGACAATTACCATTTTACCATGTTCAAGTGATTTGATATACCTATGCTATCTGTTTCAAAATGGATCGGATGGCGATGGGGGATTGGGCGGGGGATTTATGAAGGGAGTAAATATAGTTTGCATATAAATTATGTATTTTAAAAGCAATAACCCCAAAAATAAAAAGATGCGCTTTTTCATTATACAAACTTTAAAATCGTACGGGGACCAAAAAAAGAATTATAAAGTCTATTTCTCTCATGTCTAAATTCTATACAGTGTTTCTGGCTTTCACATTTATCCGAGATGAGTGGGTTCAACCGGATTAACATATACACTTTATCTTCCATAGTTCACACATATAACAACGGGTTTACAATGGTATTATAGGTCTAGAGTAAATGACAGCCTTATTAATTCCCACACGGTCTTTTTTGTCCTTAGTTACACTTAGCTAAGCTCAGAAAGGCTGATAAGTAAGTGACGATAATGGGCGATAATGCACGTAGATAAAACACTTGTCGGCCTATTTTGATTGAAAAAAGTCAGAGCAATATGTGGCCTTGGACTTTCTACTATAGGCCCAGGGGTAATACGCCTATCAGTCTTTACTCAGACGTCCAATTGCAAGTTAACTTCGAATATCAGACACTACGGGATAACTCTCTTTCATTTAAAATTTAATAAAATACTTTCATGACCTTTCGTGCAGCAACCTAAGCAATTGAATTCAAACGCCTGTCGCGCCTCCTCATTTAACATCGAACAGCACACATATATATATCCTTATTTATCCACTGACGCCATTAGAAGACATCCTACTAAGTATTTTCTCTAAAGCTTTAAAAGCAGTGGCCTTATATGTTCAACATAATGTTGTTGAAAACCAGCAGAACATGGAGTGGTATTCACATACTTCTTTTAAAGCTGACATACGACAAGTAATTTCAAAAGAACCAACAAAATGTATTGCCCAATTAGTTGACCAACAACACCACAAATCCACAGGTATTCACGATAAAGGCACTTGTGTTCGGTATATATATAGCTGCACGGTATTGACTGCATTTGTTATTTTGTATCTGTATGTCATTGGGGCACTATGTAGCACGTGTGAATAAAGACAAATGGAAAGATTGCGACTAGTTGGCCTCGTTTGACCGTGTGATCTATTGGCCTCCTCTGAGAGTAGCCCTATAACCAACTGAGCCCTCCCAGGCCAACCTGTTCGTGCATATATATACCACGGGTTTATGTAAATACACCTATGGCAAGCTAAGTGCACTTACTTCAACTTTACGATTTCATGCATTGAGAAATGATTTCTTAAATTCCGAGGTTGTGTATCACCCAATTAAATTGTGTTTTCTTTCCTTAAATTAAGATACATTCTGCCTTGAAATGAGCAGCTCTGTCATAAACAATGAATAGTGAATACAATGTCATGTCACTTCTAGACATTGTGCAGACTAGATATGGTCATGTGACCACTTTCTGGTGATCACCATCTGATACACAATACTGAGATCGAAGAGTGGCGGATTTAGAGGGAGGTGCGGGGGCGCCCCCCCCCCCCCCCCCCCCAAAAAAAAAAAAAAAAAAAAAAACTCGGCCAAAATGTCATTAAAGAAAAAAATAAGAGCCAAATAAAGGTGCTGACATTATGCGATCCATAGGGATACTAGGGGGCTTGCATCCATAGCATCCTCCCCCCATGACGGATGGTCCCATCGACCTGACCGCAGAGAGATAGTCGATCCCAATTTCCGTGTTTAATAACGGCTCACAATGCCAGCAAAAAAAAGAATAAAAAACTGCCTTTCATCTAACCGTATGTCATTGTACATTTAGCAGCTATGCGTAAGATAGATGCAAATATACTACCAATAAATCTACACGGGGACGTTAATGCTTTTTGCATTGCAATCAGCGATGACTTTTTCGATCAAAGAGAAAAACGCAAACCTATGGAGCTTGATTGTTAATGGGCCTAATTATGGGGCATAATAATTATGGCTACTGGTCTCATGGGAGGCGTTACCCATCCAAACAGTACTGCGTAGCGCAGATAAAAGTACTTTCTAACTATATTACAGAAACATCGTAACGTGACCACTTTTTGATGATGGCCATGTGGTCATCATAACCTCGTGGCTATATGAATTATTGACGTATTTATCAGTCTTGGCATACAACTTGTTTTAAATGTTTAGAACTTTGAATACAGACAATATTATATAACTAATCAGCAGCATCTCTCCAACTCTAGAGTTTGGGGAATCAGTGGCGGATTCAGAGGGGGCGCAGGGGGACTCCACTAATTTTTGCTATAGATCTGGTCAGCGAAAAAAAGCTTATTCTGTGTTCCTTTTATTGTGTAATACAGCAATAGGTAAGAGTTCTCACTAGAAATTATATAATTATGTTATTTTATATGAAGTGTTGCACATTAACAGGACACATTATTGTCATTACACTTTGAATGTGCCTTTAGAGTTGCATTTCGGTGAATTTACAAGAACATAGGAAAAGACAAACCAACAGGGGTTGATAGAAAATGTTCAGGTTTTTGAGCTGTTTCTTGTCTCACAGATCTATATATTGATTTTGTATGTAAGATTCCCGAACCTGGAGGGTCCAGCGGCAATTATCACAATAACACCCCTCCCCTCCTCATTTTTTAATGTCTTTATCCGCCCCTGGGGATTTGACGTCATCTGCCCAACGTGAACTAATGCCCCGAGATTCAAGTACTGCGATATAGTACATTTTCTTCAATGTTGATAAGCCAACGAGGGCGTCAGCCAGTCAGCACAGCGTACGCATGACGAACTTTCACCCGGCACATGTGGACACTTCTCCTGACCTCTTCACTAAAGGTTACTTTAGAACTTTACAATAATAAATTGCCCGGGGGCTTGAACCTTAATGACCTGAGACAAGGGGACTTGAACCCATGACCTGATACTTGTTGACCTGGTTGTACGGTACGGGTAGAACATCCATGTGGTGGTGTTCACATGGAGTAAGGAGAGCACAAAATAATGGTGGCTAAACGACTGACTACATCCAAAAACTAGACCATTGACCTAATTCATGTGTCATCAAAACGGCGATCAACATCGGACGATACAGTAAATCAAACACCCATGGCTGTCACACTTTTGTCAGTTAATTCTGCGTCGAGAAAGCTATCTTCAGTGGTAATCAATGTGATGATCATGGTGAATTTACATATTTCAGGATCTGAGATATTACTGAGTTTCAGATCCCAAAATGCATTTCGATGGGTCACCGTATTTCAAGTTTACTCATATTCAAGCTTAAGGCTAGTGTTACAAAATTAGGGAATCGTAATTAAAATGGTTATTTATAATTGAGACAAAGTATTATACTAACTTATATTTTTTGGAAATACCTTGTAAAAACTGAGAAAATAGATACGTTACCTTAATCAGTTAGTTTACGTTACGTCAAGCATTCGGCGATCTGAAACTCTCCAATCAAATGGTAGCCGGTCAGTAAGAAATTCACGAAATGTCCTGTTAGGGAGCTGTTAAACAGTTAAACTATGAATATTGTTAACACATTGAAGAATATCTCCATCGATACTTATTACCACAAATTCCTAATACATGCCATATGCAACATTTACTCTTTCTCTGCTGACGGTATCACGAGCTAGGTGCAACTAAAGGTCTTGACTTTGAAAGGAAAAACAGGGAAGGTCTGTGGGTCAAACACTTGTAAATGCTAGATGTATCAAAGTGTTGTCAGCTTCTTTACCATACGAACCTCTGCGTAGTACGAATGTCACTGATGATAAAAAGACAAACGTTGCACTCTTTGTAAACATATTATTTTGTATAGTGTACTGAATTATGGCGACCAAAGCACTTCATTTGATCCTTCAACTACAAAAATTGATAAAGTAAATCTGCCTACACTATGCTCCCTGTTGACCATAATGGCCTTCAGGTATTTGTTAATCTAATAGTCAATTGAGACTTATGTGTATATTGCCATAATACAAACATGATACATTATACCTTCAATGCCTGATGAGAGTGAAAAAAAGACGGTAGGAATCTAACAGCTGAGGTGACTTTTTTTTAGACACTAGCTATATCAAAAATCGTATGATTAAATTGTCTGAATAAGTAGTGCAATGTTGTCCATTTGTATAATGTATTTGTCCATCCATTGTTGTAATTTATCAAATTTGTTGGACATGTGACAAGTTTAAGAATTCCTTATATATTCATAACAAAATGGTAAATGGACGATGGCACGTCAAATAGATTTTATCAAGGCTTGTTCCGAACTATAACTACTTTTCACCTGGAACATTTATCCCGGACAAGGTATGTATAAACACACACACACACAAATCTATTCCTTGAGCCTATTTCTGGCCCATGTTAAAATCTAAATCATGCATGAAGTATGGTAAAAAAATAATTAAAAACATGTTTTTCTTGCTCAAATCAATTAATGTGGATCCGCAAAAATAGGGTTTGTTTACAAACAAATGTAAATATTACCATCTCTTGTGGCATTCTACTTCAGTTTGAACTAGTTTTCACAGCTAATACTTTACCACTGACCTTAACTGGACTCATCTAACATATTTCTTTACTTATCTGAGCTTTGAAAACTTTGTCAATTTTATTGGTTTTGGCTCCCTTTAATTAAGAAAGTCTACAGCGTATTCAACATCGAAAGTAACATCAATTCAATGTAGTATTTCAGAGTACTTTCTCTATCTTGCTGAGGAGAAGGTCGTGCAGTAACTCAAACCTCATGCACGTTGGAATATTACTTTAAAACTAAGATTCAGGACAATGACTGCCAGTTTGAAGGTACATTTCTCACTGAATTGAAATAATGACATCTACAGATTGAGAATGTACGACTTTAAATAAGGTTTAAAAAAAATAGTGGAGTGAAACCTATTTCATAGTTCTAACGACTTCTTCTTGACATTTTCTCAACTTATTTTACATTTAAGTCAAAACTCTGCCATAATAAATTCCACAAAATAGTCTACTAATTTACATTTTGAAATGCACCAGTCCACAGAAGCCAATGGGAGGATGAGAAAGTTGAACTTCCCCCTACAACAGGGCTCCTGTAGTTTTCCATCTGTTATTCATTTTCACGTTTCATTCACATGCGCAGTTACACAAGTGGTCACGTGATACTAGAGCACTCGCTTTCAAAGCTGTGTAAAATTTAGTGGGGGGGGGGGGATTTTATTGAAAACTCATGCTCTTACAGGCCTTATGTAAGCACGGCTACGTGACATTATTTGTTTTTTACGGACATTCACAAGAAACAGAAGTTTGGATATTTTAAGTCACACAAATAATGAACATGCATAAAATTGTATGTATACACTGAATTTTCCGAAGAAATGATAACTTCTTGAATATTACTCACTACTGAAAATGAAGCTGCTGGCAGCCAGCAGACCTTAAAGTTTAGGTTTATGACACAGAAAAGTGTTCTTTCAGCGCTTATGTAAGCAAGAAAGGCTACGTGATAATATTTGGGTTTGACTCATTTTTAGAGATAAAGGTTTGCTTACTCCAAGGCAGACAAAAGATGACCATGCATTTACATATATATACACAATATTATCACTTGGGGAAATGTTTATTCCGTGAATGTACTCATTACAATAATGAAAGTACATGCTATGGATTAATTTCATGACAGAATAGTGGCCCCCTATGATAAATATGTCTTTCAAACTGCTGTTAATACTCTTGAAATGTTAGATTCTCGCGTTATGTGCAAATGAACATCCATTTGAATTTCAAGTAAGATAGTGGGGTTTAAATACTAGCTCAGCGATTCATTGTATGTGTAAATGTAGATGTTAGTTCTTACTGAATAAGTATCATTCGATCTCATCTCCATCTCCATTCATTAATCATTCATTTCTATAGTTCAATAGAACAAATGATGGTGAGCACAAATGAATGGATCCAAGGTATGACAGTCATCAAATCATTTGAGTGATCTTAACAGATGATAAAATATTCCATTCGATAAGGTAATATCAGAGTCGTCATATAATCACTAACTTTGTTATTTTCCATTCGAATCCACAACAAAATATGTGCTCTTCAGGATCTAGCCACTAGTCTTCAAGATCTAGCCACAAGAAAACCGCAATGTTTACTCTGCCCTAATTCGGAACCAGCGGCTCACATGTATCTCAGAGCACCTGGACATTGCTTCCATCACTCTCATGCACCCATTAACTGAGTTTGCCTTAAAAGGCAAAGCACACCCACAACAAATCATGATAGCAGCAGGCAAGAGGTGCCATATACCTTTCTGGCTCGCTGGTACCAGCCATAAGTTACTGTTGTGCAACACCGGAACCACTGGCAGATAAAGTTCCCACATGCATCGTAACTACCCTGGACAAATATTTCTCCCTTCTTTCAGAACCAGCCCCCCTCCCTAGTTCCTAAAATGCCTGGATCCGTCCGAACATGTTTGAACAGCAGAAATTTAGGTTGTCCATGCTTCCTCTGTAACTTAGATAGGAGGTCGACGAAAACAAGATATTGAATTAATGATACCTAACTTAAGGAATGTAAGCATGGTCCTCTCCCTCAAGCCCCTTCCTCTCGTTAGTTAATCGGTCATGGGGATTAAATTACCTCTATATTCACGTGTTTTAGTCCAGCTCAGTGATCTGCCATTTTGAGTATTAACAGTTGCTGTAACACCAACGAGTACATTCTCGTTAGTAACACTTACGGATACAGACTTGCTAATGTACCAAATTTAAGTTGACTTACAAACTTACAGTGGCCCGTTGCACAATGATTTTCGTAACAAGGAAAATAAAAAAACAGCGAAACATTTCCTTGTTTCTTTTATCGTAACAATGAATGTCTTGACACTTTTTTTTTTATATTTAGAATGCCCTCAAAGAGCTGTAACTTTTACTGAATCTTTTCTAATTGTTTCCCTTTTTATAGCAATTTACAGATTTCAATTTCATTCATCAGAACCAGAGATATTGCATCTTCGTTACAACGAAACATTTCCTTGTTAAGCAAAAGTTTGTTGTGCTTTCGTTGTTTGATCCTCACAACGAAAATATATTGTGCAACGGGCCACAGAGGTTAAGAGTAAAGACTTGACACGTCAATATAGTATTATTTCGCTTTTATTACAAACTATCAATTCAAAATAATGTTTTTATTATTCCAATATCCTTACCAAAGTTTCCTCAGATGGAACTGTCTTTCTGTATGTTTCTATAAAAATATAAATGCTATCGCTAGTACGTTTTTAAAGCTACATTTATTGAGGTATTCTCAATCCGAATTTGCCGCATATATACCGCCATACACATGATGGTTAGATATTGGCGACTCTCAACCAGAGCTTGACCACCGGTACTGATTTCACTGGGATGTGTCCGGGCCCACACGGCTCACCGGCTCAAGCGAACTGTGACGACAAGCAGTAGACTCGCCCTTTGTAGCCTGGAATAGAGAAATTTTCACACTAATGTTATTACTCATAATTATAAATAGCAATTCATTAAACAAAATAAAATCCATTAAACAAATGCAAAAATGAATGCAGAACAAAAAGTGTGACGAAAGGAAAGTAGAATAATCAGTAAATTGTCACGAATACACATTAGCTGCTGATTACGTTTTATGCCAAGAGTTTGTTTTGCAGCCAAGTTATATTATCCCTAGCTCCAGAGACAGGTGAGGCTACATGGCATTAGTACATTATTGTGCTTTAGACCTGCTACTATTTACCCGTAAATCAGATTTTCGGTCAGTATTGATATACATGTATTTACACAGGGGCCGGGCTGATACAGAATTTTGAAGAAAAAAAACAGGGGGGGGGGGGTCCATATATAGGGTAAGTACTAAAAGTGTGTGCATATGCGCACACACGCGCAACATTTCTTTCTCTTTGGCAAGTTTGATTGCCCACCAAAAGCGGGGGTGGGTCAGGACCCCCTGGACCCCCCCCCCCCCCTCATCCGTCCCTGATACATAAGGCAAGGCAGAGTGTACACAAGTCTTGACTTACCGGGTCGTTGTTGGGCTTGCCGACAGAGGTCGCTGTAGCTGCCGTCGGCCACCACCTGTCGGTAGGCGGCGTCCCACCAGGTGAGCAGGGGGTCCCCTTTACGGGCCATCACCGACAGGCCTGGGCGAAGAGAAAATACAGAGATCCATTTTACTAGTGTTGTGCCTAGGTCTGAGGCAATGAATTGGGTGATTGTTTCCAGGGGAACCAACCGAAATGCCAGGTACAAGTCATCTATATAGGACAGGACCCACATACAAATGGTTGCAAACTGTTTCAGGGAATGGACAGTAACACTGGCTGTATTGGGAGGATACACTTTAATTTGACATGTCATTTAAACGTTTCATTTAAACGTTTCCATTAATTGATTAAGCAAAGGAAACGACTTTAATTTTCTTGAATTGGTTATGTATATATTCTGAGTATCAACCTTTCATCTGAGATGAGTTAAAGGTCCTTTCCATGAGTCTGAGTCAGATATGGACTTTTACAGGTGGCGTTTCTGAAAAGTGTTTGTAAACGTTCCTCAATAACGTTCTAAAAGCCTACAAACAAGGTGATTTTATGTTGAGTAGCCAACTTTTATTTGAAGGTTCAAATGACATCATGGGTAGTGTGTTTTAGATGTTGTAAAAACGTCACTGTGTTACCTAGGATGAGAAACGTGCATAGAGACTTGTAACTTAGAATGACCATTTGAAGTCCTTTAGGGATGTCCTTGCCCTCACAGATATTGTACTGCTTATTGTGGGTACCTTTTTCTGATTGTGAATATCTCTTTCCTTGTTTTTAGTTAGAAGTTGCTGGTCAGTTTACTCGACACCCAGGTTGCTTGCAATACTATATTGCTCATAAAAATAACCTTAATGAATTTGAGTCGATTGAACAGAATGCTTTAGGCCTGAGTGTTTCATTATCATAAAGATATAAAATTATCTTACAATAATTACTCAAAGACCTGGAAAGATTGGACATGTATCAGGATTAGAACCCTTCTATAACATATATAAAGAAGTTTTTTTTACTAAAATATCAAATATAACTTAACCATTGTGTAATACTGTAATAACGACGACGATATACATTAAAGGTTTCCATTAATCTGTAGGGATGTACGTTAGTAGAGGATAACAAATCTGACTTTCACCCCTTTATTCCTTCATAGCAGTTACTGTGCTTATTAATTTTAAAGGGTCAGCGGTCTATATCGATGACGTAATTGCGACTGACCCGATAAGGGGCCATATGCTCAGACCTAGAGAGCCTAAAAGGTCAGCCCTGATTATATTTGGAACAAATAACTCTTTTCTTTTCAACACTCAGACAAAGTTGTATGTATATGTCAAATCAAATTCCCGTTATGAATAAATTGTAAGATCTTAATACACGGAAAGCTATTCCCTTTAAGAATAGTTCTCTCTCATTGCTCTCTTGGATATGAACATTTTGGCTGTCTCATTATTTTGGTATCATTCTGTCGACTCTGTGACCTAATCTGACATTAGAGGTCATATAAAGCAGGGCAATACCAGATAAGTACCTAAAGAGTGGTCTTGTTTTATGTGCTGGCCTTGTACTGTTAAAATGTGTAACTGTTTTTCAAATGATCATTTAATGGACATTCTTCTTGACAATTTGAGCATATCCAAAACAGTCAATGAAAATTAAGCTTTTGACAAATTATAAAAGAAAGTGCCTTAATCTTTACAATGGTAAAAGAATTATGTTACCATATATGCATCAACATTATAAGTCCAATAATGAACGTTTGAAGTCACATGTATTGGATCCATCTTTTCAGAGAAAAACGGCTTTAGAGTTGCAAATTCATTGTGTGCCAAAGCAAACTTCTACAAGAGTTCTCATAACACTTTGATTTTAGACATTTCCCCCTATTTGTTCAGAACTGATCAGGGCACAATTCATAGCAAATAAATGTTAATAAGCTGAGCTATATACAAGCAGAAGGCGTACCCTGGGAGCTGCAGCTGAAGGTGGGGTGCCGACCCTCCACGGGCAGCTTGGGGTCGGTGAAGTTGGCCATCCACGGGAAACTATCAATCTGCAAAACAAAAAGAATAAATGTCTTTTTCTTTTGTTATTTGTTTAATCTTCCACTGGAGCTAATACGCCGTAAATTGGATAGGCATCAAGACATCCTTTTCTGACTGATTTTTAGACTTTTGTAATGTTAAATTCTGCCAAAAACCTTTCACCAATTTTCAAACTGATATTCCAAGAAAAGTTAGATAACGACTATATACATCGACGTGCAGTGTTGGGCTTTTAACCCATCCATCTAAGTCTGACCCTTTTATAGAAGGTTTAGAAGTGCACCTGCGACTGGAAACCGGATAGGTGCAGGAAGGTGAATGAGGGATATATAATCCATGGTAAACAGCGACGGGGAAGTATTTATAGTCTTAGTTTCATTTAAAGGCTGTTAGCCATTCTCGCCTTATATCTTCGGCATCAACTTATGTTAGGGAACACACTGCCAAGCGTATTCTATATGGCGTTAAAATGTTTAGCATTAGCACAAGTGACTATTTTACTATTACCCTGATTAATTATATAAATGGAGAGCAATTCACCTGTTAAAACATTAGGGAATGTGTAATCTGCCATTGGTACTGAATGCATAGGAAGTACAAACAAATAATGTATCTCATACTTATAATGACGATTTCAATATATAGAGTTGGAAACCCAGTCGTGCAGGCCTACATGTGTGAAGCTCGACTTGATGTTAACTATACTCACCCTGCCTGCCTGCAGCGCCCCCGCCAGCTGCGGCAGGGAGTCGAACTGCACGGCGGTGAAGCTGCCCTGGAAGGACCCCTGGCGGGAGAGGCAGGCGGCATTCATGGGCAGGCCCCGGATGAAACCTAAGGACGTGAAATAAATGAAAGGTGAAAATAAATACAGCTAAGAGTTTATACTAATGGTTTGCATTTGGATATAGCATTAGTCTTTACAATTTGTCTCTCCTAAAGAAAAAAAGACAGCTGTGGGTCCAGCAGGACATGGGGAGAGATGGTAGACGCATTATCTCAAGATAAAGTTTCACTAACTTTCTTTTTGTTGGACATTGTTATCAGTTTACCACATGAACTGGCAATATAATTATACGTATTTCTCCTTCAATGATTTTAAGTGGCATCTATATCTTAAGACTGGCAAGTTTGCGGTCACGTTGCACATGCATGCAATGAGGTTTTTGTAAATAAAACAAAATGCATTAAATGACATTCTTAGAGCAACATTATTCCAACAACTAGATTTGGGAATGTCAAGCTCAGGGGAAATATTATTTCCCCTAAGCCTCACATTCCAAAATCTAATTGCAAGCAAAGGCCCAGGCTGACATGTTACTCACAGACCTATTATGTTATACAATCGTATCATAATGGTCTGATCACGAGGAAGTCATTCAATGAATGGATGTAAGTGATTCATTGGGAATAATGTTGTAAACGCTATTCCTCCTAACTCTTTCCATGAAATGATAGGGAGTTGATTTTACTGACTGCATTCCACATACCAATTCTTTCAACTAACAAAAATGGAACAACTGACACGTTCCTATAGGAATATATGCAGAGCCTATTATTCGCAATAGGGAGTGTTCGTCGATAGCTGTCAGAAGTGCACGTGGGTTCAGCCAAACCCCAAACTGACCATTGTGTTCATTACAGGTACCACTGGTGTTCAATTGTGACACACCTGACTGCACAACCCACAGCTGCAGGTACCAGTGCTGCCATTCACATTAAAGGTTGGATGTAGTATATGGATTCTAAACCGTATCGACCTCCACTACCCCTAGCCTTCCCTAGCTAAAAGGTCCTGGATTCATCTCTGAACTAATTCATTAGATACTCGTCCAGCTATAGACTACCAGACTACCAGTGCCCCATGCCTCAGCGCCTGCACCCAGGGAAGCAGTAACATAGCAAGCATATTTTGTGACCAAACTTGATTGGTTAGTCTGTAACCTGTCCAATTGTCATGTAACAGGTACATTATCAGGTAAAGTTGAGACTTACTTAAAAGAATGTTATAATAACATGATATTTTAGTGGTATTGAGACCTTACTAATAAACAACATTATGATAATATTATAATGACATGAAAGAATATTACAAGAATGTCACAATACCATCACAGTGTGACGTTGCAATGTTAGGTTCTAAAGATGTTTTTGGGTGCTATCAACTGATCAAAATAAAGTAAGATAAGAACCAAAGCGGTACTAAACAGAACGTTATATTAATGCTATGGTAACGCCATATTCTTGCTTGGGCACCCACCTATCTTCTTTCCGGCTAGGTTGGTGAGGTCAGCAGGCACCTTGTTGGTGGCGAAGTGCAGGGCCAGGGTGGGGTTGAGGCTGAAGGGTAGGCTGAAGTTGAACGAGTCGTACTTCTCCGGGGTGGGGAAGAAGCCCACGCAGCCGTCGTACCAGCCCGCCACTAGACCTGCAGGGATGGGGGAAAGGGTGTCATTTTATTGAGTAAAACATTTGGATTCATAGAGTCGTCTTGGTCATGGGGCGCAAGCAACCATTAAGCAAAGATATTTCTAATTAATGTTTCACAAGGCTTAAGTATTGGCATTATCAATAATCATGGTATAACTTAGGTCATATGATAGAAAAATTGGCATTAACTATTTTTCCATTCTGTATGTATACATACATACATATATGTATATTTATTTCAGGAATGTTTTTTGAGTTGGTTTAAAAATTCATTTATTTCAGGAAAGGTATAATTCATGGCAAATGTTTGTAATTTCTTAGGATAGTTTTTCAAAAGCATAGTTTACAAGCTATCCGTGATGGGAAGAATTGTAACTTGCATAAACAGACCATAAACATAATAGTACAGTAACAATAGTTACATAAACGCTATAGCTGCACATGTTATATCTTCTACGAGTTATTGGTATGTTGCCAGGGAATGGTTATTGTGAAAGCAAAAGCCCTTCATCCAACATGGCGTACACGTTTGGACATGAATAACCAAATTATCTAACAAGGTTTTTTTTTTGTTTTTTTTTAATTGACGAAAGGCCTAGGAATTTAATTAATTTCACAGAATCATACAGCGTACCTGTGCCTGGGCTGTCGGTGGCGGCGTGCCAGCAGCGGTCCTTGACGTCCACCACGGGGTGACACACCTTGCCCGCCACGCTGCACACTGAGCGACGGGAGGGGGTAGGGAAGGAGGGTGGTTAGACAGCACAGTGGTCGTATTAAGACTAAAGTCATTTTCTTTATACAAAAAAGTAGGTACAAGTTCAAACGGAAAATAAACGCTTTTTCACTAGATTTGTAAACTTCCACCGTCGTGGCTATCATGAGGCAAAAAATAACGCAAGTTGTACATCAAAGTGAATCTTGAGATATTACACTAGATCTACTAGATTTGTGATAAAATATGGCTAAAGGCACACGTACGATTACACTCGATTCTACCAAAGTATGCTGTAGTAAGCACCCTTTAGTAAGGACTCAAGAGCTCATAGTGACCACTCTCAGATTGGAAGCGAGCTACATCCCTTAGTCTTCTTACAGTATATTGACCTACTGTACAATGATGGAATGCATACCTGTCCGCTCTTCAGGTCAGGAGCACCTTTTGTTTACTATGTTCAGGAATGTACGGATGACATGTAGAAGCACTTACCATTAGCAATCAGGTCAATAAGGAAGCCCTCCACACGACCCTCATCATTCCTGGAAGTGGGGTAAAAGCGTCATTTACCATTTTCAAACATGACATATTAAAAATTAAGTTAAGTAAATTAGTATAATTATATATACATTTTGATTAACTAACGTACCCTAGTTCTTTCAATTAGGTTCGAATATCAATTTGAAATCATTGTTGCACAACCTATAGCTAATTGGCATTAAAGTTCATCCTCGATTATTAGATTACATCTCCGATAAGCCTACAGCATTCTGTACCAAATTGAATTCAATAACTTTAAATGTATTGCAATTTCCTTTTTTTGAAAAGTGAGTAAAGGCTAACTGAAGTAATGCATGCTAACTCACAGACACGGCATGCACAGAGGTAATGTCCAGATATGTCACATTTTCAAAACATTGTGCTAATTTGATGTTTAAAAGCATGCTGAGATACTAGCTAATGACAGGACATCAGACCAAACTTACATGTAAAGGTAGCCAGTTTTAGGCATGTCCATCCCAATGCGGAAACGGTAGGTCCTCTCCCATCCCTCGTGGGCGTGGTCCGAATGACCTGAATGGTGGGCGTGGCCTGAATGGTGGGCGTGGCCTGAGTGCTGGGCGTGGCTTGAGTGGTGGGCGTGGCCTGAATGGTGGGCGTGGCCTGAATGGTGGGCGTGGCCTGATTTGTGGGCGTGGCCATCGTGATCCTCGTCTGCGTGGTCCCCTCCGCAGAGACCACAGCCGAGGTGGGACAGCTCCTCGGGCACCCCGTCCATCTCCCCGTCCTCCTCCTCCCCCTCCTCTGAAGACTCCTCACTACTCTCATGATGGTGGCGGTGGTGGCTGTCATGGTGACTGTGGTGGTGGCCGTGGTGGTCATCGTGACTGTCATCGTCGTCTTCGTGACTGACATGTCCGTCATCATGCGAGGCGTGGTGCGGACACCTGTGGTGGTGTCCGTCATCGTCGTCGTGGGCGTGGCCGTGGCTTGGGCTGGGGGCGTGGCTACCGGTGCCGCCTCCGTTCGTGTTGAGGTTCTTTAGGTGGGCTCGGTAGTCGAAGTCGTACTCTGGGACCGAGGGTCGCGGAGATGTGACTGCCGCCCGCACTCCACCTGTACAATCAAAAACGTTACGTTTAAAAGGATGGTAGACATAATTGTATGTGAGTAGACGTACACAAAACGCACAAGGGGCCATCCATAAAATTTATGACGTCATGCGCCCGGGGCGTGGGTGGGTGGGTGGGGGGGGGGGGGGGTCCAGGCCCCTATACATTTCTATAGTAAAAGCATGACGAAGGGGGTGAGGGGGGAGGGTCAAAAATGGTCAAAAATAGCATGACGTCATTTATGAACGGCCACCTGAAGGGTTTGCATCTGAAGGCAGAGACGGGTAATGGGCCTACAACAAAGAGACATGTAAAAGCTGGAGGCGGGTCAACGTTTTGGGCTATTGCCCCTCGATCCCCATACTCTTCTAAGAATCCATAGATCCGTCCCTGGAGATTTACAATCTCAGTATAACTACCAAAAAAAAAAAGTACCAAGCTATCCATTCTCATTTTAGTTCATAACGAACAGATGTAACCCTTTTCATTAAAATATTGTATAATATCATAATGGACACTATAGTATCAGATATAGCCCATGATATGATTGAAACAGAAAGGGCTATACATTACGTACACAGAGGTTAACAACATTAAATATCGTAGTAAAACATCAGACTAAATCTAAGTATTACAAACGCAATTTTCAAGAGCACAGCTCACGCACGTTTACCAGTCCGTGCTATTGATAATGGTTGAGCCGACAGGTGGCTCTGAGTGAGCAGATCGTTGACGGAGCTGCTCACTTTGGGTTCTAGCTGTGTAAAAGGGGGCGCCACAGTCTACATGTTGAATCGGCGGACACTACTCTTCTGATCAAAGTTAACTCGTTGTCATTTCTTGTTGTGACATATTAAAAACGACTATAAAAGGGTATGGACAATACCATGCATAATAATCTGGAAATATTGTCCGATATTCATTTTTTTCATAAACATTATGTTGCAGCATACTTTAAAGGTCTATGTTCCTCATTGTTGATAGATATGCCCTTTATTTGTTGGTTATCCTTATGCATTTCTATTTCACTATTTGAAACTGTATATGCCTGTTTTCATTTTGTGTAATACAATGCAGCATGTTCGTAATTAATAATCGTGGTCCGACAGGACTTGCACGTGTGTTATCCGCATTTGGTTCCTCGAATGTACTCATTACAATTATGCGTGTAATTGCATACGTGCCAGTAATGTCGAAACCTTAACAGAAAGCTAGAACTTCAGTGGTGTATTGACAAATCTTGTGATTTCTAAAACCCAAAATCAGTTTGTACTATGTGTTTGCACTTAACATATCTTTGCTGTCAATATTGAGGGTGCGGAATAAGTAGACTGGCATCATTCCCACGGCACCTATGTTAACATTAACCCCAATCCCAATCTGTAATTGATCGTTCACCAAGTACATGTTTTGATATAAAAGACACAGTCAGTGCAGCGAGTACAAAATTCAAGTTTTTGTGTGAGCCGTTGAGTGCTAGTGTAGACGCATAACGTCAGCATGGCGACATCCATGGGCTTTTCCTAAATCAAGGTATTCTTCCACGATGCCTCAATTGATCGAAACCGAGGCAAAAATTGATTTGGTAGATCTAGACCCAATTCACATTTATACGTGTGAAGTCGATTTGAATAAATAATAAAAAAAAATAGAATATGCATTATTATTGTATGATTTGGTTGGGATATTGGGAAAATGGTATGCCAAAGGTATCTTCTCTCCTTTACTGCACCATAGACATAATATATAAGTATGTCTATGGTTGCACCATGCATAACTGGCTGTACGTATGAATGAAAATATCAGAAGAATAAATCATAGGAATTGAAGGAGTATGGGTGAATCTCAAATTCGTCATATGCATCACTTATCATAAAATAAATCCTATTTATATAATAATTATTATGCTCATTCATAATGGTTCATTCATTTCAAGTAACATGTAGGTATGTTATTGGAATGGAATGGTTAGACTTATATAGCAGTACGCGATTCTCGTCCTGAAGGTTATCCAAAGGTCAGTGACGACGTAAAGAAAACAGCCCTGCCACTCTCCAGACAGACATGTGAGACTGAGACTCTGCCTGGAGACAGACACTCAGGGAGGGCATGATGTCACTGTCTGGACCTCTGACCACCCTTGATCTCTTCGCCTCCCCCCACCCTGACCCTCGACCCCACTCACGCGTTTAAAGTGACCTTTCTGACCAATAGACCTTGGGTTGACCTCCCGCCATTTCCAAGGTATTGAGGAACGATGAGCATTCTTGGAACATTCAAGTGACATGTAATAATATGAACATATGACATATTGAGTGCACGTAGCTGGCTTAGTGTGGGATTAGTGTGTTTAAATGCTTAAATAATAGTGGACCGATAAAAAGTACGAATCATGTGGCGCAGATATCCCATATTACAAAGTAAACAGTGATTGAGAGTGTACTAGTAGCATGACTATACTCACAATGAGCTTTTCACAGGCCAAGGGAGCAAGGCATCAACAGATCAGAAACTTATTGGTACGCACATTGATACGTCCAGGAAAACAATGTATGTATTGTTTGGATTCAATAAAATATAAAAAAGGAATATAGCTTGAGTCTAAAAGCAACACCAACATATTTTTCAAAAGAAAGAAGGGGGGATTTGTTAGAAATAATAGTATAAAAGTTCCAATACCTGATATCACAATATAAGTAAAAGTGAGGGCGTTCACCTCTCCCTCCCAGAGGCTTATCCAGCCCTAAAATCTGAGAGGGTTACATGTGAATCTGAGGAGGTTCCATGCCAAAAAAGGGGGATTCCGACTAGTCTTTTTAATAAGAATATCTATATTTTGTAGTTTCATATTTATAAACTATAAGGAATCGGAGGGGGTTAAAACACCATTAGAACCCAACTAGGGTACACCACTGAATAGATGGGAAAAAAACACTAGAAAAGGCTCAAAGGAAGAAAAAAATTACTTACAAACGACGACCACGGCGAGAAGCAGCAGGGTGTAGGGAGACGCCATCCTGGGTGGTGTGTAGGTTGCTGGAGGGGGCGTGAACCGTGACACCCTGCCCTTGTGTCGGCGACGGAATGGACCAGACCAGGAGCTCCTCCAGGGCACCCAAACCTGCTCCTCCAGGGGGACCGGAAGACGCCGATCAGCTGACCTGTGACGTCACCACTAGACCCCAGACACCGTGACCCGGGTCAACGTCGGGCGACAATCTCCAGCCCAGGCCCTTTCCAGGGGCTTGGCTTTATCTGTGGGGCTTTTGTTTCAGGAGGAGATAGTGGTGGAGATTGAGTATGCGGAAGTCGCAATTTAAAACCCACAGGAGATTTTAATTAAAAAACACAAATGGGGTATGAAAATACCTCATTGATAACTGGTGATATTCCTATCAGTAAAAGCCATACATGATGGTGCATTTGGGTGATTTTTTTATGATATTTTATTTGTTGCCTTCAAATGAATCTGTTCCCTTCCAGACATAACAATAATACATGGAATTACATACAGTAGACAATATTATCATTTAATATGGATGACATTTACAATGAAACAATGATTAGTTACTTGGAGCTGTAATTTGCGTATCAACTACAAATTCCACCTCAGTTTATCATTTGGAAGGTGGACCAGTCGAGGACGAGGTCAATAATTTTGAAAGGGAAACTATAAATTGGAAATAAAAACAACAATATAGGCTATCATGTGAGGGTCGCGGCCTATTAAAGACCACGTGGTAAAGGTGCCAGAGGTGCCGACCTCAGCGCCACCTGGACCCATTTGACTGAGAAAAGAGAAGAAGGCATATGGTTGATTCTCACAAATGGGGGCCACAGGGGGAAAAAAATTAGTAAAAACTTAAAATGAAAATATCTCGATGAAACTTTGTGGACTGAAGGACTGCTTATGTTGAAATGCATTCCCAAAGTTGGGAACACTAATCTTCATAATTCTTTGAGTTATTAAGGTTTTTAGTTTTGTATATGTACTATGATGCAGTATATGTACTATGATGCATTTATAAAACAAAACTTCCATAATTTTAGCTAATCTTTTCAGAGATATAAACATAAAATTACTCCTGCAAGCATTGCATGTGTATGATTTAATCATTTTAGGTTTGCTTTTTAGGGCAGCCCAAACATACTAGTTTCAGAGATAACTTCAATTTTGTATATGTACTATGATGCAATTGCATATGGTTACACCTGTATATGTACTATGATGCATTTATTATTTCCATAATTTAACATATTTAAACAATTTATTTAAAATTTTGAATATCAAAAATGTTTCATTAAGTAGCATATAAACATGAGTTTAGTGCACATACTTTCGCTATTGACCATTTGTATTTTTTAAAGAATTATAACACAATTAATTGTTTGTATATGTACTATGATGCGTATATGTACTATGATGCATTTTGTTATTTTTGATATAATATTTGATACTATTTGAAAATCAAATAGATTTTTTTCCCGATTTTAATGTTAATATGATAATATTAGGTCAATCTATATTGGACACAAATATTTTCCATTAATGTTTGCATGTTTTAATTTTATGGGATGTTTAATCTGTATATGTACTATGATGCATTTGCTACCCCAACCCTACCTGGATTTACATTTTCTGTTGCCCATTGATTAGTTCTTCATAAATAAATGTAATTTCGTCCATGAACAAAGCCAATACAATATTGCATTTTCTTATGCATTTTATGGATCATTTGTTTTATTTTCTTGATATGATTAGGCTGCTGTATTTTTGTATATGTACTATGATGCATTTTCTACACAATGGATTATTTGGTAAAAAAACATGGAAATTGTTAAAAATTTACCCCAATTTTATTCAATTGATAAGAATCAATTTGTTGCTTATAATACCTGAAAAAAGAATATTTGCAGGTCCCAAATTTAAAAAAGTTACATGACTTGATTTAAATGAAAAACGTGATTTTGGTTGAAAAATGTGTCAAAAATGGTACGTTTTAAGCTATAAAGTCTAAAATATTCATATAATTCACTTAAAAGTAGGGTTCCCATCAAAGGTTTGATAAAGACACATCCATTGAGGCTCTGATAGAATGGCTATTACTTATTGATGCAATTTTACAAATGAAATTATGAAAATCAGGCCTGTGGCCCCGTTTCGTGAGAATCAACCATATATGTTCTATCCTTTGTGTGCTTGCATTCTATCTCTAGTATAAGGGCGCCCCCCCCCCTACAAGTAAAAAAAACATGTACCTGTCTAATTCTGTTAGGAAACGTAGTTCAAAAACTATCTTATTAGAACGATAATTGTTCAAATTGATGAACATCATGAACTCATTCAAAAACGGAAAACGTATCAATTATACTATACACGCCTAGATCCTCACCTCACCATTTCATGATAGATTTTAGAGTTTAACTTAGAGTCAGTCCGTGAGGGGGCGTACGTCGACCCCTAGCGGCGGTGCTGTTCACCATCTGTCCTCGGGCGGCCCTCCATCAGACCGACCTCCACTCCTCCAGCGTAAACAGGCCCCACCGAGCCCACCAACAACGCCCACAGTGTCAATGTTTTTACGCACTAATACTTATATTGTTTGCTCATAATGGCCAAGAAACTTTGAAAGTGATGTTTTATTGCGTAGCATAGAATTGTCCCTTGTCATATTATGTTAGCCGTGATTAATAGTACGTAGTATATATTATTAACAAATTTCCGTTCTATTATTTCTTTATTACTACGCGTTCACAGCGATCAAGCACCCACTTGATCTTCCCAACTCTCTCTTTACTTTCCTAGATTCAGGACAAAATAGCTTATCATGCTGTTTTATTGTTTTAAAAGAAATCTAATGTAATGGAAGCGATCTTCAGTTCTACGCTGAAAGTTAGGACCATGCAGACCTTCAGTGCTTTGGTATAGCTGGTAGAGAGTGACTACGTATACATGTACTATAAAGCCAGCCGATTTTACTACCGATTTGTTGGTAATTTAAATTAATTTTAATTGGTAATTTGGCAAAGGATTACATATCTTACATACCATTTGAAACAGAATTTAGAACGTTTTCCAATGGTATATGACATGTTCATGGTTAATCAATCTTCCCACTGACGATTTCTGAAATATATGGAGTAAAATCGGCTGGTGGAAACAGGGCTTAACAGTACAGCATGATAAAACGGCCATAGATTATGTTATATAGAGGAAGCCTTGTCTTGAAATCGAGTGAATAACAGACGATCGCGTTCAGATTTGATACTGGGAATTAATAATCTTGAAAGTTTGTTTATTAACAGAGAATGGGTGTGGAAGTTGATGTTCTACTGATGCATACATTTAAAGTTGGGGTATAGCTGTTGCAATCTTTTTCACTGTATTTTTCAGTATTTTCGCACACGTATACATGCACATCGCAATATGCGCGAAAGAAAGGTGTGAGTGAAAAATTGAAATACTATTTGACAAGTAGTAATAACTATGCAGCTGAAACGCGAAAATTCCATCCCGCGAAAAGGTCTGGTGATGCAGGATGCGCGAAAATTTAGCAGCGCGAAAATATGTACGTGCCAAGTATAGGATGAATGACTTTGACCCTTGCAATTCTGAACCCATGCGTATTCCTCTGTTTAATATATAGGTCTTTCATGCTCTCCTCATCAGCATCAATCCCTCTTACGCGGCCGCATTTGCAACTCCCTAAGGATGCCAGTAACGTTAACTGTACAAACTGTTTTACATACACATTAACAATCTGCACCCCCCCCCCCTCCCACCCCTCCCTCCGAAAACTCCTTTTCTCGAAACCTCGCACATAGGTATATATAATTATATACATGTACGTATGGCAATTCCAGATTTCTTAAAAGTGAGGAAACTACATTCCCTAGATATAAGAGTAATGGCTGTTCCAGTCCTCGCCCGATACGGAGCTAGACCCCTCTCAGTCCCAAATCCCGAGGGCTTTCAAGTAAATCTGACTCTAAGTTAATTCCAAACTAATCTGAGGGAGTGTCAGCTGAGGAATTTGACCACGTTCCCTATAATATAATCTTTGCAAGTCGTGTGATCTAAATAATTCTAAGCCTGATAATATTATGGTCCTTGAAACTTGGAACCCCTCACCCTACATGACTGTATATACATGATGCATTATGAACGGTATTTTGGCAAGGAGAATAACTGTGTACAAATGAGAGTGTTGCAGTGTGTGAGGATTCATGACGAATTCCTTGCGCTTCTATTATTTATTCCCAAAAGTTTGGCAACAGAGACAATAATAAACATATTTAACTTGTATTGTGGCCTGTTTCTATATTATGCGCATGAGAGGAAAACTCTGTATACTCCTATCCCAAACATGATATTGGTAACCAAAACCAGTCTACTCTTTAATGTGCGTCCCTGTACTGAGTCTGTTGGATAAGTTGAACTATAGGCCTATTACTTTTTAAAACTTAACCAGGTTACTAGTATCAGCCTCCTGCAAGCAGTCCGTCTGCAGCCAGCAGATTTAGTGAGGACTGGCCACGATCAGCTTACTGTATAGCAACGATATACTGTATACGTACCGGTGGACAGAATCAAATAGCTAATGTCCGCCTCCGGTATTACCATTTAAGACCACACTGTCCCACTCCCCTGACGAATATGTTGATATTACTTTATAACGTGTCTCGAGAAGGCAGAATGACCAAATAGTCTGCAATAGGATTATGTCAGTAGGACCGGCTATACTGGTGGTCCTTTCTTAGGGCAGGTGAAGACGGAAATAACCTTCAATCATCGTGTATTTCACCATTATAAGGTACAATGATAAATGAAACCTATAAAAAGGGTAGGCTACTATTATAATGTTATGACATGTATAATTATTGAATCACATAAATTTAGTGTGTATCAAAACTAATGCGTCGATTTGCAGTGATTTGAGTTTTAGTGAATTTCAAGTTCGCAACATCATTGACATATTGTCATTGAACGTTCAACGTCTAAGAGGATTGTATTGGACCTACATCGCAACCCAATAGTGTTGATGGACCATTCTCGGAGTTGGTCATCCGGTTATTTGCTGTAGGTGACGCTGCTGCAAGTTGTGAATGCTGGTGAATGCAAGCCCACAGGCACAATGGTTAATGGTTTTTTCAACAATCTGAACGATCTAAGAATGTTAGAACCTTCTTACAAAGATATGTTCTTACTTTTATAGAACTTAATGTGAAAAGTTTAGAATTGTTTAAGGTTATTCTGCCACTAAGAAGTGTTTTCTGCTTTCCCTGCCCCTACCCTTAGCAGTGGTATCCTTAGGGTTGTTGTCACCAAAGACAATGGCTGAAATATAGGGTCCGGGGCATATCAATTCGATCTCCCTACCACGGATAGCTTATTTATTGTATTTTAGACACCTGTAGTTTAATTTTGACTGATTTTGTTGACAAAACCTCTAAGAAAACATTAGAAAATTTACAAATATTTGCTATGCATCTTACTGAAATGATTGAATTTTCAAACCAACTTGAAAAATATTAAATATGCATAGATATAAAAGGTACAAATAGGCATTGCTAGTTTTCCATCATATCAACCCACAAAGTATGACATGATTATTGAAAATTCCCATACTTAAGCCTTGTGTCTTGTCTGCATATTTCACAGAATGCACTTTGATTTAGGCTTGCCTGCAGGCCTGTCCACTACACTATATTCGTGGTGGGGAGAATTAGCTGTTTCTCCAGGCCTCGTTAAACAAGTTTGAATTCAATTCGAAGGTTCAGTTCACTTAGATCTCCACTAGTTCCTAAATATATGACATCAATTATACATGGACAGATTTGGCAGGGCTCATGCGCCCCTCCTTTTTTCCGAAAAATTCGCATTTTTCTAATATCTAAAAGCCCCTCCCCCATTTCAAAATGCTGGATCCGCCATGGCTTAAAATGGAGATTTGGGTCATTCTTGAGACTGACTAATCTAAAGCATATCAATCTTAAACAGCAAAGCAAGTATATAGATCTCAGTGTTCTTAGATTAACAATCCAAACAGATGACGTATTGCATATATTATATTTCGGAATTGCTAAAACTTCGAAATTAGATGCTTGGGATTTACCTAACCCCAGTAAGTGCTTACAATTCTGAAAACAAAGGAATGATGTTTTTCCAAAAATATATCTTATTACGATGAACATGATCCTACATACGACTATATGAACTAGTAACTGTCTGATAACCTTTGTCAATTTTAAAACTTACAAGTCCCTCCAGGCTTAGAACCCACACATAGGTGTTTGGAGGGGGTTGCTAACCCCTATATAATTATGATGCCGCATAGAGGATGAGAGGGTAACTAAAGAATGGTATCATGACCTAGTTTGCTGGTTCCCATAGGTCCTTTAACAAGCTGTTTAACAAGTAAACAATGAAATGGACAGGCTTGTAATAGCCTATTTCGCTGGTTCTTGGTATGGCCTGAAGTAAGTTCAGTGTATAGACTCTAACATGTGAAAGAACACCGTTTTAGATGTAGTAGGGTAATAATGATTAAAAAAAGAGGATCATTATGACCAGTTTTTTGTATTAGATTAGGTCATCTTGAGGGATGGATCTAATATTTTGTTAGTGTTTACAATTGGCTATGTGTGATTGGTCCAGGAAATCTCAGAAAAGTCTAAACCCTGGTTAGTGGACAATGTTGACCAACAATTAGGCTCCAGTTTCTGACACGCACGCATGGTAACATCCAATTATCTTCATCCCTAATTATATTTAAAGATACATATAATGTTGGTTATAAACACCATTTGTACAAACACGCGATTTCGATTGAACACTTTTAATTGTAATTGTTGATTATTATCCTGAACCAAAGGATAATAATCACATGTACAGTAGGACCACAACAGCGTTGGAGCACCTAATTTGCAATACAGTATTACCCTGTATCCGTGAATGTTCTCTACATTTTACAAGTGTTATTAAACACAACGGGACATAACGACATGGATATTACAGGAACAATAGATTGTATAACGTAATTACCACCCTATACGTGTATCATTGTAGATATGTGACACTCTAATTGTTATGTATGTCCAGGTGTTTGCTGGTTTATTCAGAAAAATTGACCGATATGTTAGTAACTGTCAATTTTCTACAATAAATGATTACTTTGTTTCAGGGAGGTCCTGACGTCAACTACTTATATCATTTTAGTGATAAACAATCTCAGGAGTTATTCTTATTCAGATTATGATGGCCGTGGACTTTTACTGAATAACTGAATAACTTTGTAGATCGATGGTTGGCCCCAAGATTCAGCGAAGTGACTGAAAATTGAGGTTGTTTTCAAGAATCTTTGGTCCTTTGGTTTTCATATGAATCTCAGTAGCTATATGGACATTTTCATGATCTCCTTTCAGAAACCTTATGACAGTGTTAATTCAAGTTGTAGGGACCTCTTACAAAAGACAAAGCAATGCACCTTTCTCATGACCCTTGGCCGAGGTAGCGGGATAGCTTATATAGGGTTATAGAAGGAATCGATATTGAAAGTAAAGAATTCCTTTGTCCTTTAAACCATATTTTACTCATAATATTGGGATGTGCCTTTTGTATGTATGATGGGTCAGCATTATGAACTCATGTGGAAAATGTTCCTTTAGTGTTAGTTTTGAATATCAAGGTTGGAAATGAACTATGAATAATTCGGCCTTTACACAGTATGAAAATCTTAACAGTGCCCCATTGATAACCAAGTTCTAGTCAGTGAGTACCAGTTCCAGCCAGGTAACACCTGCAGATGGGGACTCACTATGGGTTTTCTACCGTTCATTCCCGCCACCTTATCCACAGACAGCTGGCAGCAGTCTTAGTACGAAATTTGCATACGTGTGGTCTCAAAACTGACAAGGTTAAGTCCAGCAGTTAAAAATAATGTTCTTCAGTAGTAAAAATGTAGAACACAATTCCCCAATTAGTCATTAATGTTAAGCCTTATATGTGAGCTACCTGTGTCTGCTGCCCTTGAGAAGGTTACGCTAATGACACAGGGGACTTCTGGCAAGGGGGATGTTCTTGTTGGTATTGATAGGTTATATGTGTTAATGACTATGTTGGATTCATTCAGAGCCTTTATGTAGCTTATATTATTTTATGAGTTCCCTTGATGTATTAGATTTAGGCAAAGTGGTTGGTTGGACTCATCTTTCGGGTGCACCTCTGAGAGGTGACTTTGGATCTGACACGGAAGAACAGTGTTAGGACGCTATCCCACAAACAGACACTATCCTACAAAAATTTGAAATTTCTTGGATAGCATCTCCCAAGATGTTATGCCACAAACACGCAGCTGCTTGTAGGATAGTGTCTTTATGTTGCTGCTATCCCACAAACCAGTTTAAAGGATATCACTTGTTTGTGGATGGTGTCTTGAGGTAGATGCTATCCCACAAAATACTGAATATTTGTGGGATAGCATCCGTTTGTGAGATAACGTCCTATCAACTAGGCTTGCTGATAGAGTATACTTGCCATAGTGATGTACTTTGGCACAACCTAGGTTAATACGCCTTCCATACAGGTGTCACCTTGGCTGAAGTGAGATTTCACCATGTTAGTAGTTATTCAGGCTCCATTTAAAATCTATGTTTGTTGGTGACATTTTGTAGTTATGAATTTGATTGGTGTAACTCTTGCCTTACCTGCAGGTGCGTAGACAAGATCCATGCATCACACTATTGTATGTTATGATTACCGAGAAAGAATGTCATTGAAATATGAAACACAAACCTCCACAACTTCTAAACAATTTCCTGGTAGTCGTTTTGAAACAGGTGGCAGATAAATCTATTCTGGACAGTTTTCCAACAACTAAAGTCACATGTTGTCTAGAATTCAATGAGTTGAGTGAATGTATAGGCCTAGTTATATATGTTTATGTTTGAGAGATATTCCTTGGAGTCAGTACATATCGTACGTCACTACTTCAGTATCATCCAAGCAATTGTGGTCTGAAAAGAAATGATCCAGTGTGAGAGGACGATAATTACGAGAATTCTTGTCACACAGAACTATAGGCATAATCTTTACCATAGAGATTCCCTTGAACCAAGCTTGTCAAATCAACAGTTTTGGTGATTTTTAGTATGCGGATGAATTATTTTCTGATAATTGTCACGAAAATAGTTTTAACATCTACTCAAACTTAAAAAAAGCGGCATAGCCAAAGCTATCAATGGGGCACCCTTTCTAATAATGATCATACTTTTGTTCCAATGTTCAATTTTGAAACACAAATAAACTAATTTTTTCTCTATGGTGCAGTTGTTGTTATTCAAATGTAGGACTATGGAAGGTTCGGATAGAAGAATATCAAATACGTACCATGGGAATAAAGCACACCTGGTCCAGTGATTCTAGGGACGAGGGGAACACCTGCCATGGAATAAGTCTATATCCCACAGTTCTTTGTCGAGCCGACCCACTGGCCTGCATTATACTGAAAAGCTGGTGCTGTTGGATGTTTCTACAATCTAAAGTCGGTTAGACATTGTAATAACGTAGAATGAATCTTTTACCAAGTGAGAATTCTAACACGTATACATCGTCGGAAGAAGACGGTAAACAACATTGTTGACTATTTCTTAAAAGGTTCAACTGTTCGATTAACCTATATAGCAGCTTCTTATACAAGAAAAGTGTCGTGTTTTGTTCATAATGATGTGGGCGGGTAATGCCAATGATTTATTATAAAACGTCAATATTCTTGAGAAATCAATATTGATCTGTCATTGATGTAACCACTGTGCTAGTTCAGGTTGTAGAGACTTTGCGGGTGAAAGTCACCAAAACTAATGTCCAAATGATAGGTACTGTTATAGTCTTTTTTCCTGTAGCAATCAGTGTACCGGTAGCATTTGGGGGGAGGTGAAGGTCCCTGCCAGTAGTATATGGTGGGAGGTGAGGGTCGCTGCTGGTGGTATATATGGGGAAGGTGAACTTTACAAGTGTGGTGCATTGGCCAGTGCACCCCTTTAGAGGTGACCCTGGCTAATGTGTCAGCTACAATATGCCGGCTACAGGGTACCGGTGTAACATTGGTTTAGGTAAAGTTGGCTTGTGTGGCATAATTGGTTTGACCTACCTTCAAGTTCAAGGTCTGTGTTTGTAAGTGGCCTCATTTGATTATTTATAGCTCTGAGTTTGGAATAACTCTTGCCTTGCATGTCTTACTTGTGGATGTCTACACAGGGTCTAGTACACCGCTATGCCACTGAAGATGTAGTTGTGTGTGGCAACATAACAGTATACATTTTTCACGTTTCTTCTTTCTTTTTCTTTTTATATTAACCACATTCATAAGTACGCATGATATTTTATGTGGGTGAGGCCCAATCGATGCAGAAAATAATCATAACAAAATAACAACTTGACCATATTATAGTACAAAGTATAAGATTCTTCAAAAGAAGCTAAGTGCACCTGATGCATTGCATCCTTACATGTACAGAACATCTGCTTCATTGATAGCTACAACCTTGCCGGTAAATTTGCCAGAACCCTTACATTAAAGAACTGTACTTATGTGCATGTTTGAACTGATATCTGTATAGTTTGCATGAAGTCACAAAAAGTAATATGTAGTGCTTCAAGGATTGGTGCGGACCACAAAACCGTTCCCCAAGATGGTTGGTTGGTTGGTTATTGGTGTTTAATGTCGTATCAACATCTATGGTTATATCATGACGAGAACATGGCTTTTGACAATTCTGTCTTTTTGATGATTGTATCTATAAAATGATTGTATCTATGAGGAGGTAGAGACTGTACCCCTACACTTTTACCAAGGCAGGTGTTCTTTAATGTGCAGTCCCATAGGCAGGGCTCTACACACAACAGCCGGTGGTCTACTAGAGACCTTTGATAACCCAGTTGTTGCCACTGGGGGAAATGCAGAGAGGTGTGACAGCCTTGCCTGGCCAAGCCCAGGATCGGACCTGGCTCTCCCACATGCCAACAAATGGTCTGACCTCTTCACCGACCCGCGCTCCCCGTACCCCAAAATCTGATTATACATGTATATATATATATATATATATATATATATATATATATATATATATGTATATGATATACAGTAAAAACTCTCTAATGCGATCACGCGAGGGTCTGAGGCAAAAGTGGTCGTTAGGCGAGGTGGCACCTAATTGAAGTGGTTGGTGGTCAGGAGTGTGGAGTGAACAGTTGGCGACTAGAAGAATATCTAAATTTGATGGGAGGCTGGCAGGGGTATCAAGGGGCGACTGGCAGAACTTCTCTCTTTGGTTAGAGCCCAGCAGGGGTGTGGAGTGGATAGGGGGCGACTGGCTGGACTTTTCCCTTAGATGGGAGGTCGGCAGGGGTGTGGGGTGGACAGGGGGCGACTGACAGGACTTCTCTCTTAGATGGATGGTCTGCAGGAGTGTAGAGTGGATAGGGGGCGATTGATAGGACTTCTCCCTTAGATGGGAGGTCTGCAGGCGTGTGGAGTGGATAGGGGGCAAATGATGGGACTTCTCCCTTTGGTGAGAGCCCAGCAGGGGTGTAGAGTGGACAGGGGGCGACTGACAGGACTTCTCCCTTAGATGGCAGGTCTGCAGGTGTGTGGAGTGGATAGGGGGCAAATGATGGGACTTCTCCCTTTGGTGAGAGGTTGGCAGTCACGTGTTGGACAGGGGGCTACTGACAGGACCTCTCCCCTTGGTGAGAGCACAGCAGGGGTGTAGAGTGGACTGGGGGCGACTGATAGGACTTCTTTGGTGAGAGTCTGGTAGGGGGACTAGACTCCCAGTTGTGTCGCTAACTGCCGCTGCTCTGATAAACTACTATTACTCATTTACACACCTTTCCCACAAAAAGATCCCAAAAGATTTACGGGGGTTGGCAGTTTTGCTGATATTCATTGCATTGTGCCCACAACTACATATCATCTGAAGCAAATTGAAGTAGGCATTTATCATCGAATGAAGTGCGAACTTGTGGATTTGTCGTAAAAAAAATAAACAAACAAAAAAACAGTAGAAGTTGGCTGGATGTGGCTGTCAGGAACCCCCATACTATGCCGGGCCATACTTTCCCAAATCCTAAGTAAACTACTTATAAGAAATATAGATAGAAAAACACTGGTGAAACCCACTTTTTTACTTCCCTTGAACCCACAATTTACTTGAAAAACCCCTTCAGTATTACTTTGAACCCCACTTTCATTTCAGGGATGGCTTCACTCCTGAATGTCTTTCAAACCGACTGACAAGTACAGTTGAGTCATAATTACAGAGCTACTGTTCCTTCCTGTTATCCAGTGACGTGTGTCTACCCTAGACCTGGGTGAGGTGGGGAGGGGGGCACTCAGTATATGAAGGTAGGTACCAACTGCAAAAATACAGCCCCCTCCCCCCCTTTTTTTGGGGAGGGGGGGGGGGGGTAGGAGGATGAGTTGACAGCCCCAAGAAAACCTGGGATACTCTGACAGCCCAACCTTTTTCAGCATCCCTCATGAACAGCCGCTGCAAATAAGCATTAACCTACACATTTCTTGGGCACAATCCAGTTCCAGAAGGTGACACTTTGTTTGAGAGCTAGTATGAAGGAATTTGAAAACCTACAATTCACTTTTAATCTAATATCAGACTCAATTTATCTATTATTGACAGCTATCCTAAAAGGTGGTTAGATGGTTTGACAGCCCCCCTTTTTGAGTGAAATTGGCATCAACTGCTACAGCCCCTTGATGGCCTGACCGCAGTTGGTACCCATTTCTAGACCAAGTACACCCCACCCCACCCCCCCTCCGGGGCCCTGGAGTCGTCCCGGGGCCACTGGTGACAGCCCACTGACCGTTAATGCCCGGAGGACCATCCCGTGGTGCGGCGTCCATCCGCTAGGGGGCCCAGCTCCCCACGTGACCTGCCTGGAGACGGCCCCTGCCCGCCACCCCTTCCGGGAAGTCCGGGCTATCAATAGCTGTAGGACACACTTCATGGCGTTTCTTGGTATGCCGAGCAGGAAATGCTGACGCGTGCTTACTTTTGTTTAGTTCTTCTATTTAGCACCAGAAATACGTTTTATGGAAATAAACTATAAGCGTGGAATATATAATGATGATTCTGGAAGATGCTTATGGAACTTATTGTAATATCTTTAGTGTTTATCTTTCGTCATTTTTTATATAAACACAATATTGATAATGTAACGGGGACCGGCCTACCTGCTCGGCACCGACGTCCGTCAGGCCCTCCTGCCACTTCTGGCAGGCCCCCTTCACTGGGCTCTGGCTTATCAGGCCCAGTGATCACTCTCCTAGATCCAGGATGGTTAGGCTGAGCCCTCTTGTTGATTTGGGGGCTGGATGGCCTCCCATTTAGGAGCTGTGCTCCTGAATTGGTTGGCTAGCCACCCACATGTCTCTCAAGATGGCCCCCGGCCGCCATCTTGGTTTTGGCAGGCCGGGGATTCTGGGAAGGTACAGACTCACTTTTCCACCAATCAGAATCCCTGGTTAAAATCCCCACCCTTTTTAAGGTACCTTCCTGGAAATTCCTGGAAGGTAACTTTTGGAATGTTTCAACAATTAGCAACTAGCTGGGGAAACTTCTGGAAGGATACTTGTAAGTACTCTACAGTTATAGTTATATAAACCTGACTTTACACATAAAATCTGTGAGTTTGTGATTTATTCGCGCGACCCATTTTTCATTACAGTGGTGTCAGAAGTGGGATAACTTGCTTTTGCAGCGCGAATGAATTACAAAACAACCTCAGACACGTTTATACAGTATTCATAATGTTGGTCTGTAACTCAGAAACGATTTCAATCGATTTCAGTAAAGTTTGGTAAAGTTTTGGAAGAGTTCGGACGAAACTCTTCGGTCCGTTACCTAGGTGACGCAGAGTGACGTCAGACGACAGCCGACCGCACACTCCCGGCGAAGACGGGGCAGGCTCTGCCGCCCCCCCGCTGGTTTTTGCCATATAGAGTTTAATTACGACTAGTACTTCAACCCTAGAATATTGTATACGTGTCTCTGGTATATAATGTCAGGTTTTATAAAGATTTGACTGATTCTAGTGAGTTTGAGACGGAGTTTAACTCATCGACTTTGTCGGAGAGAGAGCACTTGGCCCCGTGCCAACACCTGTCAGTCCGTGTTGGTACGGCGAGAAAGGCAGGCCACGGCCGCTGATCTCCGCCGTTTTGGTGCTAAAATAACCTCAGATCTCCAGATTATTATCTCGGAATTACTGAATACGTGTTGGGGATATTGTTGATTAAATTTGCCAAGACTTTAGGACGTTTTTAGACGGCCGTCACCTTTGTAAACTCGTCGACTTTGTCGGTGAGAAGCCACTTGGCCCCGTGCCAAGACTTGACAGTCCGAGTTGGGCGGCAAGAAAGGCAGGCCACGGCCGCTAATCTCCGCCGTTTCTAGTACAGAAATAACGCATAAAATACTCTAATACTTAATTAAAGATGCTTACTGGGTCTTGGTAATACTTTTGTTTAAGTTTGGGTTAAATTCCGGGGCATTTCTGTCCAGTAATCACCTCCACAAAACGGCCGTTGTCGACGGGAATTTTGTGTTGATTCGGAGTAGCAGAAAGGCAGGCTGTAGCCGCCCATCTCCGCCGATTTTAGCACATAAATAACTGTCAGCATTCTCCAAATTTTCTGTCGGGGATTTTGTTTATATATCAGAGATAACACTGGCCGAGTCTGGTGCATTTCTTAGTCGCATTTACCATCGGGAGACCCGTCGAAGTGACGAAAAGTTTAGGCGTTGAGACAGCTAGCTCTGGCCGCTGATCCCCGCCGTCTCTAGCTCAGGCTTAGGCCTAGGCCTACGGCTAGGAAGGGCAGGCTCCGGCCACCGGTTCTAGTGCAAAACAGCCCACAAAGTTTCCCAGATACGGTTGACACTGTTACCCACGTGTTGATGATATTATATATCAAATTTGGTATAGTTTAGTGAAGTTCTAATTGTAAACTAGACCACCACAAATTCGTTGTCTTTGTTGACAAGAGAGCACTTGGCCCGGTGCCAAGAACAGCTTCAGTTGAATTCAGCGTAGCAGAACGGCAGGCTATAGCCGCCGATCTCCGCCGTTTTGGTGCAAAAATAATTCACATTTCCTGACATTTCAACTATTTTCAACGTCTAGTGGGTGTGGTTAGATAAGATCGAGTTTGAAGCAGTTTCAGAGTGTTTTGGGGGCCGTCATTTCGGCCGCAAAAACACCGACTTTGACGGAAAAGTGCGTGTTGATTAAGCGTAGCAGACAGGCAGGCTCTGGCCGCCGATCTCCGCTGACTTTAGCACAGAAATAACCATCCAGATTCCCTGTTAATATCTTGGCCTTATTGTCTATGTACTGAAGATAAATTTGATCGAGTTTGAGCCATTTTTGAGCTACAAGGGCCGGCAAGGTCGACGGAAAGTTTTTGGGTTGGTTCAGCAAAGTACGGACTTGGCTGCCTGCCAGCTCCGACTGTCAGAGTGTTACGTGGTGAGTTTAGGCTGGCCTTTTGCCGCCTATACCCCCCTCCCCTACTTTAGGCCTAGACTAGAGAGAGGTTTTTGCTGTCTATATCTATTCTAAGCTCGTTTTAGGATTTATATCTGTGTCTTAATTTCCGATTTTGACAGTGCTCCATTAGAATTTACCTTGTAAACTTGTAAAAATTATTTTTAGGCCTATTGAGCGTGGGCTGGCTCCCTTGCCGCCTATACTACTGTTTTAGGCTTAACACAGTCTAGGCAGGCTTTTGTCGTCTATCTGTGTGTGTTAGACTGATTTAATTTGTAGGGTGTTTGACTTAGAATTTATCTTAGGCCTAGGAATTTAGTAGTGGTAATCAACTGGGCTAAGATAATACGTTGGGTGGTCAGGATATCAAAGTATATTGTCCTTATTGGTAAAATTTAATTTAGGGACTAGCTTCTGAATTCCTGACTTATATAAGAGTTATACATAATTTTAGATTACATTATTGTCAACTTTTAGGTAATTATTGTAGGAGAGTCAGTATTACCTGGTAGATCCAGGCAGGCTTTTGCCACCCTGATCCCTTTTTATACCACTGGCCTACTGTTTTTAGTCTGTGTTTTATTATCAAATTATTCTTATCTGCTGTACTTTATTAAATTGAAATTATTCTAATATTCCCTCGGGCTAGTGTTCGGGATAGCAGATAGGCAGCAGGCTTGATCAGTTTAGGTCTGGCTAGTTGGGCAGGCTTTAGCCGCCTGACTCCACCTTTTCCGATTTTAATACTGCTGTCTATAAATTCAGGGCTATTCTGAACATTTCTACTTTAAATATTAGAGTACTGATTAAATTACGTAAATAAATAAATTGGTAAATAAAAATATCGCATTCCCAGTGACAGGACCAGACAAAGGGACCGGAGGCCAGGCAGGCAGCAGCCGCCGAGCCCACCTTTTCTGGTTAAATACTACTGGGTAAATAGTTAAAGTTACACTAGTTCTAGATTGTTCAGAGAGTCCCCAAACGGCAAAGCCGACGCGGTTGACACTCTGCAATCTTCCTACACTAAGTAGCTGGTTTGGTCAAATAGAATAAAAACCAATAAAGTGAGCCTGGTTGTGTCAATTATTTCGTGTTGAACCGAAATACGCGTAACTTGAGTGTTTTGGATCAGCCACCACTACCGATGTGCAGCCGTCATAACCAAATTTGGTACGTGACCGGCACTCGTCGCCAGTTAGGTGGGAGGAGCTGAACCCATAATTTCAGTAAGTGGCGCAGTGTGACTTAATTGACGCAATTTTCCTCACTGCGACCTAAGCTACTTAGTGACGGCATTTTGAACAGCGGTACATCGTACTTCATCGCATCTAGTCTCTGAACTCTGGACTTAAGGTGAGTCTGGAATTTGGCATTATTTCAGGCTCGTTGCAACCCTAGTCTGGGATGTCATCCGTTGGGTCAGCGGCCGCTAGTCGGATGGCTGAGGTGGAAGACTCAGAGGGAGAGGTCACTTTTCCTAAGCTGGCTGAGACTGCCAATGGAGCTGCGAAGGAAGACGGAAGTGATTCCAGAGCCAAGAGAAGTGAACAGCCCAGAAGTCCGTCAAGGGACCGTGATGCAGCCGACTACCATAGCCGCAGAAACACAGAGAGGGGTAACACTAATTACTTTTCAGCTGGCGAAGAACGTGCGTCGCGGTGGACCGAGGACGAGGTGCCTCCGTGGCATTCAAGATATCTTAATCAACACGATTACCCTTATCAACTTGGAGCTGGTGACCGAGGATATGAGTATCCTGGGGCTCCTTACCGGAAGCCACCACCTAGCAGAGAAAATGCTATGGACTGGGGACATTTCCAATACAGTGATTACGGGTATTGGCCACCGCAACCTTGGTGGTCCTGGGCGGGTCCTGGAGCTCGTCAAGGTGGTAATTTTGAAGATGCAAGGAGGGGCCCCAGGAGACACGCCGATGACCAACAAAGAAGATGGCGGGAAGACCGTGACCAGGGTACGACTGCCCCCCACAGAGTGATGAGAGACTCACCTTTATCGCCACCAGCCTCACCGCGATCAGACCATGGATCTCGACTACGAGGGACCAGGGGACGCTCTACCGAAGACCAAAGGCGTCAGGACGCAACAAGGCCTTCTCGTTCCCCTTCAAACCACCACGAGGTAAGACGAGAAGCTTACCGCCACGTCACCAGTGATGGGATATACGACCGAGGTACCGCCAGAGACAGAGGGGACCAAGCACGAGAGCAGGACACCCGCAGCCCCAGAAGTGGAGACAGGAGCAGCGCTCGCCCCCCGCCCAGAGCAACCTTCAAGCCTAGAACCTATGATGGGACATATCCCTGGGAAGAATATAAAAACTATATTCTGCGCTTAGCCAGTTTAAATGGATGGTCCAAGGAGGAATGTCTACCGATAATCCTCGTACAATTGATGGGTGAGGCACAGAGATTCATCGATGGGGGAAGTGTGACAGCATCTGAGACCTTTGAGGCACTTAACCAAGCTATGCAACGCCGATTTGGAGTTCAGCAGCATACAGCCGTGCATAAGACTTTACTTAACCAGCGGGTCCGCAAAGCTGGAGAATCATTCGGAGCCCTGGCACAAGACATCCGGCATCTGGTGAAGTTGGCCTTTCCAGAGTTTCCTGCGGACGTGGTCGAAGTGATGGCAATTGACCGATTCACACGTGCGCTTGACACGCCTACCCTCCGTAAGAGGATATATGACGATGAGCCTGCCAGCCTAGATGAAGCGGTTCAACTGGCAACAAGAGAAGAGGCTTGAACAAGTGTGGAGAAGAAGGATACCGGAGAGAAACAGAGCCGTGTTAAGTTCCGGGCTGCCAGTCCCGATTCCAACTCTGTCATCCTTCAAGTTTTGAATCGAGTTGAGGCCATATCAAGCCGATTGGAAGGATTAGAGAAGTCCATGAGAAAGCAACAGCCTGGCAGCTGTTACAACTGTGGAGAAACAGGCCACTACGCAAGGGAATGCAGCCGTCCCCAGCGAGGGAGAAGTCCTAACCGATACTCTGACCGCCAGGAAAATCGTCGACGCTGGTCAGGTGACCGCGGAGGACAGCCTTCACCTTCGAGGGGAGGAAGAGGTAGCCCCTATCCACGTGGGGATCTCCGTGCAGATTCTAAGGACCACCCTACTCAATTTTCCAGAGGGGACTCTAGGGATCGCCGAAGCCCAAGCCCTTACAGAACAGGATTCCGAAGCCCTGGTGAATCAAGCCCTCATCAAGGCACGTCACATGTCATTTCACCAAAGTCTGATGCAAATGCTCGAATGGTAGGGGCTAAAAACAGGTCCCAAGTGAGACGTATGGAGGTGGAAATGCGAGCACCAGTATTCATTTCGTCACCAGGAGGCGACCCTGTCAGCACTGAAGGCCTAATTGACACTGGGGCCGAACGATCTTTCATTGGCCTTGATCTGCTACAGAGGCTGACCCATGAAGCCGAAGATGTCTCACTACAACCAACTAACATAAATATATTCGCAATAAATGGAACAGGAGTACCGACCCATGGGGTTGCCACTCTTCGATTAGATACTAGAATCGGACAGTTTGATCACTCTTTCCTGGTGGTGGATCTTGGACAACAACTGATTCTAGGATGCGACTTCCTTCGACAATACGAGTTAGAATGGAGCTGGGAGTTCCAGGATCTTCGTCGGGCGGGCGAAAGACGCCCAGCTGAAGGGATTCCTCTACAATTGCCGAGCCTTGCCACTTCCCCGATCTACGTCTACACTGTTGAAGATGTGGCTGTTCCACCACTTCATGGTATCATCACCACGGCCAGAGCAACCACCAATGAAGATACTCAGGAGGGGGAGTTGAGCCCCTGGCCTAACCTTCTTACTTCACATGGTGTTTCCTCTTCCAGTGCCGTCGTAAAGGTAACTGACGGTTTTGTCCCTGTCCACCTCATAAATAGGTCTACCTCTGAGCAAGTTGTACCACTAGGGACACGTGTCGCACTGTTTACACCGGTGGAAACCCTACCGGGTGAAGACTCTTATAGCTTATACAGGCAGGTGTCAGCGGTAGAACCAGGAGAGTTGGACGGAGAATTGGCAACCCTCTACCAGCGAGCCGTGGAAGGGTTGGAAGACAGCAACGCAGAACAGGTGCAACAGTTAATTCAGGACTACAGAGACTCTTTTGCATGTGAAGACGTACCATTAGGCAGGACTGAAGTGGTGCAGCATCACATAGAGACTGGGGACAGCCGCCCTATCAAACTCAAGCCACGTAGGACACCGCTTAACATGGAAAGCGTTGTGAGGGCAGAAGTAGGAGACATGCTGAAAAAGGGAGTCATCCAGCCATCAGATAGCCCATGGTCTGCTCCAATAGTGCTAGTACGGAAGAAGGATGGAAGTCATAGATTTTGTGTGGACTACAGGCGACTCAACGAAGTAACGCGAAAAGACGCATATCCATTACCATCCATTGAAGAAAACCTAAACGCCCTCGGTGGAAACACATGGTTTGCAACCTTGGACATGGCGTCCGGGTATTGGCAAGTAGCAGTTGCACCAGAAGATAGGGCTAAGACTGCCTTCGCTACATCTGAGGGTCTCTTCGAATGGACGGTGATGCCGTTTGGGTTGTGCAACGCTCCTTCAACCTTTGAACGCTTGATGGACTCAATCCTGAAAGACCTACGCGGAAGGAGTGTTGTCATCTACCTTGACGACATCATCGTCTTCGGTGAAAGCTTCGAGCAACTCTCAGAGAGATTGTGTGAAGTGTTTCAAAAAATCAGAGAAGCAGGACTCAAGCTCAAACCAAAGAAATGTCACCTTTTCAGGAGACAGGTGGAATTCCTGGGTCACGTCGTTTCTGGGGAAGGTGTATCTACGGATCCGGCAAAAATCTGCAAGATACGAGACTGGCCTACACCTACCAATCTTCGTCAAGTTAGATCGTTTGTTGGCCTCACGTCCTACTACCGAAGGTTCATCGGAAACTACGCTGGCATCGCTGAACCATTACACCGCATCACCGGAAAGGGGACTCGTTTTGAGTGGGGTCCGGAGCAGCAAGAGGCGTTCGAAGAACTCAAGGAAAAGCTTATGAACACCCCAATATTGGGGTACCCACTACCTAACCTTCCGTTCCTCTTAGACACGGACGCCAGTGCATGCAGTGTCGGAGCTGTCTTGTCGCAGGAGCAGGATGGATTCGAAAGGGTCATTGCCTACGGCAGCCGTGTTTTGAGCACCACCGAACGCAACTACTGTGTGACAAGGAGGGAACTTCTAGCAGTTGTAGACTTCATACACCAGTACCGTTACTACCTGTATGGAAGGCGTTTCCGACTGAGGACAGATCATGGGTCCCTTCGATGGCTCTTTGCTATCAAAGAGCCCCAGGGACAGGTTGCCAGGTGGCTGGAGAGACTGGCACCCTATGACTTTAGCATTGAACACAGGCCAGGTAAGGACCACACCAATGCTGACACCTTGTCTAGACGGCCTTGCCCTTTCCCATGTGTTCAGTGCGGGGTCGAACATGAAGAGCCAGCTGTGCGCAGAAGACGTACACCTTCCCCAAAAGGGGGTGACCGGTCTCGCAAGGAGGAGCGCCCAGGCAGGCCTCGGGCTGGCCCAGGCCGCCCTAGAGGCCAGATCCTTGAGTTGAAAAGCGACAGGCATTCGCCGTCGTCTGGAACCAAGGAGCCAAGCCCCTCCTTGGCCACAGTCAGTGAAGGGAGCCCAGTCACTCATCTTCGAGCTGCCAGTACTCGTCGCTCAGTAGGACGCAGGGGACGGGGACGTCAGTTGCGTCAACAAGTCAACCGTCAGTCAACATTGCTTGGCCCTCTCAGCCAAAACTTGGAGGACAACACACTGCTTGAAGCTCAGGAGAGGGACCAGGTCCTTCAAACAGTCCGAGCCTGGGGGGATCAACGTCCTCCATGGGACGACATTGTAGGCCAAGCCCCAGATGTAAAGTACTGGTGGTCACAATTTGACTGCATCCTGCAGAACGAGAAAGGCCTCCTTTGCTACCGATGGAGAGACGGGGAAGAGACCAAGGAGAAAGTCATCGTCCCAGCGAAGTTAGTTCCCACAGTCTTGAAGATGCTGCATGACCACCCTTCTGCAGGACATATGGGAAGAGAGAAAACCTTGCAGAGAGTAAAACAGAGCAAGTTTGTCTGGCGCCACCAAACCCAGTCGGTGCATGATTGGTGCCGAAGCTGTGACCTGTGCCTCCGAGCCAAGGCCCCGAACCGGCCCCGTCGTTCGCCGATGAAGAGTATGCCGACAGGGGCGCCGCTAGAGAGAGTGGCAATGGACATCCTTGGCCCCTTTCCGGCAACCTTCTTCAATAACCAGTACATCTTGGTTATCGCTGACTATTTCACAAAATGGATGGAAATGGTCGCGCTACCTGACCATAGGGCAGAAACGGTTGCTGAAGCACTGGTAGAGGTTGTTTTTTGTCGACTTGGGATACCATCACAGCTGCATTCTGACCAAGGCACTGACTTCACTTCAAAGGTAGTCACCGAAATGAGCCGTCTACTCCACGTGGATAAAGTGCGTACTTCACCTTGGCATCCCCAATCTGACGGTCAGGTAGAGCGCCTCAATCGCACAATTGGCAGAATGCTGAGGCAGCTCACCGGAAAATGCCAGCGGGACTGGGACCAGCACCTTCCAATGATAGGCATGGCCTACCGGTCCAGCGTTCATTCCACAACAGGATACACGCCAAACTTCCTCATGCTGGGTAGGGAATGCGCTCCCCCGCTTGAAGTCCAGCTACCCCCACCCGATTCGGAAATGTCACCTCGGGGCTGGACTAACTACGTGACGGCACTAGCCAAACGCTTCGAGACCAGCTACTGCCTTGCCCGTGAGCATTTGGAGGGAGCCCAAGCACGGCAGAAGAAATACCATGACAGGAAGGCTACCGAGCACAAGTTGCCTAGAGGCACTGCAGTGTGGGTACACAACCCTACCCGCAGTGTTGGCCTCTCTCCGAAACTCCAGATGGCTTGGACGGGGCCATTCGTCGTAACCAACCAAGTCGGAGACCTGAACGTTGAAATCAGAGATGGCCCCAGGAACCGTATGAGGGTTGTCCACGTAGACAAAGTCCAGAAGCTGCGACAACCGGCGGATCAAGAATGGGTCAAGTCCATTCTTGATTCCACTCCGGACACCAGTAGTTAAGATTCCTTTTTGCTATCTCTTAGGTGCAGTACAGCTGGCATTGCCGCTGGGAACACCTAATTGAAAGAGGTTTATCTATTGTAGCAGGTAGGAGGTACCAACAGGCTGCTTTGCCGTTGGTAACCGACTACTGGTCTCTCATGTCTAGCTGGCGTCGCCGCTAGTTCCTGATTGAGGCTGGACTTAAAAATTAGTATTGGAATAATTATGGCATTATAGCTGGGTAGGAGGTGCCAACAGGCTGCTATGCTGTTGGTAACCGAACTCTTTTATAACTTCTAGTCTCTCATGTCTAGCTGGCATTGCCGCTAGTTCCTGAGGGAGACTGTACTCCAAATTATTATCAGAGTAGTTATATTATTGTAACTGCAGAGGAGGTGCCAGCAGGCTGCTTTGCCTTTGGTAACCAACCTCTTTTATGACTACTAGTCTCTCATATCTAGCTGGTATTGCCGCTAGTTCCTGATTGAGACTGTACTTCAAAATTAGTGTCATTGTAGAAGTTTAAACTTGACCTAGATCAAGCTATGTATCGTATTTTCCAGGTGATGGAAACTTGTGGAGGGTGTGGGGATGTGTTCCCCCGGGGTGCGACAAGACAACATTTCTGCCCAAGGTCATGCCAGTTGTGGGGAACGTGGTTGATCAACCGTGTAACCAACGAACACCATTTGATCCCACCCTGTGCCTATGGGTCTCAACTCTGTCGTGTGTCCGTGAGGTGGCACAAGTGTCCAACACCAGCACCCAAGAAGCGCAGACATTGGTGCCAAAGGAAGAAAGGGGCCCAGAAAGCATCACCGGCACCAACTAAGACAACAGAGGGCATGAGTAAGCGAACAGCAAAGCGGAGGATGCAGCGGGAGAAGCTGGCAAGGAAGTTAGGGGAGGGAGATTCTCTCGGCGGGCCTCGGGCTGGCGAAAGCCGCCCTGGAGGCCGCCCAGAGCAGCCTCGGGCTGGCGAAAGCCGCCCTGGAGGCTGCACAGAGCCGGGCGGGTTAGATGAAGACCCGCTGAGCTCCGACCCCAAGATGTCTAGTGACTATTCCCCAATGTCACCAGAATCTATACAGACGATTAGCGACGATTCGTCGTCTGAAGAATCCTCCTCCAGCGACTTTTCGTCTTCATTCTCATCTTCTGAGTCTTCACGTTCGTCGTCTCTCTCGCCTTCCCCTGTATCTTCTCCCAAGAGGACAAGATGGGCACCACCACAGCCAGAAGAGTTGGAATCCCCCGGGATAACGTTAGAAGAAGAAGTGGCAGCCCCAGAAGACATGACCTGTCGGGGGACAGAGGAGGAGGTCCAGGTGGGGCGAGCGGTCGACCAGGGGACTCAAACAGACCCTCCCCCTCGCCCACTTTTCACATACCTGGACCCTCACCGGACAGACTCCCTGCGGCAGGATGGTGTCTCGTTAGTCACTCTGGCCCCTGAGCTTGGGTCGACGATCCATGTTGGAGGGGGCATGGTAGTTGATGTGGCCCTCCCATCGGCCATTTTTGGCTTGCTCCGCCCACGGGAGCTCGACCCAGAGACTGCTGCGTCTATCGCCGCCAGCAATGGTTTTGAATATACGCCAGAGATGCGGCAACTCCTGAGTGTATGGTCTAATTTGTGCCTCCCTCCCTACTTCCGGACCTTCTCTGGGGATGGGAGTGGAATCCTCGGAGGACACTTTGCTATCCCGGTTGATAGGCCACTAGGACGGCAACCAGAGGAGGAGGTCCGCGACTTTATTGTTCGGATCCGAGATGCTCTCGGCCGGGCAACGGGCCTTCAGCTATGAGACATTTTTTTGAAATGACTTGACATTCTCATATCGGTCTTTTAACAACTTTTTAGTGGCTCACCTCGGGCAGGCCTCAGCCGCCCTTGAGGTGGCCCAACTTTTCACTGCTCCTTTTGAAAGCAGGACTTTTTATGGACTCGTTGTTACCTAGTAACCGTTGTTGTATGTTAATAATTGTATTGTTCACCAGCTAGGCAGTTACAAAAGAAATTTTTTGTAAGTGGCTTATCTCGGGCAGGCTTCAGCCGCCCTTGAGGTAGCCATTTTTCTTAATCCTGCCACGGCCTTGGGCTGATCGTGGACGATCAGTCTTTATTGGCCGGGGAGGGTGTAACGGGGACCGGCCTACCTGCTCGGCACCGACGTCCGTCAGGCCCTCCTGCCACTTCTGGCAGGCCCCCTTCACTGGGCTCTGGCTTATCAGGCCCAGTGATCACTCTCCTAGATCCAGGATGGTTAGGCTGAGCCCTCTTGTTGATTTGGGGGCTGGATGGCCTCCCATTTAGGAGCTGTGCTCCTGAATTGGTTGGATAGCCACCCACATGTCTCTCAAGATGGCCCCCGGCCGCCATCTTGGTTTTGGCAGGCCGGGGATTCTGGGAAGGTACAGACTCACTTTTCCACCAATCAGAATCCCTGGTTAAAATCCCCACCCTTTTTAGGGTACCTTCCTGGAAATTCCTGGAAGGTAACTTTTGGAATGTTTCAACAATTAGCAACTAGCTGGGGAAACTTCTGGAAGGATACTTGTAAGTACTCTACAGTTATAGTTATATAAACCTGACTTTACACATAAAATCTGTGAGTTTATGATTTATTCGCGCGACCCATTTTTCATTACAATAACAAGAATATAAAAACAACAAGGGGGAGCGACCAGTCCTACATTTCTTCCCTTATCCGATTTTGAAGGCAAATAGTTGCTAAAACACCTGAGTTTGGCAGTTCCCTTTGCACTAGCTATGAGGCTCAAAATGCCACACTTGTATGGTACGTATACCTACCGTAGTCATCAATTGAATACGGCATTCTTCATACTGTGCTTAATTTATAGCTCACTGGGGAATGCTTGAGAAGTTGACACAAAATTGATAAACATGCACACACTTTTTTCTATAATTCATTGAACTCACTAAGCGATTTGGTCAGGCATTCCAAGTCGGCCGACTTCATCAATATTAGAATAATCAAACACACTTAATATGAATCAGGGCTGCTTTAATTTCTTGGCTAGACCCCGTTGCTGGGTCAGCTAACTTATTTTTAACTGCCCAACTTACATATGGATGTTCCCAAGAGCCAAAAATAAGTCAACCTGATTGGTTTGAGGTCAATTGGTGCAATAACACATACAGGGTTAATATTTCTTGGAGGGCCTTCTCCTCCCTTAGCACATTGAAACACATGTATTTTTATATTTCACATATTTTCTCATGAAATATTAGATCATTTTATGTATAAGCTATGTCAAAAATTAGCTTCCTCCTGTGGCTTTCCATTGGTGTATGATTTCAGCCATTTCATAATGATTTAGATACCAAAAAGTGTCAGGAAAAAATCGAAGTGTGTGCATTAGAGCATGACCATGGTGAACCATAGTCAGAGCCCCTCTGGTGCACCCAGAGAGGTGAAGGTTCATTGACTACTGAGGGGCTATAATTGCTGGCACCAGTCTCAACTACCACTGGCACCAGTGTTACAAAATCATTTCAGGTGCCCCAGTAAGTTGTGCATAACAGAGGTATCTTAGCATACATACACTATCTTCACTGAAATAGGACAGAGGATTTCTAAACACTATTTATTAGGTTTTGTGTTAAGATTTTTTGTATTTCTTTTATATGCATATCTAGTAATGGTCGGAGGGTGAAGACGTGTGTGCAGAGTCAGGGGGAGAAAACACTACGTATCTACATGACTGCTGGCTATAGGACGATATAATACCAAGTAACTGGCTGTGTACGATTTGTGGGTGCATATATATCGAGGATTTAAAGTATTTACTTGTGATTAAATACATACAACTAAACCACAAGTATTTCTGGACTATCCAACGGATTATACCTGAGCGATATTCAAGGCACCTGAGCCTAGCAACCGGTAAACAAACGAGGACTTGAGCTATAGCAGCAGATTAACAAATCGTAAGTACAAGATAATTGTACTAGCACTACAACATGAATGACATTGATCCCAGGATCACACGAAACCAAAGTAAACTGAACAAAGATTCTCCCAAACCATACGTGCAAAAAACTGAAACACCCATAATGACGAAGGATACTACGGTAGCAACTGACTTAGCCGCAGACCTGACCCCGCTAACGGTGGACCAAAAATTGGATATTCTGATTGCAAAATCAATAAACCTAGAAAATGTCCCCGCAGAGATAAAGGGAATAAACTCGAGGTTAGATAAAATGCAAATAGAAATGCAAGAAATCCCGGAAATTAAAAAATGGATTGAAGACTCTGAAGAGAAATCACGAATCCAAATGGGAAAGCTTAATGACCAAGTAAAAAGAGTAGACGACCTGTTAACCTCAACGGAAGATTGTCACAAGAAATTGGATGATCTTAGTCTGAAATTCAATTCAGAAGTAACATTGGCACGCCAACAGGAAAAGCAGATCAAGGAACTACAAGAAAAACTAAAGGTTAGCGAAAAAAACCTGAAAACATTTCAAGAGGAAAACAACATACTTGAAGAAAATTATGGAAACTGTATCTGGATACAAGGGGTCCCTGAAGCCAAACAAGAAGATCTCAAATCGATAGTTCACCAAATCCTGAACGATACAGGGATATATGTTAGTAACAACGAAACAGATCAAATATATAGAGAAGGTAGCTTTTCCAAATGGAAACCCAGACCAATCCGTGTAAACTTTGTGAGGATATCTGTAAGGAACGAAGTATATAATGCACGACTAAATATCAAGAAGAACCCGCACTGCGAAAATATATGGATCAACGAGGTAGTAAGTGATAAAACAAGACTGCAGCGCAACGACCTGCGAGCAGTGTGTGAAATGGCAATTAGAGAAAACCATGTAGCGCGACAACACGCAGACACAATTGTCATTGATGGGATTACGTATACGTACTCAACACTATCCGACCTACCAGCAAACTTGTCACTTGAGCATGCCTATATCCGCGAATTTGCAGATATAATTTTCTTCCAGTCAGAAAATGCATTTCTGTCAAATTTCTACACGTCTGAAATGAAATTAGAGGGCATTACTTTCCACTGTTTGGAGCAAGCCTTCTTCTACCAGAAAGCAATGACAACTGGAAACAGGGCAAAGGCACAACAAATATTAAAAGAAAAGGACCCGCGAAAAATAAAACGAATCGGCGCAACTATCCCGTCCACCCCTGAGTGGGACCGCATCAAGGACCAGGTCATGTTCGACCTCCTGACTATAAAATACTCACAGAGTCAAGAACTGAAAACCAAATTGCTACAAACAGGAACAAAAAAACTGGTCGAGGCAACACTAGATAAATACTGGGCAGGAGGAATAACTCTAAGAATGGTGGATAAACATGGCGCAAAAATTAAAATAACAGGAAAAAATTGGCTGGGAGCGCAAATTGAAGACGTGCGGAGATCACTCAGAGACCTGAGCGAACATGCGAAAGCCGAGTAACCGGTACACCGATACACTAGTTATTCCAGTACTATACTGGAACGAACACGGACATGGCAGAAGCGAGAGATCTGATATATATTGTAGGTGACTCAAGACTTACAGGGGTACAGCAAATAATATCACGTATAAACCAAGGTAATATTGATATCTTTGTAACTGTGTTACGTGGAGCAGGCTTATTTCAAGCTGCAACCGAGGTGATAAACCAGTTTCAACGTACGCCGCAAGCTAAAATAATTATAGCGTGCGGAATAAATAACTTCACCTTCTGGAACCAACGAGAGCACAAGTACCAATTTACTTTCCGTGATGCGGATTCACTTGTACAACACATAGAGAATACTCTAATACAGACAACTGATATGATCCGACAAGCACACCCGAAAGCTATTTTCGCAGTTAGTGAATTAGTAGGAATGGACTTGCAGAGATACCCGAGATGTATAAACCCGTTGCCAAACCAACAGGATATACTAAATGCGGCAATACCAATGATCAACACGAAAATAGTGGAACTGAATGAGAAGAACTATGTGCCTACACCATGGATTGCGAGAACAATACACATCAGAAGGAAAAATGGATATAGACATCACTATGCACGCCTAATAGACGGTTTACACTTGCAAGATGAACTAAAGGAAACCTGGGCACAGACCTATATAAGTGCAGCTTACAAGTTTATATAGTTGTCTTATTTCAATTCGTAATGTTGCTATCCATGATCATCGAGAGGTAGGACAATTTACACAAAAGACACTTTATAACCACTAATCTTCTGCTGTTAAATAGTGAGCAACTTTTGGTATGAAATCACCCAACCTAAGTCAGCTGTTCAGCGACCCAGGAAGGGTAAAAATTTGTTTGAGCTCACAAGTGTGTTGATATAAGTATAATAATAAGGTCTTGGAAAACAAAAGACAATGTATAACCACTAACTTTTACTATGAAATAGAGAGTAAAACTGGCTGGATAATGCCCAACCTAAGTCAGCTGTTCAGCGACCAGGAATGGGTTTTAAATAAAGTTCTGCTCTCAAAACATGTTGAACTAAATAAGTAAATGGTGATATAATTGTTTTCATTAATATTTCTTTGCGGAATGAGATGTTTTCACCCCCCCCCCCTCCCAAATCTAATGAGATATGTCGTCAGGTAATAAGCAAATCCGGAAGATCATAGATCCCAAGGATGTCATTATGTTATTATCACCAATGTTCATCATCTCACTTTCATATCGCATACACCTAATTACTCAACTGTGTGTGAAGCCTTATAGGTAATCACAAAGGATTAAAAGTGGTTTTCTGGAATACTAGAAGTTTACTCAACAAGTTTGAATCTATAAAACATGAAGTTTGTAATATAAAACCTGATATTATCAATATTAGTGAATCATGGTTAAATGCAAATATAGATTCTTTCTTTGTTTCAATGGATAACTATACGTTAATACGACTTGATAGACAAGTTCGGGATAATGTTGGAATTCAAAAAAGAGGAGGAGGTATCTGTACTTTTATACGTGAAGGTATTGATTTTCAACATGTTGAAAAAATGAATATCTCAAACCAGGATGTGGAGACTATGCTCTTTTTATGTAATATGAAATTTACAAGGCCAATATATATTATTAATGTATACAGGCCACCCCAAGGAAATATACAAAATTGCTTAGATCATTTGCAAACAATTGTGAATTTTATAAGAGTTCGAGATAAGGTTGATATCTTTATAGGAGGAGATTTTAACATCGAAGCTGGGGACCCGAGAAAACTTGCAGCGAGGAAATTAAGTAGATTCTTAAAAGTAAATCAATTTAAGCAAATTATTAAAACAATTACACGCCCTGAATCACAGTCAATATTAGACCTGATTATAACTAACTCTATGACAGTTAAGGAATCAGGAATATTAAGTATTAATATTAGTGACCATTTGCCTATTTATTTTATTAGGAAAAAAGTCAAAATCAAATACCCAGCTATCTCTTTTACCGGTAGGAACTATAAGGATTTCAACCTTGAAACACTAACTGACAAGTTAAATGGTTTTGACTGGACTACTCTCCAAACTCTTGAGGAACCAAATGCTTGTTGGAGCTTGATGTATGAAAATATATTAAGTGTAATTGATGAATTGTATCCAATAAAAAATTATAGATTTTCTAGGCCTAAACCTCCCTGGATGACTGATGACTTGATACATCTCATGAAAAAAAGAGATGGAGCATTGAAAACCTATTTAAAAACAAAACATACCTCGGATCTAAATGAAATGCGCCGTCTACGAAATTCAGTAAATAGCCAAGTGAAAATGGCTAGATCTAATTATGTTAAGAGGCAATTAACTGTTCATAGTAAAGACCCTAAAAAATTCTGGAAAAATCTAAATGAATTATTACCAAACAATAGATCATCACAAGATCTCACACATTTAAAAGATGGGCTTGGAGATCAGATAACTGAACATGATATCCCAAACTTCATAAATAATTTCTTTGCAGACATTGGATCAGTATTAGCTGAACAAATACCATCAGCAAACCCATTAAATTTGGCACACAAGGAATACACCTGTGGTAATAGTCTAAACTTTTTTCAAAAGATTGAACTATCAGATTTAAATACAGAAATTAAGAAAATTGATGTATCTAAGTCATCAGGTATCCCTGAAATCCCAGCAAAATTACTTAAGGTAATTTTTGAGATACTAGCTACGCAATTGCTGTATATTGTAAACCTGTCACTGGAAACTGGTGTTTTTCCGGACAAGTGGAAATGTACTACCATAGTCCCAATCCCAAAAATTACATCACCAGAAAATCCGGGTGACCTGAGACCTATAGCTTTGACACCAACCCCAGGTAAAATTATTGAAAGATTTGTGCATAAGCAACTATATGTGCATTTACAAAACAATAACATATTAAATAATGCACAAAATGGTTTTAGACCTAAGCATTCTACGATAGATACCATTTTTAAACTATCCACTGATCTTCAAATAAATCAGAATGAAAAACAGGATAGTATAGTACTTTATGTCGATTTTAAAAAAGCTTTTGATACTGTGAATCATGAGATCCTTTTAACTAAATTAAAAAATATGAATATAATTGAATATGCACTAAAATGGATAAGTAGCTACTTGGAGAATAGGACTCAGGTTACCCAGGTACAAAATAATAAATCTGACAATAGAATACCCGGTTGTGGAGTGCCCCAGGGCTCAATCCTCGGGCCACTGTTCTTTCTTTGTTATATAAATGACATGGTAAATGTGCTAGATGACTGTTGTGTGTTATTGTATGCCGATGATACTGTTTTATATAAGAGACTTGGAAGGTTGAACTATGATGAGGATCTGACTTGTTTTCAACGTAATATTAATCAACTTATGCATTGGTGTACTTTTAATAAATTAAGTATAAATATTAAAAAAACTAAAGTTACTTATTTCCCAGGGATTCAAGGAAACTCAAAGTGTCCTGTAATAACACTTAAGGACGATAAAATTGATTATGTACCCTCTTACATGTATCTTGGAGTAGAAATTGACGAGAAATTGACTTTTAGTAAGCACTTTAATAATGTTTTTAAAAATGCATCTTACAAACTGTCAATACTTAGAAGAATCAGACCTTTAATAACTATAAAAGCATCATTAGATATTGTTAAAACCATGTTCTGTAGTATCATTGACTATGGCAATATATTTTTAAGTACATGTACTTTATCTCAACTACATGATTTACAAATTGTACAAAATGAAGCGATACGCTGCTGCTTTAATATTTCGGATCCAAGAGATGAACATGTTGATACCCTGCATGTAAAGGCTAACATTCTGAAAGTAGAGGAGAGAAGGGATAAACAGATTTTATTGTGTATTTATCGTAATGTGCAAAACAAGTATTTGTTACTATATCGGCCGAATAGATCTACTAGATCAAACCAAGGCCCTATAGTTAATTTACCCACACCAAAAACTGAGTTATTTAAGAAAACTGTCTATTACCTTGGCTCCTCACGTTGGAATAGTCTACCTATTTTTGTAAGAGAAAGTCCAAATTTAGATGTTTTTAAGAAGCATATTAAATCCTTGAAATAGAAAATAATTTGCTATAAATCTAATTTAGGTGTTACATTGTAAATATATAACCATTTCATCTCATCTCATACATATCTATTTTTGTATATATGTTAGTACAAAATCCCTCCCTACATAAATAGCTGGTTAAAATATTACCAGATGAACACATGTAACAGGATAGCAATGGGAGAACAAACGTATAGTTTGAATTGTTGCCTGTATAAAGATTCTGAATAAAAAAAAATAAAAAAAATATGTAACTCTAGCATAACAGCTTTCAGAATATAGTATCTTGATTCTAATGTTTCAACACATTCTTTTAGTAGTTTCACATTTTTGTACACAACCATAGACACGTATTGTTGCCTGAGAGGAGTTTTACAATTGAGTCAAAAATAACCCATTCTCAGCTAGCTTATATGTATTTTTGGCCAACTTGAGAACATTTTTAATGCTATTCAGAAGGTTATTTTTTGCAGCCAACTAAGAGAGGCTGGCTGACCGAACACTCAAGAATGCAATGCTCAAAAATAGGGTCTAAAAATATAAGTTAAACAAAACAGGGTTCAAAATAGGCACTCAAGGACGCAGCCCAGTACACTAGAATGTAGAGAATCGGTTAACTCAAGACGACCGACTCCTGACCACCAGCTGACTCTGAGACACCAATGCATATGCATACCCAAACATAGTCGGCATTGAACTCAGTGGTAAACCAACAAATTCCACCAACTTCAATGCCAATTTGTACACCAACTTGCCTAGTGGGTATGCCCCTTAAGAAACCAACCAGTTGTGTTTCATCTCAATAAATCATCGGTTAAGGAGGTAAACAACATCACATCAGCCCAGATAAGAATGTTGCCTCTGATTTACGAGACAGGTGGTAAAAAGTGAGGGAAAAATAATTGACAGAAAATTAAAGTGTTTCTTTCTGGATATGTTTTACGCTGACATAAACAATGTTTTCATAGTAAAACGTTTTACCTGAGATCATCAAGGGAACAGGAAGTGGGCTGTGAGAAATACAGAATTTTATTTTTTCACTTATCTAAGACAATTTGCCACTCTTTATTAAATGATCAATGGCATAATCGGGCATAATACTTATTTATCTAAATTCCCAGATATCAGAAATACTAAAGTTTGATATAATGTGATGACGTATTTTCCCTCTAGATATAAACATCTTCAACTTTGATTAAACCATGAATGTATGGGAAAACTGGATTGAAAGTTTTCTCACCATACCTTATGATGCATACACTAATGCGTCCAGTTATCAGCTAGTAGTCCCTACAATCAGGTTTTCTGTGAGATTGAGGTAAGGGACAAAATGTTATTATACCTTAGGGTGATACACATTGAGCACTTAAGATTTTAACGCATGCCATATCAAACCTGGGAGATAACCAGCCTTGTATCACCCTCTAGGGTGATGCAGAAACTTTAATTTTTCAATAATTCATAAAAAAAAAAAGCATTATCTGCACAAAAGTCTAAGCTACATTTTACTTGCTTACTGTATGTGGATTTTATGGATATCAAAAAAGTTAGATTAAGAAACGTAAAACCATCTGCAGCATCACAACCCCACCATTACTGATTGCCGTGCATCCTTCCTTGGGAGCTCAGATCTAACAGAAAAGGTATAATAAATCCATAACCAACCTCGAAGCGGGTCCTTGGGGAGTCAGCACCCCAATTAAGGCTGGACCCTGATATCAGCCTGCAGGTGGCCTGTGGGCCCTGGCCCTTAGGCTGATACCAGGGTCTAGCCTTGGGGTGCTACGCCCCTTCATATCCCCTTCTCAGCTGTTTATATGTATGAAATGGACACCAAACCATGTTTTGATCTTGAAGGTTACTTTCAAAGTCACAAGGGTCAAATCAATTGTAATTCAGATTTAAAAGCTGTTATTTATTAGCTTTAGTCAGTTACGAAAACCCGTTTATGAAATGGTATAAAAATCAAACTTTTAGGCCCTGCAGAAGAATGGTATGATATATTTAGGAGATTTCTAATCAGTGAGAAATTATCAACCAAGAATCAGTAAAAGAAACAATAAAACATGGAAAAAAAAGTAGATTCAACCCCCCCCCCCTGCCCTGTGTCTTGTATCATTAATTTTGATGAGGCCTTAAAAATTAATGTACCTGCCTGTATTCCCCAAAATGATGTCTTAATCAGTTTTACATAATCATTGGTATATCAGTACATAATAAATTGTATCCCCTACAAGACCGGGGTGTACGCTGAAGGTGATTTTGAAATAAATATGTTGAGATAACCCATACATTAATAGAGGTATCATCACTTCAGACCAATTGATACAGATAAGGATAAGCTTTTAGGACTTAGACATACTGCCAAAGTCAGGTATGATACCAGGCTAAACATGCAGGTGACTGCCGACACAGTAATTGATAAAGATATCACAGTCCCCTGCCCAGATGTCTAGCAGCATATCAGCTGAGTGTGCGAGCTGAGTGTGTGAGTGTACACATAACATAATATTCCCTCTGCACGCGGAAAACATCGATAATTCATCAGTATATAGATGGATATATATATGCGCCCGCTCTATACATCGGCCAATGGGTTCCCAGCGCCTTTTGGTTATATGCCACAGCCGTTTTGCATGGGTGTAAAACCTCCTCTTTAAGGGTTACCTGGGGTAAATTGTCAACAGGAGGTTTTGCTCTCCGCTTGCCGGTAAATGAGCAGCTGAGCCTCATCTCACTCAAATACAAAATGTAGAGGTTGCAGCATGTAGAACGTTCGGAAACAAAAGAAGTAAGAGCTCCCGCATAATTGGGCTCCTCTAGAATATATATATATATATAATTATAATTATCGATATATATATATATATATATATATATATATATATAATATATACTTTCTATACTTCACATGGGTCTGTGAACAGTCAGTTCTGTTCTGTTTAAATACATACACCGTTTTACTAGTCAAAAATAGTTCAGACTATTCTTGTTAACTATTGTATCACTCAATTGATTAGATCATTTTGGATAAACATCTGCAGCTTCTTCACAGTGAAGGTGTCAACAGAAATCTAGAGCCAATGTAATTTCCAACTGAATTATACCTTATAAAACTCATGAATATTACTGTTGAATAACGAGTTTGTTCACAAACATCAACAGTTTATATTAAGGGACTTTAGGTTTTAATTTGCAGTATATGGCTAGCCACATGACAGTTATCCAATCCAATCATCTATTATCACTTTAAGTGGCTTAGCAACATAGCAAGAGCCCACCTCTTCGCAAATACAAGATGGCAATATCAATATTCTATCGAACAATAATGAAATATGATTTTGCTGTTATATCTCAAGTCCAATGTATCGGTTTAGCTCTCATCGCTGGTGTTGTAAGGTGATTGTCGCGGTTGCTAAATTTTCAGTATGCTTACATAAGCCTATCAGCTTGCCAAATGTGTTTTGGCTGTAACCAACTGTAACAACGTAGCAATTGCTTCAAAATAACATTAAATTATAATGTTATGTGGAAGCAAATGTCAGAGCCATAACTAGAGTTTAAACCCTTTAAAAATCAAGTTATCTAACAGCTAACTCAGAAACTTTCTTTAGTTGTTGGCAATGAAATTGCCAACCAAACAAGGCGACGAAAAGACGTCCAGAATGAACCATCCAGTATATCATTGGTTCGAGATTTTCTTTCTAATAACGAGCAAGACACACGAAATGGTGTTACAAAATAAAAGTTACAGTTATCGGTTTCCTTTCGATATCAAATTATGCACAAGGTTATTCCATTGTGTTTACCAACGTATCACCTTTAAAAGTAGATTTCAGGTCGACATTGGATACTTTTCCGTCTTTGTAGAATGAAACTAATTACAAATCAACAAAACAATCGGTTTTCAAGGCGATATATGTTCTTAGGCTTACGGCCTCATGTGGAAGTTGACAAGGGAATAGATTTCAGAAACTTTAAACGAGTTTGAAAGTGCGCCTCCATTATCTGCCAACTCTCTTTGATATATAAGCTTCCAAGGTCAGGCAAGGTTAGGTAGGTTATATATCAGGTCCGGTCATGTAAGTAGGGGTGGGGAGGGGCCCGACCAGTTCACATAAGTCAACATGGGGAGCTGAGTGTAAATATGTAACAAACTCTATAATTATGGAGATGGTTAGAGCTATGTAATGTTACTGAAATGTGATGCGCGATCGCTTCAATTAGTAGGCCTACCTTCAGTTCTCTGTTGAGCTGAGAAACAAAATATTGAGGCCGTCAATCCCCATTCTTTGTATTACATCAAAATGTATCGGAGCGATAGGCTACCATTCGCCTAAACTTGTATTGCATATATTGTATTGTAACCGTATTGTATTTTTGTTATTTGAGGCATCGTGAAAAGCACATGCAACTATGTGATGACGACCAAGTTAAAAAATACAAAAAGAATTCGCCTTGGTCGATGTTTGTGTCACAAACTGCAAGACTTTTAAATGGTATTTGGCTACGTAAAAAGAATAAGGGCAACACATCACGTTAAAAAGTTATCAAGGTACCTTGCAACCAAAAGCCCTAAAGTGTAGGCAAAGAAGCGGAATGTACAGATTCGTGCGAAAGGGGTATGCCGCTTCAAATTAAAGAGCCCAACCCTTGTAAAATGCATAGTGCGTGTGCATGATGTACCAAAGACTTTGCATCCATGCATTCACTACATATTTGAAAATCGGACCTTCAAATACGTGTGGTCGAATAATCATATAAAGAAAGGGAATCCTACTTGGAACCCTAGTGCGCGAGCTCATTCTAATATTTTTCTAACTGACGACAATGTCACCACAAGTACTGCCACAAACCGCTCTAATCATGCCCTAAACTTCTATGGTGATGCACTTCAAAAACCACCCATTCCAGAGAGATCGTATACATTGAAAAAGAGATCCAAACAGGCAGGTAACTTTTTACAAGTCTATAACAACCTTGTGACCAAATGCACAGGTGAAAAAACTGTCGTTTGGCTTTCCATAGTTTGGTACCACTGTCCGCTCACTTCCCCCCTCCCGACCACCACCACCACCGCCACTGCTTATCAGCCCCATACACCAGTGCTGCTGGCATAAGATAAGAACACTAATTTCCTTACACATTATGACACTCATTTGTAACAGGACAAAAGAAAATATGCCTGTAAAGGCAGATGGATGGGTTATGTTGAGGGCCGGCCAAAATAGGTAGTGTCTTGTGACGGCCTTGCGGCTCCACCGACACAATTGAGTTTGGTAATCGTTAATATTTTAACGACCTCCACCACTGTCTCTGGGCCCTGTGTATTCATCAACGGTGAAAGATGATCAGAAGGCCAGGCCCGGCGCCTCAGTCCAAAGACAGACTTTTTAATGTGGCTGACAAATATGATTTGTTGTCGGGGCCATGCGGCGACTGGCGACGTGGGCGACGGGCACAAAACATGACTAATCTCGTGGTGTGCGTCGGCTAACTCCAATTAGAGCCGACTAATTTTCCAATTAGGTAAGGCTTAAAATGCACGAGTCGTGGTCCGTTTCCATAGAATCTGATCACAGGGGCCATCACAGTCTGCGAATGCCTCCCATGCCCCTTGTTTTCCTCCTGCATTGTGGTGAGGTCCTTGCTGTACATTTATGGCTGCAACAAGAAGGTTCGGTAGTAGGACGTGAATATTAACCAAAAAGAACAGTCAATAGACTAGTCATTCGTTTATCGCTGGTCATCAATAATTATTGATTAGAGTTTAGTCCGGTACAAGCACACAGTAACTTTAGAGGTGACCTGAGGGGTGTTGATCAGTCTATGGCAATATTTTGACATGTTCACCATCTTATTATGTCACAACTAATAATCTTTCATTGTGAATCCAAATTTTGCACAGGTGTGGCATGGTGAGACTGGTTACATAAGACAACCTTTTCAAAGTCTCAAGGAATCAGAAGTTGAACATTTTTTAATGAAAGCAAAGCAAAGGAATTACTTTAAGGCTAATGAGACACTGATACTACTCATATATTGGTTAATGTCATCTGTAAATGTGAACAATATTTTTTTACTTTGACTCCATGAGTTCTTGTCCAATTCTCAAAGTGGCTTTCACCAGAAACCAAATATAGAGCATTTTGTTAGAAACTGGTTATTATATGTAAGGATATGTCATGGCTAGCAAAGAATTAATATTATACAATACACGCGTCGGGTAATCGGAGGTGAGAAATGAGAGAACAAGGCATGTAGGAATTTGCAATATTACCTCGTCTAGGTAAATCGCGACCACTTTTTCCCCTCAAGATAGCCTTTTTTCTGGTAACCTCTAACGCGATCCATGCAGAAGTCATTCCCCAACCATCTGTCGAGGAGAGGCTATGAATATTCATGTACCTTACCGTGACACCAGAGCACATCCCAAGGCCGTCGCATAACAAAATACATTGGTGAATACCTGCATTGCCTTAGAATGTTTATCGATCTCAAACATATTGGACAGCTTGGTTAGGGACTTCATCAGTTCATCACGTAGTGTGTTCATCTATCGCATTCTATACAATAACAGGTTGCAGAGTAGGGGGTTGAGTGTATCAAACCTATTAGATGTATTATTTTTCATACCTAAAAGACTTTTGTACAAATGTATACTTGGACTCCAGTAATAGCTCCTCTTTCTCCATGGACTTTTGACATCCCATAAGCTGCTCTTATATAAGTGCTATGCATGATCAGATAGAGAATAACATCGTCACGAGAAGCTGACATATACAACCAATAGTAAGGTTTAGATAACCACATGGCTTGGGACAGACTGAAGGACATGTGAAACTCGATAGGGATATGGTTAGATCTACTTACAGCACAGGTTCAGTGGATGCAAGAATCCCCTGTGGAGTGAGACGGGAGACTGTGACATAATTCATGTATGGATAGACTCAATAAATAACATCTGTATCTCAGACTACGGGTCCCCCCCTTACTTCTGGACTTGAACAATCTAGTTTTGACAACAGATACCTTATAATGTTATTGATCTAAGTTTCTGGAGTAGAACAATTATACAGTAGAAAAAACACACGACAGTTCACCAAATTTTGCAAACAGGTTATGTGTTTAATACTTATGTTTATTTTTGTTTTCGTAATAGAAGACTCTAACAGGCGCGGATTTAGGGGGGGGGGCGTGCCAGGCGTGCGCCCCCCCCCCCTCTTTTGGATAAAATTTTAATTTGTTTAATGTAAAATCCCTGTATCCGCCCCTGCAGTCTAGGAAACAATGTAATAGGATGACCTTCAATATGTCTTGATCAGGTGACGTATCGAAATAGGAAACGTAAAGGTTCAGCACAAAACGCCCCCAAACTAGTCACTATCACCATCGCCTATGAAATGCAAGCGTATTTTTTCTTTCATATTGCTTAAGCATAAATAATGCACTGCCTTTGCACCTTGTGACGTTTTAAAGATCTTGCCAGTAAGGCCTATTTCTGTTGCGATGCTTGCATTTTGAGCGGATACTACTAGGTCACATGAAAATATTCGCATTTGGGAAGACATACGTGGCACAAATTGATAAAGTTTCAACCTATAGTGTCGTGACTTTGGTTTTGCGAAGTATTTTCCAAATAAAAAACCAGCTCCCTAGCGTGCATGACTTGTAATCGCATTCGTTTCAATATACCCTGTTTTAACCAACTAAGTATCTGCAAAATATTGTTTTAGAAATAATACAATGCGTGCACTTACCATTCCCTATCATGTCAACAAAAATATATCATTGATTCAACCATCATCAGATATGGTTTTGCGCAATTATGGTTTAAAAAACACAATTATTTATCATTTGATTTTTTCGTGATTTTTTCATTTTTACTGATTCGTAATAGAAACATTATGTCAACTTAACTTAGTACGGTGTCGTGAACTGGTGAGGGTCACATACAAATTGTTTGAGAATGTCAGTACATGTATTTGTTTGTATTAGACTAGCTATGCACTCAAATAGATCACAGTTCCCTGTATAGGTTTTAATGGCAATGGGATTATACTTCAGATACAGTCCGTGAATGCTTCCATTCTATATACTCAACTTGTAATGGGGATGTGTTGGGTTGCAAAAGCACTACAGCCACTCTCTTATCAGAAAATAGTTTTAGTGATTCATATGGGTTAAAGGTCTCTAATGGCCGTGTTCCAGGAATTCCCCATGTAAACGTGTCTGTAACCCTTATATCTCTTTGGAAGGCAAGAAGGTGGATATCTTCATTGATGCGTATGCGCCGAGCATTTGTTTCTGCTGACCATGGGCACTGGAGGTGCCTAAAGCCTATACACACAAGGTGAATTTGAGTGCACTTACCATTCCCTATTATGTCAACAAAATATATCAATTGATTCAACCATCATCAGATATGGTTTTGCACAATGATGGTTTAAAGAACACAATTATGCATCATTTGATTTTTTCTTGATTTTGTCATTTTTACTGATTTGTAATAGAAACATTAATAATTAATGTTTCTATTACAAATCAGTAAAAATGACAAAATCAAGAAAAAATCAAATGATGCATAATTGTGTTCTTTAAACCATCATTGTGCAAAACCATATCTGATGATGGTTGAATCAATTGATATATTTTGTTGACATAATAGGGAATGGTAAGTGCACTCAAATGTCTCCCCACACAGAAAGGATGCTCCAGGCGGGAATTAAGCATTAAAGAGGGTATTTTTAGCTTTCAAATGATACCAAGCAGGTCAAGATTGGATAATTTTCAAAGAAGTTACAGGCTATGGAAGACAGGAATGTCGGTGCTCCTGAATATGGAAAAAAGCCTGGATATTGAATATCTATCTAAATATTTAGTAATTAAATAAAATTTACCCCATCAGTTAACATGAAACTCTTAAATGCTATTATTGGTATAACTTTTGATCTATAAAAGTTAATCTATATCAGTTTGGACTTACAATATATTCAAATCATGTTTTTTTAAATGGGATACAATTTTTGACAAAATCAGCAAAATGTTGTCGTTTCCATGGTAACCAAACATCTAATGTTGGGTAATATATGGGGAAAAAAACATTCTATTAGCATTCCAAATAGAATGTTTTTCAGACAAAATGGAATGTTAAGAGTGGGTTAACTGAATTCTACTCAAAAAGTTGGTTTAAGACATTTTTATCCCTATTTTTCACAAATCTACCCATATCTCCTTTAATATTGGCCTTAGAGCTTAAGATATAACCCCCTCGGAGCATCCTTTCTGTGTGGTGTGTCACTTATGTCAATTTAACTTAGTACTGTGTCGTGAGGGTCACATACAAATTGTTTGTGAATGTCAGTACATGTATTTGTTTGCATTAGACTAGCTATGCACTCAAATAGATCACAGTTCCCTGTATAGGTTTTAATGGCAATGGGATTATACTTCAGATACAGTCCGTGAATGCTTCCATTCTATATACTCAACTTCTAATGGGGATGCGTTGGGTTGCAAAAGCACTACAGCCACACTCTTTCCAGAAAATAGTTTTAGTGATTCATATGGGTTAAAGGTCTCTAATGGCCATGTTCCAGGAATTCCCCATCTAAACGTGTCTGTAACCCTTATATCTCTTTGGAAGGCAAGAAGGTGGGTACCTTCATTGATGCGCATGTTTGTTTCCGGTGACCATGCGCAGTGGAGGGGCCCTATGTGAGTGACCTCCAGGAACAACGTCCCGGCCCTACTGCGATTGGAGAGTATTCATTTTACCTTCCGTCTATTAACCCTAATGTTGGTCCCCGTCACTCTCCATCACCTCTCCTGCGCCCGCCGTCGGTCCGTCCTCATCAGTGGCTGGCTAATTGCTTGTTTTTGCCGAGAATAGGCATTAACAAGCGGTTATTGGGCCGGTAACCTGATTGTAGAGAGTGGATTAGTGGGATTCTGGCCGCGCCGCTCGGATGGGGAGAGATCAAAGCAGGGGCCCGCCAGGCACCATCAGAGTCTGGGCAGCCTGATGGCTACCTTATCTCGGGGTATTCTAAGGTATAGCCCCCTCCCCAACCCTCCACCACAGTAGAGTGGGGCCGGTCTATAGTCAAAGCCCGGCACATTGTGAAAAAAGTGTAGAATTCTTCTGGATCTAATAAGCTAGACGTGTTGCGAATCAGACGAATCAGATGAGAAGGACCAAAGAGACTTTGAAAGCAACTTACTTTATAGTTTTTCAATCCCTTTAACACTCACGTTTCAACATCTTACACTTGTATTGTTCTACCTGTATTCATCTAGGCCTATCATTTTTGCTAATGGATATGACATCTTTCAATGAAAAGAGCTCTGAATAGCATCCGTAACTATAATGTGCATAATTAGTCTATAACATGTCATTGAAAATCTCTTCTCTAACTGCTGGCATAAGTGAGGTCAAAGTTAGTAAAAAAAATAACATCCAAATTTAAAACCTTTTTTTTTCCACATCTACATTATGAACTGGAATTTCTGATTAACTATTCTATGTCTGTCTTTCACGCTTGACATCTCTTACACCTTTGTTTCTTCCTGTTTGTTTTTTGAAAAGCAATAACTTGCCTTATATATAGTTCTTTATGATATGCAATATGTACGAGCACCTTCAGTGAAGAACTATGCCAAAGACATCAAAGTAAGAAACGCAAAACGCCCACTCATCACAGGGTGTTAACCTTTGGTACTTAATTTACACATAACTGTTTTGAAAGAGTATCAAAAACCAGTTAACTGAGTCGTTATTGCTGAACATGATAAACTATGGGATACTATTACTGGACAGTTTTATGCACTACTTTTTTGAAATTGTTGATTGTCAATATCTTTGCAGACTCTCAGAGGGGGCGTTTCACACTGGTTATAATTCTAAGATCGTATTTTTAGTTTAGATATTTGGACTTTCTCAAGATTGTATTTCTGACTTATGGTCGTATATTCCTATTGTTAACCATAGATTTAAGACCACTGACTTTTAAAACATCTTATCTTAAACTTTGAGATGTGAGAAACGTATTTACAAATGTCCTGGTGTGAAACTGGTGTGAAACTGGTTTAAAATATCATCTAAATGAAATCCCGATGCATATGGTTCAAAATAAGTAAAAAAAAATATAGAAATGGCCACAACCCTTTTCTGTGAATGGACGTTAAATCATTGAACTAAAGTGTAGTACCAAAAACGAAACTTTATTTGTTCAATATCAATGATTATCTTTACATTGTCAATCTTAACTAGATCGTGGTATCATATATTCTGTAATGTCAATTATTTCCTCAAGCAATTGTTCATATTTCCGCAAACTGACCATGCTGTTGTATACATGTCCAAGAAGTGGCCATTATGGTAAATAGTTTCAAGAAAACTAAAGAAATTGTTCAGTGTAACAGAAACCGTTCGCTAAGAGATGAAGTTGAGTTTACTTTATGTTTATCAAACCGATCTCGTATTCACAATCCACTTCAATACACTTCAAGCAAGCCAACTGATCTTAATCACGTCTATTCTCAGAGGGTAAGCCTTTTGCCTTTCTCCTTTTTGTTCACCAAAAAATTCTTCATTTTTCAAATGGAAAAGAAAGACAAGAACAACTAGCCATTGGTGGAAAGAGCAGCAGACCTTTATTGTTAGGAGGGCGTGATTCAAATGCTGGGGAGGGCTCTCAACTGGTTGTTGTGGGCGGGCTGGGCGCGGTATAGGCATTCCACACTGCTCCTTCTCCTCCTGAACACCCCTAATGTCGCCCATCTAGCGCTCAGCCCCCTCACAACACTGTTTTACTACAGATATGGGGGTGTTTCACACTGGTCATAACTTTAAGATCGTATTTTCCGTTTAGATATTCTCACATTTTCATGATTGAGTTTCAGATTTACGATCTTATGATCCTGTTGTTAACTGTAAATGATATTTAGAGTTAAGATTATTGACTATTAGAAACATCTTATCTTAAATTTTGAGATGTGAGAAACGTATTTTTCGATTGCCCTAGTGTGAAACTCGCCTTATACAGTCCCTAACGACCACTTTTAACAACAATTTACACATACAAGGTTTAATCATTTCTATACAATCAAAATGAAATCCAACCACTATGGCCCATACTAGGTCAAAAACGTTGAAAAACTAACTTGTGGTAATAGTTAAAAGATTTGAAACGTTAACTAATACAATCAGTGACCATCAGAAATCGGCTACACGAAAACCGATGGAACCGAAATATTCTACACTAAATTCCATCATACAAAGCCTAGGATTAGAGATCTTTAGGATAAACACAAGTATAACATTATAGAAAACTACATTTAGAAAACCACCTGGCCTCTACATGTATTTATGTACAACTATTTCTTGTTCAACATTATGAAGGTTAACTTTTAATAAACTAAACCATTGGTGTCAGATGTCTTCTTGATGTAAAGTCACCGTCGTTCACTATCTGACAGGAATTTGTCGCTTTATTGTCAGTAGATTACTTTACCATTGCTGATCTATATAACGACCTATATTTCATATAATTAACAGTTATGCAAAAGTCCAGGAGCATGGCGGAATCATGTTTGTGTATGTAATTATATATATATGATATTTGAGCATGAAATAGGTGGTTATGTAAGTAATTACAGTGATTGTAACATTATCCATTTTTCGTGTATCGGTGCAATTCGAGCAGGCAATCACTAAAGAATGAAGTTATAATGTTAAGGTTGACAGTGGGTTAGAAGGTGTTCCAAAGCACCAGGATGCCAGGTGCTTCACCGGCGAAGAGTTGATTCTTTTAGTATCTATAATTGTAGTAGCACGTATTCTTCTTTGTCCCCTTGTCTCTGTATTCTTAACAATATAGCAGCAGCAACACAAAGACTACACCGAGTACTACCTCCCCCATAGTCTCGAGTGGCATTTACAGTTTTGGGCCCAGAGATTGCACTTGCAGGCCATGTTTTCGGCGCCGCCGCAACAGCGCATCAGTTCATGCTCGTGCCAGGGGTCACAAGCCTCATTCCAGCGTGCACAGGTCGGGTAATGCTTGCTGATTGTCTCCTCCACGTAGATACGCCTGGGTGCAAATTAGAAACTACGTGAGCAGTGGTGAGCAGGTGGTGAGCAGCTCATCGGGTTGATAGAGAGTGGCTACAGGGTGTGCTTAACAATAGGCGTGTTGGTGTTGGGGATTAAGGGTCCTTTAAAAAAGGATCCGCGGTGGTTCAGGATAGCTTTGCATGCCCCCTAGAATGTATACACTGTATAGTCCATCCGGATTGCTCGAATATGGGCACGTGCATATTTAGTGTTTCGTAAGCCAAGGACCATGCTCGCTGTTTCTGTTGTTTATTGGCCATGCATGCAGTGACAGGGACACTTTCAAGTGCAGTTGGAGTAAAAGCGTGCGTGCAAGACGTGTACAGAAAAATAGAGAAAGTTGACAGGGCCATGGAGGATAGATCCTTTACTCTGAACGCGAAGCTAATTCTGAGGTAAATTTCGATCGTTTCAGTTGGGTTAAAGGTAGGGTATAGACTAAAACACGAATGATTAGAGCCATGCTTGCTGCGTTTGACACGTCCTCCTCTTGAATGTTTTTTTTTCAAAATCAGAAATACAATTTGGTCTCTTTTTTAATGGTTTTATTTTCTGTTCGTCTTCAAGAATCGCTATATTTTGGCACGCCGTAAACAGTCATTGGAGGCGGCAGCGGCGGCCGGGGCCTGACTTATTAGCCGTTAAAGAGCTTCGATTTGCATCTACAATTGGTATTCCACAAGTTGCATTTGCACGTGTATCCGTTGCAGCAGGTTAGGCCGGGCTTTTGGGTTTCGGGCATGCACCAGTCGTCCCACTTCCCACACAACGCCTCCAACCAGTTTGTCCTGGAGAGAGTAAAGAAACCATCAACAATCAACGCACATGTGGAAAGTGAACCCTGCCTGATTTTAACTTGTCTTTATTGTAATAGGTTGTCCCGAAACGTTTAAATATCACTAATACATAAAACTATATTATCATGTGGAAGGTACTAACAAACAACCATTTAAATAATCTTATTTGTATAACCTAGATTAACTGTCTTAATATGATTATAGGAACAGTTAAAGTGCTAAAATGTCATGATAGTGTTCCCTTGTGATCTGTTTATTTGGCATTATAATTATCATATACCTGAAGTGAGTCTGTCCTATGGTTCATAATTAATAAACAGCCAAAAATATCAATTGCCCATTAGGTTAATGATCATCGGTATTAACAATGTGTTTATTTCCATCTAATATCGTTCATACCGTTTAGTCAAAGTTTCCGAAAGATAGAACCACCATAATAATAAGGCAGAGTTTAGTGTGAACTGTATTAGATATTGACTGCTTACAACTTTGACCAGTATGCATATTCACGCTCTCCCGTAACTAACCCTAACCTTCCTCATATCCCATGCTTTATTTTTTTCATCGACCTCCTAAATTACAACATAGATGGATCATGACGTGCTTGCGTTCCATGATAACAGGTATGTAATTCAGCAGTATAAAGAAAGGATGAAATTTAGTTTAAGCCCAATTTCTTGAAAGCAAATAAAGAGACTACAAATTCAATTTCTAGTGCTTGAAATGCTCTGGACATGAGTACTATAATATGTGAACGCACACGGATCAGGCAGAATAGAACATGCAAACAATTACAACGAAGCAAAATATAATGCGAGAGTTTATGAATGAAGCCAATAGGCAAAAGGCGGTCAGGGGGCAATGCATTTTGTTGAATAAGTGTATGTGAAGATATGATATCACCTGAGCTATACGATATGTAGTTTGAAGTTATTTGAGGTGTAATCTTTTGATTTATAGCGAGCTTTTTCATCATTTCTTCACGTAAGTGGTTTTAATTGTATTGTGGTTTAATGGATCAGAGAACAGTATTGTTTCAGTATGGTTACCAAATTGATTATAATTATGCGCTATTACTTTTATGAAAGCTTGTATGTTATATAATCATGGACGATCTGTGTAGATGCAATTCAAACCAAGTAAAGTTTCCATTAGCCTTACACACGTGTATATGTAGTCCAATATTTTTAATTAGTGGTTAAAGGGTTCCTGTTTAACTCAAGTGTAGTCCTAGAAATCTGATACAGAGCTGGATAATCGTACCTTTTGACGTCACGCAGGTAATCAAGTAGCCTTTTGTCATCCTTATACCGTGTGTCGGAGTCATATTCTGAAATTGATTAAAGGATACACGATGAGCAATCAAATTATGTAATCCTATGTCATATACCGGCTAGTTTGTAGATGCGAGTCAGACTTTGAACATAAATTCTACAATGCGATAGTTTCCCTGCGATGTGCAACCGACATAAAAAACCAATTGTTAGCCCTTTTTCCTTGTTCATCAAAGAGGTAACTTCGCTCCAACTCATAGAGTGGACAAGGATGCCGCTACAGCCAAAAACACAACACACAATATATACACTGGGGGAGAATCATTGGACGGAGGTTCAGTTCAGGGAAACTCCTGTGACAGAGAGGAGTTTGCGGTAGTGCGCTGTTGATGCTGCTAGTTGAAGAGAGCTTAGTCAATTCGGCCCGCGGCCCCAATGGGGTGAGTAACTTCCAAAACCTGGACAATTCGGCCCGCGCCCCCATTTGAGTGACTGAGGCCATATTTCCACTAGGTGAATAACTAAGGGAATAATGATTAAGTCGACCGACCCCCCGGACCCACTTCTCAATACCAGGATGTATGTGTTGAGGTTTTGAAAACAGACCCATTTTGAAGGACACAGCAAATTGTAAAACCCAATCATAATAAAGGAATATTGTAAAATATTTCATAAACCTATTATTCTTTTTTTAATTTAATGGAATCATATATTATCATTCATAAGCCAGCTTAATTTCTATTGTTTTTATCTATTTTCCCTAATTTACAAAGACTGTTCTGTTCCTTTTTAACATTAGTCCCATCAGCAGCTGATCAGCCAATTACCTATAATGTCGTTACACATAAAACCAGAACCAAAAGAACTACTTGCCATGATGGTAATTAAGTGTACATCAAAAACACACATCACTCCTTATTTCCTGATTAAATAGATGATGTACCACAAAGAATGGTAGAATAGCGGGTTATCACTAGTTACTTGTATAGCCTGTAGGTAAAGAATGGATAAACAGTCATTTGCCTAAATGTCGTCACTATCTTGGCCCACGGGCAAAACCTCTGGGTACCTGATTGCAAAAAGACTAATCATCCAGACTGAACTAACCCCCTTAACATCGTCAAGTACTTACTAGATTGGCAAGTTGGCAAGAAATCGACAACATACAACGGCCAAACATTTGGAAAATATCTGACAATGTTAGATATTGGTAGTCGCAGCTACTCGACCAGAATTTCAGTCGCATCCCTCAACGTGCCACCCCACCCCGGAGATGGAGAAACATCTTAGCCAAATGTTGTGACTACTATACAAGCATGTTGCCTATATATACCCCACATGGGGTTTCTGGGGAAGAATATGGGCCCTCAGTAGCCCCTGCCGATTGTATAACGCGTCGATAGGGGGGCCCAGCACCGACCAAGTGGTTCGTTGGGTTCAATTCCCGGTTATTGGTGGGTTCACTAAGGGATGAGGTACAGCCAAAATGCTTTCCTGGTTTTGATCCCAAGCTGTTTGCCCACCCTGTCACCTTCATCTCATAGATACGATCACCAAAAACAGAATTTGTCCCAACTTGTTTTCGCCTTGGAAATGACCCTGGCTGTCAGTACGGCATACAAACATCCATCACTCAGTCACTATTGCCTATATGCCAGTTGGATATAATCATCTCACCCTTCAGACCTGTACAGAGAGTCCCCTGGACCAACCCGCGCCTTCTTTCCATAGTGTCAACATACGCCATATACGGAGCCTATAATTGAGGGTGAAACATGACAGCCTGGTCGAATACCGCCGACCGCTTGGAAAACGAAATTGCCGGGACCATGAAAGATAATTAGGTCACGCCTACCCGTGCAGGTTTACAAGCCTCCTTGGTGCCAATCATTAAGTAAATATGAAACCCGACCTCCCCCTGGGGAAGGCGCGAAATGGACCTATATGGGCGGGGGATCAGGTAGACCTGAAGGCCCCGGTGAGTACGTGCGGTACACCTTGTCTTTTTTCGTTGAAAGATGCCCCAATTAGTGTGACATGGAGATTGTCTTAGGTATAAAGTGGTCCCAACTACAGTGGCGGTATTAGGTTTCTTCAGTGATTGTAACAGATGCAATATATATTTTATATATATATATATATGCAATAATCTTCACGGTAGCCCCAGGTTTTCAGATAATTACATAAAATGGTGAATATAGTTATAATTATGAAAATTAGGTATTTTGCAACACAATCAAAATCCGTCAGTCTCTGCATTCATTACACACAATCAGATAAAATATAAATATACCACACTATACTGTACAGAACCTATAACAAATTATGATAGGTCTGATAGAGTTTCCTAATGATATTTTCTAAATCATATGAGATAATCAGTTATCCACAATATTGTACCTACAATATAATAAGGACCAGTACAGTTAGAGGCAGTATAGTAACTGGAGAGATGAACTGGTTATACATTGCGAACTAGATACAAATACTGACATACTGAACAACTGTGTCAATTTACCTTATGGTAACTGTAAGGTAAAATAGATAAACAGAGTGCTAACTCTAGTTCATTACATCTGTTCTTATGTTTCTCTATTGTACATTATTATGTGAATGTTTATTTTATGCCAGCTATCAATATGCATGTAGGTGGTTCAGGTCTAAATGAACATTCACTTGCAGAGATATAAGTGTTGGTTCTAAGAATCCGACAAGGAAGGAGAATACATGCAATGTCCTTTATTTATATATTAAATACACAGCCAAACAATGACTGATTAATACTCTTATAGTAGATTCTTACACAAGGTCTCAATCACTCAAGCATACCTCCCCTTTCCATAAGGACTGTGTATTTGCTCCCTTTCTTAGTTGTTTCTCACAGTCATGGTTCCAAGATCTAATGATTAGTCTATGACAACTCAGCACAGGTAAAATCCAACTAAAGCTGCGTCCCCACTTGGGCGATCAACGACAGGACTGACCTTAGTCCCCCGGCGATTAGTGAATTAGTACTTCGTCAGGCGACCAACTAGACCCAAGTGAAAAATAAAAGTTATGCCTGGTCCCCACTTTGCCGATTAAATTACGTTGGTCGTCGGGTGACTAAGGTGGTTAGTAGCTCGGCGATCAACTCCATACTGGCGCTGTCATGTCTGGTGACTAAACCACTAATTGCCCAGGGTTTAGAGCAAAATATTTGACATGTTTAATATTGTTCTATGCCCGCCAGTGAAAAGTTAATCGCCGGGCGACTAACTAAAGTCTTGTCTCGTCGTCCGGCGACTAACTACAAGAGCGTCCCAACGTGGCGATTAACTTTATTTCCCACCAGAAACTTAGTTAGTCGCCCGACGACTTACTTATTTCTTAATCGTCGGACGCCTAACGTTAGTAGCCGTAGTTGGTCGCCCAAGTGGGGACGCGGCATTAATTGCCACATTGGGACGCTCTTGCAGTTAGTTGCCGGGTGACTAGACGACACTTTAGTATGTCGCCCGACAACTAACTAGTCACCCGTGGCTATGGAAAAATATTAAACATGTCAAATATTTTGCCCTAAACACAGGGTGATTAGTGGTTTAGTTGCCAGACATAACGGGTGCCAGTGGGTAGTTTGTTGCCAGGCTACTAACCACTTTAGTCATCCGACGACCAAGGAAATCTAGTCCTCCAAGTGGGGACCAGGCTTAAGTCCCCAAAGTGCAGTCACCAAGGAATGCCACCAGCACCAGCATACAATCCCACTAGCTCCTGTTACTTTTGTATAGGTTTATTTCAAACCATCCTGTATTGACTTTTAATCATATACAATTCCCTCTATCAGTTTATACCTTAACCCACAGTTAAGCATACTACAGGCAGGTGTTTCCACCACATGCATGCTCACTGAGCAGGAGTTGTGATAATGGTTTCATCTCCTTTAGTTTCTGCTCTACCTTTAATCATAGATTGTTCTATCCATTACTGTTATTACTTTACTGATTGCTGTTTGCTCATAACATAGCTTGCTGACCACCATTTACTTTCTGCCTTTGACTATCCCTTTGTTTCTACCAAAAATACATGGTATAAAGCAAATCATTCTAACCATCTAGCACATAAGCAGACAAACTAAAAATGAAACGAGTGTGGCATGCCCTCTGCTGAAAAGCACCGCAACTATTAATATTAGTCACCCACCATCTGTGCCTGAGGTAACTGACCAAAGTCCAATATTGATATATTGTAGGACGTATTTCAACCTCACAAGATCCTTACTCATCAGACCATTTAATGTGCATTTTCAACTACATAGTTCAAAATAAAATTAATTGGTTTCAGTTATTCCGGAAGTAAACTATAATCTTTGGTCCTTCCAAGATCAATTTGAGCCTGTTACCCGCTTTGTTCCCGATTCTAAGGTTGCCTTTAATCATGGACATTAATTGATCTGCATATCGAACCAACATATCACATTTCTATACTTCTCATTCTGGTTGATTATTCAGATTTGAATGAACTATGGTCCCCGCTACATAATATGAATGACTAAATATTGCATAATCCTTTATCTAACTGCAATACAACCCAGCTTCTATTACTGTGCTTCTGCTACCTTATGTACTTCCCACAACGCAGAACGATGCAATTTCATGCTGTGTATCAGGGGAATGTTATATCATTCATCATTCTACATCATGTAGTTCCTCTATAACTGTATGTACAATTATATTCCATTTCAGGCCTAAATCTGACAGTAATGCCAATATCTAGAAATGAAAAGCCCCTCTGTTGTGTTTATTAAGAAATGATATTATATGGACAAAAACCCAATTTTTATATCATTCTGTGGAAAATGTGTACTTACATGAAATTGTAGTTTGGTAAGTGGAACAAGCACCCCTACAAAAAGTTATTACACTTTTGCTTTTTTTGATAAGCAGAAAATTTACCTTTTTGATTAAACTTAGTTAACTCTAAGTTGCCATTACATTGAAAGAAAGACCACAATTGGGAATAGGGATCTTAATGTGCAATAGATAGCAAGGTCCAGACAAACATATCTCAGCTTCTATCAGGCATGTCTTAAAATCGTTTGTAGCATTTGAAAGAGTAGTTTCCCTTCAATCATGTTACATATTATGATATGATTAATTGCCAATAAGTCCCTTTTCCCAAAAATGCAAAAATGAGTTAGGCTATGGCTGCTATTAAGGGTTTCTTTTAATCAAAGTGACTCACTATGCAAAAGAGTTTTGCATGAGTCAACATAAAACAATTTATACAGTGTTATTAGCCCCAATGTTTTGTGAGAGCAACAGTATAATGTAGTTTGCAGATCTAACTATCTATAACTAGTCTAAGGAATACAGTTTGTTTTAATGTACCAAGAATTATTGTAGGAAAACCTACATTTCCGAAGTTAATGAGGCAGTGTTATGAAGGGCCAGACTGTTATTGTTGATATTTGTATGCACGTAATCTTGATTGGTTCGTTGGTTATTGGGGTTTAAACACGTAGCAAACATAATTGTGAAGATGTGTGGCATGGAGGTTTAAAGACTATAGGGACATATACTCACAGACTTGCACCTGACAGTACTGCGGTGACAGGACAACTACCCCTGGGACAACTACCCTGGGGATGACTACCCCTTCGGACAACTACCCTTAGGACTGTTATTCCCCAGGACTATGACCCCCTCAGGACAACTACCCTTAAGGACAACTATCCCTTAGGACAACTACCCCCATATGACTAGCTTGGACAACTATTCTAGGACAACTATCCTGGGGACAACTACCCCTTGGACAACTACACCCTAGGACTATTACCCCTAGGACTATTACCTCTATAGGACAAAGACCCCCATAGGACTACTACCCCTTGGGAATATTACTCCTGTTGGTAGGACAATTACCCTTATAGGACCCCTATAGGACAACCATCCCTATAAATAGGACAATTACCCTTATGGGTAGGACAACTACCCCTATAGGACAACTACCCCCTTGGTAGGACAACTACCCCTATGAATAGGACAACTACCCTAAATGGAAGGCCAACTACCCCCCTTGATAGGATGATAACCCTGATGATAGGAAGATGGGGGAAGATGCCCTGGGTGTCTAGTTTGGGGAGAAGGAAAGGGGAATGTATAGGGGGATCTTTTAACATGCAGGGACACCTGCACGCCAGCCCAGACAAAACAACCTTTGTATAGCCCGGGCATGACGTCATGCCAGGGCGATCCAGGTTGCACCAGGGCAGTGTAAACAAAACAACTCTGCACGAAATTCGCAGAATAAAAGCGCAACAACGTGTATGGGAATGAAATAAATATGATATTGACCTTGGTCATGGTCCCGCACTGCTGATTTTGTCTCGGGGTCTGGTTTGCCCAGGGTCCGCTAGAGGGCCCACACCTGGGGATGACTACCCCGAGACAAAATCAGCAGTGCAGGACCATGACCAAGGTCAGTATTGTATTTTCCAGGACCTGGTCAGTATCTACTAATTATGCTCGCATCTATAAACATGCAAACTCATCAATTATGTCTATATTAAGGGGTAGTTCCTTATAATGGGGTACATTTTATGGGGTAATTGTCCTACCATGGGGAGAGTTGTCCTATCAAGGGGGTTAGTTGTCCTACCAATGAGGGTAATTGTCCTATCATAGGGGTAGTCATCCTACTAACGGAGTAATTGTCCTGTTATATAGTGGTAGTTGTCCTACCAATAGGGGCAGTCATCCTACCAATGGGGGTAATTGTCCTATCATAGGGGTAGTTGTCCTACCAATGGAGGTATTTGTTCTATTATAAAGATAATTGTCCACCAATAAGGGTAGTTGTCCTTTCTATATGATTAATGTTCCCAGGGTAGTTGTCCCAAGGGTAGTTGTCCTAGAACCAGTACTGCCGAACCATATGACAGGGACAGATCCAGGTAGGGGCAGGGAGGTCTGTCCCCCTCCTTTTTTAATCTATTTTCTGGGGTGGAGACTAATACCTAAAGGTAAAAACGTTCCATTTGTTTGTGCAAATGCTTAGCGCTTTAGTATTTAGCCTATAAGCAGACCTAAACCCCCCCCCTTTCTTTTTCCCCCGAAATCCAGCATCCATCCTTGGATTGTGTCTCACCATACAGAAAGGATACACAGGGTTGGAATTAAGCAATTTACAGGATGGTATTAGCTTTCAAATGATACCAAGACATCAAAATTGGATAACTTTCGAGGGAGTTATGGACTCTTGGACATGGCACTGTCGATCCTCCTGAAATTGGCAAAAAGCCTGGATATTGAATATTTAGCTAAATATTATACAATAAAATATTTTTTTCTCTATTAATTAACAAAAGGCCCTGAAAGGTATTACACTTATAACTTTTGATATAGATAAGGTAATCTATTTTAGTTTGGACTGATGGTAATAATCAAATCACATTTTTCCAAATGAGTTACATTTTTTGACAAAATAGCAAAATGTCCTTTCCATGGTAACCAAACATCTAATGTTAGGTAATATATGGGGGGGAAACATTCCATTAACATTCTAAAAATAATGTTTTTTCAAACTTTATAGAATGTTTAGAGTGGGATAACTGAATTATGCACAAACAGTTGGTTTAAAACATTTTTTCACAAATCTACCCATATCCCCCTTAATGTTAGCTTTAGAGCTTTAGACATAACCCCCTCGAAGTATCCTTTCTGTGCGTTGGGTCAAAATTCATGTGCCATAGGTATAATTCACCGTACTCTCCAATTATTTTATCATACCCATATCAGAGGTAAATACATACGATTCTATACCGTCCTTAGACATTGGATGAAGATTCATATCCTGTATTATCACAGCAACTCAGAAACGTGTTTATATGTGTAGAACGTTCATAGTGTGCATTTATAATTTACATTTTTAGACTTCAGTAATTTGTTTCTCACCTGACGCTGCCGAGTTGTCTGTCCCGGTATTCAGCAGTTCTGAATGGCCACAAGGGAGAGAAATAACAAACAATCTTACAGAAATACCAAGATCAGAAATTGTTTCTTACCCACAATTTTCACAATTAAGTCTTTCAATAAAATTATATTCGATGATATGGTAATTGTCTTAAAATCTAGTGAGCAACGGAATTATGTAAACATTTTCTTAATGATTTAGATGGAAGGGAATTCTGAAATTCTAATATCTTTGAATTATCATCACATTCACATTGGCAAACACACGTCAATCTGTGAAATCATGATTCTAATGATAACAGAACTGATCAAAGACTGATGCCAAATTTAGGTTTCATTAATTAAACACAATTACTGTTGTCACAAAACAATGACTACACATCTATATTGTCATAATTTTGCATTTTGCCATGCGGGTAAATGACTTGGGAGCAGATCATTACCATAGGTGATGAATGACCTTATACTTGAGCAGCTCAGAGGCTAAAACACGGGGTCTAATGGGTAATTAGGGGTGAAATAAGACTGTTCACATATTCAATGGGTGTCCCTCAGGTTATTCTGTGTTATTCATCATGGGAATGAGAGATTTTCTTATTTAGACATTTTAATATAAAATGATTATTATGGCCTACTAATGAGACATCTTCCCTGAAACTGGTTGATTATCCCTTTTATATTTGCTATTTTCTTCTATTTTCTTTTGTTACCTTTCATTTAGAACTGAGAATTTTTAGAATAAAAACCAAAGATTCGGCACTCTAAACGTTTATTCTGTAAAAGCACCACAAGAAAATGCACCTGGAAAATCCTATTTTGCTTAAAGAATGCTGTCCTAAAATAAGAAAGTAAAAGGCACATAAAAGCAAGCAGACCTTTAAATCCTATAACAAGCAGACAATTGGCTACTTGTTTTGTTGTACTATATTATAATGTCACATGGTGAATGGATGTAAACAAATTTAAAAGAGAAAACTCGACAACTTGGCTGTTGAGCCGGCCCTGAAAGCTAGTTTTCTAAAGTAACAAGTTTCCTACGCAACCAGGATTCAAGACCGATCAGCCAATATGACAGGTGGGCATTTACCTAGGTGTCAGTGTTCTCCTTATATTT